>CM053761.1:39348819-39443990 GCA_028658305.1 Pachyuromys duprasi
CCTTTGCTCTACAGAAGCTCTTCAGTTAAATGAGGGACAACCACTTTGGAAATCAATTTGGCGATTTCTCAAAAAATTAGGAATAGTGCTACCTCAAGATCCAGCTATACCACTCCTAGACATATATCTAAAATATGTTCAACTATACAACAAGGACATTTGCCTAACCATATTCATAGCAGTTTTATTTGTAATAGCCAGAATCTGGAAACAACCCAGATGTCCCTCAATTGAGGAATGGATGCAGAAATTATGGTACATTTACACAGTGGAATACTACTTAGCAATTAAAAACAAGGAAATCTGAAATTTGCAAGTAAATGGTGGGAAGTAGAAAAGATCACCCTGAGTGAGGTACCACAGAAGCAGAAAGACACATATAGTATATATTCACTAATAAGTGGATATTAGGCATATAATATAAGATTAACATACTAAAATATGTAGACCTAAAGAAGCTAAGTAAGATGGAAGACCCTAAGGAAGTTGCTCAATCCTCATTTAGAAAGGCAAATTGGATAGACATCAGAAGTGGGAGAAAACAGGGAACAGGACAGGAGCCTACCACAGAGGGCCTCTGAAAAACTCCACCCAGCAGGATATCAAAGCAGATGCTGAGACTCATAGCCAAACTTTGGACAGAGTACAGAAAATCTTATGAAAGAAGAGAGAGATAGAAAGATCTGGAAGGAACAGGAGCTCCAGAAGGAGAACAACAGAACTAAAAATTCTGGGCCCAGGGGTCTTTGCAGAAACCGATTCTCCAACCAAGGACCATGTATGGAAATAACCTAGAACCCCTGCTCAGATGTAGCCCATGGCAGCTCAGTCTCCAAGTGCAATCCCTAGTAAGGAGAGCAGGGTCTGTCTGTGACATAAACTCAGTGGTTGACTCTTTGATCATCTCCCCCTGGGGGATGCAGCCTTACCAGGCCACAGAGGAAGATGACACAGCCAGTCCTGATGAGACTTGATAGGCTAGGGTCAGATGGAAGGGGAGGAGGATCTCTGCTATCATGGGCTGGGGGAGGGGCATGGAAGGAAAAGAGGGAGGGAAGGTGGGGTTGGGAGGGGATGAGGGAGGTGGCTACAGCTGGGATACAAGTGAATAAATTGCAATAAATAAAAAATTAATTGAAATAAAATAAAAAGATTAAGAAACACTTTAACAAAAGACTTAAAATGATAAAAGAAATGATAGCTTAACAAATGATACTCTGATTGTAACTCCAGAGAAAGTGTCTGCCGAGCATTCATCCTTTAAAGTCTTGCATCTACAACACACATATTGGTAACATGGGCTCATATACTCAAGTCTTTGTCTTCTAGCCTATGTTCCTTATGCTTTCCTCATTAAGGTTTGTGTAGTGGGAAGTATCTTGTATGAAGTCCATTAGTCCATGTTCTTATCTCTCTTTTTAAACAGTCCTTACAAGTTCTTTAACCTCTCCAAATACAGATTTACAAAAATTCATCAATAAGAAGGCCAATTAGACATGTAGGAAAATGATTGATGTTCAGCATAAACTGAATGTATCCCCTTTTTTCTCAAAGACAGCCATTTTGTCTTTCCTTTTCAACAACTACACACAGTCATAAGGTTCCATTTAGCCTGAAACATCTCAGATTTCTATTTACAAACCCACTCATACCTTCTTCCAAAACTATCAAAAGTTCTGTAACATAAAGGTACATCCAACATTTCTTGGGTGTGCCTTGTGCATCTTTTTTCTTTCATCTGCCAGAAGGACTCTCATTATTCATTAGCATTATTTGAGGTTCTCAAGATATTGCCCCTGTGATGTTAGTGATGTCAACTTGAAAGGATGTATAATCACCTTGGAAAGATGGTCTCTGGATGTATTTACCTGTGGGGAATTAGCTTGAGTACTTGAAGTGAGGTGTGAAGACTCATGCACTGTGGAAGGTACCATTCCCAAGGATCTTGAACTGTATAAAATGAGCAAGGAAACTGAGAAGCATCATGCATTCATCACTTTCTTCTTTCTGACAGTGGATATGATATGTCTATCTACTTCAAACTCCTACTGCACTGACTTCTTCACCATGATGTTCTCTTTCACTTTGAGCCACAATAAATATTTTCCCGAGTTGCTTTGTCACAGTATTTTATCACAGCAACAGAAGAGAAACTAGGGCAATGAATGGTACCTGTAAGTCAGACAATTTTTATGATAAAAGTATTCAATGGTTCTTAGGCTTTTGCACTTCAATTGTGGCTGGAATGTGGAAGAATTTGTGTGTGTTTCATGAAGAAAAGTCCAATCATTCTGGAAAGCATGACCATACACCTTTTTCCCAGATAATGCTAGGTTATTTCAAGTTGGTATATATCACTTACCATCATGAGCCTTCATATTGAAACTATAGCTTGTCATTGTAGATGCTAAGTTCTGATGCAAATGAAAGGAAGCCATTAGCATTTGCCTTACTATACAATTATCTATTACTGCCAGCACTTCTAAATCTTTTATTCTGTTCTTTAATGATTAATAACAACCCAACCATGACTACTTCTCTTCTTTCTTCATCAGGGAGATGATTTTTCACCATATGGCCCTAGTCTAATAATTTTTACAACTTGTACTCACAACTCTCCCCATCATCTCTTTCACACATGTGGATTCCCTCATCTGCACTTGCAAAATATCCAAACATTTCCTCTTACTTTCTCAAAAACTCCATCTGCTTCTTTTTTTTGTCCTATTAAAACCATTATTAACCAAACACCAGAAAATGTTAAGACAATATTATTTTGCCTACCTGCTATTATTTTTACATTACTGTTGGGCCGGTGAGTATGTAAAGAGTTTCATATATAGCATATGCAGGCATAATCCAGGGAGAATATTGGGTTTACTTACAAAGTCATTAGGTTGAAGTCGTGGCTTTTTACTTATTGCAAGTTCTTTGAATCCATCACACATTCTCTTTGAAATTTATTTTGTAAGCCAAAATATTTCTAATATCTTTATCAATATGAGAAATTTAATGAGAATCCATGATTAGTTTTATAATCTAGGCTTAATAATCCAATCAATTCAACATAAAATCTACCTCGAGTCACATAAAAGTAAGTAGTAAATTCTGGAAAATATTTACAATGGAAAGATTTTTGTGTATGTTATGTAAAGCAAATGTAAAAGAGATAATAGATAGCACACTACTGATTGTAATTTATATGGTATTGTATAATCATTATTTTCTATAAGTTTAATATCCTGTCTTCCAGGCCAGTGTTCTTTGGACAGAGCTTATGCCACATTACTATATAGCTAGTTGGAGTTTAAAACATCCAAACTCATAGAAGCAGAGAATGGAGTGGCAGTTTTTTCAGATGCTAGGGATGAGTAATTTAGGAGCTATCATCAAAAGGTGCAGGGTTCAATGAGGAGAAATAAGTATTGTAAGTGATGGATGTATTGATGAGCTCAATTCAATCATTCTACAATGCACATCTATAACTTTACCTCTTACCCCTTAAACACACAAAATATTCTGTAGTCAGCAAAATGACAAAAGCAGATGAAGGTTGGCAGGTCTCAGCCTCAGTTAGGTGGTTCTTCTTGGCAAGCTATTGCTCTAGTTTGATCTCTACTAGGGGTTTTCATTCATCTCCTGGAAAGTACTGAGACTGTTGTACAAGGAGATTGCTGAAGAGAAAGGGAATGAAAAAGCAACATTCTCTATTTACTATAGCCATCTCCAAACACCAGTGATGCCTACTTCAGCATATGAGTTCCTCTGTATGTGTATTAATCCACATATGTGTGTGGGTTAATATACATGTTAGTGTGTGTGAGTGCAGAGGTCAGAGTTTGGTGTTGGATAACTTTGCAGATTGCTTTCCACCTTACTTTTGAGATAACGTCTCTCACTGAATCTAGGCTTGAGCAACTGACTAGACTGGCTGAACAGTAGGGATATGCCTCACCTTGTCCAGCCCCTTCACCACTACCATAAAGAGTTCAAATTTGCATGTTTATACCTGGCCTTCTTAAGTGAGAGCTATGGTCAAACTCAGTCCACACGCTTGCTCACCACACACTTTCCTTATGAAGTCCACTTGCCCAGCACCAACCCCTGAGCTGATAACCAGATTTTAATCAACTTTTAACTAGGATAAATAACTCTCCTTGTATACATTATAAGAAATCAGAAGACACAACTGAATGAGCACTTTTTTTTCCCCCTGTTGCAGATTCAAGGCTTTGATTCTGATTTCTAGTCCTAGAAAGATTCTTGACTTTGACATGGGCCATTATCTTCTCACTCTGTCAGCTTGCTCTTAAGCTGGCCCAGGTTCTCTCTGGGCAAAATGCCCTGATGAAGCAGGAAGCAGAGTTGATTGCTATCAAGCAAACCTTGCCCTCTTTGTTCCTGTAATCAGGCTGGAGGCAGTGACTAGAAACTCATTCCTACTCACAGCCAGAATATTCAAAGTTGCATCCGGGGTTTTATTTATTCAAAACTAATGAGCATCCAGGCATACTCACTGGAGTTTCCTTCTATCTCGGTAATATTTGTCCAGCATTGCCCTCTAGTGCTTGTGGGTATATTCCTAATGATGCCTCCGGTTTTCTAATTGGGGTCTTTGAAGTTAAATTAACATACATAAACCATGATATCTTACTATAATCCCGCAGCAGGAGGGGAAAAAGGCAAGACCCAGACAGGAAGAGTAAATTCCAGAATTTAGAGTAATTCGCACTCAGTTAGCAAAGATTACAAAAGAAAGCACATTTATTGATATTTCCTTTCATTCACATTACCTATGGTGATAGATGAGATTTATCTACTTTTGTCACCTGCCTATAAAACAGCACATGGGACATGGTGATGTGAAGGACATTCCTCACTCTGCAAGGCTTTTTTGTGGGGTTTTTTTGTTTGTTTTTCTTTTGCCTCTGCAAACTTGTCCTTGCATGTACTTTTTTGTTTTGTTTTGTTTTTTGTTTTTGGACACAGAGTTAAGACGAGTTTGCATCTTGGGATATGCTGAAGAACTCTTATAAGATTGGCTAAGGGAGAGGATTGACTTAAAAGTTTCTAGATGGATTTTCATAATTACTGCAGAGATGCCTGAGCCGCAGGAAGAACATGCCTTGAAAAACAACTGAAAGGAAAATGAAAAAGATAGTAACTTTTGTGGCAACTTTTGAGCCCTTTTCTTCCTGGACTGTAGAAGTAGTTCCTTGTATAGCATGGCCACCATAGGTCTCAAAAAAGGCTGGTCACTGTCGTCTATTAATGCCTCCATTCTGACATGAAAAGGCAAAATCCAAGTGGATGATCCTCAAGGTCTCCTGAGTGGCTGACAACCCAAGTGGTGAGGAGAGCTGGGTCTTGGGTTTTGTTTAAGTCTGAGGGAACAGTGGAGACCTCTGATTGAACTGACCAGAAATCCAAACTTTTTATCATTCAGATCCTCAGGTCCCAAGGACTAGCACAAAATACTACAGAGGAAAAGGTCCTAACCAGTCAGCTCTCTGTATTGTCATGTAGTAGTAACAGAAAAAAAATTCTTTATCATCTATACTTTTTACTAATTAAAATCAACAGGAAATGATAACACTAAAGAAAACAAATCAAAGTGTATTTTAAATGATAGAATTATAGGTAATAAGTAGACTCACTTTATGTTTTTCTTCATGGTCTACATTTTTCGCTAAAGCATATTTAGTAGCCTTATTAAAATATCAATCATATACCATCAGACTCATCTATCTAAAGAAGATGAATGGAGGTTTTTAGAAAATGGCAGAAGTTGTGTGGGCATCCCACAGTTCAATTGAGCATTTCCATCCCCACAAAAAGAAACTCAGCATGGATGTATAGTCATTCTATGTTTCTCCTCCCAAACTGTAAAATCCAATGATGTATTTTCAGACTCTTATTTTCTTGGCACTTTGCATAAGTAGAACCTCAAATTTGCATGTTTTGTGCCTGGCTTCTTTCACTGAGCTCTAACTTTTCAAGGTATACCCACATTGAGGCATGCAATAACTTGTGTGGCTAGATAACGTTTTATCATTTGAATATGACATATTTCATGCGTAAGCTCATTGCTTGACGGACAGCTAGGTTGTTCCTGCTTTGCCTATTCTGAATGGTGCTGCTTTGAGCAAATTTTCTGAATAGATAACTAGAGTGGATTTGCTAAGTCATCAGTTCAAGTCTGAAATGTAACGATATGCTGAAACTGCCTTCTCTATCATCCTCTGCCTTTTGTCTTCCCAGTAGAAGATCCATAGCAATAATCTTTCTCCACATCCCCAGCCGCATTTGCTATCATCACCATTTGGTTTTGCTTTCACTCTTCCAATATGTGTATCCTGACATCCAATTGCACTTTTAATATCCATGTCCTTAATGACTAGTGGTTTTGAGCAGTCCCTTTTTGTTTTTGTTTTGGGCCATTAATGTATTGGTTACAGATAAATGCTTGTCTTTGCTTTTGTTAAATGAGCTTTTGATTTTGGAATACTTTAAGATTTAGCAAACTATATAAAGAGTTCTTGGCTATCTCTTACCCAAGTTACCATCCAATTGACAGATCCCATGTTCATGGGACACTTGTCATAGAAAGTGACTCCGATACACTATCATGAACCAAACTGAGTGTTTTCTGGTATCCCACTGGTTTTCTCTTCTCTTGCTCTTTCTCTCTCTTTCCCTCTCTGTGTATAAGCATCTATATCTATATCTGTATCTGTGTATGTATATATGTGTGCATGTGGAAACCAGAAGACAAGACTAGCTGTGCTGCTGTGCTTGTTCAGGAGCTCTTCATCTTGTTTTGAAGACAGAGTCTCTCGGTGACCTGAAACTTTGCAAGTAGGCTAGACTGTCTGGACAAAAAACCCAAGGAAATGTCTGTCTTGGCCTCTCTACAATTGTGACAAGCATGCACCATAATATGCAGCTTTTAAAAAGAGGCTTCCTGGGACCAAACTCAGGGTCTCATGCTTACAAGATCAACATTTTATCAATAGAGCTATCTTCCCAACCCCATACCCCCATACCCTTTTTTTCTTTCTCTGTGTTGGGCAATATATTACATTGACTCTCTGTGCCTTCTAAGTATACTTTTGTCTTTGATGGATTATCCATCTCTCACCGTTTTTCATATGAAGACCCCCTAAGGAGTCTTGGTCAGATACCTGTGATTCCTAGCATGAGTTCAAATGATGATTCTCATTGTGTTTAGATTGAGGTTATGAGTTTGTAGAGAGATCTTAACAGAAGTAAAGTTTTACAACTACTGAATATATTGTTTTGTTATCACTGAATTGTATGCTTTTTACCAATAGAAGCAAGTCCTTTTCAAATAAATGCAAATTCTTTAAGTTGATTGACATATATAAGTGTTTTTATTCGTCATAAGACCAAAAAGTATTATTATTTAACTTTAAAAAGTCAAGTACGATTGTTTATTCTTTACTTATTTTGGAATGTAACTATCACCTTAGAAGCAGTGTTGAACAAGCCTTTTGGAAGTCATCCACATCACCTCCTGCTATGTTTAATCTGATTGATTTTTCCACTAACACTAGAATTGATTTTTGTGCCCTTCGTGACTACCAGACAAACTGAAATGCCTTTGGGGGACATTCATTCATTCATTCATTCATTTATTCATTCATTCATTCCGTCTGTCTATCTACCTAGCATCTACCTATCTCTTTCAAAGTGATGGTACAACACAGTTTGTATACAAAAGTACATATGATTTGGGACTTTCAGAAAGAGAGGACTCACAGCTTCCATCTTCTAAGTGCTCCGAACATTGACATTTTTGTTTCATTACACCTGAGTTGAGTGAATGTACTTTGCGTTTGTCAGTGTTCTACGTTCCATATAAGGTGAGGCTTTGTGAGATATCTCTGTACTCACACTGCACACAGCTTAACAACGTTTTTTGACATTTGTTAACATGTTTTCCCCTAACTCAAGTGAGTTGACCCTCAATAGGTGAGAATGTGATTATATTTGGATGTAGGGTTTCCTTTATCTTCCTGGTAGAGGTACTCATGCTAAGATGAGGCCACCAGGGTGACTGGTACCCTTCTATGAAGAAAACACTTACACACAAAGATTCATACAAGAAAGCCTGCCTAGAGTCCAATAATAGATGCTTGGATAGACCCTACCTTGATGGATTCAACTTTGGTTAGATCGTGATCTCACTGACATGAATCTCTGTGGTTTAAGCTTCCAAGTGGCACTTTGATTCAACAATGCTAGCACATTAATTAATTTATTAGACAGTAACTTCAGTGAAGCTCTTGATGTCCTCATATACTTGAATGAAACAGGGACATGGAATGGGATCCTGAATAGAACAGAATCTCTGCAGTCACTAACTCAACTAATATTTGGTCATATTCAATATCCACTGATATAAGGAATAGTTATTTTTTGGCAGACAGTATCGCTCAAAAAAAAATCATTCTGCTCTCAATGAAAAGGGCTTTCAGTCCTCTCTAGTCAGAATACTCTTGTTCTATCCTTTGACCCTTCCAGGCACTCTTCATGCTATGTTTTATATCTAGATAGTCATCAGTTCTTCTGTGTCAAAGTAAGTGATTCTAATCTATCCATTGGTAAAGTTGATGGAGAAGTGAGAGTGATGGGGAGGAAAGGGAAGTAGGAAAGAAAGAAGGCTCTTCTGTTAAAATTGTAGAATTGAATAGTCTTGTATAATGGGGAGTTTCATATTAATACAAATATTATTTTATAATATTGTAATATATGACTTTTGTAGCACATAAACTCATGAAAATATATGAGGAATTCACACACACACAAAAATAAACACACACTCACACACCACACAGAGAGGAGTGCAGGGGAGGGAGGAGACTTACATAAGTGTTTATTTTATTTTAGATATTTAAGTCATTATTTTTATTATAAGTTATTACCACAAGCTAATAGGAATGTAGAAATGAGGCCCACTTAGTGTATTATGACACTTATGTCAAAAACACTTTCAGCATGTCCAATTCTCCCCACAGAGTCTCCAGGACTGTACTGAAGCACAAAATTAATTTGTGCTAAGAGAATCATGTAAAAAGATCTGTTTTTAGAGTATTACTGTAGTTCAGTTTATGAAGTATGTAAAGGATCTCTCTAAAAGCCCCGGTGTAGTGAGACACACTTGTAAATCTCAGTGCAGGGAAGATGGAGACTGTTGAATCCTGTGACACTGCCCAGCCAACCTCTCCAATGTCGTAAATTCTGAGTAAAACTGAAAGACTGACTTAAATCCCAAGGCGGTTCTCATGGGGGAAGACAGATGTTAGCTTCTGTACTTCCTAGGCAAGTTCATACATGCATTTGCTTCCTACAGACATGAACACACATACATAAACACAAATATATAATCATGTAAGGAGATCTTGATTGATATATGCAAAAATCAAAATAAAAGAAAAGGAAAAAAATTTCCCAAAAATAAGAATGAGGCCGATGGCCATACACTCAGGCAGAGCAGGCTGAGAGAGCCTCTAAATAGTGAGTTCACTAAAATATTTAAATACATAGTTTAAAATGAAATCCTTCATGTTTGAGAAATGGGTCACAACTTCCTGAAGAGAATACCTACAGCACAGGCTCTAAGAGCAACAATCAATAAATGGGACCTCATGAAACTGAAAAGCTTCTCTAAAGCAAAGGACACTGTCATCAAAACAAAACGAATGCCTACAGATTGGGAAAGGATCTTCACCTGCCCTCTATCTGACAGAGGACTAATATCCAGGATATATAAAGAACTAAAGGAGTTAAACAGCAACAAATCAAGTAATTCCAACTGAAAAATGGGGAACAGAGATAAACAGAAAACTCTCGATAGAGGAATATCAAATGGCAGAGAAACACTTAAAGAAATGCTCAACATCATTAGCCATCAGGGAAATGCAAATGAAAACAACCCTGAGATTTCACCTTATACCCATCAGAATGGATAAGATCAAAAACTCAAGTGACAACACATGCTGGAGAGGTTTTGGAGAAAGGGGAACTCTCCTCCACTGCTGGTGGGAATGTAAACTTGTACAACCACTCTGGAAATCAATCTGGCGCTTTCTCAGACAACTAGGAATAGTGCTTCCTCAAGATCTAGTTATACCACTTTTAGGCATATATCTAAAAGAGGCTCAAGTACCCAATAAGGACATTTGCTCAACCATGTTTGTAGCAGCTTTATTCATAATAGCCAGAAGCTGGAAACAACCCAGATGTCCCTCAACTGAGGAATGGATACAGAAATTGTGGTACTTTTACACAATGGAATATTACTCAGCAATAAAGAATATCATGAAATTTGCAGGCAAATGGCGGGAACAGGAAAAGATCATCCTGAGTGAGCTATCCCAGAAGCAAAAAGACACTCATGGTATATACTCACTCATATAGACATATAATATAGGATAAATCTACTAAAATCTGTACACTTAAAGAAACTAATCAAGAGAGAGGACTCTGGCTAAAATGCTCAATCCCTAACCAGAAAGGCAAAGAGGATGGACATCAGAAGAGGGAGAAAACAGGAAGTGAATCAGGAGCCTGCCACAGAGGGCCTCTGAAAGGCTCTGCCCTGCAGACTGTCAAAGTAGATGCTGAGACTCCTGGCCAACTGTTGGGCAGAGTGCAGGGAATCTTATAAAAGAAGTGGGAAATAGTAAGATAGGGAGAGGACAGGAGCTCCACAAGGAGAGCAACAGAACCAAGAAAGCTGAGCACAGGGGTCTTTCCTGAGACTGATACTCCAACCAAGTACCATGCATGGAGATAACCTAGAACATATGTAACCCATGGCAGTTCAGTGTCCAAGTGGGTTCCATAATAATAGGAACAGGGACTGCCTCTGACATGAACTGATTGGCCTGCTCTTTGATCACCTCCCCCTCAGGGGGGTGCAGCCTTGCCACAGAGGAAGACAATGCAGCCACTCCTGATGAGACCTGATAGACTAGGATCAGAAAGAAGGAAGGAGAAGAAGACCTCCCCTATCAGTGGACTTGGGGAGGGTCGTGGGTGGAGAAGGGGGAGGGAAGGTGGGATTGGGAGGGGAGGTGGGAGGGAGCTACAAGGGGGGAATACAAAGTGAATAAAGTGTAATTAATAAAAATTAAAATAAAAATATTTTAAAAAAGAAATGGGTCTATTCTCTACAGCCAGAATCCTATCAATCGGAAATACTTCATTTTGAACATTCAGTTGGTTACAGATGGAGCTGGCATTGATAAATGGGAACAGACTAAACCTTTCCAATGTGACGAAACAAAGGTAGTTTTTACAGAGTTATTCTGTGACAGTCCGTAGATAGAAATGAAAGAATGAACCAATTTGGAAAGCTTGTAAACAACAGGGCATGCCAAAATATTGATGGATGGCTAATGCCATGGTATAAAGCATAGAACTGAAATCTGAAACTTTGAGGTTAATAATCTAGTCTAAATTAAAAAAATAAATAAATGTTCTGAAATATATTTCACAGGCTGCAAAATTTTTCCATTGAAAGTGAACACTTCAGTGATATTCTGTATGCACCAGCATGCAACTCTAATTGAAGCTGATTTGAGAACCTTTTCATCACCCTTTCTAAAGAAATCTCATGATCCTTAGCACCTATTCCCATTTATTTTCTCAAATTCCCTTCCCTCATCCATCCTTGGAAGCTATCAACTTATAATAACTTCACATTTTGTCTTTGTAAAGTTTTTATAAAAACAAACTCGTATAATACGTAATCTTTTAAAACTAGTTTCTCTGAAATGTTCTATGTATCAGCATTTCATGCTTTTTATTTTTCCGTGAATATTTTGTTACATGGATACACAACATCTTGTTTACATACTCACAAGTAAGGGATAGTTGGCTATTTCTCTGTGGTCTAGTGTGTGAGTATAGAGATTTAATTATAGCAATGAAGAATCAAGTGTCAAACCTGATGCATCTGCTCTCAAGAGGTGTTCTTGGGAGTCTTTATTGAGTTCCCTATACCTGAGTTTTCTTCTCCGTAAAATAGAAGCAAGAGCAATCTTATCTCATAAAGGTACTTTAGAATTTCATTGGTAACATATGACAAGCCTATCACCAAGACTTTGGTCCTCTGAAGCTTTAGGAAACAACACTGACTATCATTGTGCTTCACTTAGCATAGTGATTACTTCTCATTTTCTTGTCTCTTCTTGCTAAATTGAGTATCATTGGGTAAACACTTCTAAGATCAAGTGAACTAGATTGTACAGAGCATTTGGGTTAATATCTGACACTGAACTGGTGCTGAAAAAGAAGAATTTTGGAAATGAATAACTCACTGTAAGCTTAAAACCAAGAAGCAAATCCATACTGGTGAAATGCTACTGAGTTTCAGATGATGAGACCACAAGTTGGCATGAAGATGTTCTTTTGTTGAAGTTGAGAGATGAAAATACTTGCCATAATGATGACTTTATATAAATTTCTTTCTTTCTCAAACTCCAGTGATGAGCTGATAGAGAGCACATAGCAGAGTGAATGAGACTGGGCTGGCCAATCACAAGTGGTAACAAAGAAAACTCAATCTGGCATTCAAAGCTCGAGGAACTGAAATTCAGTGGCATAGTCTCCATCTGTTTGGAATATATTTGATTTTAAGGCAAGCAAGTTTTCTGTGTTTTTTTTTCTTCCATTTTCTTCCTTCCCAGGACAAAAACAAAAGTAAAAAAGCAAACAACAACAAACAAACAAACAAACAAACAAACAAAAAGAAACAGAACCATGGAAAGAATCTGAGTACTGGGTTCTAGATTAGATGCTCTTTTCATTAAATACATGCTGTGTCCTTTCTAAATTTTAAACATTTCTCTGATTTGTAAAAGTACAGATATAATAGATCATGTATCAGTTACTGTTTCTCGTAGCTGTGACAAAATACACAATGAAAGCCACCTTATGAAGTAAGGGTGAATTTTGGCTCACAGTTTGAAGAAACTATGGTGAAGAAAGCACTGTGGGAAGAATGTGAGGCAGCTCACAACATGTACTCTGCGGTCAGGAAGCAGAGAGAAGTGGATACAAGTACTCAGCTATCTTGTTCTCTCTCTCTCTCTCTCTCTCTCTCTCTCTCTCTCTCTCTCTCTCTCTCTCTCTCTCTCTCTCTCTCTCTCAACACATTCTGGGTTTCTAGCCCACAGAATGGTGACATCTATAGTGGGGTGGATCTTCCTACATCACTCAATTCAGTCTAAAAACTCTCTCCTCCTGATATGTGCAAAGGTTTGTCTCTTGTGTTTTTGATGACCCTGTCAAGTTGACATCATTACTAATCTCCATAGCTCCTTTTACCTCTAGGAAATGAAGATATTTGTCCATTCCTCTATCTTCATTGAGTACTCAAAGGCCAGCAGTACTTCTTGTCTTGCTTAGTGGTAGGGCAGTAGGCCTAATGTCACTGTCTGATATTATTCAACAATATCAGTCTTTTGCAATGGAAAGGCCCAGATTCTGTATTCCAAATTAAGTGGTTTCCCTTCCCCAGGGAGCTGTCTTCTCATCTTTAATACTGTCAAGGGATTGAAGAGGAATTTTAGTGCAAGGATTAAAAGAGACAAATTGGCTTATTTTTCACTACTAGAACAAATTATGTATTAATATATGTTCAATCTTTAAGTCACACTTAAAATTTTGAGATAATAAAAAACTTGTTTAGTCACCAAGGAACATGAAAGACTGCAAATTCCACAAGGCTTCAACCTTACACACACACACACACACACACACTGAGATAGAGAGAGACAGAGAGAGAGCAAAATAAAAGAACTATAAGCAACTGACAATATCTGGGAGGAGGAGAGATGGCCTTCTCCAGGGAAAAGCACACCAACTGTTCTCCAGTACCAAATGGTCAGCTCTGAAACATATCTAAATGTAATGTTATATGTACTCAACAGGTTCTATTTAAGAATATATACAGATATACATACATATATATATATATATATATATATATATATATATATATAAGCATGCAATAACACTGATGTAAAAAGAGGTCATGAATTTGAAAGAGCGTAGTGCGTAGTTAAGGGTATATGGGAGGGTTTGAAAGAATGAAAGGGAAGGGAGAAAGGTAATTAAATACATTTTCAAAAATAAATAGAAATTAGTTTTATAATTCTTTTAATTATACTTTATCTGTGATTATTTTCATCTTTTTATTCTTAATTAGTATAATTAGACATTGCTTTGACTATTTTGCTGGTGTATGAAAAGAACAACCTTAGGCACTTTTTGTAATTGTGTTTATTTATAGTGTAGCCTGTCATACTCTGATAGATGTATGCAAAAAAAATGGTTCAAATTGAGTAAACATATGTCTGTTTCACACATTTACCACTTTTGTGTGTGATAAAGAGCCTTTCTCATAGCTCTAATATACAGTAAACTACCTTCAATCAAAATTCACAGCTTTTTTTCATTTAATTTTCACATAGTGCCTTTTGATTTTTTTTTCTTTCTCATACATTACATCCTGACCACAGTTTTCACTTTCTCCACCCCTACCACTACCTCTGCTACCTCCCCTCTTTCCCAGATCCACTCCTCTTCTATTTCCCGTAAAAAATTTAGAAAGAAACAAAGAAAGAGCCGACTTTCCAAGGATATTCACTGAACATGACCTAATATAACTAGTTACAGTTAAGACTAGGTACAGAAAGAAGATCCAAGATTTCGGTGTGGATGGCACACTGTGTCTGATCAGCAGGGCAGCAGTGATTGCACAGTGACCATCAGACTGAACTGTAAACCCCCAAACACCAATGATTGTGTTCCCCAGGAGAGAGGAAACCTCACAGTGAGGTTGACTAGCTAACACCTGGGAAAGTTCCTGGGTTTCTGCAGGCGCCCTATCTCCAGTGCATTGCCACACACCTGTATGCTGTGCTTAACTCCCCATTCTAAACTGCGGACCCCAAAACACAAGAGACTGAGTCTCCCAGTCAAGAGAAAAACCTCACAGTGAGGGTAACAATCGGGTCCAACCTCAAGTCACCAAGTTAACTCCTGAAAAAAGTTCCCAGGTTCTTACAGGCTTGGGGTCTCTAGTCACAGGGTATGTGCTGCGCTCACTGCCACAGATTACCTTCAAGGGGCTGGGGTACAGAGCTCCATCCTTAGATTTGTGGACAGCAAGTGCCATGGGATCAGCCCCAAAAGCTGCTCCTAAGCTCAACCTGTCTCCCTAGTGAGACTGACCAAACCCCTGGGCTCCCTGGTTTTTCAAGAGGGCTGTACCCAGCAAACACAATGTCTGAACAGCTGCAGCTCATTAAATTCAGAGCTAGAAAGCCAGTGGCAGGGCAGCTTTCTCTGGGACTTCCCCTTGGTAGGGGAGCCCGTGGGCTCTCAAGGAGCCCAGTTAGCCTACAGGATCAAACACCTGAGGAGAGCTGGCGCTTCCTCAGAAAATTGAGAATATCGCTACCTCAAGACCCAGCTATACCTACCACTCCTGGGCATATACCCAAAAGATGTTCCACCATACAAGGACATTTGCTCAACCGTGTTCATAGCAGCTTTATACATAATAGCCAGAATCTGGAAACAACCTAGATGTCCCTCAACCGAAGAATGGATACAGAAATTGTGGTACATTTACACTCAGCCATTAAAGACAAGGAAATCATGAAATTTGCAAACAAATGGATAAAACTAGAAAAGATCACCCTGAGTGAGGTAACTCAGAAGCAGAAAGACACACATGGTATATACTCACTCATAAGTGGATATTAGATATATCTATATGTTTAGTAGGATAAACATACTAAAATCTGTACACCTAAAGGAGCTAAGTAAGAAGGAGAACCATAGGGAGTATGATTAATATAGAATGTACACAGGATAGACACTGGAAGTGGCAGAAGAGAAGAAACAGGAAGGGAGCCTACCATAGATGTCATCTGAAAGACTTTACACAGTAAGGAATTGAAGTAGATCCAAACTTTGGGCAGAGTACAGGGAGTCTCATAGAGGAAGGAGGGGACAGGGGCTCCACAAGGAAACTGATAAAGCCAACAAATCTGTCTCCAGGAGGGGTGTGCAGAGACTGATGCATCAAACAAGGACCATGAAAGGAGAGGACCTATAGTACCTTCTCAGATATAGTCCATAGGCATCTCAGTCTCCCTGTGGGTTCCCTAGCAAGGAGAACAGGAGCTGTGTCTGAAATGAACTGGGTTGTCTGCTCTTTGATCACTTCAGTCTGGCAGGGAGACCTTCCCATTCCATGCAGGAAGAGGCTACATGCTGTCCTGAGGAAACTTGATAGATTAGGGTAGATAGTAGGGGAGGAGGACTCCCCCTTTAAATGGACTAGGAGAGGGTGATGGGGGCAAGAGGGAGAGAGGGTGGGATAGGGAAGAGATGAGGGAGAGGCTACAATTGGGAAAAATGAATAAACTGTAAAAAAATAAAATGAAATATTAAAAAAAGAAAATAAAGTTTTAAAAATCCACAGAACTGAAGAATGTTGTTGGGGATTTTGTTTTGTTTGTTTTGGGTAGTCTTTAAAGTAAAATGTCAAAGTATATGAAGTTTCTGTTGTTAGTTTTCAAGAACTTCCAGAATGATGCCCCGGTTTCTCTAGTCTTGCCTCCATCCTTTGTTACATGCTGAAATTACTGAAAGAACAAAACACTCTACTGGACTACTAGGTTGGAACCTTCTGGTACTCCCTGGCTCCATTATTTGTCATGCTGTTCTGTGGACAGTACCTCTACTGAACTGAAAGTTTTCACTCTGAGTCCCCTGCAGTTTGACACTTTTACTTCTTCATTGAGAAATCAAGAAAACCTCATAAGAGGAGGAAAGTCTTCAATGTCTAGACATTATTGTGACATAGAGAAGAGATAAATAAAGCCTATTGAGAAAAGACAGTAAAGGATAAATGAAGTTAGATTCTGGTATTTGTATCTGAGAACTACATTGGTTGAAAAATGTCATTTGTAACTTATGACATAGGAAAACATGTTATTAAAAAAATAAATTGCTTACCATGTGTATTTAGGCTTTTTGTTATTTCTGTTATTGTTGAGATCGAGTTTTAGGCCATGATGGTCTGATAGGATACAAGGTATTATTTAGATCTTCTTGTATGTGTTGAGGGCTTTGTGCTGGACTATATGGGCAATATTTGAGGAGGTTCTGTGAGATGCTGAAAGGAAGGGTAAACAGCCTTACCAGACCATAGAGGAAGACAATGCAGCTAGTCCTGAGGAGACCTGATAGGTTAGGGTCAGATTTCAGGAGAGGAGCACCTCACCTATCAGTGGACTGGGCAAGGGGCATGTGAAGACAAGAGGGATTGGGAGAGGAGGAGGTTACAGCTGGGCTAAAAGTGAATAAATTGTAATTAATAAAAATTAATTAATTATTGTAGAGGATTGTTTTAGCAATTCTGGGTTTCTTGTTATTCCATATGAACTTGAGAATTTTTCTTTCAAGGTCTGTTAAGAATTGTATTGATAATATGATGGGAATTGCATTAAATCTGTAGATTGCTTTTGGTAGGATGGCCATTTTTACTGTGTTAATCCTGTCGAGCCATGAGCATGGGAGATCTCTCCATCTTCTGATATCTTCTTCTATTTCTTCAGAATCACTAAAACAATCCTCTACAATAAAGGATCTTCTGGAGGTATCTCCATCCCTGATCTCAAGCTGTACTATAGAGCAACAGTTACGAAAACTGCATGGTACTGGCATAAAAACTGACTGGTGGATCAATGGAACCAAATAGAAGACCCAGAAATAAACCAACACACTTATGGACACCTGATTTTTGAGAAAGATGCCAAAACCACATAATGGAAAAAAGAGAGTATCTTCAACAAACGGTGCTAGACTAACTGGATGTCTACGTGTAGAAAAATGGACCTAAATATAAAACCAGACACACTAAACCTGTTAGAAGAAAAAGTGGGGAAGAGCCTTGAAATCATGGCACAGGAGACAACTTCCTGAATAGCACACCAACAGCACAGGCTCTAAGATCAACAATCAATAAATGGGACCTCATGAAGCTGAAAAGCTTCTCTAAAGCAAAGGGCACTGTCATCGGAAAAACAATGAGTGCCTACAGATTGGAAAAGGATCTTCACCAACCCTATGTCTGACAGAGGGCTAATATCCAGAATATATAAAGAACTAAAGAAGTTAAACAGCAACAAATCAAGTAACCCAATTTAAAAATGGGGTACAGTACTAAACAGAGAATTCTCAATAGAACAACATCAAATGGCAGAGAAACACTTAAAGAAATGCTCAACATCCTGAGTCATCAGGAAAATGCAAATCAAAACTACACTGAGATTACACCTTACACCCATCAGAATGGATAAGATCAAAAACTCAAGTGACAACACATGCTGGGGAGGATGTGGAGAAAGGAGAATCCTCCTCCACTGCTGGTGGGAATGTAAACTTGTACAACCACTCTGGAAATCAATCTGGCGCTTTCTCAGACAACTAGGAATAGTGCTTTCTCAAGATCCAGCTATAGCACTCCTAGGCATATATCCAAAATATACTCAAGTATACAACAAGGACATTTGCTCAACCTTGTTCATAGCAGCTTTATTTGTAATAGCCAGAACCTGGAAACAACCCAGATGTCCCTCAGTTGAGGAATGGATACAGAAATTGTGGTACATTTACACAATTAAATACTACTCAGCAATCAAAAACAAAGAAATCATGAAATTTTCAGGCAAATGGTGGGATCTAGAAATGATCATCCTGAGTGAGGTATCCCAGAAGCAGAAAGGCACACATGGTATATACTCATATATAAGTGGATATATAGACATATATTATAGGATTATCATGCTAAAATCTGTACACCTAAGGAAGCTAAGCAAGAAGAGGACCCTGAGTAAGATAGTCTTAATTCAGAAAGGTAAATGAGACAGACATCGGAAGATGGAGAAAACAGGGAATAGAACAGGAGCCTATCACAGAGGGCCTCTGAAAGACTGTATCCAGCAGTGTATCAAAACTTATGCTGAGACTCATAGCCAAACTTTGGGCAGAGTAGAGGAAATCTTATGAAAGAAGGGGGAGATAGGAAGACCTGGAGGTTACAGGGGCTCCACAAAGGGAGCAACAGAACCAAAATATCTAGGCATAGGGGTCTTTTCTGAGACAGATACTCCAAAAAAGGACCATGCATGGAGATAACTTAGAACCCCTGCACAAAAGTAGCCCAAGGCAGCTCAGTATCCAAGAGGGTTCCCCAGTAATAGGACCAGGGAACATCTCTGACATGAACTCATGGGCTGGCTCTTTGATCACCTCCAACTGATAGGGGAGCAACCATGCCAGGCCACAGAGGAAGACAAAGAAGGCAGTCCCGATGATACCTGATACACTGTGGTCAGATGTAAGGGGAGGAAGACCTCCCCTATCATTGGACTAGGTGTGGCATAGGAGAAGAGGGAAGGAGAGTAGGATTGAGAGGGGATAGGGGAAGGGGCTACAGCTGGGATACAAAGTGAATAAACTGTAATAAAAATTTAATTAATTGCTTAAGGGAGGCCCATAATCAAGGTCTTAGAATGAGATAAAGCAATTTAATTATTCTCTTTAGTTAATTGATGGAGACTCTATATGTAACTGTGTTCTTGGCTTGGAAAGATGACTTCTTGGAGCAAAAGAGAAGAGATAGAGGGAGATCAAAACTGCAATTCTCTGCCCAACCCAACCTCTGTCCTCTCCTTTTGGATTTATATATCTCTACTGGAGTTTGGGGGTAGAAAAAAATTACATGCTCAGGAGAAACTTCTGTTCTGCTTACTGCTGATTTCTGAAACAGTATTTACTGTGAAAAAATTACCTAGAACATCTTGTCTTACAGACAAATTTCAATACAAGAGTGCTCATGATGGTGTTCACTGGAACGAATCTTCCACTAGCACAAAGAGCTCCTTATGAGAGAATCAAGTAATATTACAAGTGTCCATGTTAATGAATTTAATGCTTGAGTTAAAATAAAAGGAGATGCTGGCAAAAACAACAACAACAATTCTCTCTATCACCTGTGAACCCTGTTGATTTCATTGAAAAGTAAACAAAGATTGAGTAGTCCTGCATGTGACCACATTGCTCCAAGGTCCACCATATTGCTCCAAAGGCAACAATTTCTGCAGTTTACCCCAGCTCAGAAATGTTTCATATATGCTGGCCTCTCCAGAATCTTATCCCAAAAGAAGATAATATGCCAAACTTGATTTCTTATTTTCCCAGTAATGGGCTATTCACTCAAATATCAACCTCACTCATTTATTAAAGTAGAAAGATTTGGCTTTTAAAGCGAAGTATAATTAAAGATAAAAAGAATTCATATGCAGATCCTCTTTCTTTTTCTTCTCTGTTTCTCACCTTGCCTTACTTTCTCTCCCCTGTCTTCTCCTTTCCTTCCTGTGGTCTTTCAGCCTTTGCTGTACAAATCCAGTTGTTTGTTAACATTTAGTGAGCTGAATGATACATCCTAGAATTTTCAAAAACACTGTCTTCACAATTGGTGCCATCATAATGATGGAATCTTTTTTATCCTCATGGTATTTCAACAGAGAACAGGCTGAAACTATAGGTAAGTTGACAATATACCTCCTTGGCAAGCTGAGGGTTGCAGTTTGCCTGACCTCATTTTGGTCTGCATTGGCTCCATTTCTGAGTCAGCAAACAGAGTTTTTCTTCATCCCATTTATCAATACCAAAATGACCAAAAGAGGACTTATAGTATGGTTGTCATGCACCACCTTAATATATATTCTCTTGCTATAATCAACTGTCAAGGATTGAGCAGTGTATTTTTTTAAAGCAAGATGTTTTTTTTATTTTGGAGACTGGATGTTCAAGATTAAGAGGCAACATCTGGTAGACTTATCATGTTGATGGTGATTCTTTAGAGTCCTAACACAACACAAAGCATGACATGATGAGATTAGAGCACATGCGAGATGGAACAAGAATGGCTCTCATCAGTTGATAAAATCCAGGAATCCTTACATAGATGGTAACTCAATGTGTTCTGTGTCTGTACCTAGTAGCAGGCATCTGCTTCTATTCTATTATTCTTCAGACTTCATAAGAACTCTGTATATTCCATGTGTAGAACATTTTACACTAGCAGAGTAAAAAATGGAGAAAATGTGCACTAGAGGTAGGAAAACAAAGCTTTTTAAAATGCTGCCTTGCGCTTCTAGTAGACAATTGCATCATTGTGAACATCTGCTCTCTATGGTACAGTTAGTATCTACTGTTTAGGTATTTAGGGAGGTTATTGCTTTTTTAAAAATTGTTGTTTTCTTTGTTTTTGTTTGGTGTTTTGTTTGCTTGTTTAGCTGTTTTTTCGTTATTGTTGTTGTTTTGAGACAGGGTCTTTTTTGTATCTATGACTGTCCTGGAACTCACTATGTAGACCACGCTGGCCTTGAATTCAGAGGTCTGCCTGCCTAGGCCTCCCAAGTACTGGAATTAAAAGCATGGACCACTAAGCCCAGCTCCAGGTATTTGCTGTAGCTTTGCATGAGAGACAACAAGTAGGCCAAACTCTCTTTAGTATCCTTTTATAATCTTTTATTTTATTTTTATTAATTATAATTTATTCACTTTGTATCCCAGCTGTAGCCCCCTCCCCCATGCCTTCCCAATCCCACTCTCCCTCCCTCTTCTTCTCCTATGCCCCTCTCCCAGTCCAATGATAGGGGAGATCCTCCTCTCCTTCCATCTGACCATAGTCTATCAGGTCTCATCAGGACTGGCTTCTTTGTGGACTGGTAAGGCTGCTCTCCCCTCAGGTCAAGATGATCAAAGAGCCAGCCCATGAATTCATGTCGGAGACAGCCCCTGTTCCTATTATTGGTGAACCTTCTTGGACACTGATCTGCCATGGGCTACTTCTGTGCAGGGTTTAAAAATTATCTCCATGCATCATCTTTGTTTGGAGTATCAGTCTCAGGAATTGCAGAGGTCTCCTTTTAATATGAGTTGCCTGGATTAGCTTTCAAATGTTAAGGTTATTTTTCTGGGAATGGTAGAAGGGAATTTTCTTTCTAGTTGTTTCCATTTTTTCAACTTAATGATATTATTAACTTTGCTTTAATTTGTTTGTTAAAAGTAAAAAAAAAAGATAGGCATATATGTGCAGTTTCAAACAATTTTCGTACATGTTCATACAAGTGCTTTTTCTTCTGTATCCCCTCCCACTTGTCATGAATTTAAAACATTCAGGAAATTGCCTGACTTAATTTATGCTTGAAAAGCAATTCCTAAATAAACAGATTAATTAAGGTTCAATTTTTAAAGCTTTAGCACAGAACACGTTTACTTCTGAACTAGGGATAAATACACTAAGTTTAGAAATGGCAGCACTTTGATTTCTAATACATACTTAGCAGTACTTAAAAAATACTAATGTGTGAAGAGGTGCTCTCCTTATAAAATGATGGGAAAATTAAAGCCATCACTCTGAAAAAAGAATTATATAGTTTCTGAAATATAACCTCCATTTAGATTTTTAGCACATACGTACTTTTTAAACATGGAATTTTATGGTCATGTACTTAAAAATCAGTAGTTTCTGTCTAATCTCCAAATTTATGATGCTGTTTATAATGCAATTTATATGCGTTACTATAGGATTCGGATTAACTTATTTTTCAGTACTAATGCATTTCCCTCGTTATAAAACTGATAAATGTGAGGATCTAAAGCTGAAAATAAATGAACAAAAACAGATGATGAGTCGTCTTAATTGCTATAAGATTTGAACAATTATAAGTGGTTTTGATGAGATTATTTCCATAGTGTTGTGATTGATGCTATCAAAGGAAATGTGCTTTAGTGCTTCAAGGATCTTCCTTCCTAGTCTGATGGTGCGCATAGAAATCATGAACATTACCATTAGAGTGAAGGTTAATACTCTAACAGTGATTAGGCACCTCTAGCCTAGGTTTTGATGTTGGCCTATGAAGAACTGACATTCTGAAGGCCAACATCAGAACGAGAAATGTAACGCCAAGGGCTTTATGTTATCTGAAGCTCATCACTGAGGAACCAGAGACGGCAAAAGACTTCTGATTTTAAATCAGATTCTTGAGGAAAATTGGAAGAATGAGTAGGAAGACGTGCTCGTTTATCTAGCCAGTCCTGAGAATTTACTGCCAGTTTTGATCTGTTACTGTTAAGATGGCAAGAAGAACATTATTTGAAGACTAAGAGAGGTCTGTGCAGCCTCAGTACAATGGTTTTCCTTTTGCATTAGAATTTGTAACGCCTAGTACTCCGGAAAAGTTGAAGAGACATTTATAATGGTGTATCAGCAGAGAATACACAACTGAAAGAAAAAGCAATCTATGTAAATTGTATGCAGGCATTTATAATTGTGGTTGTATTTTGGCTTTCCAATGATGAATGAAAGGTCACTACACAAAGCATGATTGGCAGGTTGTGGCAAGGTAGCTGCTAAATGAAATAGCTCTTCTAAAGCTGCCCACTGTGTATAGAAGCAAGGAGACAGGCAGGTGAGGTTCAAGGAACCCGGTGCTTTTTTTTTTTGTCACTATAAATCAAGCTTTGACGCTTTCAAAATTTATTTGGCACTTGGGAGCTGTAGCTCAAAAACTGTCGTCACTCTTAAACCTCATTTGAATTTAAATTCTGATAGGGGTCCTTGCAACACCCTACAGTTAAGGTGCACACAATTAAGTGGTACACTGCATGGAGTTTGCACACCAGCAGAAGATAGCTATTAGTGTGATTTATCTGTTGGAATGGCTCCAAAAAAATAAAAAGCCAAGTCCAACTGCTTAGATTCTATCATAAGAGCCAATGTTGTGAAACTTATTCTTGGGCTGCAAGTGTTTTTAATTTTTACTGGGGAAAGACAGAAACCAACATGGCTATTCAGATTTCTTTTGCATTCTTCAACTCTTTTTCATTTTTCTATAATTAACTTGAAGTAGTGAATATTGACAAGAGATTTTTGAATTATTAGACCTAATATGTAGGGTTTATATTTTAGGAAAGTGTTTGCTTCCCAGTGTGTGTGTTCCTGTGTGTATGTGTGTGTTTAAGATTTTGTCTTATTGCATGACTATTTAATTAAACCAAACATCCCCAAGTACAACAAAGTTAATCAAATTATCTAAGTTTGTATTAATTACATTTATGATAGCATTACTTGTAATGATATTTCATTATGCTCCGAAGGGACCGTTACAACTTCCAGGTGTTTCCTTACTGGAACAACTTCAGCAACCACTGAACTATAGAAATGGCATCTCTTCCCATTAAGGCTTTTAGCCCAATTAAAAGGCAAATCTCATCAGATGCGATCACTTTTCCCATTGCCAGTGTTTCACAACTGACTGAATTCACAAGCCACCTTTCTATATTCTCAGGCCCCTACTTATTTTGTAAGAATTACTTTATTTATATTTCCCCCACAGACTGCAATTAGTTCTTAGTCAAAATAAAATCCCCTCTCCCCTCCTTTGTCTTTTTTTTCCTTCTGTCCGCTCAATCACCTCACAGAATCAAGTTCTCAACTGTATCTCTAGGCCCAACAAGGTACAATATATATTATGTTTGTGTGTATATATATATACATATATATATGCATATGTATACTATATATATACATATGTATACTACATATATAGTTATACATATATATATGCATATGTATACTATATATATATACATATGTATACTATATATATACATATACATCTATATATGTATATATATGTATATATGTATATATACACACACAAATATATGTATATGTATGTATACATATGTATAGATGTATATACACACATATGTATATATGCATATATGTATATGTATGTAGTATACATGTATACATGTATATAATATACATATATGTGTATATATTTACACATACATATATGCATATGAATATAGCTACAGCTTCGTATGTTACTTGATTGAATTTATTTAATTGTAAGTTCCATAGTCATTTCTAGCCTTCTTTTTTCCAATGACTTGAGCAGTTCTTGACAAAGTGATGCAGTAGCTATGGGATAAAACGAGTTCAGCATGGAGATGTTTTGAGAATGGATGGAATTTGCAGTCACTGAACTTCTAATTATCCTCCTGCTAACCCCAGGAGATGCTCCACATTCAAGGCAGATGCACAGAGAACTAGTGTACACTTTACAACGTGCAGCCAGACAGATGTGAGAGGGTGCAGCACCCTATAAGAGAGGGAAAATGAGAACGCCTGGCCTGTGCTAAGTGCTCTTTTGGCCCTATAACAAATTCTATCATAATAAAGCAGCCTTTAAAAGATGATATTTGTTTGCCTTTTAATTGCTTTTTAGTAATATTAATATGTTATGGCCTGTTGGGGTAACATAAGTGCCCTTCACCAAGTACTAGAATTATTTCTTTTGTCTCACTGCAATAGATTACTTTCTGATTCACTGTTTAAGAGTATCATCCCAGGTCTTTCTGCAAATGGGTGTAAATATCACAGGAAGCCCCAAGCTGCAGCTCTGCTCTTAGAAACCCACCCTGTGTTCTACTCTGCCAGTACCTGTTTAGTTACGTAGTTGATTAGTTAGTGAGTTAGGTGGTTGGTTAATTTGTTTTGCTTTTCCATGTTATACTAGGTCCAAAGTCTCGGGTGATTGTGACAAGAGAATGTGAAAATCCACATGATTTTCTTCCCACTTCAATCTACATGGTTACAGTTAGCAAACATTTCCGAGCACCTTGGAAGTCTACAACCTGCCCCAGCCTTGAGACCTCATCACCAGTGATGCCAGGCTAACTAGACCTTCAAAACAGTGCTTTTAAGAAGACCTTGGTAGATTGTCTCTATTTCACGAGTTGGAGGTTCCAGGGAGCTACTAGTCAGTTTGGAAAGAAGGAAACCCAATTGGATTTTTGATTCAAACAAAATAAAAAGCTATTCCTCCAAAGTATTCTTGCAGATCTTGTCAAAGAAAACCTGTTAAGTATGACCTTGGGCACACTGAGTTGTCTTCATTTCATATGCCTTCCTCTCCCCTACTCTCCTTTAAAACCTTGACATCAGCTCTTTCAATTTCTTTACGTGCTCACTTTCTGAATAGATTCCATTCGATAGAATTTGCAGCTATTTGCAGCACACAGCACATCCCATTGTTTGTCTTGTCTTCCCTTTCCTTCTTCTCAGTCTTAGATGGTTTCAGGTCTTGTCAGCTCATGTCATGACTCATTATTCGAGCTTACCTTCTCTGCCCTTCTGCAATTTCTATCTCTTGCTTTCATCCTCTAGCCTGACAAACTCTTTGCTCCCTGTGGGGCCATTTGGTTAAAGTCATTGAACCAGAAGGCTAGAGAAACCTAGCTAGACTGTCTGTATCTACCCTTCATCAGTCAGAACCATTCCCACTCCTGGAGGCCAATGATCTCCCACTCAGAACTGCAGGATTTGGATGAGGTTAAGTTATATAAGTTGATGTAGAGATAAATGGCTCAAAGATACTTGTAGGGATAAGAAAGAACCATAGTCCTGTTGTAAAGTTTGCCTATGCCCATGGTATAAAACATTTTAACCATGGCAAACTTCAAGCTAGTGAGTTGACATTACTGAACATAAGGGTGCTGCATTGCTTTTCTCATCACTGAGACAAAATATCTGACAAAATCAAATTCAGGTGGGAACGCACTGCCGCCAGTGCAAGGGAACAGACAGTCCATCATGAGAGACAGAGCATAGTGACATCGTTTGAGGAAACCACCCATGCTGCATCAACAGTCAGGAAACACAGAAGGACAGGTGCTGAGACTTAGCCTGCTTTCTTCTTTTTATTCACCCAGAGTGGTGGGTGCTGTCCTTTTTTAGGATGGGTCTTCCTACTTCAGCTTACCAAATCTAAAGAGTCCATCATAGACAGGTCCAGAGGCTTGTCTCCCATGGATTGGGAGCATTGACTTGAATTTAAATAAACAAACTAGCAAACCCAAAACCCTGAACATCAGCATTCATTTCTCACCACTGCCTACCTACGCATGCAGTCTGACAAGCCCCCTCATGCTTTTACCACTACACACCTTCCACATTAGGAAACACAGGATCTTCAAGCAATAATTCAAAAGGCTTTTATCCTTAACTTATTTTTCTTATGGATTTTGTTACATCATCTAGAAAAGTAATACAAAATGTCTTACTATCATTTGCTTTATTTTAACATACATACACAGGTATGTGTGTGTGGTATGTGTATGTGGTATGTGTGTGTGATTTAAAAATATTATACATATACTTGGGCTTTCTATACCATTGAAAAGAGCCTTCTGTCATACAATGCATCCCAACCACAGTTCCCCCCAGCTCCCCACTATTTCCCTCTTCCCCATATCGTCTTTTCCTCTGTTTCCCGTCAGAAAAGAGCTGGCCTCCACGAGACAACCAAACAGGACAGAACAAGATACAATAAGACAGGGCAAAAGCCCTCATATCGAGGGTGGACAAGGCAACTTAGTAGGAGAGAAAACATCCCACATGGATATTTTTAAAGATGTTGTTCTAATCTTTTTATTACAAGGTGTCTTGTTTCCAGACTATGTGACTTTTTATAAGGTCGTCTTTTGACAACCATGGCTGTAAAATAAATTCTTTAAAGTAGAACTGTTACCTCAGACTAGATAAACTTTTTGATTCTGAAAGATGTCACTCAGTTGTCAGAAACAACTCTCCCCTTTTTATTCCTGTGGGAGCTTTTGGAGATTCTTTGTTCACACACTCCCTCTGGAGAGTGTCAATAACCTGCTCTGTCTTTGCCAAGTAACAAGAGATCGTGACAACTCTATAGATTTCACTTGTGTTTTTATTTCTGCGTGAAAGTGACTTTTACAAATATTTTAAATGTCTCACTTTTATTATCTATGAAATCTCTTTTAATGTATGTTGACAAAGTCTTCAAGCACATTGTTAGCCTAGTATTGTATTTTGACTTATTAATTTCCCGATACAGAGTATTATTACAGTTATGTTAACTGAGACTGATGTTGACATTTTTAATAGTCTAATATTGAATATGTGGGAATAGTACATGTAAAAACACTGCCCATGACAGGCCAGAGAGAGTTGTGGGATGCCATGGGGATGGAGTGACTGGTAGTTCTGAGCCATCTGACACAGATGCTGTGATTCCAACTCCATCTCCTCTAGAAGAACAGTGTGCATTCTTAACAGCTGAGCCAACTCTTAACTTCATCCTTAAACTTTTATTCTAAAACATGCTAGCATAATTTATATATATCATTTAGCCTTATATGAATAACTGAATGACATAACTATTATTCCTGAAATATCCAGAAGTTCTCACTAAAATGATGTGGCCATTTTATAGAAGCCAGGACCACCAGCCCAGAGATGACACCAGCCACAATAGTCTGGCCCTCCCATCAATTACTAATTTAGAAAATGCCTTATAGGTTTGCCTACAGCCTGGTCTTATGGAGGTTTTCTCCTCTCGGATGACTTCAGCCTGTATGAAGTTGGCATAAAACTAGGCAACACAATCACCAAAGTTGAATCCCTTGCTCTTTCCACTGGAGAGGTTCTTATTGTACATCTCTTTCATCTTTGTCTTTAATCATTTTGTCTTGCTATAAGGGAACACCCGATGATAGGTAATAAGTGAGGAAAAAGGGTTCATCTAGCTTATATGTGACAGCTAGAATGTCCAAACCGAATGTTCGTAGAACATGGAGAATGTTATCTGTATCTGAATAAGTTGAAGGGCATGACATGACAAGGGCATCTTCTAGGCCAATAGTCAGCATCCTGTAAATGGTCCTGTATAAGACAGACACAAATGGTGGGGCAGAAAGCTTGGGCACCTTTATTGGTTCCTATGAAAATGCAAACTCATTTTATGAGAAAAGCATTAACCCAGTCACAGGCCCTACCTCTCCGTACCAAATTTCTAGCACTTGAATATGTAGAAGACAATCTATTTCCAAAACAAAGCAATCCTGTCACCATAGCACTCATAAAGGAGGGAATACACAAACTCAGGGACTATACCACAGAGTCCGGGCTGACTGTAGGCAAAGGCAGAGTCAGTGGGACAGGTGAATGGAACAGTCTTGTCAGCAGCCACTTGCCTTAGGAACTGTGGCTGCTACTGTACTTCAGCATGACACCCATTGGGCACTCACATGGCAAGTGTGATGGCCTTCTTCTCATACTTCCATGCCCTTGAGCACCTTGCACTCAGTGCTATGAATCTCACCAATACATCCTTGAGCTTGAATTCTGGATTTTCTGGGTCAAACTATGACAATTAGGAAGGTAAGAAACCTCCAGTGTACAATGCTGCTCTTACTTCATACCACTACTGGTATTCCCAGGAGCTGTGCCTGTGTGTGTGTGTGTGTGTGTTAAAGCAAAATCATGAAAAACAAGACAAAAATTAAAAATATCTTTATTTATTCTAAGCTACCTGAAAAAAAGACAAGGTTTGTAGTCTAACGTAATGGAATACAGTGTATGCTCTAGGTCCAGGTGGCCTCAGTTAAATCCAAAATCCAGGCACGCGCAGATTGAGAACTCAGCCAATCCGGACAGAGTACATGAGAAATGTGACTGTGGCATTGGCTGTGAAGTCTTGTCTTTTACATTTTTCACAGCAGGAATAATCATTTTAAGCTGCGTAATGTGACTATGCCTCCAAGCACACAAAATCAATGATCTAACTGTAAAGTGTCCAAATGCTCATTTAGATTTCCTCTCTTGACTGGGAACACAATTTTAAATTGCCTTGGCTTTCCTTCCTTGGAAATTGAATATATCAAGAATTTATTTTATTTTAAATCACAAGTAATTGGGGCTAAATAAGAGGCAAGATCACTGACATTATCTATGAAGTAGCCATCCCCCCCCCCTTCCTAAGTTCTGTATTTTATACTTAGAATGTAATATAAGTGCTGGAGTTAAATTAGTAAGAAAAGGCCATTTAGAGTCTCATTTAAAAGAAGTCACTTTATTTCCTTTACTTTTGCCATGAGACAAATAATCATAAAATAATTCACAAGCAATTCAGCAAAGAAAGACAACAAATAAGGACAAGATAAGAGCCACAGAGATTCTTCTTCTATTATTCTCATCTCAACATTCTGTCCTCAACCCACACACTGCATTCACAGGCTTGTTTATTGAGGAGACTGGGGAAATGATAGAAAAATACCTTATCTGCCCAAACAAAGGAACTATAGAGAATAAATAAAGCATTGAATTTCCCGAACCGTCAAGTGAGCTCTCCGGGTGTTATTTATTTTGGCATCCCTGTAGCATCCCTTCTTCTGACTATAAATCTTTATATTACGTTACAGTTTTCAGTGTCTGGGGTATGTGTCCTGTCTCTTTAAGACATGAAGGAAATAAACAACCCACCAGTCAAGAGCTTGAATACCTCTGTCCCACAGACATGAAAGGAGAAGAATGATAAGGCACATGGGGACACAAAGTGAGCCCTTGTCCAGAGAAGGTCTAAAGAAAAGTTCAGTGTGCTACTGCCTACAAGACAAGCAAGGACAAAGAGAGAACAAATAGAGCAGAGATTGAGGGAATATCCAACCAATGCCTGGCCCAACCCAAGACCATGGAAGAGATCCAACCCCTAACACTATTAAAGATACTCTGCTATGCTTGCAGACAGGAGCCTATTAGAGTTGTCCTCTGAGAGGCTCCAACCAGCTATGATTTGAAACAGATGCTGAGACTCACAACCAGATATTGGGCAAAGCTTAGGGAGTCTAGGAAAAAAAATCGGGGGAAGGATAAAAGGACCTACAGGTGACAAGAGCTCCACAAGACCAACAGAGCCAACTAACCAGGGCTTAGAGGGGCTTATGCCATCTGACACACCAAGCAAGGGCTATGCATGGACTAGACCTAGGTTCTCTACATATATGTAGCCAGTGGGTAGCTTGGGTTTTATGTTGACCCAATGGTAAGGGGAGTGGAGACTGTCTCTGACATAGACTGTGTTGCCTGCTTTTTGATCACTTCCCCCTGACAGGACTGCCTCACAAGGCCACAGAGGAGAAAGAGGAGAAACTCAATCCTCATGCCACTAGATGAAGCGGGGAATCTGTGGATAGAGAGGCTCCCTTTCCTGAGTATTGGGGGAGGGGGGACCGGGAAAGGAGGGGGACTGGGTGGAGAGGAGGGAGGGATCTTAGACTGGAATATAAAGTAAGTAAAAAATTACTTAAAATAAAAAGGAAAGCAATTGTTTCGAAAAACCTTGATCAAAAATAGTTTTGTGATTTTTAAAATTATTATTATTATTAATTACAATTATTCACTTTGTATTCTGGCTGTAGCCCCTTCCCTCATCTCCTCCCAATCCCACCCTCCCTCCGCTCCTCCCATGCCCCTCCACTAGTCCACTAATAGGGGAGGTCATCCTACCCTACCATGTGACCCTAGCCTATCAGGTCTCATCTGGACTATCTGCATCCACTTTCTCTGTGCCAAGTAAGGCCAACCCAGCAGGGAAAGGTGATCAAAAAGTAAGCAAGTAAGGGAGCAGGCTTAACCTCTGCCTAGATTTGCGATTTTTATTCTTTTCTTTTTTCCTTTTTAATTTTATTTATTTTTTACAATTTAGTCATTATATATCCTGATTGAAGCTCCTCAATTCTTCCCAGTCCCACGCTCCCTCTTTACCCCCTTAGTCCACTGAAAGGTAGAGTTTTCCTCCTCTGCCATCGGCCATAGCTTATCTCATCAGAACTGGCTGGATCCCCTTCCTTTATAGCCTGGGAAGGACTCATCACCAGGAGTAAGTGAGGAAAGTACAGGCAAATGAGTTCATGACAGAGATTTGTGATTTTTAAAAAACATATTCTAGTATTTGTGTGTGTGTGTGTGTATGTGTGTGTGTGTGTGTGTGTGTGTGAATGTATTTGCATGTGTATATAAGTAGCATAAGCCAGAAGAGGGTGGTAGATTCCCTGGCCTAGAGTTACAGGCATTTGTGAGTCACCTGATATGGGTGCTAGGAATGAAACTCTGGTCTTCAAAAACTGCAAATACTCAGATTTGTTTGATTGCTTGGGAAGAGCCTCAGATTATTCTATGGATAATGAAGTTCTCTTCAAAAGTAGGCTTAGATAGAATCTAGAGCTCTGGGTTCCTGACATCATTAATACACAAGTGAGAGTAAGTAGCAGAGCCTTAGAAAGTGAAAGTATGCAGACCCAGTAGGCCAATGTCTCATCAGCAATCAGTGTCAGGTTATTAGTATACTTTGTCTTCATCTCAGAATTTTTGCTTTCAAGAGTCACTTGTCTCTAAATACTTTAAGAGAAGACTTTCCAAAACCTATTTTATCCTAGTTTCTAGCCTTAGATCCCTTGGCCTTGGTTTAACTGTTTTCTGTTCCATTTTCCACTGTTTTCCAGATTTCGTTCCCAGAAAAGGAAAATACATTGTTTCATGTGTCTCTCCTGTTTTGTCATAAATTAGACTAAAAGGAAGCTTTCTTTAGCTTTGGTACAGTCCACTTGGCAAAGTATAGACTAATTAATTTGAAACAGCACCTGTCCAGAAACTGGAGCTATGGAATAGTACATTCAAAGAGACAGAAAGCAAGCCATATATCTTTAAGAACAGTACTGCTAGCGGGCTGGAAATATGGCTCAGAGTTAAGAGCACTGGTTGCTCTTCTGGAGGTCCTGAGCTCAATTCTCAGCAACCACATGGTGGCTCATGACCATCTATAATGGGATTGCATGCAGGCAGAACACTGTATACATAATAAATAAATAAATCTCTAAAAAGAGAACATTAATGCCCCACCCACCTAATGCATCATACACCTAAGAATCCCCTGCCTCCTGAAAGCTGTCAAGATAATTATGCATTTTGCCCTCTTCTGTTGTTGCTGCAAGAAACAAATTAAATGCATATCAACTTGGTGATTGAGTGAAAACCATTTTATTCAAAATCCAAATTATACTAAGATTGGAATAAGATATTAATATATTGCTATCCATCGTCTTTATCCACTCTCACTTCTAAAATGGAGGGGCCATTATATTTTCATTTACATGCAAATTAGTGAAGTACATTATGCTTTGATTGAATCAAATAAGTCCCTTTTGAGTCTTCAACCTACTGTTTAAACATTTTTTCTCTTTTTACATTTCTGGCATTTATTCTCACCTTCAGTGATTCATACAGCTTTTATCTAGATAAATAAGTGTGCTTAAAAGCACTTATAAATACACTCTTTAATGCAAAACCAAATTCTAGCTAATTAATCTGTTTCTCTGAAATATTTTCATCATCCTTTCTTTACTAAAACTACAGATAAACCTTTTGTTCTTTCAATAGACGTTCATGAAGTATCCTTTATTATCAGTATTAACTACTAACACAAGAACTTTAGGTGCTGAGAGTAAGTAACACACAAAACAACACTGGTACATTTCAGTTATTAAACTGCCAGTATTGAAGATAAACAATAAACATTTAATTTGGCATAAAACAATATAAAAAACTAAAACAAGGTGAGTTGGATTCTTTAACACAAGAAATTGAAAGACAGTTCATTACTGAAATGCCTAAAGGCTGCTCTGGTTTATAGTCCTGAGGACTTTGATCTTGGTAGTTTTGAAAAAATAAAGTTGATAGTTACTGTATTTGAATTATACAATGTCTGTGGTCTGTGGTTACAATAGGAACACTGCTGTCACTGATAGAAAGGTAGAAAGAGTCTCAGTAAGTCTGCATATACAAAATTACACAGTCTTATTCAGGCTATATATGAGTCATCTCTGAATATTCTAGAGTTAATGATCTTATACATATAATCCTATATTTTGGAAAAGAGGTATTGGGGCTAAAACAATAACGCCCCTAAATATTGTCATTTGGCTTGCTGAGTAGTTTGAAATAAAAAGCTGTCTCCAAAACAATGCTACCTTCTCTATGAAATTCAGAGAACTTTTCTGAAAGTTCTCCTTATCTGTCTTAAGGATGCTCCATTGAAGGAAATTTGGCTGTCATGACTTGCTCCTCCCCAATCCTTGACTCTACCAGTGAAGGTTGCTCATACGGAGAACACTAAAAGTGTCCATGCTCAGGACACTGGGACTAAATCAATGCTGGCCTATTTTCTCAAGGACTGCTACCTAGGGAGTTTAACTGCATAAAATGACCACCTCTGCTTGCAGTGTAGATTTTTCTCTGTCCAAATTATTGCCCTGATCACTCTTCGTTATTGTTCTTTTTAAACTACACCAGGAAAAAACAAAACAAAACAAAAAAACCTCCACCAGAAGGTACTATTTCCTTCTCTTTTATTCAAGGACGTTCATATTCATCATACCCAAGGACACAAAATCCACCTAAAATATGAGACCCAGAGGGTTCTATCTTAAATAGCATTTTGAAAGAAAAAAGGTTAAAAGAAATTCATAAAATGAAGAAAAGATGAATGGAAGTGGAAAGGGATGATTAAGTTTATAAAAACAAAAAAGGCAAAGGAAGGTGCCTTGATTTGTTCCATATTTGCTATAAAAAGGGTTTCCAGATGAAGACTGGAAAGTTTTAACATACTAAGGTACCATTCATGAATGAAGCAAATGGAATACCATTCATGGAGGAAAGTACCAAGTTGGAATGAAGAGGCTAGACTATAGGTAGAAGATACTAATGTTGTGTTGAGCTATAATAGAAGGTCTTACTTTGTTTCTACTTGGATCTTGTAAGAGTTCACATCAGATTTTCACATTATGGTGCTTGTGCTAAATCAAAGCACACCAGGATGGGTTAATTTGGCAAAAAATTTTATTTTTAAATTGATCTGCAGATTATAATTCCAAGATGAAGGTATCAGGGGGTTGGATCCTTCCGAAAACTGAGATAAGAAGGATCCAATCTCAATGTTTTTCTCTGAATTGCAGATGAACACCTCCGGGCCTTGTCATTACCTTGTCCTATCTACAACAGATGTGACTGTGTCTGATCTCATTTTCCTGTATGGATACTAATCATTATATAGTAAGACCCACTCATACAAATCTTGGGGGTGGGGGAAAGTAACTAGACAAAATCTCTTTTATGTATTCATTTCACTCTCACATATACATAAGTCTCGGTCTTTCCTGAAGTCATATAAGAATATGTCACTTTGTGCTATCAGAACATGCATTATTTCTTGCCTGTCATAAACAGACCCTAGTCTATCTTCTCATATCAGAACCATAGCCTTCTTTGAATCTGAATAAATCACTTATCTTGATACAAGAATTCCTTTTCAAAGTTGAATGACCTTTCAAAATCTTGTACAGTGTTCCTATTTACTTGGAGGCCTTCTAGGAAGTTTCTTATTGAGTAAAAGAAAAATGGATGGTGGTATTGAAATCTCAGACTCTTATCCTGACTTTGTCAGTCACTAGCATAGAAGTCTTTGAAAGGATTTTCCTCTCTGAGCCTAAATGAGGCATTAACACAGCAAAGTAACAACCATATCATGTAACGAAGCCAAATATAAAAATTAATGTGTGTGGGTACATATATATACATATATATATGAATGCTACTGTGCTTGGTTTACCATCCTTAACATATTGGTGTACTTTATAAGGAACTGTGTGTAGTATACATTGGTAGTCAATAACCATGACTGATGGTAGATTCTGAAGTCATGCGTAACCAAGATTCTAGCTCATGGAACACACAAAAACTTCTATGTCAAATGGAATAATTGGAGGGGGAGGAAAAGAAGGAGAAGGAAGAGGAGGAGGTGGAGGAGGAAGAGAAGAAAGAACTGTTTAATCTCTTTCCCATTAGTTAACCAATCGTATGTTCACTGTAACCGAGTGGTAAAAGTATAAATCCAATTAAGCATATTTTAAAAAGAGACAGAAGACCTGCTTCATACTTGCCTACATTATTTATCTCTAGATAAATGAACAGCTAATCTATTTAATTATTTTCCTTGTGTTGTTCAGGAGTTTCTCCTGAAATTAAAATATTTCATGTTGGAGGGAAGTTTGTTAAAACATGATGTTTACAATGAGGTGAAACACAGGATGTTCCACAGGGAGATGAAATGCAGCAGGGGAGATCCTTGAGACAGAAAGTAAACAACTTAAAATAGCTTCAGAATGACGATTGAGCATCTTACCCAGGGTCCTCCTTCTTGCTTAGCTTCCTTTGGTAAACAGATTTTAGTATGACTATCCTATATTATAGGTCTAATATCCTTTTATAAATGAGTATATACTATGTGTGTCTTTCTGCTTCTGGGATACTTCACTCAAGATGATGTTTTCTTGATCCCACCACGTGTCTGCAAATTTCATGATTTCTTTGTTTTCAATTGCTGAGTAGTATTCCATTGTGTAAATGTACCACAATTTCTGTATCCATTCCTCAACTGAAGGGCATCTGGGTTGTTTCTAGCTTCTGGCTATTATAAGTAAAGCAGCTACGAACATGGTTGAACAAATGTCCTTGTTGTATACTTGAGCATCTTTTGGACATATGCCTAGGAGTAGTATACCTGGGTCTTGAGGTAGCACTATTCCTATTTGTCTTAGAAAGTGCCAGACTGATTTCCAAAGTGGTTGTACATTCCCACCAGCGCAGAGTAAGGTTCCTCTTTCTCCACATCTTCCCCAGCATGTGTTGTGACTTGAGTTTTTGATCTTACGCATTCTGATGGGCATAAGGTAAAATCTCAGGGTCGTTTTGATTTGCATTTCTCTTATGCCTAAAGATGTTGAGCATTTCTTTATGTGTTTCTCTGCCATTTGATGTTCCTCTCTTGAGAATTCTCTTTTAGCTCTGTACCCCATTTTTAATTGGGTTACTTGATTTGTTGCTGGTTAACTTCTTAAGTTCTTTATATATTCTGGATATTAATCTTCATTCAGAAAGGCAAATGAGACAGACATTGGAAGAGGGAGAAAAGAGAGAATGGGACAGGAGGCTATCACAGATGGCCTCTGAAAAACTCTGCCCATCAGGGTATCAAAACATATGTTGAGATTCATAGCCAAACTTTGGGCAGAGTGCAGGGAATCTTATTAAAGAAGGGGGAGATAGAAAGACCTGGAGGGAACAGGAGCTCCGCAAGGGGAGCAACAGAACCAAAAAATCTGGGCACAGGGATCTTTTCTGAGACTGATACTCCAAACAAGGACCATGCATGGAGATAACTTAGAACCCGTGCACAAAAGTAGCCCAAGGCAGCTCAGTATCCAAGAGGGTTCCCCAATAATAGGACCAGGGAATATCTCTGACATGAACTCATAGGCTTGCTCTTGGTTCACCTTCACCTAAGGGGAGAGCAGCTTTACCAGCCCACAGAGGAAGACAAAAAAGCCAGACCTGCCTCTGAAAGACTCTACCTAGCAGTGTATCAAAGCAGAAACTGAGATTCATAACCAAACCTTTGTCAGAGGGAAGGGAATCATATAAAAAAGGGGGAGTTAATATGATCTGGAGAGGATAGGAGCTCCACAAGGACCAAATATATCTGGGCACAGGGGTCTTATATGAAACTGTTTCTCCAACCAAGGACCATGTATGGATATAACCTAGAACCCCTGCTCAGGTGTAGCCCATGGTAGCTCAGTATCCAAGTGGGTACCCTAGTAAGGGGGAATAGGGACTATTTCTGACATGAACTCAATGGTGGGCTCTTTGACCTCCCCACTCTGCAAGGGAGGAGCAACCCTTCTAGGCCACACAGGAGGACTTTGCAGCCAGTCCTGAAGATACCTGATAAACTAGGGTCAGATGAAAGGGGAGGAGGTCCTCCCCTATCAGTGGACTTGAAAAGGGACAGGGAGAAGACAAGGGAGGGAGGGTGGGATTGGGAGGGAATGAGGGAGCAGGATTCACCTGTGATACAGAGTTAATAAAATGTAACTAATAATAAAATAAAATAAAAAAAGAAGCCATTCCTGATGAGACCTGATAGTCTAGGGTCAGGTGGAAGGGGAAGAACACTGCCCTATCATTGGACTGGGGGAGGGGCATAATAGAACAAGAGGGAGGGATGGTGGGATTGAGAGGGTTTGGGGAGGGGCTACAGCTGGGATACAAAGTGAATAAACTGTAATTAATAAAATAAAATAAAATAAAATGAATTTTTTTAAAAAGGAGAAAAAATATCTTAAGAAAAATCCCTGAAATTGAATAGGTTCAAAAGGCTCCTCCCTCTCAAAGAATAAATAAACAGCAAAGAGTGATGGAAAAGAACTCTCAGAGAAGCCCAACTGCCTGAAATAAAAACACACCAGCAAAGACCCTCTGAAATTCCTGGAAGAGGCTCAAACCAACTGGCAACCCCCTCCTACCAGGAGAAATAACTTCTCAAACCTATTGAGCTGACTATAGCGTGGTCCAGGCTTCCAGCTCCTGTGAGTCCCCCCCCCCCCCATGCTAAAGTTGGCTTTGATGATTTACCTCTCTTTGAGACATTTTGGTCCTGTAAGTAACCCCTGGTCCATATTCCTGTAAGTAAACCCCAATAAAACTCATTGGTTCAGCGAGTTGGACATTGATGGTATCGATATGTTGGTCTGCTGTAGGCTCCCTTTCTGGGATAAGTAGATGTTCTTTGCATCTTCCTAGGAAAGTCTTTCACATAACACCTTGATTTTTCTAACTATGGAAAAATGGACAGATAACCAGATAATATTTCACCTTAATCACCAGGTTCTCATAATTCTCTGTCTATTTCCTTTGCCATCTATCACTTTACCAAAAGAGGTTCATTCCATACCACCCAGCTATCAGCTTTCAGAAAACTAATTATATACATATAGTGTAATGTGTTTGTGTGTGTGTGTTTGTGTATATATATATATATAATATTAATTGTCAGGGATCTTTATAAACATTGGCTAATTGGTTCATCAATAATACTTAGGGGCCTTTCTTCCCCCTGCACAGCCCTCATGTGACTTCATTTTGCGTTTTTTTAATAAGCAGGATTTTGGCTGCCTGTGCCATGACCACATTAAATCTACTAATGGTAGTCATAAGTCAGAGCAGGCGAAGGGATGAACTCAGAGCCCAGAAGCAATTAATACAGCTCTTAAGGTTTTGGATGGATGACTACACCAGAAACAAAATCTCAGTAAAATGGACTTCCAAGCATGTGGTTGGGTTTAGATTCATCCATAGGCATAATTTCTTTTCAGTAGGGGCTGAAAGATGGTCTTAAATTCAGCAATACCATATGCTAGAGGAAGAAGGACATATGGAAAGATATTTAAGGGAAAAACATAACCATTGCTGCATTAAACTTGATAGAGTTTGATTAAACTCGACAGAGTTAATCATTTCATTTTAGAGGTAACTTCTAGAGAAACTATTTTATTTCCCTTTGTCTAAGATTGAAATCGGAATCTTGGAAGAGCAGTCAAGTATGTCTTTTAAGAAACAAAACAACAAAAACCAGAGGCAGCTTTACAAAGTAGTTTAAATATCTTTGTCTGTAGTCAGCATGAGGGTTTAACTGTACCCCAATAACTAGAAGCTCGCCAACCTTAGACAAGTTACAAGTGCCTGCAGTACACAGTTTTCTCATCTATACAGTAAGGACAAAAGCACCTATCTTACTCAATTGTGTTGTGTTCTGTTTAGTGATTTGTGATACCTGGATGGCGTGCATATATATATTTAATAGCTGAATTAACACAGTAACCATTCAATGTTATCAGACTGTTTCCAGATGATGTTTCTCGTAGCTTATACAAGTAAGTCTTGAACATTCAGTATTAATGGGAGGCCAGGGACCAAAAACATTAAAAGCTCAAGTTGGAGGATAAATGAGTATTATAGACCCTTATGGAACCCTAAATTTTCTTCAGGACATTTCAGGCTTGCCAGTTCCATTACTAGTTCACAATTACCCTCCACAACCTCATGTCCTTTTCTTTTATTATTAAGTTGAAATTTATAATAAGCAATCATTGAGCTTAATGGGTAAAGAAAGTTTTCCCTTATTCTGTAGGTGAGCTGATAGGGCTTAGTTTTTGTATCTTCAGTAATAAGAGTAGATCAAGCTATGAATAGATCATCTATAGTAACTGTCTTCAGTGTTTCTTCAAAAATGACAGAAATGATGGTCAGTTTGGAGAACCAGTTATCATGGTCAGAAGTGTTCCTAACAAGTATACACTTTTTAATTCCTGTATTAAGGAGAGTTCCAAGGCAGAAGCTCGAAGGTTTGAGGACATCTCAATGGAGGGAACTAGTGAGTTCATAGCAATGGGTACTCAATAATCACTTGAAAAAAATTTGCAACATTTCAGTGTAGGTGTGGCTTTTCTATGGAATACAAATAAATCTCACAAGCTTTCATGTGTGCAGATATGACCACCATGTCCTAAGTCACTGGCACCCTATTTTTCTCATCACATACTTAAAAGATGAATTCAAGTTGGCATGAGATGAAATTCATACTCTATACTGCTCTAGTATCCAAGAACTGAAGACTAGATAGGACAGATACCTAAGTAAAACCAAATACTATGGTTCTGCAAACAGACTGTAGCAATACAATAACTTCTAATAGAATTCTAGTAACTCATAGATCTGTGCCTGGCTTAAGCATTTCAGAGAAGCTTCCTCCTGCAGATGATGCAAAGGAACAAAAGCAGAGTTCTACAGCTAGATTTGTAAAGAGATCTACATGTGCAGAGAGATTTTCGAACACTCAGCCCTAAAATGGATTTCTCCATCAAATCCCTCTGCTCAGGACTCAGGGAACTGTGTAGAAGAGGAACAGAAAGAGTGTAAGTGCTAGATGCATGGATGACACCATGGGACCATAGGCTTCTAGACACAACAGGGCTGGCACACACACGAACTAACGGAAACTGATGCAGCATGCACAGGGCCTGCACAGGTCTGCAAAAATGTGGTCCTAGTAATGAAAAGAAACAGGGCTTAGTGCCCCATCTGTAATCCAGAAACTATCTCCATTTGATAGTCCCTTGCAAATGAAAAATTACTTTTCTCTGAGGGAATTTTACTGTGGACACAAAGTAATCTTAATAAGGCTCCTGGCCAGCAGGAGATGACCAACACAAAACAAACCCAGAAGTATCTTTGGAGGTTCTTTGTCTTCTAATATTAAGTCAGGTTATCATTTCTTATGGGTCCTTTGCATATGTATTATGGCTTCCAGTTTTGTATATTCATGGGATTCACATATGTGCCAACATGGGTCTCTGCATCTATATGTATTTCTTGTGCTTTTCCTTTATATATTTTTTCTTCTTTGGTTGTTTGGTCCTATTCTGAATTTGTTTTGTTCTATCTTATTTCATTTTATTATTATTTCTTATATAAGTAAAAAAATACTAAGAGGTGATGAACACAAGATAAGTAGTGCAAGCCAGACCATGTACACCTTTACGGCCCTGAACTTGACATTTCATTGTACCGTTGAATGAGGCAAATGAGAGAGAGTATCTTGAGTTTTTTTTTAACCTAAAACATGAGTCTGCTTGAGGGCTGGCAGAAGGTTAAATACAGTAATGTATGCAAGTAGCACAAAGAGGGCTTGGGAACATTCAAAGTCATTGAGGATATGCAGGTTAGAAAGTTTAGGTTAGTATTGCTCATCTAGGACACATTCTTGCCTTTCCTATTTAAGGAGGAAGAGAACAAAAGGTTAATGGAACAGACCTTGCTAGAATGCAACCAAGTGTTCCTCACTCCTACACACAGAGATTTAACTTACATAGCTACAGACCATAACTCACGATGGCAATCATCTTGCTTCATGAAGCTATGACATTCAGGGACTAGGTTGTTTTTGAACTTGAAGCATCCAATAAAAGTTTTCCCCAGGGTTGTCTGATATTAACTATGCTTTAATATAATCTCCTTCATTGGTAGAAAAAAAATCCCAATGTCTGTTTTCAAGCAACAAGCTAGCACCATAAAGTCAGCTCCAACTAATACGTCTGGTGTGTTTGCATCATAGAAGGTTTCATGTTTACCTTTCCTGAAACGTGGGAATTTCAAGATTCATGTTTACTTTTCTGTCTTCTAAATGTTTTCTTTGGAAATGCACTGGGGACAAAGGGAAAGAAAATCAAACCATCAAAGCATTCTCTCGTTTCCTTAGACCCAGTCTGCTGACAATATGTGCTTCTAATGTATCAGAACTCATCATTCAACAAACCGTATTTTGAACACGACCATCTCACAGCTTAGATTTACATCATCTATTATTTCTTCAAGAGGTAAAATGCTCGACAGCTCTTCCACAGCCTCCTGGAATGGCCCTGTCTGTGACAGAGCATCCATTTTTTTCCCGTGGAATAATAAAAGAACAGAATTCAACACAGCTGAGCACATCTCCGAAAGCCTTTAGTTGCCTTCTTGTCATTTTGGCATGCATTCAAGCTGTCAAAAGCCCTCAGCCTCAAGACCCGATTCAGCCATTGTCTGACCAGAGAACAAGGCTCCTTCATGTATCTATGAAGTACGAAAACATCTGTGGCCAGACCCTGTGGGCTGACAGCTAAGAAGGATCTGTTTTAGAGGGCCTGAACTGCTGTAATGTCAAGAGACAAAAATTGGATGTCCTGGTAGCTGCCAGGGTATCCATTGACGTGGCTCTCTTCTGGTTGCCATGGCCACAAGCTCTAGAAAGTTATTTTGTGTTAACCTTTCCAACTCAGTCTCTGAAGTATCATTAAAACCTCTAAAAAGAAGTTGAGAGTGATGAGATCTTGTGTCTGGTATTGGTCTTCAGTGAGTGATAAAGTGTAGAAGTCAGTACCCGGGTCTAGCCTTCCACTCAGAGGTTCCAGAGGCAAGTTCTTGCCATTGATCATGAGAAGGTGTTCTATCTGTAGTGTGGGAGACCAAGCTAGAAAGTTCCACCTTACTTTGCTAGCAATAAAAAGCATAGTTATGTTCCACTAAAATCCATGCATTTATATAATAATCATTGCACATTCTTCCTATGAGAGGGGGTAGAAAACCATAACCAGAAAAAAATAATAAAACTTGGTTCAGTAATTACTAAGGCAAGAGGTTCCAAACCAGCAGTATGTCTTATACCACTGGCTGTGAGCCACAAATATCAGCTGTAACTAGAATATAGAGTAATTAATTAATTTTTTTAGATTGATGGAATGAATGATAGGAATCTCAGATGAAGGACACTTTAAGGAGCTGGACTTTGCGTTGACCAAATCACAAAGCAGCTTTAGAAATCAGATTTGAAGCTGACAGTCGGCATTTGAGGCTCTCAGTATTGATCAGTAGTAGCAATCATTCCATCTCCTATGACTCTATCCATACACCTTTGCCTTGACTACAGTAGAGCAGTGTCTGATATAGGTAGTGACAGCAATGCCATTTTTGTGTTTAACAAAGCATGAATGCACTGAAGTGGAAATAGGAATGTAGTTTGGTGGACATGGAGTAAGAATTAAACACACATATGCACACATCCATGTTTACATGTCCTCTGTTTGCATTTGTATTTGTAGCTCTCCCAAGGTTAATTATTTCCTGCATGTTGAAAAATGACTTTCTAGTAGATGTATTTTTTATATACATAAAGTCAACCCTAACCATTTTTATTGACTTGGCCACTCTTCTCCCCTAATCACCCCAAGTCTAGGTACCAGATAATTATAAGAAGGTTCTATCAACAACCAAATTTCTCCAGACTAGCCTTTCTCCAACTCCAGCTGTTTCTTTTTCTTTATCTTTTTTTTTTTTTTGGTGGAAACCACAGTGAAATTCCTTATTCCTTGTTCATATTTGCCTCCCTCAGCCCTCTGCCACTAATCACCTGTGTGACTCTGTATGCTGTGTTGTGTCTTGCTTCCTATTCCTAGGAAACTGAGCAAACTTCTTTCGTGGTAAAGATCATGCCTACATCTACTTGCATTGCCATACTTAATCAAAACAAAACCTGAATGTTCTTAAAACTACATAGTCCCACACAGGAACACATGCCCCAAGTCCTTATATTAGGCCCACTTTTTATCTGTTTCTGAGCTATTGAATCAGTTATTTATTTCAAAGCTAACTTGAGCAGTATTTGTGAGATGATCAAGAGAATCACATTCCTATGGATTCTTCAAAAACAAAGTTTAAAGGGCACTCACTGAGCTTGCCCTGATGGTTTTACAAATTGACCCTGCTCTATCACAAGTCCCAAATAAACAATCTGTAAATGTTGGACAGTATCTGCTAAGAATTGATTCCATGGCCTCAGTTGATGAGAAAATCTGAAGATGCTCAAGTCTATGTTGTCTAATGTTATAGGCTTTTCATAGAAACTACCCACATCCTCTCATATAATTTAAATAATTTCTGATTTGCTTGATACTTAATACAAAGCAAATGCTCTGTAAGTAATTGTTATGCTGTATGGTTTAAGGAAAAATGACAGAGAGAAAATGTCAGTGCATGTTCAGTACAAAAGCAATTAAAATTATTTTCCAACTATGATTGTTTAAAATGTGAGTGCAGAAACCACAAAGGAATGAGAGTCATCCAAAAATTTCAAAACTTTCTTTCTGATTTTCACTTCAATTTTTGTAGGTAATTTCTAATATAAAGTTGAAAACTCTTTTCAGTTCTTTAAGGAAAGGGCATTCTTATAGAGATATAATTTCAAAGAATAATAATAATAATGAGCATGCTGCTTAACTCCAGTGTCATTGAAAATAACACAAAGAAAGACCTTATGCAGTGTTCTGACCTTTTCAAATCTCAGCGCTACCTACAGGTACTGGCATCTAATGAAGCCAACATAGTAGCTTGGAGGTCACTGTCCAAGCTTCACCCGAAAGAGTTAAAGCAATTTCTAAAGATTCTCTGCTGGTTTCCATGGAATACATTTGAAACTATTAGTCCTTATGCTATAAAAGAAACAAAAGCTGAATATATATATATATATATATATATATATATATTCATTTGCACACACATATATGCATGCAGGGCTGCCTCTTATGTATTTTTCCACTTAAAACAATCCCTGATAATAAATTTTAGGGGTTTGATCATGGTTGGTACCAAATGAAAAACAGAATAAGAGGATTCAGGAGAATCTGAATGTTGTGAAGTTTGAGGATTTTAAATTCCTCCAGAGGGTGATTCTGAAGTAGAGGAAACAATTAATTGAAACAAAAAGGACCTTTAATTCTACAAAGGGGCCCTATGTTGGGAAAAGGATAGGTTTGTGTTCTCTCTCTGTCTCTGTCTCTCTGTCTCTCATTCTTTCTCCCTTCCACCTTCCACCCCCTTCTCTCCTGGTTCCCAATTTGAGTGCTATGCCACATATATCCAGATTGTTTGCATGACAGAAGGGTGAGTGGATCAACAATGAGAGACACTAAAGTGGCCAGAGTCCAGATTTTATTGTACATAACATGACATGTCCATTCAGCAATAACAATCTTGGTCCTCTGTGTCCTTCTAGGACTGAGACACTTAAAAGAGAGTGAAAGCAGTTAGTGCCCTGTCTCAAAGGGTTATTTATTGTTCTGGACATTTTCCATTTTCTCTTCAATAGTTGTGAACGTCTGTAGAATCCTTACCAGATAAAATTGTAATGCAAAAGCTTTGTGGACGTTTCAGGTAAGCGAGAATTTAGTTCCCTGGTTCCCCTTCCCCCCATGCTGAAGCTGTTGTGATGGCCAGCAGCCCTTAGAGCCCTCACTGTCATTTCCCAGAGGTCATCCAGGAGCATCTTCCTAAAGCATATGGGGCTGTTGGCAAATTGTCACACATTGGCAACTTCCATTTGGCCATGGAGCCTTTGACAAAAATGGAATCATTTCATTATGTTACAAAAGAAAATTAGTATCTGTGATCAGAGCAGAACTCCATGTTTAAAAAAGTTTTATCAACTAGGGGAAGAAAGGGAAGGAGGAATGCAGTGCTTTGCAAAAAGAAAAAGCAAGTACCTCATCCACCCACTTAACAAGCATTTATTGAATAGATATGAAAGAAAATAGCTATGACCGATTTTAGTCCTTGAATGAAAAGGTTTTAAATAATTTATTTGGTTCTTTACTTGGTAAGGAAATAAACCACATTTATTTAAGAGGCCAGATCTAGAACTTAAACTGGAAGTTAAATGTATGGAAGTGTTTGGTAGACTCGTGGACAGATGTTAAAATAAATCACAGAAGAACCACAGGGCATCTACACAAGTCTGCTTTGTTACTATTTTATATTGTCTCACGTTCCTCACTCACAGGAACACTGTGAAGGGATTTGCTATCCCCACTCATTTTAACTAAGTAAAATGACATACAAAGATGTTAAAGATGTTAAATGGTTTTTTGATGTTTCATTTGATTATATGTATTGAATACCTACACAAATGCACACACACACACACACACACACACACACACACACACACCAAAGACAAAAACCAACCAACCAAACAGAAAATAACTCACCTCAAAAATAGATTTTAAAATGAAAATATTCTGGACCCAATATGAATAACCTTGGCCCAGGGAACAAAGATTCAGATTATCCCAAATTCTATGTTTTTACAAGGTAACGATTTCATGAAGTTCTGTAGTAATAAAACAAGGAAAATCATAAATCAGGACACTTAAAATGAATCAGTAGAAATATCAGGTAGGTGAGCTACAGCAAAGCAAAGGCATCTCTGCTACAAACCTCTGCCACTATCTGATTATATTCTTGGCTTTAGCTTTCGTGGAAGCTAGTGATCCATCAGGTTAGTGAATTCCAAAAGGTTTCACCTGATAGACACAAGGATTAAGACAAAGTTCAGACAAAGAGGTGGGGGAAAATGGCTATTTGAGGGGCCTAGAGAGAGTCTAAGAAAGATTGTAATCCAGATCTAGAGCTGTGACATTCCACCCTCTACCCAATCATTGCAATTCTAATCAGTCAGCCTTGCAGAAAGTTCAGAGTGTAAATCAGGTATCTTTCCAGGAAACTTTCTACACACCCCATGCTCCAACCTTCTTTTCTTTCTTCTGGGGAGACAGCTCTGAATGTGAGCTAGATCCACATAGTCCAAAACATACATCCTAAGAATAGATGGAGAATCAGACAATAAGAAACACAGGCAATTCCAGAAACAAGAGCCATTGGTGTTCAAACATGGATAAAAGTGATAATTCCATGCTCGGTTTTCCAGATCTGTTTGCCATATCACTAGGAACATCTGAGCTCTTAGGGTCAGACTTCCTTCACCATAGCAAGAATGAACCAGTTGGCATTAGAAGAGATTGTTGGTGGCTCGAATTTTTGCTTGTTTTATCATTTCGAGGTGCTCTTCTTGTGCTGTCAATTTCATTTCACACACACTGGAGCAAGGACAATCCTAGACAGTGGATGTCATGTGGCGCTTGCCCCAGGAAAAGCAGAATATTGGATTTCTGGAACTCTAACCTTTCATTATTTTCATAATTCTCTTTGAAGTCCCCAACTTACCTTATCTCTAATTTAACACAGGACAGTTTTCTTCATTCTGCATACTCTTAAAAAAGGCATAGCTATATCATTGTTCAGAGATGAGAAGCTACAAACAGAGTTTCACATCCTTTCCATGGTAGCTGATTGAATGTAAAAGTGGAACTGCAGTAGAATTCTACCTAAAAAGAAGACTGTCACCCGAAGATGTTGGAAATTATACAAAATGTATATGCCAGGGATAGTATATACATACCAAGTAAGATCTATACATTCACACACATACACTATATATATATATATATATATATATAACTTGATGTATATATCACTTGATATATATATATATATATATATATATATATTGCATCATCAACCCAAATTCATATGTGGGAAGCCCTAACTCCCACTCTCTGGAATGTGACTATTTACTGATAGAGCATTTGAAGACAGTGCAAAAATAAGCTCATATGCATGAATGTACAATCAGTATGACTAGAATGCTTACAAGAAGAGGAGATGAGGAAGCCCAAACCCACAGGTTGCAGTAAAGTGCTTTATTCTGGGAGGAGACACGACATTGTCTCTTCCCTTAAGAGTTAATCCAGTTGGATGTTGTGGTGCACACATGTAATCCCAGCACTCAGGGTGGCAGAGGCAGGTGGATCTCTGTGAGTTTGAGGCCAGCCTGCTCTACAAAGGGAATCCATGACAGCCAAGGCTACATGGAGAAACCCTGTCCCCCCCCCAAGAAAAGGAGAGAAAGAAAGAAAAAAGAAAGAAAGAATTCAGGCAGAGAAGGCATCAGATATACTGGAATTGGAGTTATAGATGATCTGAACCATAATGTGGGTACTGGGTATCCAACCTGGGTCTTCTGCAAGAACACCAAGTGCTCTTAACTGCTGACCCATTTCTGCAACCTTGCAGAATGGCTGTTCTAACTGTATAGAAGTTCAAGGAGATGTAGAGACTATGGTTCTGGTTAAGTTTAGTGTGCTATGTTTATTTTATTTACAAATTTTACATAATAATGTTTATAATAATAATAATTTTTTAAAAAGAGTTAATCCAGGAAGGCAAGTTAATCAAATGAACAAAGAACCATCCCTCACATACGTGGGTATTCCTGAAGCTACGCTAAAGAGATAGGAGAAATAATTATCTCTTCTGTGAGACAGTATAAGTTTCCTCCTCAGTCTCACCCAGCGCAGTTATTCCAACACTGCCATAGTGATCTTTCGGGCCAGCCTGTCTTTCTGAGTCAGAAAGGCATACTCTTTCCTTTTTCTTCTTTCTCCCTAAACTTCTCTTCTCTTTTTCTTCGGGGTGCTGGCCAGAACCCAGGTATGCTTCTTCTGGTAATTGGGTCTTTTTTTCACTTTCTTTTTCTCTCAGGTTCTCTTCCCACCATACAGCAGTGTGTCCCTATGTGTCTGACCTCAAAGCATGGCTTTTTTATTTCTCTTCTCCATCTTCCTTCTCTGGATACCTGACTAAATTTAGTTTGTCAACCCTGGGTTTTTCTTTTAACTTCAATAAAGTAGTCCTCCAGTTTCCCTTTGAATCTCACTTTAAATTCTTTTATCAATGAGACTAAAAATCCAGGAAGGGACCATGATTTTCCAAATAATTTGAGATGGTGGGGGACTGCAATGTGAACACAAAGATGGCAAAATGTATATCCATAAGCTAAATAAAAAAAACCTCAGAAGAAACCTCATCATCTACACAGTGGTCTCAGTGCTTCAGTTTTCACAACTGAAACCCCTTTTGGTTCAGATACCTGTATGGTATTTTCCAAGGCAGCTCTGATCAAGTAATGCAATGATTTAATGACTCTCACTAAAAGTGAAAATGGCCACATGTTGCAGCCCTTTCTACGAAAATTTCAGAAGGACAGGCACAGTTACAGACCATCAGGAAGGCTAAAGTGAATTTACAAATATATATCAAGTTGGCAATATCCACAGAGCAATAGTCAGATCATCTGACTGGGTACAATTTGCATTTCTATGGCTAAGAATTATTGGCCTCATTCCCAGTATAGTGCAATTTATAGAGCTATAAAGTAGTTGAAAGACAATGAAAGGCAAGCTAACCCAGGATTTGTGGGTAGGATAGTTGGCAAGGTCTCATTGTCTACTTAAAGTCTTATCCAGTTTTAACAAATAGAAAGCAAACTAGGGTATACAGAGAAAACTGAGGCTTGTTGCTTCCCCCCTAAAACGAGAAAAAAGATGCAATTGTCTCTGCTCTGAGCTGTCTTGTATTCATTTAGATTTCTATCTATAGTCAGTCCAGTCTTGGGATGTAACTTGACTATATACATATATATATGTGTGTGTGTGTGTATACATACATATATATGCTAATCACAAAAGAATGGATCTTGCTAGAGGACTATACCAGAATCTGACTTCTAATATCGCTTGCTGTTCTAGTGTCTGTGCTATAAGTCGGGAAAATAATAAGGAAATTCCTACTTTCTCTCAAAAGCAGCATGGAAACCAGGCCCTAGGGCAGAGCTTTTTGAAGCACACATTCCCTGTGCTTTTCAAACTCCAAAGTCAAGAACTGTTGCTTTAAATTTTCTATGCCCTTTTTTCTTTGCCATCCCTCCTGGAGGTACTGAAACAAAAATGAAGCGATGGAGAATGAGTATATCAGGCGATAGAATATCAGCATCTGATAGTGTATTCAAATACTTCTATTGTGAATTTAACGTTTGCTAAACTCTTTGCTAAACAACTTCATATACCCCCTTATCTAATCCTCACAGTGATTCCTTATATGGAGCCATTTTCTAATTTGAGGAGAAAACCTTGTCTTATGGGGAGTATTGATGTCATCAACAGAGATGCAGCATAACTCCACACTGCTGACCAGAAGCCCAAAAGAGTCTGTTTATCTTTCAGGGATCTGGAGTCAGGTCAACCCAGATTCTTGGCTTCTACATAGAAAATAATTTCAGGACTAGCCGATGTGAGGCTGAGCTAGAGTTCATTAGACATTTTCAGTGCAGGTAGGGTTAGGATAAATGAAGACTTACTTGATGAGAAAAGTAATATATACTAGAGGGCATGAGTGTGTGCGTCTCTGAGAGTTCCTTTGTTCCTTACAGCAGTGACATATAGAAGTTAGGTTCAGTTTTAAGGTATTATATGCAAACTGTTGCAAAAAGATCTAAATGAATCATAGGGTGGTTCCTGAGCAGCCCCTGACACATCACAATTGGTGAAACTCCAGATTACAGTGGTACAGAAAGACAAACTAACATTTCTGTAAACAAATTGTCTTGTTTGATAGTCCCAGAAAATCTGCAGGAGGACATACACAGTCAAGCTATGAGTTTGGTTCTTCTGTTCCTATATAAAGCAGTTATATACAAAAGGAGCATTGTCTGTATCAGCATCTGTCACATCAAAGGTTATTGATTACACTGGACTTCTTGTTATTCTGCTGGCAATAAACTTCTCTAGAGCCTGGAATAAGAGGTTCCTTTCTCTTTTGTGTCATCTCAATTTTCTGTGTCTTACCATCCTGCCTCAATGCTACCAGGCTCTGTGCCCAGTTTTGTATAACTTCTAAATTTATTTTAACCCTGTGTGATACTTGCTGTCTGCTTCCTGCTGAGAGAAGAAAGTCTGGGCATACACCATCCATTGTCTTTCTCTTATGTACTTTAACACAGAAAAAAATTTCTTGAAATATTGTTTTGATTGGTCTCCATGGCCCCATTCAGCACATGTCTCCTTAGTTTGATGATGAGAAAAACATTTTGTGAGGTACTTCTTTGGTTCTCTATATGTATACTCACCTTACTTGAGATGTCATTTCCCAAAATTCTGTGGGTGGGCTTTGTCTGTGGAGTCATTTGTCTGGCAGTCTTCTCTGTCACTCGTGCGGCTGTGTTTATCTGGGATAAAGGGCCCAAGGAGGCCTCATCAATGTGCTTTGGATGTACAGTTGCTTTGTTGAGTTCCCATCTATAGAGCCTCTCCCTAGTGCCTTGTTCTCTAGAGTCTCTCCATATGGGGGAGAGAGCATGCCCGCCGTGTGCATGGAGGCAGAGCTTTAAAGTAAACTACAGAGACTCCCCAACCTCTCATATAACACAGCTCCTCTGAAGTTTCTCCAAAGCAGTCTCACAGCCAGCACAGAGCCAGAGAAGAGCAAACAGACTCCAGTTCCCCACAGAAGGAATTTCTGAGGTCAAATCTGCACTGCACAAGCACAAACAGGAATGCTCTCTCTACCAACATCTCTTGTTGACTACGGCTGGATAAAGCATTGTAAGAAGTCAGTTTCTCTAAACTATTTCTTTGGTTAAAAGTCCCAGTGGTTCTCAGAGCATACAAATAAGCTTCTAACTGTATCTTATTCTGATGTTTAAAAAGTGTTTTGTGACAGGTCTACACCATAACAACTACTCTGTGACCTGTCTTCTTCTGTCTAATTCACTTGTCCCAGCCTCATTTTTGAGTCTAAAAACTAGAAAAAATATTTAAGATGTTCTCTTAAAATATAACACAGAGCAATATTCCTTTCATTCTATCCCATAATGGAAATGCTTGAACAGTGATTGCCACTAATTCCAGGAGGAAATCAAGCCCAATTATTAGAATGATACCTGAAAATAGGTTATTGTAACCTAACTTTTCTCTGGTAGTTGTAAGTTAACTCATGTGTCCCTATAGTCTCTGATGGCTCTTTATTAGATCCTACTTATTTTGAAATCTGCTTTATATTAAAAACAAGTAGGTAATCAATAGAAAAAATCCTTACTTGTCATTGCAGGGGAATATTTCCAAACAGAACTTCTCTTTTATAATGTTTATATAAATATTTTATTGTTGTGGCAGGTCTCAGGTCATTTCAGTCAAAGTTATGAAGTGTGACATATGGAGACATCACATTTAAAATAATGTTGTCTAGCATTCTGATTTACATAATAAACTTCCCCCAGAATCCACAATTCGTGGACACAGCACCTGCACAGCTCTTCAGTGATCATAACTTTAATAAATAAGTCAGATTTGTCAAAATGATGGATATTGAAAAGCATGCTTAAGAACATAAGAGAAAGGACAGGAGAAACAGTATTTCACACCTGATATTCTTGTGTCTAGTGCCTTTTATTTTTAGCTAGTTTTCCCAAAACACTCATAGAACCTCCAAAAAGGACACTTGAAATTGGGCCATTCTTCTTGTAAGCTGTAAGTGTTGCCATTCATCATCTGTTTGGAATATTGAATGTAGTACCATATATCTGCCTCATTGCTCTCAAGTAGCAGCTGCCAAATACTGGTTGTGCCAATCATGAAAGGGGTTATACTTTGTACTGATTATCAAGGGCTCAAAATAATCTAGTTTGTTCATTTTAGGCAATGTTCCCCTAGTGCAGAGTTCAAGAGCAAAACAACTCCTAATCCAATTTGATCCACCTCAAAAATACTTGAACTCTGTAAATTCTGGAATGATTTAATGAAAGATTTCTGTTTTCCTCCTAAAAAGGTTAAAACCTCAAAAGCATTGGAGGTTTTACTAAACAAACTATTTAGGACTGAAATGAGTAATAAGTAATATTGTGTGTATATCTGTGTTTGGTGTAGTTGTGAGTGTGATCATAGGTTTTATAAAATAAATTATTCAAAGTGTTGTATATCAAACAAAGAGGTGGGGACTTGGAGGAGAGGAGAGAGGGAGGCTATGATCAGGATGTCAAGTGAATAAGTAAAATAATTTTTAAAAGAATGTAAGAGAAAGGTCAGAGGCTACTATAAGTAATAAGTATGTGTTTGGGAGTATGTGTATGAGTGTGTGTGTGGATATGTGTATGGTGGGCAAGGGATACAAGGTGTCCTTCTTTATCAGTCTCTAATGTGTTCCCTTGAGACAGAGTCCCTCACTGAACTAGAAGCTAGGCTGATGATCAAAAAAAAAAAATCCCATAATCTTCTGGCCTTTTCTCCTCCACACACCTGCAGCTGGGCATTTGAACTCAAGTCCTTCCTCATTCTGTGCAGTAAGCTCTTTTACTCACTGCGCCATCTCCACAACTGACATTTTATTTGTTTGTTTGTTTTGGTTTTATTTTATTTTATTTTATTTTTTGAGACAATGTTTCTCTGTCATGGACTAGCTTTGTAGACCAGGCTGGCTTTGAACTCCCAGCCATCTGCCTGCCTTTGCCTCCTGGACTGCTGGGATTAAAGGTGTGCACCACCATGCCCAGCTCACAACTGACATTTTAAAAGAACTGACATATTGCAAGATATCCAAAGAAACCAATCATGAATGTATGTGTGTATGCATATTTTATTCACTTAACATAACTCTTAGATGTGATTAAAAGCACAATAGAACAGGTTTTAAATTCCTGGACTTCCTTGGATCACAGACAGCTTGGAAATGCGCAGATAAAAAGGATATTTTTATTTTTTAGTCCAAATACCTAAGATATGTGTGTTCTTATAAGCCTTGTATCCTTCCGGGTGTTCATTTCAGAAATAAATACTGCCTGACCTTCCAGCCCATGTTCCCTTCTTTACTTTGAACTATATTTTGCAAACACATCAATCCCTCATTCACCTTGGATTTATTTTGCCTCCTCAGTCACACTAAACTCATTTTTTCATTCCAGCCTTGTTCCTCTTCCACATGAAAATGCTCTTCCCTCAGATCTTTTCACAACTGGTTTCTACCCCTATGATCTTACTTCTAAAGTAACCCACACACAGAGTTCTGAATAATACCGTGGTGGTTTGAATGGGAACACCCCTGATAGACGCACACACATATACACACACAGCCTCATGTCTGTGAATACTTGGATTGGAAGGACGAGCAGATGTGAGCTTTAGGTGTTTCACTGGTTCCGGTCTGGGGTTTTAAAAGGTGCACGCCATTCCCAGGGTGTTCTCTTTGCCTGCTGCCTGCCATTTGAGACGGGCGCTCTCAGCTCTTCCCACTGCCATGCCTGCATTGCACCGCCATCAATGTTAACGCTCTAGAACTATAAGTGCAATTAAATGCTTTCTTTTGAAAGTTGTGTTGGCTGGTGATATTTTATCCCAGTGGTAGAAAAGTAGGCAATACAGATGCCAAATTCTCAGAAAGCTGGCAATAGAAACAGATAGAATTTATTGTGACCCCCCATTCTTATTTACGTGCACATGCGCATATGTGTTTGTACTCACACAAACGTACACGCAGGCAGAGGCTCATGGTCTTTCTTATTAGATTTTTTTAAATCTTTTCAAAACTTTATTGTTGTGAAAGTAGGTAATAGCCCTAGTTCATTCACCCCTAGCTTGCTAATACCTGGTGCCTAAAATGTACTTGATATATATTGATAATGTAAACATATATGGAACAAAGATAGTGTCTTCCAGTTCGAACTGTATTTTTCATTCAATTAATGCATATGAATTTATATTATTAAAGATGACATGTATATATAAACCCTCTATCTAGTAAATGTTTATATGCTGTTTTAATGTCTTACCTTCCTTGTGAGCTGAGGTTAAAGTATAATGTGAGAACTGAATAACTCAAACAGGTATAATGCACAAAAAAAAGATGTTGGGAGAGTTTATTTTATTGTAGTTTTAAATGTTATTTTTTTTATTAATTACAGTTTATTCACTTTGTATCCCAACTGTACCCCCCCCATCCCCTCCCAGTCCCACCGTTCCTCCTTCTTCTCCACCCATGCGCTTCTCCAAGTCCACTGATAAGGGAGGTCTTCCTCACCTTGCATCTGATCCTAGCCTATCAGGTCTCATCACTACTGGCTTCATTGTCATCCTCTGTGGCCTGATAAGGCTGCAACCCCTTCAGGGGAAGATGATCAAAGAGCAGGCACTGAGTTCATGTCAGAGACAGTGTTGGGAGAGTTTTAAACTTAGTTCCCCACCAACACTCTCTTAATTATCAAAATGCTTTGCAGGTTTTGGGTATGGTCAAAGGGACAGTGATTAGAAAAGGAAATTCTGAAGAGAATACTATTTGTCAAAATCTATGTTAAAAGACAATGAACAATAAATGAGTTGCTTGGATTAAGGGGTGAGAAAGACATGATTTATTAGAGAAATTGGTCCATAGTGATGAAATGAGTTTTTAGAGATTTCGGCAAGCACGGCATATAAATAGCCAGAGTTTCCACTCCTTATCCACTGTTCTCCACATGTCTGTTTCTGGTAATCAAGTTAGCAACTGGGAATTGTATGTGCTAGATACGAAATCAGTTGTTAACATGCCATTATTAAAATTCAATGCTTTAAACTCAGGTGTCATTTTATCTGACAATTTCACCTGTCATTTTACCAAATAATTTTACCAATTGTCAGATCGTGTTGAATTCGTATGTATTTCCACAGACACTTCCTCAATTCTATCCTGAAATTTTATGATGCACTCCTGACAGCTGTACTCTGAATTCTATCTCCAAGGATTAACACTGTGTAATGGTAATGTACCCCAGGCAAGGCACATTGTAAGTCTCAAAGCCTATGTTTACATTTCCTCCAAGCCAACTGGCAATTCTTGAAGGGCCTATTTATGCAGGCCTACTTATATCTATCTATCAATGATTTATTTAATGTGCATGAGTGTTTTTCCTACATTTATGTTTTTCCTCCATGTGTGTACCACAGGCATAGCTGGTGCCTATGGGGGTCAGAAGATGGTGTTGGGTTCGCTGGAACTGGAGTTGCAGATGGTTGTGAGTCACAGTTCTGTGAATGTAATACCCTTTCTCTGCAAGAACAACAAGTGATCTTAAATGCTAAGCCAATCCCTCCTGTCCATGCGTTGCTTTCTTCTGTGTAAGCTTTTCTCTGACCCTGCCAGTTATTTTGCAGCTGAATTTATTAAATGAGAATAATGATCTTTTAAAACATTCCAAGAGCCTTTCATAGTAACTGATTCTTCATTTAGTCACATCTTGTTATTTAACATTAGATTCCACAAGGACTGGGATTATGACCACTTAGCGTTCTATTTATTTATTTATTTATTTATTTATTTATTTTTACATTTTTGTTTTATATTAATCACAAGTTATGTACTTTGTATCCCAGCCATAGCCCCCTCCCGCATTCCCTCTCTATCCCTCCCATCCCTCTCTCATCTCCTCCCTGCCCCTTTCCAAGTCCGCTGATAGGGATGTCTTCCTCCCCTTCCTTCTAACTCTAGCTTATCAGGTCTTTTTAGGACTGGCTGCAATGTCCTCTTCTGTGGCCTAGCAAGACTGCCCCTCCCTCGTGGGTGAGGGGGTCAAAGAACTAGCCATTGTGTTCATGTCCAAAATAGTCCCTGTTCCCCTTATCAGGGTACCCACTTGGATATTGAGCTACCATTTGCTATATTCAAGCAGGGGTTCTAGGTTATATCCATACATGGTCCTTGGTTGGAGAAACAGTCTCATAAAAGACCACTGTGCCCTGCTGTAGTTGGTCCTTGCGGAGCTCCTGTCCTCTCCAGGTCATACTAACTAACCCTTCTTTCATATGATTCCCTGCACTCTGCCAAAGTGTCTTAATATTTGCTTTGATACACTGCTAAGTAGAGTCTTTCAAAGGCCCTCTGTGGTAGGCTCTTGTCCTGCTACTTGTTTTCTCCTACATTCAATGTCTATCCCATTTGTCTTTCTATGTGAGGATTAATCCTCTTACCCCAGGTCCTCTTTCCTGTTTATCTTCTTTAGGTGTATAGACTTCAGTATGTTTATCCTATCTTATAGGTCTATATAAGTGAGTATAATGTGTGTCTTTCTGCTTTTGGGATGATCATTTCCAGGTCCCACCATTTGCCTGCAAATTTCATGATTTCCTCCTTTTTAATTGCTGAGTAGTATTCCGTTGAATAAAAGTACCAAAATTTCTGTATCCATTCCTCAACTGAGGGACATCTGGGTTGTTTCCAGGTTCTGGCTATTATGAAATAAGCAGCTACAAACCTAGTTGAGCAAATGTCCTTGTTGTGTACTTGAGTATCTTCTGGATATATGCTTAGGAGTAGTATAGCTGGATCTTGAGGAATCACTATTCTTAATTGTCTAAGAAAGCGCCAAATTGATATCCAGAGTGGTTGTACAAGTTTGCATTCCCACCAGCAATGGAGGAGGGTTCCTCTTTCTCCACATCCTCTCCAGCATGTGTTGTCACTTGAGTTTTTTAATCTTAGCCATTCTGACAGGTATAAGGTGAAATCTCAGGGTCATTTTGATTTGCATCTCCCTGATGGCTAAGGATGTTAAGTGTTCTAAAGAAAGAAAGAGAGTAGCTGGCACTCAGACGACCATTTTCCTGGTGTTTTTGGTCAACTTGATATAACTAGTCACCTGAGAAGAGGGACCCTTACTTGAAAAAAGGCCTCCACAAGATTTTGCTGTGCGCAAGCCTGTAGGGCATTGTCCTAATCAGGGATTGTGGGAAGGCCCAGCTGGTTTCAGGTTGTTACAACCCAGGGCTGGTACTCCAGGGTCTTCTAGGAAAGAAAGCTGAGCAAACAAGCTATAGGGAGTAAGACAGAAACCAGCAGTACCCCTTCATGGCCTCTGCATCAGTTCTTGTCTCCAAGTTCCTGTGAGGTTTAAGTTTCTGCTTTGGATTTCCCCACTGATTAAGGGTAAGTAAGCCAAAGAAAACCTTTTACCCTCCAAATTGCTTTTGATTGTGGTGTTTCTATCCCAGCAACAGTAGCTCTCTGACAAAAATTGGCACCTGGGTAGTAGGATATTGCTGTGACAGACTTGACCTTGTTGTTTTGGGAAAGATTGTGGAAGGACTTTGGACCTTTGAACTAGAAAAACCATTGCGTGTTCAAAGCTTGGTGATCTGTTCTGTGGAGACTGGAAGAGCGTTGAGAGGAAGGCAGAGGACAGGACGGAAGCGTGGCTTGTGGAATTCCAGAGTAAAGCGTGAGAGTGACGCAATGACTCTTCAGGGCTATTGCAGAGTTTGAGTTTAAGACTCTGTGGTTGTGGTAAACTGGGACTGAAGAAATGGCCGCGATTAACAAGACACCGGAAACACTGAAGCAAATTCTTTCCTTTGCTGGGACAAGTGATGCTGTTCTGCTGGAGCTGAGAAATTAGTTATGACTAAGAGGAGACTCACATCACTGAAGTGAAATCTCCTGGAAAGTGTTTCCTCGGGGTCAGTGTGTGTTAGCTATGCTCCAGAGGTGGATTACGTTGTACCTCTTGAAGGCAGCCAAACTTGCTTGTTTGTAAAAGTCTTTCAGGTGGCACAGGTTTTGAACACATGCACAGGTCATGGGAAGCAGCTAAGGCTTGGCGTTATGAGAGACCATAGTAGGCCATTAGTGGAGGTGTAGCCTCAGGAACAGTTAAAGCCTCAGGAGGGTAGGGGTCATGCAGAGAAGTTGAGGCTTGGCACCATGGACAGAGGTCAGGGGAATCTATTAGTGAGAGGGCACCCCAGTTGCAGCGGCAGATGCCATTGTTTTGGAGAAGACTGTGTCATGGGACAACCACCTAGAACAGCAGTATCCATGGAGTAGACCCGGCCCGAGTCTTGGAGACAAGCTGTGTGTTATCCCAGAGAAGTGAGCCTAGCTCTTTAGAAAACAGTGAGTGGACCCCAGACGTTGGACACTGAGTTATTTCAACTGCTGGAGTTTGATTTTACTTTGTTCAGATGGTGACTGTGCTCTAGTTCTTCCCTTTTGAAATAAGAAAGATTTAATTTGTTTTGATTTTTATAGGATTGCAAAGATATGAGATTTGGAACTTTTAAAAGAGAATTTGGGTGTTTAGAAAAGACTGAGTTTTTAAAGAACCTGAACTTTTAAAGCATTTGAATTTGTAAAGACTGTAGGACTGTAATAGGTTTTATATTCTAATAATAACATGAGATCTTGGGGACTACAAGAAAGGAAAGGTTATGCTTAGTAAGTGATTTGTTTGTGGATCAAGTTGATGAGGAGTCAATTATCTGGCTAGCTTTTATGTAAAAATGATACAAGCCAGAGTCACCTGAGAGGAGAGAACCTTAGTTAAGAAAATGCCTCCATAAATTCAGGCTGCCACAAGCCTGTACAGTATTTTCTTAATTAGTGATTGATGGGGGAAGGTCCAATCCATTGCGGGTGATGTCATCCCTGGGCTGATGGTCCTTGGGCTCTATAAGGAAGCAAGCTGAGCAAGCCATGAGGAGCAAGCCAGTAAGCAGCACATCTCTATGGCCTCTGCATCAGTTCTTGCCTCCAGGTTCCTGTCAGGCTTACGTTCCCTCCTTAGCTTCCCTCAGTTGGTCATGCTATTTGATCATAGCAATAGTAACACTAAGGCACTAAGGCAACTGTCCGTATAAATTAGTATGATGAATGAATGAAAAAATAGAATTATACAATTTTTGTTCTTTCAGCCATGCAGCCTTTTCCTGAGCCAAGTTCACTCCCTTCCCCAACACAAGCAGCTATTGTCTGGTGGGGAAAGAAACATATAAACTGGCCATTATAAGGTGAACTGATAGGAACAGCATTAAATATATAAGCCAAATGATAAGGAACAGAAACAAAGGCTGTACAATATGTTGCTGAATAAGCCGTTGGTGCCTGAGTAGGATAGCCAGCCTAGGACATCTGGACTGGATCATTGTGCTGGAGAAGGTAAACGCTGTTTAAACTAAGTGGTTGGTAAACGTGGTATGGTATATTGTCTAACTTGTTCAGCTCTCTAAGCAGTAGTCCAGCGCTGGAGGCAACTGCTTCAAAGCTGGGGAGAAATACAGCTTTTGGTGTAGTGTTGGGCTCTGGACATCCACAGAGGCAGTTTCCCGTTTATTGTTGCCAACCCAAAGGCACCTCCATGTGATAGCCTGTTGTCGACAGTGTCATTACAGTAAGATACAAAAGAGTTGGCCAATTCTGAAAATATAAGGCATCTATTATTTGCCATTTGACTTTGCACTCTTTTGCAAGAGACATTTCCCCAGAATTCCCTCCTCTAGGTTGTAAGCCTCAGTATTAACCACAGAGAAATATCTTCAGTGCTTGAACTGGGGAAGTAAAAAACGGCAGCCACATGTGCATAAATGAATGACAAAACACACCTGCCAGAGACGGCTACCCATGGCCATGAGCCTTATCCTCATTGGTCCTGACACATGACTAGGGCAACATCTGTGTCACAGCTCCTCTCCCACCTTTCCAGTTTCCAGACCAGGAGTTGATGTAGCTATGTCTAGAAGGAGGCAGCTTCTTCACCCGGCAAGAGACAAGTTACCCGACATTTAAGGATGGAGACATATCTTTCTGAGTTCCATGGCATCCACCTTATCTTTCACAGCCATTTCTCTATCCTGACCTAGTGGTGTATGTTCAACACCAGACAGAGACAGTATACTAAATAGATTTTTTTCCCTCCAGCTCCTGAAATGCGCAGCAGCTGACCCTAGAATAACTTGCTCACATATAGCAATCACAACACTTGGGTCTCTCTGACCAAATCATGGCTCATTCATGACTCTTTGTATTTTATGTTTATCCTAGTGCCAGGTACTTATTAAGTGTGCCCTAAATAAGAATCTCTGTACCACACAATACTTCAACTGCAAGATCTTAGTCAATCTTAATTATTTAGTGAGGAAATGGTACTGTTATTATTCCCAATATGCAGATAAAAGTGTTGAACATGATCAACTCAACAAAGAAATAATTTATCAAAGTTGTTATAATTTGGATATAGTTTCATTGTCTCCTAGGTGCTATTGTAGTCATAGGCTTTGTAACCATGATACCAGTGTTGAAAGATGCCCAGGAAACTTTTAAAATGGATGTCAATGTAAGGTCATTTGGTCACTGGGACATACTTGTGAAAAGTAATTCTCATGAAACTCATAGTTCTTATGATTATCATTAAAGGCTAAAGCTGACCTCGCTTAGCTCTTTCCTTCCCAGTTCTATATACCATCCTCTTGATTAGACAGACATTCCTGCCATGGATATTTCCCTAGAGAGTAACTAGCCACATACCACCTCATCAAAGACCCTACACTCTTTGGAACCTCCAGACCTAAAAGGTAGAAAATTCTCTCTTCTTCTTCATAAGTATCTGCAATATATTTCACACTCTCAGGGGCATGGTACTGGAAATGTGGTAGATTTATTCTGACTAACGCAAATGACTGAGTAGCAAATCTGAGACATGATAACTAAGCCTGGCAATATTCAATCACTACTTGTACTTGAAGATACAGAGATACTGTGCAAATGGAGTGCCAGGCTCTTGAGGTCCAATCCAGTGGGCCCACTTCTTAAAGATGACTTGGGGTTACTGAGCCAGTCTCCTTCAATGACCTTGAACATGAACACAAATATTTCTACATATAGGTTTGGGTACTAGATGAGTTGATATGTCCAAAGTGCTTTAAAAAACAAGCCTGATCAAACGGTGGTATCTAGAAAAGATCATCCTGAGTGAGGTATCCCAGGAGGAGAAAGACACACATGTTATATACTCACTTATATAGTTTTATAAGATAGGATAAATATACTAAAATATGCGCACCTAAAGAAGATAAACAAGAAAGAGGACCTGGGTAAAATGATCAATCCGCAGTTAGAAAGACAAATGGGATGGACCTGGGAAGCAGGAGAACACAAGAAACAGGACAGGAGCCTACCACAGAGGGCCTCTGAAAGTGTCTACCTAGCAGCTTATCAAAGCAGATGCTGAGACTCATAAAACAAACTTTCGGTAGAGTGCAGGTCATCATATGATAAAAGGGGGAGTTACTATGACCTGGAAAGGACAGGAGCTCCACAGGACAAAATATATCAGGACATGGGGGTCCTCTATGAGACTGTTTCTCCAACCAAGGACCATGTATGGATATAACCTAGAACCCTGCTCGGATGTAGCCCATAGTAGCTCAGTATCCAAGTGGGTTTCCATAGTAAGGGGAACAGGAACCATTTTTGACATGAACTCAATGACTGCCTCCTTTACTTCTGCCCAACTCCAAGGGAGGAACAGTCTTGCTAGGCCACAGAGGAAGACATTGCAACCAGTCCTGAAGATACCTGATAAGCTAGGGTTAGATGGAAGGGGGGGAGGAGGACCTCCCCTAGCAATGGACTTGGAAACGGACAAAGAGGACTTGAGGGAGGGAAGGTGGGGTTGTGAGGGAATGAGAGAGGCTCTAAAGCTGGGATACAAAGTAAATAACCTGTGATTAATATTTAAAAAAATAAAAATTAAAAAAACAAGCCTGATAAATACAAATATCGTTTTGTTTACCCCCTCCAAACTCCTCATTCAGCAGCTTAGCATCTCCAGACCTTCTGGTTTCTCAGCTATAGATCTGTTATTTTATTACTTATCACACAGTAACTTACTCAGTCTGATATACTGGTTCCCCTATCCTAACTATCCAGTTTTCTGTCACGTTTCCTTGTCTCCCTGTTATTTTCTTACAGTTAATAAACCACTAAAATTTTAATTAGTTCACCATTGTTGACATATTATCTGAATTGTCAAAAAGCCTAATACATTAATTTTTAACCAAAAGGATATCAAGACCTTCATTTGAACAACACTGAGATTTTCAAATAGGGAATATATACTGAAATGGTTTTGTTGTTTCTTCTTTTTCTTAGCTTTTCTCTTTTCCCTGATTCATTGTAGTGTTGGCCATCAAGCCCAGGACCTTCTGCAGGTAAACAAGTACTCTACTGCTTAACCACGTCCCACCCCACTTATTTCACCTGTGGTTGTCAGTTGAGACAGCTGCCTGTTATCATCAGTCCCTCCACTCAGAGTACTGTTTGGCTAAAACTACTTATCATGAATAAGAACTGTGCAAGCAGTGTCAGCCTGAAATACCCCTGCTTAATTGCTGCTGAATTTCTTCTATAAAGCTTTCCCTGTGTTGCAGTAGATGAATATCTTAGTTACTTTTCTCATACTAGGATAGCATGAGCAAGGCAACTTATGGAAGATAGAGTTTAATTTGAAGCTTACAGTTTTGTAGAGGTAGACCCCAAGGCTGTCAGGGTGGGGAACAGGGCAGCAGGCAGGCAGGCATGACACTGGAATAGTAGCTGAGAGCATATATCCTGAGGCACAGCCACAGGCAGAGAAAGAGACAGTGGGAATGGGAGAAGTCCTTTGAAATCTCAAAGCTTACTCCCAGTGATAGACCTCCCCCAATAAGGCCACACCTCCTAATCCTTCTGAAATAGTTCACCAACTGGGAACCAAGCTTAAGCCTATGAAGGCCATCCTCACTCAAACAATAGGCTGTGTTTTCATTCATTTCTCTGATTGCAGTTTTGTTTTATGTGTTTTTTTTTTATTCTTGGCCTTTTAATCTCAATTTTCAACCTGAGTTGTATGGCTTAATATTATGTGAGACCTATTAATAATGACCCAGGGGACAGTCTGCATTCTTTCTCATGCTGCAGACCAAAGATCAATAGTTATTATTCTCAGATCCTAGACATAAGAAACCTGGGAAGATATCGTCTGTCAAACTTCCAGCTTATTTTTCATGTTACAAATTGGCGTTGACATAAGTAAGGAAACAAAAATGCATATACAGGTATATATACTTCTATTTACACTAAGTGATTTCTGTATAATAATTACTTTTCACACATTGACCTTGTGCTATAATTCTGAAGAATCTAATAAAACTGAAGGGCAATTTGCTTTTTCACAAGAAGAGAAGCAGGAAATTGCATTTAAAATAGAGAAAATTAGAGAAGAAATGTAGTTATTTCACTGTCTTCCACAGTACAGAAGTGTCAAATGAAAATGTGAGCTGTGCCTGTCTGTAGACAGGCAGACACTGCTCCCTCTCCATCCTCCATGTGACCCTAAGGGCTGAAATGCTGACTTTCTATGGCCTCCCTTGTTACCTCACTACTCTCACACTTAGGGAAATAAAATAATTGCTTCATCATTTCCAACATCCATTTTCTCAAATCCGGTACCAACGCATTTGAGAGTATAGGAAAGAATGACTTTTCATTTTCATTAAGAAATAGATGTCTAGGTCTTCAACTGCCAAAACTTTACCTTATAAGAAATCAAGTGAAGTGACTTCACCAATAATGAGGTGATGTGGAATGGGCACACTTTTCCCATTTTCGTACAGTTGATCTCACAGTTTCAAGGAAGGCAGTAAATTGCATGTCTAAGTTCAATGGATGCTATAAAAAATTTAGTATATCCCTTGGAAGAAATTGTCTGATGATACTGTAAGGAGTGTTGACCTAACACATCTTTTGAAATTCAAGATATATGTTTGCTACCCTTTCCTTCCAGAAGTCTTGCTTCCTTGCACTGTGCCAATTCAACCATCTGTTTACCTGTGTGTAGTTGTACACAGTGTGGAGGGTGCAGCTATCCTGAGGTTTTTCTATTACTCATACTATGGTCATTTTCAGGAAAGCACCTGAATCTCATTCCTGAGAATGTGTCTGGCACATAGTCAGAACTTACCAAACGGAAAACTCAATGCAATATTAACATTTATTGACAGTTCAAAGACTCAAAAATGGGGCTGAGAAATAGGTAAGTGGGATAAGTGTCTACTGTGCAAGAAGAAGCACTTGCGTTCAGACCTCGGACACCAAGGTAAGAGAAGTAGGTGGGGCAGCACACACTCTTAAACCCAGCATTGAGGGCGGAGACAGGTCATCCCTGGAGCTTGCTGGCCAGCCACTCTAAGTTAATATTAAGAGAGTTCTAACTGAAGTGTCTCACTCTATCTTAAAATATAAGGGGGTCATGATAGAGAAAAGTACTTGAAAACAACTTTTCGTCTCCAAGCACACAAGCCATATACTCATGTGTGCATATACCCATTCTCACAGACTCACATGTGCACGCACTCATACAAACACACACACACACACACACACACACACAATTTTAAATAAAGTTTTTTTAAAGGGCTACATCTCCCACACACCAATCAAAGGGATTTTCAATATAAAGAGATGATAGAGAGTCTAGATTTTCAATTTAAGGTTAAAACTTTTACAATCTGCGGAAACTTTCCAATGTTTATTTACATATTATTTTTCCATTGCTTAATGACAAATTACTGCAGCGAAGAGGCCCATGACACCTTTTACTTGTGATCTCAAAGTCCTTCCTACCATGCAGCCCAGCGGGTATACTTGACTCTGCTTACAGCTCATGTGACAGAAGGCAATGCAGTGTTTAGGTTGTGCTTTTTACCTAGCTGATGAGAGAAAGAATCTGATGACAAACTCCTACACTCAGGAGTAAAGATCTGTCACTTCATGCAGTAGGAAAGATATACAAAGATCACTGTGAGCTACTCTTTTATTTGCTTTGGCTTCCTTTTGCAATAACCAAATGTCATGCAGGAAGTGGATACTTTATAAATACTGAAAATGAATTAGTGAAATGAATTAACATACAGTATAACTCTATGAAGGCAGCTGGCCAGAATGTTGAGAATAAGTGACTACAGAACACTCAGTCCGAAATGTGAGATCCTTATCAAATCTACCCACAGCAAGGCTCAGAGTGCATTATCAAAAAGAGGGAGGAAACTGCAGGATCCACGGAATGGAGAAAATTCTGTGAAATGTTGTTTTCTGGACCCTATTGCACTCTCGGCTCACAGCACCCGTGGTTGCCTGCACATGAGCTGTGCAAGATCAAGCCAGAAAAAGTTCCCAGCATACATGGGAAGATGCTCACCAGGATCTACCCTTAATAGAGGAGCTATTAGCAGTTGATAGCTCCTATAAGAGAGAGGGTAATCCTTCTTTGGGGTGTGTCTTCTGGTACTCCAGGGGATGGCCTCATAGCCATGCCCACAGAGACAGCACTAATAAGACTTAATGACTTCTTGTTCGCAAGAGAAGAATGCGCTGAATTGGGAGGGGTATGTGTTTGATGGAATCAGGGGAAAGTTGGAGTAGGAAAGGGGTAGATAGGATCATGTTTCACTGTTACACCTGTATAAAATTCTCATTTTGAAACATAGCTACATTTTGAAACATAGTTGAGGGGGCCGTGCTTGGTGAACGTGACCCTCCAACTTTCAAGACTTGATTATATATTTTGGTAGGGTGCTATAAAGGTGCAGATTAGCTTCTTATTTCATTTGATAGTGTTAGCACTTAGTATTTAGTACCTGATTGATAATATGGTTGAAGGTACATTTATAAATGTGCACATATATATTGCAGTACACTTATACTGAGAATATATGTAAGAATTCATGCTTTTCAGTTTTACATGCCTTCCTTTATACAGTATTAAGCATTCAAGCAAGTAGGACCCCTTTATTGACCATAGACACTTAGGCACTGACTAGGGTTAACAATGTTCAAAAGCCATATTTAGCCTTGAAATTTTTCCCTCTTGGTGATCCTTAAGTTAGGTTTGGGTGAGAAATTTGAGGTCAGGGTAATTGCTCTACTAACTGATACAGAAAATGACCTTTATTGGGTTTGGAGAGTGGAGTGGAGTCACGATTCTTCGTTGTCCTTCACCCACACCAACACAAAGCAGGAACTGTGAGGGCGGCTGCAGCTTTTCACAAGTGCTGTGCCAACTCCGAGAGCAGTCTGTTCATGGATGTAGCTAGATACTAGTCTGCAATATGCAACTGGCCATGGCATAAGTCACAGGCTTAAATATCACCATCTCCTGCCAGTACTTAGCTCAGACAGAAACCCTTCAACCACAGTAACCACATAGCTCCAAAGCACATGAGAGAGCGGGATTTCCCCTCTTGTCATGACTTACCACACCCCTAAGGTACATGCTAGGTGGTTTTATCATCTTTGCACCATTTCTCTTCCTATCCAGTGCACGATGTGGAGAACTTGATCAGTTAAATCCACAAGGACAAGGTCATTGCATTTCAAGCATAACAGTAAGGTACTTGACCTTGTATGATTGAAATAATCCAGGTGGCTAGACCAGAAGAATTCACAAATCAATGTTAAACCCGTTTGTTCTCTGTCTTTGTAATCTTATTTTGTAATTTTATGGCTCTATCCAGCAGGGGTTAAAAAACAAGAGGCCTTTGCACAGGTCACTACTGAAGATGCTGATGCTGGAATTATAGACATGAATTAAATAAAGAGCTGACCTTAAGGAACATATATTTGAGAAAAAATACAGTTTTTAAAAGGCTGCACATTTTGACATCTCAAATCAAAAAGTGCTTTTGTGAAGAGGTACAAAATGCTATAAAATATGTGGTAAGAATTCTAACACAGTTTGAGGAAACTGAGCAATGATGGTCAAGTTTTATAGCAATCAAAATTAATCCAGAAAGGGAAGAATAGCATGTGAGGTATAGGAAATTTGCATCTCTGGGACAAAATGTGTTAACTTCTCAAGTCTAGGAAGCCTAGAAAAAAATAAATTGTTGTGACTAAAGAATAGGGAAAGTAGAAGTGGCCACTGGATAATCATGGGGGTGATTAGCAGATCCGACTGATAAATGATGGGTATTTGGCTTTTCTCTTCAGAACAGAAAAAGAAGGGGCATCAGAGAAGGTTAGATGTTGCAGTAACTAAACAGCTCTCTAATCTTCTCCACATCGGTGTTGAGGGACTCTGGCAGTAGAGGTGTGCTGTTCATTAGCTGTAACATCTAAACTCGGGATCATCCTCAGGAAGAAGGGAAAACTCAGAAATGTGCAGAATGATTGTACAATTTGACCCAGAGAGGTGCAAACATGAAGACCTACTCGCCTTCATGCCACTGTCTGAGCTAGATGCATTTGCACAACTGACTCAGGCAGATCTCCAAAATGGAGGGGAAGGCATGGTGTGTTTGACGGGCATTATTCTTCCTGACAGACTACCAAGTTTTTGTGGATAAATGAAAAATGTTACCTCATTTTCTAAATGGTTGGTAAATAAACTCCGAGCTTGATTAGTATAGTGGTACTATTTTTTCTGTTAGGACTCGGTCAGTCACGCAACGCGAAGGATGGTATTCATCTAGAGGAGCGCAAAGATACTCTAAAATTTTCTCAAAAATATACTCGTAGTCTGAAAGGCAATACAGACTTTAGGGTATAATTTGTGCTAAAAAAGGTTTGAGTCATCTTACCCAATTAGATTTTGCTAAAGCATGGGGATCAAGATGAGAATACATCATAAGGCTCTTTATAGTCTTAAGACTTGTATATATACATATATGTATGTAATATGAATATAGGTATATGTATCTGTATATTTGCATTAATTATTCTGCGTGTATATGTATATACATATGTGCCATAGTGTGCGAAAGAGTGGATCAGAGGACAACTTTCAGAAGTCCATTCTCTCCTTCCTCCATGTGGGTTCCAGGGATTAAATTTGGATCCTAAGGTTTGGCAGTAAGTGACTCTGTCTGCTGAACCATCTCATGGGCCCATGAAATGCTCAGTGTTTTAAGTCAGTAGTTTGAATGAAGACTGAGAAACCATGCCCTTGAATTTTTCAAATCAATCTAGGAAAGTAGCAGTGCCAGAAGGTCATGATGCAGTGAGTAAAAACGTGAGAGCTGAGGTATTTCCAGCAGGGGAACACTGTAATAAGGTCTTCTTTCAGGGTCACAGGCTAAATTATTGAAGAAAGGTAAACTCGGACATATGTAGCAGGGTTAGCACTCTATGTGAACTGTTGGAAGTAAGTTACCTTCAGTGCACTATGCACAAAGACTGGTGTATTAACATTTTAAGATGAAGACAGCAAAGCCAGATCCCCATGCCTACCCTTCAGACTTGGCAAATCAGAGCATTTATAGAAAATGAAAATAAAATAAAATAAAACATTTAAAAGAGTGTAGAATTCAGGACGGCAAGACAGAATGCGAGTTATAAACCTGAACATGTAGAAATAACAGTATAACTAATTGGAGGGAAAGAGAAGTTGCAAAGGAGTTTAAAGGTGATTTAAGATAGATGTTAGGCAAATATGAGCAAGGTGAAAGAAAAAAATATACTAGAGAGGTGAGGGAAAGAAAAACAGAGTGAAATGAGGCGTGGCTAAAGGAGCAGACAGACTGGAGAGGGATGCAGTAATGATCCCTCTAATCACCGAAAAGCTTTCAGGTGGGAGATGGATGGAATCTATTTGACCTTAAGGTATGAAACCAGGGCCAGTAAATGGAAATTAAAATAAGGTAGACTTGGGTTCAGTATTATAACAGCCAGACCTGCCCAAAGGAGCAAAAAGCTGACACAAAAGAAAATACATTTCCCTGTTGCTGGAAGAGATCAAGGAGAGAACAGAAATGATACCCACCAGCAACATAAAACTACGGAAATACCTGCAAAGCTTGTGCTCAGGGCCCACTTATGTTGTGACATGCAGTGTTCACACATGGGCTGTTATCCTGCTCGTTTCATTTATAAGGAAACTGAGGTTCAGTAAGGCTCAGGGATTCCACCGTTGGAAGCTAATGTTGTACTCATACCCCCAGAAGTTTCCTTCCTGCAAAGCACTCTCTTGAGATCTGAGGATCAGAAGTGAAGGAATGGCCAAATTTTTCCTCAGTTTGGGGACTTCCCTTTAATAGCCCAAGCACTGATGTCTAAAAATGTGAGAGGAGAAAATTACTGTGAGTACAAAAAAATAATATAATCCATTTAACAATATCCTATAGCATGTTATTTTCTAAAATTAAATACCTCTAAAAATATTTATACCATTGCCTGGCCACTGCTTTCTTCCTTGTCAGTCAGCTGATCCGTTAGGTCATTCTCAAAACCAGCAAGCTTACCCTTCCCTCTGCTTCTCATACTGCCTTCTCTATTATCCTCTACTTACCCACCAAGACTGGTTAATTAGTCTAAGTTCTTATTCAAGGTTCTTTTTGTGGTATGTCTTCTGTTATGTAGCAATGCAGTTGATCTTCACACATGCCTCTAACCCCTCCACCCTGTGTCTTTCTACTGTAGTGCATGTAATATGTGTGGCTCACTTACTTTGTATTATTATTGGCTGTTGTCTGTCTCTATCACTATACATTTTCAAGGAATAGGGCTTTGTTCAATGATATATCATAGATTCTTTGACAGCAAACAACACATAGTAGGTACACAAAAACTTATGTAAATAGATGCAAATATTACTAAGAAATTTTCATCATGATGTGCTAAAAATATGCAGAATGTTTGAGTAACAATTTATTTTAACATCCTATTCATCTCGTTGACACGCTGGAATGATGAATCCTAGTTGTCAACCTGAATGGACTGAGACATACCTGAATCAGTGAAGCACACTCTAGATCTGCCTGTGAAGGCATTTCTGGGGGTGTTAACTATGGAATGATAACTCAGCATTATGGCAAGTGATGTCATCCAATAGGCTAGGGGCATTCCTATAACAAAAGGAAAAAAGGACAGACAGATGTGTGCTAGCAGAGGAATGCTTCTTAGCTGCTATGAGGCAAATAGCTTCCCTCTCCCATGAGGCACATAGCTTTCCTGGGCCATCCAGTAAATAGTATTCCTGTGCCAGGAAGCAAATAGCATTTCCCTATCATGAGATGACACACCTCTTATCTGACACGTGGTAAATAGCTTCATGCCCCATGAGGTAAGTAGCTTTCCTCTGTCATAAGGTAAACAGCTCTCCTCTGCCATGAGGTAGGGGGTTAACTCCTGCCATAAGGTGAGCATTCCCTAACATAAATAGTTTCCCCTCTGCTCTGTTCTTCTCTGTGGTGTTTCACATTTTCTACAAGTCAAGAAGCAAAGGAGCCAGCAAGCTATTAACTAACACCCCTGAAAACTTATCCCAGATAAATCTTTTCCCTTAAGTTGTTTCTCTCAGGCATTTGTCATAGCAATGGAAAGATTTGGCTAATATATCTATCATGACCAGCTCCAATAACAGTCATGGATGCCATTGACCATTTTCAACCTGGTTACTAATCAGTCTAGAACCAAGGACACAAACTTATTAGTGAAGAGCAAAATGGAAACAACTTTAATCTTCATAGGAAGCTTTACAGGGAATTCATTTCACATACTCAGCATTGTCACTGTGACATTAAACATTTACATGTAATATATAAACTTAAATGAATATTTTAATAAACATTTATATAAACAAGCATTGAAGTGGATGTGCCTTAAACATCTACAGCTTGCCAAATCCTACTCCATACCATCCCATATTGAAAGCCAAGTTGATGTGGACATAAATATCGCTTCAAACTAATTAAATCAAGGACATTTTTTTTCAATCATCCTCTGTTTTTTCTATGAGGAACAACCCATGCACAAAACACAATGCTTTCCCCATAGTCTAACAACAGGCGAAAAACAAAAGCATATGTGCAGCTTATTACACAGAAGAAAGCTCAGATAGAAAAGCTGTTTCTCTCATTCTTTTACATACTTTCATTTCAGGCTATCTCACAAAGTAATAATCATAAGTAAAGGAAGGGTCCTCTCCCCTGGAAGTCATAATTTGAACAAGAGTTCCATGTCAGAACAAAACATGTCTGGGCTGGGGAGACATACCACACAATTATGAGGACCTGAGTTCAGGTACCTAGCACCCGCATAAAAGCCTAATGTCTGTCATCCCACCTCTGGTGGGAGCAGAATCAGGAAGATTCCTAGAGCATATTGGCTAACCAGCTACTGAACACACATGTTCCAAGGTCAGTGAGACCATGTGTTTACTAGTGTGTTTGTTCATGGCAAAGAAGCAAGGTGGCTAACAAACTCCCACAGATTTGTCCTCTCTGCAATGCTCATGTGGCTGGTGAAAAAAATGCAGTTTGTACTCTATTGTATTCTGGTGCTTGCTTTACTGTTACTCCCTTGGCGCTGACTGGCTGCATCATTTTGCCTTTCTGGGAGTTAAGGCATCACCCATAATTAAAGAGTCAGGCTTTAAACCAAAGCTGAAGTGTTGGAGACTAATCAGAGGAGGTTTTGCTGCTGAATATACCCTGTACTTCAGACTCCTACCTGACTTCACATTTCAGATGTGAGGTCCCTAAAAACTGACCTCAGGACAAAATAAATTTGAAGTTTGTGCATAAAGTGATCTCTGAGATTCATTTGATTTCTAAGACTAACTCTTAAGTATCTAAGTGAGTCTCTTGAAAATCAAAGCAAAAAGCAATCAAGGAAGCATAGGCCACACCAAAAGAGCAAAGGGAAGTGGACAAGAACATGCTAGGAATATTCCTTTTTTTTTTTTTGGAAATATTCTCATCAATGCAAGTTGACTCAAAAGTTATCTAACAATATCTTGTTTGTCAGGTCAGGAAGGTAAGCGCCAGAAAGTAAGGGTGGAAAGTTCAACAACAGCTTAGAAGCTTAGATGCTTCTCTACAAGATCCTGAAAGAAATTGCAATTGCTGTCCAAGAAAACGGTGACCACTGAAGAAAGAATTCAACAGTAAACTGGAATAAGAAAACCTGCTTACAAGATGGTTGATACACAGCTAAAATGCAGCTGCTGGCATCTTCCCTCTTGTCTATTCAAAAAGCCCATGAGCTGCACATATTTCTTTCTAGCTGGTACGAGTCATCAGCCCCAGAGGATCCTTTTGACCAGCCATCCAGCTCTCACAGACAAAAATCAGGCTGTTTACCAGACTGTTTTGTTCCCAGAGAAACAAATAGATCAAGTTTAAGGGTTGTCTGTAAAGTTAGAGGCCTTTTGAGATGATCAAAACAAGAGAGGCAAAAGAAACCATTTTGTACCTCAACGTTGTCTAAATCAGCTTTATCAGAAGCTTCTTCAGGCAAAGGGATTCTCTGTCTTTAAATTTCATATCTTCTTCAGCCAGTGAACCAGTTCTGCCATGGTAGTGTAAGATCAACTGGTCCATGGCCAGGAATAATAGCTTTAACTGCCAGATCATCACCCACACACAGTCCAGGAATAAGGGCAACTATAGTATTTTTCTTTTTAGGTAACCATTTGTTCTCATATAACAGTCAGGTTAAGGACCTTAAAAAAAAGCCTGTCTTTTTAAATAACAGATTTGGAGCTCATGTTCAATGCTGTGGCCTCTGGTTTAGACTAACGACACAATCCCATTATGTCAATGTTGTGAATCATGTTTAACCTGGTTGGAGGCTCATTCAATAAGTGGGAATTCATTTCCTCATTTCTAAAATGTACAATGGACTTGATTCTTTCCCCCTGTATTTACAAAATAGCATCCTTACTGTTTCCCTTAATTTTAATTAAAATAGTAAGAGAGCTTTGCTACCCTGAGGTCCCTAGAAACCGCACTTGCATTAATGAAGAAAACTGAGGTTTGCGTGCAATCCTGATTTCTTTTAAACTTCAGGATTGGTTGTTATTATTGACTCTTGTTAAACATGGTTCATAATAGAATCTAAAGCTCATTTTCAAAAATTCTGGAAGACAAAAATAGTAATTTTTCTCCGTATTTCTAGTGGTAGCATTGTGGCCCTTTATTTAATAACACTGAAGAAGTCACAGTACTTCCATGAACATTGATCTCCCTATATGACTTGGACATAATAATGAGTATCCAAAGTGATTTAAGGTTGCATATCCACATATGAATGTTGACATTATACACTGCAGTGGTGGTGTCCTCCTCACTACATCCTCTAGAACAGACTTTCTAAGCACATAGCAGATCCTGTTAATTCCATGAATGGGTCCCTTCCTGAAGAATCCCATTTGTACATGGCTGACTTCCTGATTGGCTGTAATCCAGACCTCATTACTCACTACAGAATACCACCCATTTCTTATCATGTCTGGCCACAGGTCACTCTTCAGCATCACTTGTATTTTGTTCATTTAGCAAATGATATAATATGGAGATTTAAATTATTATTAGGACCTACAATAGAAGGGAAACCCAGTTTAGAGAACAAAAATTTAACAATTTGTCTCTGGGTTACTTGGCGATAGAACATGAAAAAGTATAAAAAGACAAACAAACAATCCCTCCTCCCCCTGCAAAAAAAAAAAAGAACTTTAAACCCTTTTCTAATTTTTTTTTTTGTTTGTTTTCAAAGTTAACACACAAGGCTTGAGAAATCATGCCATGTTCAAACAAAGTCTATGTTGGTAGATTCCCTTTCTGCCTCACTACCTCCCTTCCCTCTCCAGATCTTGGAAACCCTGCCCCCATTCTGCTTTCTGTTTTCAGGTCACATGAATTATTTTGTACTCTTCCCCCCATTCCTTAGTACCTATTTTACCCCCTTTTGATCTTCTTTCTACTGTTTGAATCTTTACACAACTTGATACTCATTTATACTTTTTTTTTCTTAATGCAAACAGAAAAGTGCCTTCTTGTGTGTTTAGGGACACTTTCCCTATACAACGTCACATTTGGAGGGTGTAAGGTATTAAATGCATATTATTCAATTTTGAAAGAGCATATTTCATCCTGCCAATTCAGCTGAATATATGATCTCTGCATACTATTGATGTGATTCTTAGCTGATAGAAATCACATATCACCATGAAAATTATAGAGTTAAAAATAAGCCAATATCCTATCCCAGTTCTATAGTTGAGGAGAACAGCAACAGCTGCATATAGCTAAAATCAGTTTTTGCAAGCTGTATTCTTCTTTATGACTCTAGGCAAGAACCATTTCTTTATTCACACAGGTTCTTGGCAGTTTCTTGCACTAATGAGATGAAGCTCTCTGTTTCCTTATTGTCTATGAGCTAAGGGCTGTGCCAACCTCTTATGCTTTCTGTGTCTTCCAAACCAACTTGATCCATGAGATTGAAATCTCTGTAACCTCCTCTGTCATTCTTTCTTCTGGACACACCCTTCAGCCTCCTTTCTCTACTTCCAAGGGGTCTTGTAGTTATTTTGGACATTGTTGAAGAGTGCAAGATCAGTTCTTTTGGTGAAAACCAGTTGATGAACCTTAACTCAATCTGAAAGCTTAATTTGCTTTTGTTATGTAAATAACATACCCCCAGTTTCCAAGATAAGGTATGGTATCTTGTGGTTAGGAAATGGGAAATAATGAATCTACTTACTACATGTTAAAATTGTCCTTTACCCAAACCAGATTTAAAAAAAAAAACTTTGAAGATATACCTTAAGAACAGTGATCTGTTGATTCTTACTGAAAATACTCTCAGAGGTCATAACATGGATATTCAGTACACAATTATTCCTGCAAATTTTGCTTCACATTTGTACACATTTGGCATATGCTGTAAGATTTTTTCCTTTTTAATTATTATCATTTATTACAATTTATTCAACTTGTATCCTGGTTGTGATCCCTCCCTTGTCTCCTCCCAATCCCACTGTCCCTTCCTCTTCTCAGCCTATGCCCCTTCCCTAGTCCACTGGTAGGGGAGGTTCTCCTCCCCTTCTATCTGATCCTAGCCTATCAGGTCTCATCAGGACTGGATGCATTATTTTCCTCTGTGGCCTGGTAAGGCTGTATCCCCCCAGGGGGAGGTGATCAGAGAGCTTGCCACTAAGTTCATGCCAGAGACTGTCCCTGTTCCCCTTACTAGGGAACCCACTTGGAAACTTGAGTCTATGGGCTACATCTGAGTCAGGATTTTAGGTCTTCTCCATGCATTGTCCTTGGTTGGGGCATCATTCTCTTCAGAACCCCCCAGGGCTCAGTTTTTATGGTTTTGTTGGTCTCCTTTTCAAACTCCTACCCAATCTAGATCTTTCAATTTCCCCCTTTTTTCATAAGATTTCCTGCACTCTGCCCGAAGTTTGGCTATGGGTCTCAGCCTCTGCTTTGACACCTCAATCAACAGAGTCCTTCAGAGGCCCCTGTACTGTTCCCTGTCTTCTACTGTTTCTGATATCTATCGAGTTTGTCCTTCTGAATGAGGATTGAGCATCTTCCATAGGGTCTTCCTTTTTGTTTAGCTTCTTTAGGAGTATAGGTTTTAGTATGTTTATCCTATATTATGTGGCTGATATTCACTATGAGTGAATCATATACCATGTGTGTCTTTCTGCTTCTGGGTTACCATACTCAAGATGATCTTTTCTAGCCCCCACCATTTTCCCGCAAATTTCATGATTTCCTTGTTTTTAATAGATGAGTGGTATTCCATTGTGTAAATATGCCACGATTTCTATATCCATTCCTCCATTGAGGGACATCAAGGTTGTTTCCAAATGCTGACTATTATGAATAGAGCTGCTACGAACATGAGTGAGCAAATGTCCTCATTGTATACTTGAACATATTTTGGATGTATGCCTAGGAGTGATACAGCTGGATCTTGAAGTAGCACTATTACTGATTTTCTGAGAAAGCCAGATTGATTTCAAAAGTGGTTGTACAAGTTCACATTCCCACCAGCAATGGAGGAGGGTTCCCTTTTCTCCACATCCTCTCCAGCATGAGTTGTCATTTGAGTTTTTGATCTTAACCATTCTGATGAATGTAAGGGGGAAAATCAGGGTTGTTTTGATTGGCATCTCCCTGATGACTAAGGACATTGAGCATTTCTTTAAGTGTTTCTTTGCCACCTAATATTTCTCTATTGAGAATTCTCTGTTTAGCTCTGTACCCCATTTTTTACTTACTTAATTAATTTTTTTATTAATTACAGTTGATTCACTTTGTATCCCAGTTATAGCCCCCTCCCACGTGCCCCTCCCAATCCCACACTCCCTTCCTCAACTCCTCTCATGCCCTTCCCTAAGTCCACTGATAGAGGAGGTCCTTCTCTCCTTCCTGCTGACCCTAGCCTATCAGGCCTCAGCATGACTGGCTGTGCTGTCTTCCTCTGTGGCCTGGTAAGGCTGCTCCCCACTCAGAGGGAGGTGATCAAAGAACCATCACTTTTTAATTGGATTACTTGGTTTTTGGTGTTTAACTTCTTAACTGCTTTATATACTCTGGATATTAACACTCTGTCAGATGTAGGGTTAGTGAAGATCCTTTCTCAGTCTGTAGGCTGTCATTTTCTTCTGACAACAATGTTCTATGCTTTACAGAAGCTTTTCAGTTTTGTGAGATCCCATTTATTGATTGTTGATCTGTTGGTGTTCTGTTCATGTATGAGTATGATTTTAATAATCATTGTATTTATTTATTTTATAGACTTATTTTTAAAATCATGTGTGTGTGTGTGTTGCCCACAAAGGCCATAGGCATCAGATTGCTCTTGGAGCAACATATGTGTACTGGTATCAGTACTTAGATCCTATGTAAAAGTAGTACCCACTCTTAAATGCTGAGCCATCTTTATACCTTTATCAAGATGATATTAAAGTCTACCAGCAATTGGAAAGCTTGACTTTAAGTCTACAGTATAAAAGCAAATTTTCAAATAAAGTTTCAGTGAATATAATTGAGCAAATGTTATTGTTGTATACCATCTTTTGGTATATGCCTACATATAGTTGGGTCTTAATGTAGAGCTATTCCCAAATTCTGAAAAGTGGCAGATTGATTTTCAAAGTGGTTGTACAAGTTTGCACTCCCACCAGCAATGGAGGAGTGTTCCTGTTTCTCCACATGCTTACCAGCATGTGCTGTCACTTGAGTTTTTGATCTTAGCCATTTTGACAGGTGTAAGATGGAATCTCAGAGTCATTTTGATTTGCATTTTCCTAAGGACACTGAGCATTTCTTTAAGTGCTTATCAGCCATTCAAGATTCCTCTGTTACTTATAAGTGGATATTAGACATATAATATAGGATAAACACACTAAAATCTGCACCCTAATGAAGCTAAGCAAGAAGGAAGATAAGGTGCTCAATCTTCATTCAGAAAGGCAAACAGGATAGACATCAGAAAACAGGGAATAGGACAGGAGCCTACCACAGAGGGCCTCTGAAAGACTACCCAGCAGGGTATCAAATCTGACACTCATAGCTATTGAGCAGAGTGCAGGGAATCTTATGAAAGAAGGGAAAGTTAGAAAGACCTGAAGGGGACAGGAGCTCCACAAGGAGACCAACAGGAGCAAAACCTCTGAGCCCAGGCATCTTTGCAGAGACCAATACTCCAACCAACGTCCATGCATAGAGATAACCTAGACCCTGCTCAGATGTAGCCCAAGGCAGCTCAGTTGCCAACCAGGTACCCTAGTAAAGGGAGCAGGGTCTGTCTCTGACATGAACTTAGTAGCTGGCTCTTTGATCAGGGAGGCCAGACTTATCAGGCCACAGAGGAAGACAATGCAACCAGTCCTGATTAGACCTCATAGGTTAGGGTCAGAACAAAGGGGAGGAGGACCTCCCTTATCAGTGGACTAGTGGAGGGGCATAAGGGGACAAGAGGGAGGGAAGGAACATTGGGAGGGGACAATGGGAAGGGTTACAGCCTGGATATAAAGTAAATACATTTGTAATAGATAGATAGATAGATAGATAGTTAGATAGATAGATAGATAGATAGATACATACATACATACATACATACATACATACATACATACATAAAATGCTGGGGGAGTGAAGAATTCTCTGTTTAGCTCTGTACCTATTTTATTTTTTAAACAGGGTTTCTTTGTATAGCTCTGGCAGCCCCAGAATCACTATGTAGACCAGGCTGGCACTGAATTCACAAAAATCCACCTTCCTCTGCCTCTTAAGTGCTGGGATTAAATTAAAGGCATGCACCATCACTTGTATATCATTTTTAAATTTGATTATTTGGTTTGTTTGTATTTAATTTCTTGGGCTCTTTATACATTTTGAATATTAGTCGTTTGTCAGATGTAGAGGTGGTGAAGATCTTTTCCTAATCTGTGTATTGCCATTTTGTTCTGTTGACAGTATCCTTTGCCTTACAGCAAGTTTTCAGTTTCAAGAGGTACCATTTATTAATTTTTGACCTTAAAGCCTGAGCTGTTGCTGGAAGTTGCAGGAAGTTGTTTCCTGTGTCAATGACTTCAAAGCTGATCCCCACTTTCTCTTTTAATAGATTTAGTGTATCTTATTTTATGTTGAGGTCTTTGAGCCACTTGGTTGGTAGGGGGGTTCCCCTTTACTGAGGAGTAGAGAGCAGAGGATGGGGGAAGACGGAGGGAGGATAAGACCAGAGAAGAGGAGGGAGGTGCCTATAATCCCAATGTAAAGTGAATAAATAAATCTATTAATTTAAAAAATTATATATTATTAAATTAAATTTCCTCCTTAAATTAATCTATTAATTTAAGAAGGAAAAAATAGCAAACATTTCATAGGTTATACAAATGCCCATATATTTGTAAATTTAGATAAAGTGTTCAGAGACAACACAGTCATAGATTTCAAAATTCTTGAATAACTTTGAAAGAAATGAAGATGTCAGAAGACTGCTTGGTAGAGCTCAAGAGAGTAGCTGTAAGTATGAGAAAGACCTGGTGTTAAAGATTGTTAGCAAAAGACTGAACACTTATTTTACAAAATGTGACAGTATAAAAGATACCATTCTGAACTTGAATATGGTGTTATATAACTAAAAAAAAAGAACTTAGATGCATATATTTTAATTTAAATTTGATATTTTGTCTTGGTTTTTAACATTTGTTTTATTCAAAATTTTCATTTATATGTACTGTATTGGCATTATTCCCACTACAAACTTGTCTTTTCTATATCCTCCTATGTCCCTCTCCCACTCCATTTCAACTTCAGGACTTCTTCTTTAATTATTATTGTTTTATACATACACAAACACACACACAGACATGCACATAAATACATATCTATATAATCTGCTGGGTCCATGTATTGTTGCTCATATGCACATGTGCTTAGGGATAAAAACTTTTAATTAGATACATATCAAAGTGCTTGTCCATAACACTGTCTTATGTAACCCATGTTGACCTTCAACTCACTGTGCAGCTGAGAATATTGTTGAACTAGATTTGAACTAAATCCTTCTGCTTTTATCTCCCATACCCAGAAACAATTCAAATTTTACATTAAAAAAAAATTTCCAGACAGGGTTTCTCTGTGCACCCTTGGCTGTCCTGGATTCTCTTTGTAGACCAGGCTGTCCTTGAATTCACAGAGATCTGCCTGCCTCCGCCTCCCTGAGTGCTGGGATCACAGACGTGTACCACCACACCCAGCTTAATTTTCACTCATTTTAAGCTCCTAAAACAAAAACAAAAAAAAATGATAAAAATTATTTAAAAGCAATTAGAGAGAAAAAAGTCCAGAACTTTAGAAACCTAGACACATCATTGGAAAAATATGACTTTGTACTGAGAAGGACCACAGTATCTAGCTATAGCAGGATGAAACAAATGGATGAATCTCACTTTCCATCATGTGTGTGTGTTGGCTATCCCTATGTACAAGGCATGTAGAGGCCAAAAGAACCAAAAGAACATGTCTAGTGTTCTCTTTCTCTATCATTCCCCATCTTAATGCCTCAAAAGAGGCTCTCTCACTGAAGCAGAAGCATGTCATTTTGGCTATGCTGACTGGCCAGAAAGCTCCCAGGGTCTCACCATCTCTGCCTCCCAGTGCTGGTGTTTCAGGTACATGCAGCTATGCCTGGGACTCAAACTTAGGTCCTCACATTTTTAAAGCAAGCATTCTTACTTCCTGAGCTATAACCCTGGCCAGAACTTGTTTTAAAAACACAATTTTATTTAAGATAATAAACATAGTAAAATGTGCAACACATACACACGAGCATTCACACACACTCTCTCTCCCTCCCCTGCCTCTTAAGAATGCATGGTGTTGGAAGATACTTGCAGATTCTCACTCCAAATTCCACATAGAACATGGTATTGAAAATAATAAGCCACAAACAAGACAGTAACAAATAGAACAACCCAAACTAAATCATCATATCCTTTATATCACATTTTGTAAAAAAAAATAATATTTATCTAATGGTTGATACACAAAGACAACAGGAGATATCCTGGATGTTAGCATCTGAAATTAGAGTTACTTTTCCTCATTTGACTCAGCCTTCTCATTCCCAAATATACTACTCTTGCAATCTTTTTGTTTTTTTTTTTCTAATGACATAAACTCACCAAGAGAGTGTTTTCTAGAAGTTGGGTGATAATGTATTTAGAGGTCATCTCTGACGGTATAACCATGTAAGAAGAAAAGAAAAATGCTCCGTTCTCAAATTTCTGTGACTTAAAAGAAAATAACCCCAAAGGTCTTACTTGGGCAACAAGGTGATTGCCAAGTTCACTTTATAATGCATTTCTGTGTCATTAATTATATATTGTAAATGTTTGAAACTTATTTTTTTAAATAAAAAAGTAAAATTGAATGATGAAGCAAATGAGGAGAGAGGAGAAAATAACTTGAATTGTGGAGAAATTCAAACCCTTGTCCACCTATGGATTTTAATGAAAGGAGGATTCTGGACCTTGGAATGTATCCTGGTGGTTTATAGGGTGTTTGCCTAGTTGTGTGAGTTTCTAGGTTCAATTTTAAGCATAACACACACACACACTCTCTTTCTTACACACACACAACAAAAGAATAGTCTTCAGTTTGAGAGATTCTCTCTTCTTCTCTACTACGGTTTTAGTAAAGGCAATGAGATCTGTATAATGTAAATTCAATCAAAGCCCTTAAGAAAATATGAAGGGACACCACATATTCCTTATGTGGTGCCGAACCAAGAATTGAGTTAATACACGTTGGTGAGGGAAGAATACAATCCAGTCACAAGTCACCAGTAATAAATACAAAATTCCCACTCCTTATCATAATTCATGACTTCCTTTGAACCAACAATACCTCTTAATTATTTATAATTTATTGGTACTTTATTTAAAATACTGGTATTTTAAGAAGTGTAGAAAGTATAAAAAGGATGTCTCATTCCACTTACCAGGTTTCCCTGTTATCTTAGTTAGGGTTTCCACTGCTATGATTAAAAACCAAAGCAGCTTGGAAAGGAAATGATTCAGTTCACCTTACAACTCTCAGGTCATACTCTATTACTGAAGAAAGTCAGGGCAGACATCACGAAAGCCAGAACTTAAGCAGAGACCATGAAGGAACACTGTTTATTGGCCTGCTTTCTGAGGCCCATCTTCCCAAATGTGGCATCACCTCCAATGAGCTAGACCCTCCTATATCAATCATCAACCAAGAAAATACCCACACACACTTGCCGGCAGGCAAAGTGGAAAGAGAAATGTTCTTAACTGAGGTTCCTCTTCCCACATAACATTAGTTTATGCCAGGTTGTCAAAAAACCAACCAGGGCATCCATTCTCTTCAGAATCCTTCATTGATAAGCACAATGTTAAGTTTCCCCACTGGGTCTACAGCTGTCTCATGGGCAAGGTTTTAGATGTGAAATACTGTGCTGCTGTTTTCTTGTTAGGAACGACAAGACTGCTTTAAGACTAGTGATAATACTGAGGAGTTGTATTTTTATTATACAAGATACAAAAATAAATAAGTAGGCTCATTTAAAAATGAAGCTATTGCAAGTGGATCTCTATGGAATCACTAAAATTGGGAGGGGGAGGTACTATCAAAGGCAGCAAATTAAATTCAAGCAATCAGCCCTGTGGCTTACCCTCTGTGGATTCTCTAATCTAGTGCTGCCTAATTCCATCCGTTGTAGGGCATATTATTTTTGTTTTCCCAATAGTATTTTCTCTTTCTTTTTAAGTTTGGAAGGAACATAATATAATCACTATCGCTTTGTGTTATAAAATGTCATGATTTTGAAAAGGAAATTTTCGTGGTCTATGTAATGTCAATCATCTCTGTTTATGACAGTGTTTGTCATTCATTTGGTTTCAAAAGGAAAATTTGGGGGGAAACTCTTTTATTCTGAGGGTATTTGGTTTTTTAAGCCATATCGCTACCTAATTTGCATGAGTATGTAGTTAATAGATGTGGACACCCTGGAGAGTAGAATTGCGCTCTGTACAAATGTGGCTCCTTCACAGTCCAGTAACATTCTTCCAAGTAGCAAGAGAGGTTATAGAGGAAACACTGCCCACCCTCATGCTTGCATTCCAAGTTCACATGAATCTTCCCTTTTAAGTTCTTTAAAACACGATTAGACTGTACCCGTATTTAAGGCCTCTCTGTTTCCCCCATTCCATTGAAATCCAAATAACACAACAATTAGCATTCATTGGGCATTTAGTTAGAGTCCTGTTAGTATTTGTAATTCATGAAATGACCTGCTCTGACAGATTTGATGACCTCATTTAAAATACAAGTGAGAAAATAAAACAACAACAACAACAACAAAGGAATTCTTCTGGAATACAATCACAAATCTGTTTACTCAGTGCTCCTACTAAAAAGACTTTATGACAAGTTTGATATAATTACTAACTGAACTGACAATAGAGCAGTGGCAAAGTTTAGGGAAATATCATTCGTTAAAATCCCTAAATGGAAAACCCATCTTACTTCACATGTAATATATCTATAAACTCCTTTTATTTATATGTTTTGTTATAAAAGGAACATACACAAAGCCTTAACCTTTCTCTTAGACCATCAGAATCTTATTTAAATTCTCCTAAATCCTCCTATGTTATACTATGAGCCAGAGTTTCCTTTTCTTTCTAATATGGTACCGTGCCATTTGTGTCTCCTTCCAGAAAACCCTCTTACGATCTATGGGGAGACAATGCTTCCTAGCTTGCTGGACAGCCCAAATTAAGGCTGGTAGCCCATAGACAGGCTTGAAAGAAAATGTCTTAGAGATGAGAATGGCCAGCATATACCACAGTAAATATGAAACAGAGATGAACAGTCACTGTAACCATTTAAAAAATAAGATGCAGAGAGATCAGTACCTTCCAAGAAGTACAGACTGATAGACACAAAACTATCGTAGTCATCAGTCCCACCTACCATGAAGAGAGATGTTAACTACTGAAGACAATGTCCATCTCTTATCTGACTTACTTTACCCATTTCCCTTTACCTTCCACAAGATTCCCACTCCTTGAACTAAAAGTTATTTCCATTTTTCATATCATTCTGGAAAAGCATACTGTTCTCCACTGACAGCATTCTCTAAGCTGCAGCCCCAAGCCACCTTTCTGAGAACTAGTGACTTCTGGGATACCTGCTATGACCGTATGACATATGCATGTTCATAAACTTCTGCTAAATTTTACTGCTACTTTGCCCTTTGCTATACTTAAGAGACTATGAGAGTTGAAAAAACATTTCCCCTAAAAGAATAAAATGATCTCATGCAACCATTCTTTTTGCAGTAGATTAGATCATTTATCAGGATCTATTTGCTGCTCATCTAATTGACCCCATAGTTACAGTGATCTTTTCACCCTTTGACTTTAGACTCGGCCAATTGACCAATATTAGTGAGTGGAATTTTAGCAGATATGGCAGACTAAAAGTTTGAATTGTACTGAATGGTTGAGTTTGCTCTATTTAGAGCTTTTTGTGATGAGAATAACATGAGGTAGGATAAGAGTTACAGGTAGTTAAGCTGGAACCAATCACTAGAATGAGGCTGAGTCTATTCTGCATCATTCAAACCTCAGTTCACCTGTTAGATGTAAGAATGGAATTACAAAATCATTTTTGAGATTTTATTTATGTTTAATGTTATATGTATGAGTGTTTGAATGAGTATCTATATACTTACCATGTATGTGGCATGCTTTGTAGACCAGAATAAAAGGTGTCAGATTCCCTGGGACTGGAGTTGTAAGCAACCATGAGAATCAAACTAGGTCCTCTGAAAGATCAGCCAGTACTCTTAAGCACTAAGCCATCTCTCATGTCTTATGAAATTATAATAAAATGTATCTGTTTTATCTGATGTGGACAAGTGTTTTGCCTACAGGTATATATATGTACAGTGTGCATGCCTGGTGATCATGGAAACTAGAAGAGGGCATCAAAACTTGGCACTGGAATTACAGACAGTTGGAATGCTGGGAATCAAGCCAAGTCTGAAGCAAGTGCTTTTAACCACTCAGCCATATCTAGCCCAATAAAGTCATACATGAAATTCACTCTGTTGATTCTAGCTTTCTTGAAATAACAGCACCAAAGTCCTGTGTAGCAACAAGTAATGATGAAGCTAGGTAAAACACCAAGATTGAGCTCAATAAAGGCCAACTGATTTTGTTATTTTGGACATTTTCAAGATCCAAATAGGCAGATCTGAGATGTCCAGGCACATGAACACCATTCCGCTGTTCAAGTAAAAGGGAAAATGTGCAAATGGTAATTCAAAGGGACGTTCTTAATGATCTCCCAATCTCCATACAGCAAAGTCTGTAAAAGGACTAGATTGTAGACCCACAGGTAATAGGTACGGTGATACCACAAATTTGTTTTCTAGGTAACAGAAACAATGAGGGAGATGAGATCGGGTTTGTTGTGAAAATAGGCACATAGGACCCAAGAGACTAAGAAGTCCTATAAGTCGGTGACAAAAGCTGGTTTCTGGGACTTAAGAACTGGAAGAGTTAGTGGTGCAACTTGAGCTCTAAGGCTGAAGGGCTGAGGGTTGAGAGTGGAGAGGAAGGCATTGAGTAAGCATCAAGAGTGAAGGCTACAGGCTATAAAAGGAACATACACAGGTCTGAGGGCAGGATAAAAGGGATGATCCAGCTCAATGAGGAAGACAGAGAAAGCGAAAGAAAAAAAACCGAGAATATGAAAACGACTCTGAATGATGTATTGGATGATACCCACCAACGTTCATTCACTGATAAGGGCAGATATTTACTGAATGTATTCATTAAGATGATACTATCTTCCAGGAGAATACCAACTAAAAACTAATGTTCTACAAACATTTTATACATCCCTTTACCAAATCAAGTGATAAATAAAACTAGTTATTATTTGTCTTTCAAATATTTCCTAAATCATATCAATGCCTCACTGTTCTGGGCCATCATCAATATTTGTAGAAACATTATAATAATGTAGATTAAATGAATCTTTGAATTACATACAACCCCATCCTATATGTTTATGTTTTAACAATGTTCTAATAACTATATCTATGATTAGAAATGTTCTTTGTAGAGTCAAGATCTGGTTTCTACAATATCAACTAACTCATATATTTGCAGGGGTGTGAATGTTCACATGTTCCAAAAGGATGTTATATACTTCAAAGTGTTTAATTCTACTCACAAAAAATGACTGAAATAATCTGAAAACTTAGTATTAATCAAATATTGAACTAAACTTTTACATTTCCTCCTTCCCTTTCCTCATTCTAAACCCTCAAATATAAACCTTGGTGCTTGCCTTCAAATTTATGGCTTCTTTCATTGTTATTACATGCATATACATATATATTCTTGAATGTAGCCTACTCAGTCTGTATAATGTCACTTATATGTAAGTTTTCAGGGATGGACAACCGGTTGCTATGCTTTTCTTTGGGAAATATCTTCTCCCCCACTCCCAGCTTTTCTCAGATGCCTGTAGTTCTTTCTGTGAGGTTAAGGCTTTGTGGGCTTTCCCCACCCACTTTGGCATGTTCATTGGTGTAGTCCTTGCATGTTCGTGAGATTTTACAGATGTAGTTTCTGATGTTACTAGGAGACGCACTCTATGATAAACTCCACGGTCCTCTAGCACTTTACAATCTTTTCATCCCCTTTTCTCCAATGTTCCCTGAGCCTTTGATATGGGAGTGTTTTGTAGTTGTAGCGTGTACACTTCACTCCACAACTCTGCATTTTAGTTGGTTGTGGTTTTCTGAAGTGGTCTCCATCTGTCAATATTATTTTTTTTCAGTTTTTAAAATTTATTTATTTTTTTAATTTATTTATTTTTATATCAATCACAGGTTAGGTACTTTGCATCCCAGGCATAGCCCCCCTCCTTCTTTCCCTACCACCCTTCTTCTCCCTCCCTCATCTCCCTCCTCCCTGCCCCCTCCAAGTCCACCAACAGGGGAGGACCTCCTCCCCTTCGATCCAACCCCAGCTCATCCTGTCTCCTCAGGGCTGGCTGCAATGTCCTTCCCTGAGATCTAGCCAGTCTGTCACTCCCCGGCTTGTATGGGGGAGGGTCAAAGAGTCAGCCATCAAGATCATGGCTGAAACAGTCCCTGTTTCCCTCACTAGGGTCTTCAGTCCGACACCGAGCTATCATGGGCCCTGTCGATATTATTTTGTGCTATTTGAAACAACTTCTGTTTACTTAACATAGGCTAACCTTGAACTTGGGATCCTCCTGACTGAGCTTCCAGAATATGGGAGTAGTGGGCATTCCCTGCCATGTCCATTCTGTATTACAGGGCCCTCTTTCATAGCAAATTCATAATACATTATTTTTTGTTGTTGTTTGCACAAGGCACAGAAAAGCAAATTTAACTTCTCCCTTGTCAGACTATTAGAAAGAGATCATTCTGGATCATTCTCCAGACTTGCCTTTCCCATGTGCCTGAATTATAACCTCAATTATAGCACTGCAGTGAAATAATACATATTGCATGCTTTGAAAATTATAAAGTATCTTGAAGATAAGAAGTTGCTATTTTCTATAAATGGGATTGCATTTTTATCTTGTAGCAAATGACCAATCTTCATTCTCATCTTGCTAAATTGAAAATGTACACAAGCACATATCTATTTACCTAGCATGAGTGTCTGCCTGGAGGTTCCAATTGCCAAGGTGGAAAAATAAAGTTATAAAGAGAAAGGAGAGAGAATGCAGGTAAAAATGGGTGAAGCAGACAATCAGCTAGAGATTCTAACAATGTAAACTTGAAATATGCAAGACTCAGTCATATAATGGCTGTAGTGAAAATGCACTGGACCAAGTTTTGCTAAACAGTTCTATAATATTGAACTGCTTTGTACACAGTGACATCTGGGGCTTGGCATTAATTAAAGTGTGTTAAATATAGCGAGTCTTATTCAGTAGAAAAATGCAATGCAGAAGTTATGTCAACAGCTATTGTGAGCCCTACGACCTTTGTCTTGACACCCAATCAAGATGTTGCATGTTTTTAAAGGCTTGGGAAATAAATCATTGATCCGTATTTGAGATCACAAAAATGTGCCAGCACACAGATGATTATTTTTCTATTTTACAAGAGGATGAGCTTGTTTTTGTCTCTGATTACTGACTTCTAGGATCCTGACATACAAGCCAAGTGCTTTGTGTGTGTGGGGGGGGGGAATGAATTTTCTAGATGTGTGTCAATAGGCAGAGTTGGAATGAATGTAGCATTAATGTGAAGATGTTCTAGAAGATCTGGAGTACTATAAATACTGTAATTATAAATACTGTTAGCATAATAAACTCAGATGTATATTTACACATGAACTTTCACGATGCTTTGTGTAGGTGGATAGACAAAATCAAGTATAGCCAGGATCCAAAAACATGTTTCATGAAAAACCTAAACTAGGTAACAATAATTACATTTTTAAAATGTTTTGGGGGCTGGAGAGATGGCCCAGTGGTTAGGAGCACTGACATCTCTTCCAGAGAATCCGATTCAACTCCCAGCAACCACATGGCAGCACATAACTATCTATAGCTCTAGTTCCAGATGATCCAACAACAGTCACACAAACATATGCATAGGCAAAATGCCAATGCTTATAAACAATAAATAAAATTTTAAAAATCATTTTATAATAATGAGAAAATAAGTGACCAAGAAGACAAACATGCCCGATGTTTGAAGCATTACTCACAGTCTGTATCTGCATCCCTTCTGAGGAGAAAACAAGGACTGGAGAGCCACAGAATGGAAATTACTATAAACAGCAAAAGAGAGAGAGATCACCAGAATGAAATGCTGGAATGGCTAATACACTCGGGCCCTGATCCAAATTATAGGGAAATTATAGGTAATGCCAGACATGGTTTGCCACAAGGAAGTAGTTAATAGAAATAACACAAGGTTCCACCTAATCCAATAATTGCCAGCTTATCTGTTCTTAATGTTCTTTCTGTTTCGATCCAGAAAAAAAACTCTAATCTTCAAAATAAGCACTTTATATAGCAAAGATAAAGTTAGTGAATATTTATTGTGATTCATAAAGACAGTCTATGTCATTATCAGATAAACATGGTTTTGTAGAAATAAAGTGAAAGCTACCCAAATGAGACTAAAGAAAAATGCCCATTAGGATTTGATGTAATGAGTGGATTAACTATTCTCCCTTGTGTTTGACATGAATGCAAAGGCAGGCAGAAGGAAGGGATAGCTGTGTGGTATGGAGGAGGAGAAAGCTTCAGCTGTACAATGATTGGAGGCTTTTGGCTGAGGAAATGTATGCAGGCACAAATGTTTTCACGGGTTCCTGTTAAAACTGGTCACAGGAGGAATGGACCCATTTGGGAGAACCTACCAGAGCTCCATTGAAAAACGCAAGTCAGAGGAGTTCACTTGGGTCAGGTGGGAGTAACTGAGGTGGCAAGTTGCAACAGCATTCTGGGCATTGTTTTTGAAAGCATGACCTTTAGGATCTCCAGGCATTGCAGAACTGTGTTTAAGAAAAGGAAAAAAATGGCTATATTGGGTTTTTTTGTTTTTGTTTTTGTTTTGGTCTGGACACTAGAATGCTGGAGCTCAAATTGTCAAGCTGGGAAAAGGTGTGTGGATGTAGTGACATTAGAGAGAACAGGTTGATGAGTTGCATTTGGGACATGTGTAGGTCCAAGAAGTCAAATTCCCAGTGTAGAAGTCAAGAAAGCTGCTGCATTTGGAGTTAGCAGTTCAGAAGTTGAGTCAGACACAGGTAGTAAATGTCAAGGCTGGTGAATTCTGAAAGCACAAAGACCCTCCCACCTCCTGTCAACCAGGTGTCATAACTCACCGACGATGCTCCATTCCTCAGTGAGGTCAACCATATTGCTTCTGTAGACCAGCCAAGGACAATGAGGCCACAAACTCTTAGGAACACAGACCTTGCCAGTGTGTGAGTTCAGAGTTCTCTTTCTCATTTCTCAGACTGGTATAACTAGCAGCACAGGCTAGCTGGCTTAGAGCCCAGACATTTTCTTTCTCATAGTTCCAGAGGCTGGAAGTTTCACACACACATGACAAGATGGTCTCTTGGAGACTCTCTCTTGGTCTCATGGTCAACTACTCCCCACTGTCTGCCTACACATCCATACTACCTCTTCCTCTCCTTTATTGGCCCTAGTTAGATTGTATTAAAGCTCGGAACTAAGGGCTTCATTTCATATGTCATGTTTGCAAAGGGCAGCATACAAATCTGAGGGTGAAGGCAACAGAATTCACTCCCTAAGAACTGAACCCAGACTTTTCAATTCCCAGTTCATCACTATTACAACTCTACTACAGAGATATCGAGTCTTATTCACTCAATGTACTTATGCTCAGTAGGGCCTTTCCTCTTTGCCTTGTTTCCATCAGCAGTTGGACCTTTCCTTCAGATACGTACCTTCCTCCCCACCCCCGACACTCCTTCTTTTTCACAGCTGTCATTTTCTTAACATCAAATATATTTTCATTTGTTTTACAAGTTGTCTCATTCTTCCATCAATATGTGTAATCTATGAAGATGGGGATTTTTTTTCATTGAATTTACTGCCATATCTTTAGCACACTGAGTCTTCCACATTGCAGGTGTTCAATAAATATTTTCTGATTGCAGGTGGGGAGGTATAGATGTGAAGATGCATAAATAAACCTAAGTAAAGCATCAAGGCCTACTTTAGTACTGGGATGAGATAAGCATTCACTTAGCAAGCTTATCGTGGAGTTATGCATGTCCTAAAAATGGGGCTTCCATCTGCCTTGTCATATAAATAATCCACAAGAGAGAATAGGTTTGGCACCGTCTCAGAAGCATGGTGCTTTTGTTCTCTTGCTGCTATTTTCCTGCCTCTGGTACTTGGGCTTTCCAGAATACAGCCTCCCAGTCTAGAATTTATGTTGTTGTATCTCTGCAGGGCAACCATCAAGCGTGTGATGTCACCAAACAGAAACCATCAGAAAGAGTTGCTAAGTTATCAAGAACTGATCAAATACTGGAGCCATGCTCCAGGGCCCAGCTGCATAATACACCTTGACAATGACAACCTTTGGAAGTGTACACACTAATACATTCTATCCTCTACTGGAATTATATTAAAAAGAAATGTTAAAGACACGCAAATGCACACACAATACTGAAATGACTTCAATTCTCTGTAAATCCATTTTGTAGTATGTTATGGACTATAAAAATATAGAAAAGAAAAGAGAGGGATAAAATAAATACAGTGAAAGCAAAAAATAAATCAAATAAAAATGGGTAAGGAGCATGTTAAAACACTTGCTGTCCACCCAGGAACAAAGGCCAGAGTTACAGTAGCTTCCCTTCCTATTTCCAATTTCTTTCTGAAACAATTTTCTGTGATTGCCATAACAAAGTGCCACATACTGGTTGGCTTAAATAACAGAAAGTTATCATTTCACAAAATTGGAGGTTGAAAGTATGAACTCCATCCCTGAGTGAGACCATACTGTCTGCAGCTGGTAATGGAATCTGTTTTGATTCCTCCTAACTTTTGGAGAAATAGTGACATTGTTTAATATTCCTTGCCTAACAGCTTCATGAACAGACTCTGCCTTGGTCATGGGAAGACTGCAATGTGTATCTCTGACTTTTCACTTCTATATTCTTACAAATGTGCCAGATGCATTGCAGAAGAGACCAATCTACTTCTCTATGGCCTTACCTTATGCAATTATTGCTGTAAAGAAACCTAACGCTGTATAAGTTCTGAGTTACTGAAGACTTGAATTTCAGCATATCTTTTTTCCTTTCTCTGATGGCCACAATTTAACCAACAATACATTCCAAGCTTATAGAAGATAGAGATAACCTTAAAAGCAAGTTAATGAATCAAAGTTTTTAAGTTCCTTATATGGTAATGGAACCAGTACTAATAGCTGAGGATGTATGAAGATCTGGAGACAGAGAACTAGTGATAACAAGAAAAGTGAGGGGAGGGATCTAAGATGGCTGCCAGGAGAGGACACCGTGTCTGAGGAGTAGGACAGCAGAAACAATGCAGCGACCAGGAGACTGAACTCTGGGACCTAAAACACCAGCATTGTGAGTGCCAGGTGAGCGGAACTCCTACGGTGAGGAAATCAAGTGGGAAAACCCTAGGGACACCCAGTTATTCCCCTGCAGCGCACACCTCTGATCTGAATGAGCAGCCACGCTGGGCGCCCGCAGCCCCAATACCAGACTGGGTCTCACAGCCTCTGGGCCAGATGGAGGAGGAACCGGATACCATTTTGACTGACCTGTACACTGTGGGTCCGCCAATAACCACCTCAGTCTGTGTGTGAGTCCACAGGCCAGTCAGAGAAAGACCCGGCAGGCATACAGCAGGAGCACACCAATCGCATCCACTGGAAACCACCTCAGTCCCTGTGTGTGTGTGTGTGTGTGTGTGTGTGTGTGTGTGTGTACACGAACCAGACTGAGAGGGCCTAGGAGACTGTTTTGACTGGCCTACACACTGCGGGGCACACACTGCTCAGACCCGCCAGCGACCACCTCAGTCCGTGGGTGTGTGTGTGTGTCCACAGGCCAGTCTGGGAAAGATCTGGGTTCTGCTTCTACCAGCGGGCATTCAGCAGGTGCACACCAATCGCGTCCACCAGAAACACCTCAGAATGAGAGGGCCTAGGAGACAGATTTAACCGGCCTGAATGCATGGGTCCACCAGCTACCACCTCAGTCCCTGTGTGTGTATGTGTGTGTGACCACGCGCCTATCTGAGAAGGCTGTGGGCACCATTTCAGACAGGCCTGCATACAGCGGATGCACACTGCTCGGCAACACCTGCAACCAATCCAGACACACTGTGTGTGCCCCAAATATCATCTCAGACTGTGGTGCACAGCACCTGGCCCTGAAGGGGACAAAAAGTCAACAGTCCAGGGGAGAGCTCTTAGCAGCAAGCCCAGGGCAGAGCACAGAGCCCCCAGCTGACATCTCAAAACGGGACACTCAGCATCTAACACAGAGTGAGGAGCAAAGCTTCCAGACCAGAAAGGTGACCAGCCTGCAGTGCTCACAGCTTCTAGCACAGAGCACAAAGCCGGGCACACAGAGCTCACAACAGAGTTCAACTGAGACAACAACAACACACACACTAACAAACCACCAGAAATCCCTGATCTTCTTGAAGAATACTCCCGACACAAGAGATTGATAGTCCCAGTCTGAAGTTAAGCCTTAAAGCACAAACAGCTCCTTGATTATATATAAACAAATGCCCAGAAATTGGCAAAAGAACTCACCCAACAAAAATCAGGACACCATGGCCCCACTAGAAACACCCAAAAGCAGGGGAGATTTTAATTCAGCAGAGACATAGGAAAATTATATTAAAGCTATGATTATGCAGATATTGGAGGAACAAAAAGAGAGACAAAAAGAGGAAATGAACAAGGCCCTCAAAGAAATGGAGAAGAATTTAACTGCCCACATAGAGGAACAATTAAAGATAAACAGAGAGGAAACAACCAATATAGGAGACACAGTCAATCAGTTGAAGGAAACGGTACCAAGCATGAAAACAGAATTAGAAACTATAAAGAAGACACAAAGCGAGAAGAACCTGGAACTGGAGAACTTAGAGAAAATATCAGGAACCACAAAGGTAAGTATCAACAATAGAATACAAGAGATGGAAGAGAGAATCTCGGGAGCTGAGGATACCCTGGCTGTAATGGACTCCTCACTCAAGGAAAAAAGAAAATCAGAAAAGTCCCAAGCACAAAACAACCAGGAAATTAAGGATGCCATCAAAAGACAAAACCTAAGAATAATTGGAAAAGATGAAAAAGAAGACGCCAGGCTCCAAGGACCGGAAAATATTTTTTTAATTTATTAATTTTTATCTCAATCACAGGTTAGGAACTTTGAATCCCAGGCAACCCCTTCCCTCATTCCCTCCTACCCTCCCACTCCCTCCCTCATCTCCCTCCTCCAGGCCCCCTCCAAGTCTACAAACAGGGGAGGACCTCCTTCCCTTCCATCCCACCCCAGCTTATCCTGTCTCCTCAGGGCTGGCTGCAATGTCCTCCCCTGGGATCTAGCCAGTCTGTCACTCCCCGGCTTGTATGGGGGAGGGTCAAAGAGTCAGCCATCAAGATCATGACTTAAACAGTCCCTGTATCCCTGAGTAGGGTCTTCAGTCCTACACCGAGCTATCATGGGCCCCATCTGTGCGGGAGTTCCAGGCCACAGCCACACATGGTCCTTGATTGTAGAAACCATCTCATACAAGATCCCTGTGCCCTGCTCAGTTTGGTCTTTGTGGAGCTCTTGTTCTCCCCAAGTCTCAACAACCTCCCACAGATCTATCATTACTACTCGCCCTCTGTCACAGACTTGATCGCAAGTCTTAATATCTGCTCTGATACATCGCTACATTGACCACCCACCCCCCAGAGGACCTCTTTGGCATGCTCCTGTTCTGTTGCTTGTTTTCTCCTCCACTCAATGTCCATCCCATTTGTTCATCCAAACAAGCATTGATCATACCAACCTGGGTCCTCCTTCTTGTATATCCTCTCTAGGTGTGTAGATTTCAGCTTGAACTTCCTATCCTATAGGTTTATATAAGTGAGTATATACCATATGTTTCTTTCTGCTTTTGGGATACCTCACTTAGGATGATCATTTCCAGGTCCCACCATTTGCCTGCGAATTTCATGATTTCCTCCTTTTTAATTGCTGAATAGTATTCCATTGTGTAAAAGTACCACAATTTCTGTATCC
>CM053761.1:39444490-39477820 GCA_028658305.1 Pachyuromys duprasi
GAGGGGGCGGGGAGGAGGGAGATGAGGGAGGGAGTGGGAGGGTAGGAGGGAATGAGGGAGGGGGCTACGCCTGGGATTCAAAGTACCTAACCTGTGATTGAGATAAAAATAAATAAATTTATAAATAAATAAATAAATTTATAAAAAAATAAATTAAAATAAAAAGTGAAGTCATCATAGGTCAGGGATAGGCCTGTTCATTTTCTCTCAGTCATTATGAAAAACACCTGAGATAAGCAACTTGTAAAGTCAGAATTTAACTTAACTCATGGTTTTAGAGGTTTTGGTCTCTACTTGGATGAGTCCATTCCATGAGTCCTCTGGGAGTTGTTGGATAGCAGAGGGAAAGTGTACAGTGAGAAAAAATTCCTAATGGCTAGAAAACAGGAGAACAAGAAGGATGCCAGGTTGTCACTGCCCCCTTTAAATATGTGTCTCCCAATGGCACAAAGACTACTCACAAGTCTTACATGCTAGACTCCACCACCTCCTGAATTGAGCATGAAGCCTTTAATGTATGGACCTTTAAAGTGTACACAAGACATCTACTATCTCGGATTATATGGTAAAATGTGACAGGAATGAGGAGAAGGGTGACTGCTCTGGTAGATAAGGAAGACAATCAACAATCAACAATCACAACAAATTGAAGTTGAGCTATCAAACATGAAGATTGGCTGAGAAGATTGAGGGCAGAGAACCCCCACCTGCTTCCCTCTGCTCTTCTATACAGGTCTCAATGTTATCCCATATAATGTGTTCAGACCAATTCTTTCATTCAATATATGACAGAACACAAACTCAGATAAATAACTCCTACAGGCCAACGTCCCTCAGGAGTTGATGGATTTTTTTTTCTAAACCCTTTCTTACACAGCATCTCTGAGCGCCAAGACAAAGTGAGAAGCCAGAAACAGCTTAGCTTCCAAGGTGCATATAAAGTCACCAACATGGGTGATAAGAAGGAAGCTCTTCTTATGTCTATATGACTCAGCTCAGTAACCCCTTCAATGTCTCTTATAGGAAACAAAATTGAGTTCAATTGATTGAGGGAATTTCAATCATCATGCCATCTAAGCCCCAATCCCTTGAATTGTTCCTTTATTTGTGGGTGGGGGTATGATATACCAAGGAATAAAGTCAGGACATGGAAACATACCTGTGCTGGTTGGGCTGAAGCATCCATATGAATATACTGGATTGAATAAGATTCCCCACCCTTAGTCTCAGATATTTGAATATTTCATCCACAGTTGGTAGCACTATTGTTGCTAGAAGTATGTCACTATAGTAGGCCTTAGTTTTCTAACCCTGAGACCATTCCAAGTGCTCCTGTCTCTTTCTCCCTCTTTCTCTTTGTGCCTCTGTGCGCCTTTCTCTCTCTCTCTCTCTCTCTCTCTCTCTCTCTCTCTCTCTCTCTCTCTCTCTCTCTCTCTCTCTCTCTCTCCCTCTCTGTCTCTCTCTGTGTGTGTGTGTCTCCATCTGCTTTCTGATTGATATTCAACACATGATTCCCCAGCTTGCTGATCTTCTCCCCATGCCTTTACTCTGTCATCATGGACTCTAAACCCCTAGAACTATAAGTACAAATAAACTCTTCTATAAATTACCTTTGTCATGATGTTTTATTCAGAGCAATAGAAACTAACATAGTGGTCTTATTTCATGACTGTGTTTACTTTTCCCACCAACTATGGTCATTTCACTACTTCCATGACACTCATACATGAGGGAAAAATTCACTTTCTTGATCCAGGTGAACCCTGAAGCAGATCCCTGATGATACCTCAAACCTAGCTGTTTACATGACCCCTGCTGCCAATTCAACCCCCAACTCCCAAAGGAAACTATGAGGTCACTCAAAGCCCTAAGACAATGTGATCTGCTCCTCCAGAGAGGAAAAGAAGATAAAGCATGGGACTTCTAAATTGTTGCATCCTTCAAAATTCACCTGAGGTTTCTGTTTCTCCATACTTGGATATCAAGGGCAAGGCTGATTCTTTGTGTCAGGGAAGCAATACTGCTTGTGAGAAGAAGAAAACCTATCATATTATCATTGTCCTCCCACATCTGTTGATTGTATTAACTGTCTGTCAGATCTTTGGAACTCTAAGAGCCCTTTCCCTGCTTCTCTACTGGACTAGCCTTTCTATGAAGTAATAAAAACTTCCTTGAATAGAAAATACCAGAGGATAAAAGGAAGTAGCTGGGAATAAAAAAAATCCACACTGGGTAGATGCATTAAAATATGACCTGGAAACTTGAAGACCACACTAATAACTAACATCTGAAAGCTATAACTTCTAAATTGTATCCTGTGTGAGAAGCCATTTTAAAAGAATGCAGTGTATTCAGGAAGCAGTCTTCCCTGCCTATATCCAAATTAATTAAGATTGTGTGCATGAAACCTGCAGCCCAGTGCCTAGCATATTATAAGACTTGAAAGAAATCCACAGTGTTCACAAACTGTTATTATTTCCCATGCACTAGGCATTGGCAGTTGTGTTACTTGTAATTTTCCTGAACAGCCCAGCACAGGGCATCTCTGAACTACTTCCCCTTCTCTATATGAAAGGTGACATCCCCTGGATTCTAAAATCTTTTGAAGTCTTCCTTTTTTATCTTTGTCAAGGGATATATCTCCAGGATAACTGAAAATCACAGATACAACTTACACAGAATGCTTGCTTTATCATTGGAGGGAAAGAGAGGGAAACTGAATCAAAGTCTGACATAATAAAGTAATTGAAAGAAAATTAGAATATTTAGCTAAAAAATCTACTCAGTGTTATACAGAGAAAACCTTGGAACAATGCAAGTAAGTGACTTTATGCCCCTTCAGACAAGCTGGGAGGTGAAGCTGGTTTTTATTTATTTTGTCATTTAATTTCTCTTCAATCTCCTGGCCTGAAGCCGCAGAAGTTTCAAGCCTCTTGGCAGAATTCTCTGTCTTTGCTCATTATTTTTTTTCCATTGGCAGCACTCCCATCCCAGCAGCCTGATAAAATGTTATGCTTCTCCAGTGGCTCCTCACTGCCTCTGAGAAATCTCCAGAGGAGTTTGGGCAGCTTCTATCAAAGGAGAGATGTAGGCAAAAGTTCAGTTGGGTTTTGGAAATCCGACTTGGGTGGTTCCTCCCTAATTGTGCATGCATGCTCTCAGGAACCACGCTTCAAAGTTGGGTCTCTTCAAAGATTTCATCACAGTGCTGGAGGGTGTTCGCCAAGGCTGAGGATCCCTGCTGAGTTCCCACTTCTGAAAGGTCACAGCACTAGAAAGTATGTTTCCTTTCAAGATGCCACCCCAGAGAGAGCTTTTTATCACATTAGACTAGTTCCTGCCGTTAAGGGGAGACTGAGGAGACCTACTTGAAAAAGATGCTTCTCTTTTGCATGCCATTTGGGGAAGTCCTCCCCTTCTTTTCTCCTGCCTGGCTCTCATCCTACTAATGAGTGGTATTAATGCTGTGCAAATTCATTTTTTTATAGTCTTCTATTCAGATACCTGTTATCTGTTGGAACAGAAGTTCTCAACCTGTGGGTCTTGATACCTTTAGGGGTCTAATGACTCTTTCAAAGGAGTTGCCTAAACCTGTAGGAAAACACAGATATTTACATTATTCATAACAGTAGCAAAGTTCCAGTTATGGTTGATTCATCAGTCTCTGCAGGCTCCCTCCCACCCCACCCCACCCCCACCACTGTGGACCCAGATTTTTTGGCTCAACAGGTCTTGTGGAGCTCTTGTCCCCCTCCCCCAGGTCTTTCTGTCTCCCCCTTCTTCCATTCCATGCACTATGCCCGAAGTTTGGCTATAAGTCTCAGCATCTTCTTTGATACCCTGCTGGGTAGAGTCTTTCAATGGCGCTCTGTAGTAGGTTCCTGTCCTGTTCCCTGTCTTCTCCTGCCTCTGATGTCTATCCCATTTGCTTAATTATGTTCATCGCAGCTTTATTCATAATAGCCAGAATCTAGAAACAACTTAAATGTCCCTTAACTGAGGAATGGATAAAGAAATTGTTTTACATTTATACAATGGGCGACTACCTAGCAATTAAAAACAAGGAAATCATGAAATTTGCAGGCAAATGGTGGGAACTAGGAAAGATTGTCCTGAGTGAATTATCCCAGAAGCAGAAAGACACTCACAGTATATACTCACTTATACGTGGATATTAGCCATATAATATAGGATAAACATACTAAAATCTGTAGTCCTAAAGAAGCTAAACAACAAGGAGGACCCTAGGGAATGTGCTTAAAATTCTGGTTATAAAGTAGCAATGAAAATAATTTTATTTCTGGGGGATCACCACAACATGAAAAACTGTATTAAAGTGTCACAGTGTTATAAAGGTTAAAAACATCCTTCTGGCAGAAGGAGCAATCCAACAGGAAGTTCTATAGCAGGTTTCTAATCATTGCTTTAGGCTTTAGGCTTTTTTCAGCTACCCAGGATCAACTACAGTCCAGAAATAACCGATGGCAAATTCCAAGAGCAAGCAGTTGATATGTGGTAAACTGCGACTATTCTGAGTCACTACCTGACATACTATGTAAGTTCTTGACTTGAAGAGGAAAGAGTCATACTCTGAAATCTTAAAGGCCTGTGTTAAACCCAATATTTTAGACATCCATGGAGGAAGTCTCTTTGGAAGTTGCCCCATGTGGACAGCCTCTGTTAGCCCACAGCATTGTATTTTATTTCATTCCAGTCTATGTAGAGTCAGTCCTACTCCTGGTGACATTAGCATGTTTCCAGTTAGTCCCTACTAAAGAAGTAAAAGTAAGTATCTTCTGTATATGAAACACTGTGGAAGGCCTTAAGGCTAAACAGCTAGCTCTAATTCAACAAAGACCACATCGGAATAACACCCATGCCAAGCACTGGTTTTCTTGGACTCACTTCTTGATAGCAGTCTAATTCACTGCTCCTAACTCCTACAGAGATGATGCCTCTCAATGAATTATGTATTCCTGCGTTTTCCCGGCCAGGATCTCTTTTTCTCAATGTTTCCCGTGATGACAGTGTTATCAAAACATCAGCTCTTACTGTGACATAGAAATACAACCACAGAAATAGAAGAGGAATGTTATTTATTCATATTCTCTAATCTGTCCCTGGCCAACGGCTTATGTCTGAAAAGGGTTAGGGAGCCTTGAGTAGTTCATGGTACTTTTATCAACTTTGATTTGGCAGCTAAGAAATAAATCGCATTGAGTGGACACAGAGGGGATGAAGCAGGAATGCTCTGTGTGAAGCAACCAGATCCCTCAGTAGGAGGGAGGTAGCTAAGAACCACAGACATCTTTAAAAATTCATCAGTGTACTAGGAGGGCAAGAGACAGAACCTGTGACCAGAATGCCAGCCTGTTGCAAAATAATAAGAGACTATTACAGCCTTCTTGCCTTTGTTTGGAGTTTATGGAAGATTTGATTCAGAGAAGAGGGAAGGTTGTAATTTGCAGGGTGGTAGTAATTGATTAGAAATCAATAATGTATGGTTCTATGCCCATGTCCTCACTGAAATCCCAACCTGTAGGTATATAGCTAAAATTTTAAAAAATGCTCTGCTCAAAGGCTGCATGCAGAACTCTCTCCTATAATATGTTGTTGATAATCCTAGCAAATACAACTCTCTATGCGAGAGTTCCCAGCACACAGCAACCACTGCTGAATGTGGTCTAGGGCTGCTGGAACAATCTAGCAAGTGTTTACAGCCCTTCTTATTCTTTGAAACAGCATCCACTGAGATTTCCTGGTCTCTTACAGTTAAGAAAAATGATGTGATGACTTCAGGTCCCAGTTATAGCAGAAGCAATCCTGGAGACTAATTCCAGAGAAACTCATCAGAACTCTCTTTTACCTCTCTGAGAGATGATGTTTCATTTAGTGGTCTCCTGGAATGAAGGTGAAAGGACAGCAAGCTAGTAATGCTCATGCTTGCAAAACACAGTCTTTATTGTTTTAAACAGGTGAGATTGGGGGTGGGGGGTGTACGGTAGCACTAACAACCCGAAGTACCCTAACTTATGTAGCTCCAGTTATAATCCTCCATTACAGACACAGAAAGAAACAAACCAAACGTTATTATAACTATATCAATATACAGTTCTACTTACTGTTTTAAAGTGATTTTATTGAGATAGATATATTTCACATATCATAGTATTCATCACTTCACTTACTTTCATTTTTTTAATTCCATTTACTTAGTATGTGGAAAGCACATATGTCATCATGTATGTGTAGAGGTCAGAAGACAACCTGCAAAAATAGATTCTCTCCTACCAACATCTGGGTCCAATGGATCAGAATCAAATAATCAGGCTCAGCATCAAATTACCTTACCTACTGAGCCCCAATCTTCCATGAATTCAGTGATTTTTTAGTATGTGTACAGATATCAGCAGACATCTCTATAGTCACTTTTAGGATCTGTTCATCATCTTGAAATGGACTTCCACGGGCTTCAGTTATCACCTCTTAACACCCAGACCTGCAACAAGTAACCATCCATCTACTTCACATCTCCATAGAGTCCCATGTTCTTGTTGTTGTTGTTGTTTTTCATAGTTTAAGTCATAATTTGTGGTTTCTTGTGATGGAATGCTTTCAAGATTCACCCCTATCTCTAGCACATGTCAATACATTATGTGGTTGAATGACATCTTATTAGTGTGTGACATAGATATTCATTCACTGGTGGGTTTTTGCAAGCTCATGCTTGGGCAGCTCATGCCTGCATGTGAAATAATGACGTACATTCATGTACAAGTTGTCATTTCCCTTCTGTAATTAGGAATAGAATGTTGAGTCAGACGGTAACCCTTAACTTCAAAGCTAATTTCCTCAGTTGGGAAGCCATCAGAATGTATTCAAAAGTGGCTATACCATTTACACCCACACCTTTTCATAATCCTATAAAAATTTTGCAGTCACTGGCAGTGTCTTTGAGTTCTGCATTCCCTATATTTTGGCCAATGATTGCTCCTATCTAATTTTTTTTTATTCTACTGCCCTCATGGGTATGATGTGGTGTCTCATTGTGGCTTTGAGTTCCATCTCCTAATTGTTAATGATATTCAGTACTTTTTCATTTGCTTATTCATAACTTGCATCCCTTCACAGAGAAATGTATATTCAGATCTTGGATGCTTTAATAACTGGTTTATTGTTTTTTGTTATTAAGTGGCAAATGTTCTTTACATATTCTGAAAATAAGTGCTTTATTGGTTATATGATTCATGAGTACATTCTCTTATTCCATAGGCAGTTTTTTTCATGTTTTTGACAGTGTCCTTTGAAACATGATTGCTGTGATTTTAAAGTTGTCTAACTATATTTTACTTATCATTTTTTGTGTCATACTTAAGAATTCTTTGTCAAATTTGAGTCGTGAGGATTGACCTTGTCAAGAAACATTTGCCATGCTTTCTTCTGAGTTATATGGGTTTGGCACTTTCATTTAGGTCTCTCATTCAAAGTCTATTCATTCTTAATCAATTTCTGGCAGTTCTGCAGAACATGATTGATGTATAATAAGCTTTATAATCTTAAAATGTGCAACTGTGGAAGTTTGAACATAGGTTTATACTCACAGAAATATTGCCACCATCAAGACAAGGAACATTATCATCACCTTTAAAAGATGTGTTATTCACTTTTGAAGCCTCTTCCTTCTATATTTCTCTCTGGCAAATGTTTAGGCAGCTACTGATATGGTTTATATCAATATAAATTGGTTTAAAGGTTAGTAAATATCACTAGGTTCTAACCAGATAGGACTATGAGATTCTTGGGTCCTTCTGCACAGTAATAAATGAAATCATCACTTAAAATATTATATATATTTTTTAAAAAATAGAAGGAGTTTGAATGTTTTTACCATAACTAAGCTTGACTAATTTAAGAAAGAGATATATTTATACTGAATTAAACATTACACAATATATACATATATCCAAGCATTATATAGCACCCCATAAATCTATACAATTTTATTTTACGTCAAATAAAAAATGTAACTTAAAATGTAATATGGTTTGGATTTTAAGAAATCTGTGTAAATAGATTCATGTGGTATATACTCGTTTCTCTCTTTTTTATCTTAAAAAATATGTATAGCAGAAAAGCATCATCTTATCTATTTGTAAGTGTGCATTGTATTGGCATCAAGGGCCTTCATCATGTTGTCCTGTCATCATTGAGATCCCTCAAAGAACTTGCTCATCTTCTTTAAAGCTTTACAGCCATTAGACAGTAATTTTTCCATCTCCTTAGTCCCTAGAACCTTCTATTTGGCTTCCTATCTTTGTGACTTTTTTAGAGCTTTATATAAGTGGAAATATACAAAGCTCTCATCTTATCCTAGGTTGTCTAAGTTAGCTTAATGTCTCTAAGATTTATCTTTGAAAGCATGAAAGACGTCTCAGTGATTAAGAACACTTGGTTGTTCTTGAAAAAGACCAAGGTTAAATTTCCAATCCCCACATGAGAACTCACAACTGTCTATAACTCCAGTTCCTGTGTATCTGATACCTTCTTCTAGCCATCAAAGGCACCAGATACATACATGGACTGCAGAAATGCAGGTAAGTAAAACACTCAATATATAAAAATAAATAAACCTAATAAAAGATTTATGTAAGTTATAGCTTTTATCAAAATTTCATTCTTTAATAGGACTGAATAACATTCTCCCCTCTGTGTGTCTATCTATGTGTTTATTATCTCTTGATTCTTGATGAAAAGAAGACATTGCTTTCGTGTTTTAGCTAATATGAATGATGTTATTATAAACATATATCTAATAATATCTATTAAAAACCGATATTTGTATTTTGTGGACATAAACTCAGAAAAGGAATTGCTTATACTATTGAACTTATACATTGGTTATGCTTTGTTATTATTGAATTATATTCCACTATATGAACATATAACTATATTTTTTGTTCATGGTCCTCTTCAATTTACTAGTACAGGAAAAGTTGGTGTGAACATGCAACCACGGATAAACATATGCTTTTACTAGTTCTTCTGTAACAGAGTAGAAGAGTAGAATTATATGCATGTTTAATGTTTTAGCACCCTTGTAGAGATTTCTTCCCAAAGAGTTAATTCAGCCTTGTATCCTATTCCATCAATTCATTTTGGCTATTTTGTACATATACATGACATATTTTGATCAGATTGTCCTCCAATTACTTCTTCATGTATTTTTCCTCCTCCTACTGAATATCTTCTCTGAGCTAATCACACTTCTGTTTCCACATCTTGAGTGTGTGTATGTGTGTGTGTGTGTGTGTGTACCTGTGTGGACACATGTGAATGTGTATACATTCACATATATGTTTGAATGTGTGTGTGCAAGTACATGGACGTGTCCTATTGAGTTCAATTACAGTTGCTTACTTGCATTACCATTGGTGGGGTTACTTACTAGTGTATAGACAACTTACCACAACAGTTGTATCAACAACGAATATGTCCCTCTTCTCATCTGTAATCATCAGCTGCCAATAGCTCCTCAGGGAAGAAGGGGGCCTTGGGAGTCTCTGTGGTAACCATGATCCACTCCACAGGAGACCTCTTTGACCAAGGCATTAGCAATGCTAATCTATGGGCCCAAACATAAATATTTAGAAAACATTTTGACTGGTGTAATGTTATTTGTTCAGGAAAACAACAGTAACAACTTCCCATCTAGGGATTATGACATTCTAAGCCACAGGCTTTTCACCAGGTTTGCAGAGCCAGGCTTAACTTCCCTCCTATGGAGAGGCCCTCAGACCTAAGCAGAAAGTGATTGGTTATGTGATTTACAGTGGTGTCTTGCCTGACAGTTCAGCAGGGCAGCATGTTGCTTTCAGTCCTCTTGAGTTTGTAAGAGTTTCAAATTTTAGTCTTGAAATGTGTTTACTGTGTATCATTGTGGCTACAATTTGCAGTGTTATAATGATTAATGTATTGAATATAATTCCATCTTCTTATCCAGCATGTGTTTTTTAAATCATTGTTAATGGTATGTTCCTAATTTTCACCCATTTGAAACCTGTATATTTTGTCTTAGAGTTTTGAAATATTTAAAAGTAGTTATATACTTGGCTGTGTGTATCCTCAGGTTTGGTATTTGAGGATACTCCTAATATAAGATCACAAATACTTTATAAAAATATACCTGTTACAAGCATGAACAAACTTTCTGGTCATATTTCCTCATTAATAGAGTGTAACAATAATTTGCATAACATTTACATTTGATTGTATTTTATAAGTGAGTGAAGGATGATTTAAATCATGCAGACTCCTTGTGTGGTTTGAATATAAATTCTACATCGTTGTACTTAAGAGACTGGAGTATGCTTGGATGTTGTTGGTGCTGGGGATTCTAAAACCAATTCTTGAGAGTTTAAGAAGGGATTGGTGTTCATTCTGCATATCATTTATCAGACAGATGCTTTTAAATGTTTACTTTTAGTCTGTGGCTCATCATTTCATTATTGTCTTTTCAATTTTGATTTAGAACTTCAATATTTTTCCTTGGTGAATTATACATTTTAAAATTTTATTCTTACCTCCAATTTTAATTTTAATTTATGTGTGTGTGCGAAGGAATTCCACATGTGTGCGACTTCCCACAGGACACCACATGTAATTACAGCTGTGAGGGCCCCAACACCCTGTTTTAGTGAGCCATATAACAAGTGCTGAGAACTGAATTAGCACTCTCTGCAAAAGCAACAAGTTCTCTTCACTGCAGTGTCTCTCCAGTCCCTGTACATATTTTTAAAATTATTACTATACTAAGAGAATGTTTCTCTAACCCAGAATAATGAAGATTTTCCTCTCCTATTTTCTAGATGTTAAATATTTAGTTTATTATGTTTCATATTTATTGTGTTTCATATTGACTTCTACATTCATTTCAACTTCATGTTTGTATATGGCAAAGATGAATATTTGTACAAGGTTAACAAGTATTTCAGCATTGTCTCTTGAATAATTATTCTTCATCTTTTGTTGAAAAGTAGTGTTTTATATTCACGGTTGTATTTCTGAACTCTCCATTTTTTTCCATTGGTCTACCACTTTAGTTGATTCTCACACTACAATGCCCCAAGTATTATTATGTTTTTTAAATTTATTTATCATTTATACAGTATTCTGCCTACTTATGTGCCTGAAGGTCAGAAGAGCACACCAGTTCACATAGATGGTTATGAGCCACCATGTGGTTTCTGGGAATTGAACTCGGTACATTTGGAAGAAAAGCCAGTGCTCTTAACCTCTGAGCCATCTCTCCAGCCCCCAAAATATTTATCATTATTTTATGTGTGTGAAGGTGTCAAATCCCTTGGAATGGACATTACAGACAGTTGTAAGCTGCCATGTGCATGCTGGGAATTAACCCCGGGTCCATTGGAAGAGCAGCCAGTGCTCTTAACCACTGAGCCTTCTCTCCAGACCCAGCATTATGTATTTAAGAGATATTTAGATCCATCTTTAGTTCTCCATTTTTCTTTTGTTCTTCTTTTTCTACCATTGTTTCATCAATTTTAAGTCCATATTATAATACTTACACATCATTGAGAATAACTTTGTGAATCAGAACTAATTTTAACTGTATTTTTAATTCATATATGTATAGGCTTGTTGTTTTATTTTGAGATAGGGCCTTACTGTGTAGCCAGAGCCGAGCTGCAACTCACTGTGCTAAACTTGGTTTTAACTTACAATCCTTCTGCCTCAGCTTTCAAGATCCTGGGATTCTATGTATGAACCACAAAGGGCTGGCTGATTTTTAATTTAGGGAAGAATACTATTGAAACGTACTATACTTCTTGGTATAACTAATTTATGTCCATGTCTCCTAATTCAAATGTCTACATCTGTACAATTTCAATCATTTGAAGTTTTGTTCTCATCACTGTGTTATTTTCCTGCAGCCTTTCATGCATAGTTACTGTTTATCCAAGGCTATAAATTGTAAGTACAATCTTATTGAATCCTGCTTACTTGAATGTTTCTGTAAACTCCAAAGCCTTCTTTTGATGTGTAGTTTGGTTATTTGGAGCTTATTTGTTTTGTTTTTGTTTGTTTGATTGTCTTTTCAGTTTTAAACCATATTTATTCATGAATAATTATTATTTTCTAAGGATCTGAATGTTCTACTCAATACCCTGCATAAAATAATTCTGTTAAATCTGACTGACTGGAAGACAGACAGGCTTCAGCCTTGTCTGTATACTGTCAAGATTTTCTTTCTGGTTCTTATAAGTGACCATTTCCTAGGTTTTTGTAAGTTTTCTGACATATATATGTGAATCCACCAGTTCTTACTGAATTCTTATGATCTACTGTGCAATTCTCTGGACCACGATCCCTGTCTAGATCTCTCCTCCGCCTGTTCTAACATCAGTGGTTGCCCTACGTTCCACTGAATCTCTTCAAGTTAAGGTAGTCACCAAATTCCACCTCCATATTTTCTTCCTTGATTGGGAACTTGTAACTCCCCTATGTCATTTTAGAATGTTAAACATAAAGCTTATCTTAGAATTCCGTGCCTTTTAAGGACAATTGTCTTCAAATCCTTAATTTTCAGTGCCCTGAAAATCATTGGTACATGTGTTTTGTCCAGTTTTCCTGTAGTTGCAGTTGAAAACAATAAATCTAATGCCCGTTACTTTCCAATGGCTAGAAATCCCCCTGCTATGCTCATGCACTTTGATTAACTAAAACATTCATTGATTTGTGTTGTGTTCCTAAATAGAAAGATTTGTCAAAATTACTCAGCACATTCCTTCAACACATGAAATGACAGAGCAATCACTCACAAAGAGACCCAAATGTTTTCAGTATTCAGTTCTGCATTAAAAGTGAACAGATTATCAAAAACACAAAAAGCAAAAATTGTCATCTTTGTTCTTGCCCAGTTTTTTTTTAATTGAAATGTATTCTTCCTCTCTCATGGATGGCTGAGTTCATGGACTGCCTCCAGAGTCCCCATGACAGGCTACCAACCTCGAAATTTTATAGGCAAGTGTGTTGACAGAAAACCCTACCCCACACTACCCAGATGGTAGTGTGAGTTTGAGGGCCATTGAATGCTGGGATTTTCTCAATTCATCACAATTAAACACCTGCGCTAAATAAGCTGCACAACTCTACTGTGGATTTAAAGCCATCAAATGGTAGCCATCAAATTCTCCTTTTCATTTAATGGGATAAATGGTGTGAAGGCTCTCCAGATGTTGCTTAGTCATAAAATACAAGAGGCCTTCTCTGGAGGCTCTGCAGACTCTGGTGAACCCTCCTGCCTGTGTCCTCCATGCTGTGACCATGGGAGGGCTGTCATTCTCTTTAAACACTGAGACGTGACTACCAACTTATCACATTCTCACATTCATTCTGTGGCAACCCCACAACACATCATCTTGGAGGAGGCTGAAAATTTACACTAGACTTAAGAATAAAGGCTTAGATATCACACAGACCCAACTTCAAAGCCATCCCTGTCTTTTCCCATCTGTGTGACAAAGGACATCTTATTTAAGCACTGTGGCCCTCAATTGCCATCTGTACCCTATCACAAAAAATGCAATGTTTTGTGGAGATAAGATACAATAATAAATCTGAAAGGAGTCAAACCCAATACCTGGCCACAGAGAGGGCTCAGTAAAGATGATAGTCTAACACTCTATAAATCTGTGTCAATGGCAATAAGTGAAGCCTCATTTTAGCACTTTTCATAATAAAATTTCCACTATGATGATTATTTACAGTCTGTTGAGCCACCTACTTTCAAATAGCTGATATCATATTCAGCTTTCCTCAGACAAATACATCAAATGCACAATCGATTGGCAAACTGGAACTTTTACTTTAAACATTAGCACCAAAAACAGAGTGGGGAAATATGTCTCACCAATTCAGTTTTTCAACAGAAATTCAGACCTCTGGCCTTTCTAAATCTTCAAGTTCTCTTTGAACAGTGATCCCAAATTTCATGTTGTTGTAACTGGGGCCTGAGAACCAATTGCAATATTAAGCAGAGTGGTTTCCAGAAGAGGCTCAGCCCACAGTTCATTTGCCTACTTTATTAGTTACTTTGTCTCTATGAAAATATACCCAACAGAAGAAAGGAAGGAAGAAAGATTTATTTTGAGCCACAATTTCAGAGGATACAACCTATCTTGGTGAGGAGAGTATGATGGCTGGGAAGGCTTGGTCTGTGGTGACAGAAATGTGTGATATGATTTGTTAGCATTTCAGTAGATAGAATAAGAGAAGTCCAGCAAAATCTAGAAGTAGATACTGCCTTCAAAGCACATCCAACCTCTGGTAACTGGGCAATAGTACCAAAGACCCAACTTCCCAAAACTTCACCCAGTTGGTGACCACATGAGACACTAGGTAACATTTCATGCTGAAACTGTGTAAGGCCCCTGTATTAAATTTTATCATTTAATATAGTGAATTTTAATTTTTCTAAAATGTCCCCTTATTCTATTTGCCACCCTGTGATATGCAATAAGTGATATGCAATATCACTAAGTGATATGCAATAGTACATACAGATCAGGCCCTCAGAATAAAATCCAACAAAATGAAAAGAAATTACATATATGAATACAGGCTCTGGTCCCATTTAGTTTTAATTATATGTATACATTTCTAGGGCTCTTCACTTGCTGTTGGATGATGAATTAGAGACTCATCCCCAGGAAAGACTAATTCTACCTCTATAAGCAGTTGTTAATTGCCTATACCTCTTTATCTAGGGGAGGGTAGATCTGTATGGGCTTTCCCTAATCCATGCTGGGTTATCATCTGCTATTGAAACCTGCAGGTCTTGTTTAGGCAGCCATATTCTTGAGATTTCATGGATGTACCTTCCCTGTCAGACCTAGAAGACACAATCTCCCAGCAACTCCCTTGTCCTCAGGATTCTTAAACTCTTTCTGCCCCTCTTCCTTAATTTTCCATGATTCTTAGGTGGGGAGGTTGTGTGTGTCACATTATCAACTGGGGTTGAGTACTTAAATCAGTTGTTCTCTGCATTTTTACCAGTGGTGGCTTCTACAGAGGTACCATCTCTTGGGGAAAAAAAAGAAGAAGAGGAAGCTTCTTTGATGAGACATAAAAGCTACACTTTTCTATAGTACAAGGGTGTTTAGAATGTAGTTGTCCGTGTTCAACTCTAAGAGCTTCCTGATTAAGTTTCTTCCTAAATGTTTCATATGTCTTTAATATTCTTATAACAGAATTTTTTGCTTGATTTTCTGTTCAGAAATTTCATTGCTAGTGTATAGCAATTTATCTTAGTGATTCTGTACTTTGAAGCTGAATTCATTTACTTTAAAGTAAAGACTCTTTAGTATTTTTCCCTATATGGAATCATGCCAACTTTGAGTAGATAGTTTCACTCTTTCTTCATAGGTTGGGTACCTTTTGTGTTTGCTTTATTCTGTCTTATTTTTCTGACTAGGCTGTCCAGTGAAAAGGTGAATAATATTGACAGTATAGGCTTCTTTTTTAACTTCTGATCCCAGGGAGAAAGCCTTCAATCTTTTTCCTTTCTCTTTGCCCTTTAGGATTGGAGGAGGCACTTTTATTGGCTGCTGGGTGGGTGAGTGGTTTTTTGGTTGGTTGGTTGGCTGGATGGTTGGTTTAGATCCAAAATCTGACTCTGTAGCTCTAACTACTCTGGAAGTTATTATGTGCTTTAAGTTGGCTTTGAACTTTCAGAAAGACAGATTAAAGACATGATCCACCAATGTCTAGTTTAATCATTTCCCACTTAAACAGTTTGTTATTTCCAAACCCATAAAACACATGGATGTTTATTCAGACCTTATAAAATTAGGGCAAAAACCCACTGAAGTTCTTAAAACATTCTCCTCCTTAAGTAATAGGAGACAGCAACAGATCAGTATTGAAAGCTACCAGTCATAGAGAAAGACACCTGAGACTATAGAGAGTTATTGGACACACCTTTCCTATGGGGAGAAGAAAAGCTTTACATTCAGTAGAATACACTCACTACAATACGTTCACTATAATGTGACTCTTGAGTACTTGCAACTGTATAGCCACATCTATATAAACAAGGAAGCTTTCCAATTACAGTTGATAACCAGAACCTCAATATTCAGAAATCCAGAATCAAGATAAAGAAATAATACAGTTGCTGGTCACTGCTAAACATAGTCAGAAAATTATTACTAGTTGAAATCCCTTTAACTGATGGCCTCCATTTTGGGGAGACAGAAGCAAGGCAGGGGAATATAAGCATAATGAGTTTGTTTGACCTATTTAGTGATGGTCAATACCTCATTACACTATAAATTGTGGGCTTTGTGTTTATAGCTTCTACAAAATACATTCTTCATAAATACCAGCTGTGACCATGATTTTCTATCAATTATTATAACTATGTGATATATATATAATTTGGCTTCAGTAGATAAAGATGAAAATTGAAAATCAGGAATGTTGAATTTTTCCTCTATTTATACAATGAGTACATGTTAGCTATGTGAATTGGGTCTAGGATTTGTGCGGACTGTTTCTATCTAAGTCTTTAACAGCAGGGAATGTGGAGTTTGAGGAGGCTACCTTCTAGCAGGCAGGACTTATAGTGGTGGGCGTAGAACACTAATCCACCTAAAAAACCTTTGACCCAAAATTTACTCTGCCTACAAGATGTGCAGAGATAAACACAGAGACTGAAGGAATGCCTAACTCAACCTGACCCCTACCCCTATGGGAGAGAGCCAATTCCTGATACCATTAATGATACTCTGCTGCATTTACAGACAGGAACCTAACCTTCAGAAGCCCCACCCAGCAGCTGATCAAATCAGATGCTGAGACTTACAGCCAAGCATTAGGCAGAGCTCAGGTAGTCCTGTGGAAGAGTGGGATGGGGGAGGATAGAAGCACCAAGAGGTCACAAGAATGCCATAGAAGACCAACTGAGCCAACTAACCTACACCCATGGGGGCTTACAGAGATGGAAGCACCAACCAAAGAGCATGCATGGGCTAGGCCTAGGCCCCCTACACATATGCAACCAGTGGGCAGTTTGATTTTCATGTGGGTTTCCTAGTAAGATGAACAGATGCTGTCAATAACATGGTCTCTGCTGCCTGCTTTTCATCACTTCTCACTCATGGGGCTGCCTGGCCTGGCCTCAGCGGATGACGATGAGCTCAGGCTTGATGTTACCTGATGTGCTGGGGCAGGTTGGTGGCAAAGGAGCTCCCTTTTCTGGGGATAGCGGGAGGGAATATAGGGAGAAGAAAATGGGAGGAAGGGCTCAGGAGGAGAGAAAGGAGGGGGCTGTGATCAGTATGTAAAGTGAATATATAAATTTAAAAATAAAAGAATTTATGTTAAATGGAATAAGTTTGATAGATGGTGCAGAGAGTGATTTTTTAATTTTATTTTAATTTATATTAATTACACTTTATTCACTTTGTATTCCCCCAAAAACCCCTCCCTCCTCCTCTCCCAATCCCACCTTCCCTCCCCCTTCTCGACACATGCCCCTCCCCAAGTCCACTGATAGGGGAAGTCTTCCTCTCCTTCCTTCTAATCCTAGTCTCTCAGCTCTTATCAGGAGTGGTTGCATTGTCTTCCTCTGTGGCCTGGTAAGGCTGCTCCCCCATCAGGGTGAGGTGATCAAAGAGCAGGACAATCAGTTCATGTCAGAGGCAGTCCTTGTTCCCATTATTATGGAATCCACTTGGATACTGAACTTCCATGGGCTACATCTGTGCAGGGGTTCTAAGTTTTCTCCATGCATGGTACTTGGTTGGAGTATCAGTCTCAGGAAAGACCCCTGTGCTCAGCTTTCTTGGTTCTGTTGCTCTCCTTGTGGAGCTCCTGTCCTCTCCCTATCTTCTATTTCCCACATCTTTCTTAAGATTCCATGCACTCTGCCCAACAGTTGTCCATAAGTCTCAGCATCTGCTTTGATATTGTGCAGGGCAGAGGCTTTTAACGGCCCTCTGTGACAGGCTCCTAGCTTGTTTCCTGTTTTCTTCTTCTGATGTCAAACTGCTTTGCCTTTCTGGCTGGGGATTGAGCATTTTAGCCAGAGTCCTCCCTCTTGATTAGTTTCTTTAGGTGTACAGATTTTAGTAGATTTATCCTATTTTATATGTCTATATGAGTGAGTATATACCATGTGTGTCTTTCTGCTTTTGGGATAGCTCACTCAGGATGATCCTTTCCAATTCCCACCATATGCCTGCAAATCTCATGATGTCCTTGTTTTTTATTGCTGAGTAATATTCCTTTGTGTAGATGTACCACAATTTCTGTATCCATTCCTCAGTTGAGGGGCATCTGGGTTGCTTCCAGCTTCTGGATATTACAAATAAAGCTGCTACAAACATGGTTGATCAAATGTCCTTATTGTGCACTTGAGCTTCTTTTGGATATACGCCTGGGAGTGGTATAGCTGGATTTTGAGGAAGCAGTATTCCTAGTTGTCTGAGGAAGCGCCATATTGATTTCCAGAGTGGTTGTACCAGTTTACATTTCCATCAGCAGTGGAGGAGGGTTCCCCTTTCTCCACAACTTCTCCAGCATGTGTTATCACTTGAGTTTTTTATTTTGGCCATTCTGATGGATGTAAGGTAAAATCTCAGGGTCATTTTGATTTGCATTTCCCTGATGGCAAATGACATTGAGCATTTCTTTAAGTGTTTCTCTGCCATTCGATATTTCTCTATCGAGAGTTCTCTGTTTAACCCTGTTCCCCATTTTTTAATTGGATTACTTGATTTGTTGCTTTTCAACTTCTTTAGTTCTTTATATATACTGGAAATTAGCCCTCTGTCAGATAAAGGGTTGGTGAAATTCTTTCTCAATCTATAGGCATTTGTTTTGTTTTGATGACAGTGTCCTTTGCTTTAGAGAAGCTTTTCTGTTTCATGAGGTCCCATTTATTGATTGTTGCTCTTAGAACCTGTGCTGTTGGTGTTCTGTTCAGGAAGCTGTCTCCTGTACCAATGAGTTCAAGGATCTTCCCCACTTTTTCTTCTAACTGATTTAATGTGTCTGTTTTTATGTTGAAGTCTTTGATCCACCTGGACTTTAGTTTTGTGCAGGGTGATAAGTATGGATCTATTTGTATTTTTCTACATGTAGACATCCAGTTAGACCACCACCATTTGTTGAAGATGCTATCTTTTTTCCATTGTATGGTTTTGGCATCTTTGTCAAAAATCAGGTGTCCATAAGTGTGTGGGTTTATTTCTGGGTCTTCTATTCAGGTCCATTGACCCACCATTCTGTTTCTAGGCCAGTACCATGCAGTTTTTAGTATTTAGCTCTATAGTACAGCTTGAGAAGAGGGATGGAGATACCTCCAAAAGACCTTTTATTGTAGAGGATTGTTTTAGCAATTCTGGATTTCTTGTTATTCCATACGACGTTGAGAATTTTTCTTTCAAGGTCTATAAAGAATTGTGTTGGTAATTTGATAGGAATTGCATTGAATCTGTAGATTGCTTTTGGTATGTATTCTTAACTGATGAGCTATCTCTCTGGCACCCACAGGGGTATTTTTATGCAGGTAACACTATTCGCCCCATGTGAACAGGATAGGTAAGGCCATAGTGCAGAAACAAATAGCTCCTGAGTTTCATAACTACTCTCTCTATCCATTTTTACTACACAATCCAGGGCAATGCTTTATCTCACTTTTTACCTAAACTTCAGTATCACATGCTGCCACTATCTCCCTGCTTCTACCTGTACCTCCCCATGCTCCAAATTAATACTCCTGGTTCAATCAATTGAAATATGTATTGGGCATGAAAGAATGTGGTTTGTAAACCAACATTTGTGTATTAAACTGATATTGAAGAATGATAAAAAAAGAAAACATGAAAGTACTTCAAGCTCCTTAAGAGAAAGTATCATATCCGATTTCAGCTATTACCATAACAGAATTTCCCATCATTTCAAATTGTCTAGTTTCTATAGAAGGCATCCAAATCAACACTGAAAATAAGCCTTGACCACAAGAAAATTTCCAGGAGAGTTTTATTAAAGTTTTTTATTAAGGGGCAGAGGTTCAGCTTAATCTTCAACAGGATGAAGGATTGCAACCGATTACAATGTCGAAAAGATATTGAATTTGGTTTGGACACACGGGGAAAGTAAACTTGGGCATTCTGTGTGTGAGAGAAGATCCTCTGAAAGGAGAGAATTAAAACCACACTATCGCGTTGTCATACTGTGTGCATAGTGACCCAGCATGTTCCTGACCCATCACAGAGATAAACTGGTAGATTTTCTCTTCTGCCAGGCCTGGTAATGGGCAATGCATTTAACAACTACATTTGCATATAGAAAGTATCGTTGACCTTTGAATTTCAAAGGACAAAGATTTAAAAGGACACTCATTCCAAAAGCCATTTAATTTGTGCCCCAATGCTCCTTTCTCTACAGCCATGCAAAAGCAAACACGCTGCCACTCGCGATGAGAAAAATGACAGGAAGCGTCTTTCTGTGTGGGAGATTTCCTAATGCAGTTTGGAAGCCTCGGGAACAAACTCCCATTTCTCTTACTCAAAGCCATCCATTTTGTCACTGTGACTGCAAGTGTTAAAATTGGATATAAGCATAATGAGATGGTTCTTTAAGATAATAGAATTGTATAAGCGTGCATTTTCTCCTTTGAACACAAATTCAGGTACTATATAATATGTCAAAGAACCCATTGTCTTCTAAGCTTTCCTTTTCAATGTTATAGTTATAGAAAAAAAAAGAAATAGTGTTTGCTTTCTTTTGCAGCCCCCTGTCTAGCTTCTTAGGCATAGACTATCCAAGTTCATCTTAAACTTGAATAACTTCATTCTTTAGTTCATTCCTCCATTTTTCTGTTTTTATGTGCGCATGACTACTGCGAGAAAATTCCTCATGGTACCCTCGTTACTAAAATGTCAGTGTAAACATGGCCACGTGCTCCTGACCCCTTAGATCTGTCACAGGGTCAACAGTGAGAAGATACAATAAAGAAATGAACAAATAGCAGAAAGTCATTTTAGCAAGTATAAGTGTTATAAATTAGGACAAAGAGCAGTATGAGATGATACATCAGTTGAGTAGCAAATGGGTAAAAGTACTATAAACTTGGAAGCTACCTTGAAAATGTGACATGATGCTCAAAGTTTTTCCAAGAGTGCACTGAGTCAAATTACAGGCAACTTATGGAGGAAACCAAGAGAAAGAGGCAATGCAACCTTAGTTTGTGTATGAAATAAAAATGATCTCATTGTTATCTAGAAAAAGAAAAGGAAAAGCTCTGATATCCAGATGGACAAGGCAACTGAACAGAAGGAATAATCTCAGGAGCAGGCTCTTTTGGCAGATGCATACCTGTTCTCACTGTTAGGAGTCCCATGAAAGCATCAAGCTAACAGCCATAACATTTATGCAGAGGACCTGGTGCAGACTTACTTAAGTCCAGTGCTTGACAATTCTGTCTCTGTGAGCCATGTGAGCCCTGCTTAATTGATTTAGTAGGCCATGTTCTGATGTCTTCCATACCCTCTGACTCTTATAGTCTTTCCTTCTCCGCTTCCATGAGGTTCCTCAAACTCTGAGGGGAGAGCCTTGATAGAGACATTCAACTTAAACTCTTTATCTATATAATGTCTGGTTGTGGGTCACCGTTCCTTTTGGAGAGTGGCTTATTTTTCTGAAGAGAGCTGAGGAGGAGTGGATCCAATGAAGAAGAAAAGTGGGGAAGAGGTGTAAGGAGTGGCAGAAAGAGAAACTGGTTAGGATGTATCATATGAAAGAAAAAATCTATTTCCAATAGATAGAAAGATAGACAGATAGATAGATAGACAAATGTCACTGTCCCCACCTCTAAATTCTATTATACAAGACAAGAAGTTACAACTGGACCTGAGAAAGACAGAATTCATGCTATTTTACATTGAACTGGTGTTTTCCTTCTGTATAGATTGATAATATTTATAAAATATAGTAGGCATATAGTAAATGCCAGGTGCAAAGACAATAGCAACAATTCAGAATACAGAATTCCAGGAATGTCTCATCTCCATTTAATGGTTTAAACCTCCATCTAAAATGATGTCTGATGTTCTGACAATTAATTATGTTGACTTCTGAATCCTGTGTTCTAAACTTTCTTCTAAACTGCCCATGGGACCATATTTGTAACATGTGGCAGTGGCCACCTGTTCCTATGTGTTCTTTCTGCTCTTAGAAGCTCAACCATTCTACATTCAACTCAAAGGCTGGCTTCTCCACACAACCTCAGCAGATGCCTTCCTGAGTTTTGTAGCCTGTCCCTTTCCATGTAACATCCTATCATATCTATCAGTTATATACTTAGCTAAGTTTCAGTTCTTCCACTTGACTGTGTGTTGATGGTACAAATTATATTTCAGTCATGTAGTCCCAAATCTACCTTAAATTTACACTGCATCATAATTATTTATTGATTTATTAAGTGAGAAGTTTTTAAAAATAAATACTTTCCCTACTTTTTTCCTCAGGAATTCTAGATATATTTTTAGAAGTTTTAAGGGAAAAATCAATCGACATAATGGGATGGTACAAGGATGCTTCAAAATAGCTTCTGAAAGCTGCAAAAGTAAAATAAACTAGGTCCCCTCACACACTGATAGGTAATGGTAAAATGAGAATTATCTTTCTGAAATAAATGTCATTACATGTATCAGAGCCATATATCATATAAATACATGTATATATCAATAGATAAAAAGACATGTTTATTGCATTTATATTGGGCATATTTGTGTATATAAAACCAATGTCATTAAAACATTCCTTGCAAGAAGATCATAAGATATACAAAGTAAACTGTTATCTGTAATACATTTTTATTTGTAAAAATTGAAACAATCCTTATGCCCATCAGTGGCTGAATCACTAAGTAGGACTTCCTTCCTGGTAAACATTTCTCTCAGTTCCTGGTATCCTCCCAGCTATATGCGGGCCTCTGAAAGACTCTGCCTAGCACTGTATCAAAGCAGAAACTGAGACTCATAACCAAACCTTCGGCAGAGGGCAGGGAATCATATGAAAGAAAGGGGAGTTAATATGATCTGGAAAGGATAGGAGCTCCACAAGGACCAAACATATCTGGGCACAGGGGTCTTATATGAGACTGTTTCTCCAACCAAGGACCATGTATGGATATAACCTAGAACCCCTGCTTGCCTGTAGCTCATGGTAGCTAAGTATCCAAGTGGGTACCCTAGTAAGGGAAACAGGAACTATTTCTGACACGAACTCAATGGTGGGCTCTTTGACCTCCCCACCCTGCAAGGGAGGAGCAGCCCTCCTAGGCCACAGAGGAGGACTTTGCAGCTAGTCCTGAAGATACCTGATAAACTAGGGTCAGATGAAAGGGGAGGAGGTCCTCCCCTATCAGTGGACTTGGAAAGGGGCAGGGAGTAGACAAAGGAGGGAGAGTGGGACTGGGAGGGAATGAGGGAGCAGGATTTACCTGGGATACAGAGTTAATAAAATGTAACTAATAAAAAATTAAAATAAATTGAAACCTGAAAAAAAAGAATTATAGGAAAATTGAAAAAAAAACACATAGCAAGATGGGCTTTTATTATGACTAAAATCATTTCCAAAGAATAACTTATAGCATTAGCCATGCTAACATTTCTAATATGAAGGTAATAAAAAAGGATATGAATTCCCTAGATAGCCATTATCTGATTCATCACATTTTTCCCTTTTAAAATGTATGCATGTATAGGGAAAATGGAAATAAATACTGTTAAAAAAAAACAAACCTGCTATTGACCACCTACTCTCCAGCATAATTTATGCTTTGGTGTGTACTTTATCTTTTTGTGGTAGACAAGATGTTGTTAAAGGAGTATAGAGAGGTAGTGGGAGGCGCTATAGGATGAGATGGGCAATTGGAACCTCTCCCACTGTTCCCGTCATCTGAACTAGTCCTCCTTAATCCGCAGGATGGACAGCCTCCAGTGATGCAACTGAAAGACTTCCAATATCATCTTCAGCCCTAAGTGACCCACTAATTTTCATAAAACCGTACTATTTGTACTTTATATATTTATAGATATGAGTTCATGAATATATATTTATATAGATATTCACTAAGTAAAGATGTAAATGGTTTACAGGGGTGGCTGGAGAGATAGCTCTGTGGTTATGAACACTGGCTGCTCTTGTAGAAGACCTAGGTTCAATTCCTAGTACCCACATAGTGGTTCACAGCTATCTGTAATTTCAGTACTAGTTCCAAATCTGATGTCCTCTTCTGAGAGACCAGACATACTCATGGCAAGAAGACATCCTTGAAGGCAAACCATTCATATAATAAAATTAAACAGAGACATGCATACTTTTAAAAGATGTTAATGGTTTATTGAAAGCTCACTAAAAACTAAGAAAAACAAGCTGGAAATAGATAACTATAACCATGTTTTTAAGAGCACTTTTAAAGGAGACTAGTCAATTGCTGGTTTGCCATGTGTTGACCATCATTGGAGCAGATGACGGTGTGATGGTGTGATGACTTCTGTGGTGCACATTCCAAGATTTCCCAAATCCTGAAAGACTCCTTGTAAAGCTGTGTTCATCTTAACCAAACACAGGTACAAGTCACATTGTGCCAAGAAGCCAATCAAAGCAGCCGCCTTTTTAGTGACAGTGGGACCACTGGAAAAGCAGCATGAGCCTCAGGCAAAGTAACTTTATAGAGTGACAGTATCAGTGCTGTGTAAAGTCACACTCCCACACATCACTTTAGACTTTGGTGACAATCCTTGCCTGAGTGAGTAGGAATTTGTTTCTCCTAGCATATGTGTGTCATATATATGTAAGAATAGAGCTTGGCTGGTTTGATTCTTCTTATCCAGACTCTTAAGAACAGAGATATGTCTTTTGGCTCATGCTTGTTTCTTGTGTTCTGTTTTGAGTCCAACCACCCATGTGTAGCAGTGGTAGCAGAGATGGGGTTTGATTTGAAAAATTTTTAAACTGTGGACCTTAATGCCAATACATAAAATGTTTTATCTAGAAAATAGAGTGTTTTATTTGCCCAAATATTCTTAAAAGGAATCATGTAAATTGTGATGAGTATAACATCCCCTCTTCAATCTGGAAGCTTGCTCTTTTTAAGAATAACTTGTTTAGAAGATGATTTTAAAATGAGAGATAATGTTAAGAGACTATTGTGAGGCTTTTAATGATAACTTGGGATATGCTTTCAAGTAGTTTGTTCAAGAAATACATTCAACATTATAAATAGAATGAATTTACTGCTTCAAGGCTAAAGCCAGAATTGAATTACTGTTAGTTTGGTGGTAGTGTTTTACTTTTTAAAAAGCATGTCAAAACAGACTTTAGGACTGAGGGAGGCCCCAGTGGTTAAGAACGGGTACTGTTCTTCCAGCGGATCTGAATTTGGCTCCCAAGATCCATGTCAGGATGTTCATATATGCTTGTATTGTAACTCCACCTGTAGGGAATCCATTGCCCTCTTTTGGTCTCCACAGGCAACTTCACTTATGTTCACATACCCCCACATAGACACACCCAAGCATTCACATTTAAATAATGAGAGAGAGAAAGAGAGAGAGAGAGAGAGAGAGAGAGAGAGAGAGAGAGAGAGAGAGAGAGAGAGAGGTAGATAGATAGTCAGGCATTAAAAAGACCAAACAGTGGGATAAATATGTCAATCCAAAACTGTTTCCAACTTAGGTTACTCTCTTCATTAATCCAGAAAGAAGTTAATTGTATAATTTAGGATATTTTAAAACCGTATATAAGCATAACTAAAATGTTTTATTTTAAGATATAATGAAGATGTATTTTAAGAATTCTTATTCTCTATCTCCTGTGGTTACTAATTAGCTACAAAGTCTTTAAAATGAGATGTATCCATAAGAGGCAGAACCACATACATTCCGCAAGTAGATTTCTCATTCTGTCTTCTTAGTCCATACACTATCAGTCACCCAGAGACACAACATGTAACTATAACTTCTAGCAACAATAATTGTGTTTTGTAAACTTTTCACATAGTGAAAGTAAAGAATAATAAAAGCTATGGGTTAGAAGTAAAACCTGGCCCATTGCCGTGCTGTCAAGTGGGATAAAACTAGCTAATGCCTTCCCAACATCTTGCCATTTACTGATTATTTACATTATTTTTTATGGTAGTAGGCTTTACTAGGTCACTTTTTTTTATAACAGTGACCACTAGGGGAAATTTAATTTTAGAAACACAAAAGTGTTCTTACTACATAAATATTTGAATGAAAACAAACAAAAACAAAAAGAAAAACAATAGAAACACACACACCTTTCTATCAAGCAACCAAGTTCAAATGGATGTGAAGCAGGGAGTTGAGTCTACAGCCTGAATGTTGAGGGTATCTTACTTTTGAAAATAGAAAGAGCATCAACAAAAAACAAATGGCATTAGGGTTGAGCCAAATTTCAGAGAACACACAGTCAATGTCTCCATATAATACTAAATCACAGTTATTTAATAAAATTTAAAATGACAGATATCACCTGTGTATATATAGAAAAATTAAGAACTTCAGCATTGCATCAATAGTCAAAGTAACTAAAAAGTTAATCAATTATGATCACAGTATATACAAAGGATGGAGGGCAAAGGGGAAGAGCGAGATACCAGTGTTTTGATAGAGGAGTTAGGAAGAGGGAGGCCCCTTAGAGAAGTGGAAAGGATGCAATTACAGGAGAAGCCAGTAGGTAGGTAAAATAACAATATGGGTGGTTGAAAAAGCCAGAAGGAATAATACTATTAACTGTGTTTCTTTAAAAAACTATAATGCATGTAAAACATGCATATGTAGTTTTAATTAACGTTTATCTCAACTGACAGCATCCCTTCCAAGAACTAAAGACTACCTAACAAAAACTTTAATACCAGACATGAGAACTAGTCCTCTTTTGACTTATTGGCCAGGGATTTCTATGATAACCCCCAAACATACAATCTATTGTGGATTCCCTTGGTCACCCCTAAGAGATTGAAGTTTAGTCCCTGTTGCTGAAGACACCATGAAGGCATCAAAGGCTCCTGAGCTGCAACTGCCAAAAATGCTCCATTTTTGAGAACTTTTATAGGACCAAAAGCAACAGACAAGCTTTCAGTGGAACAACAGTCCTAAGCAGGTATGGCACCTTTGAACATCAACAACCAGCATGGTATGATAACCCTAAGGGCGCAGTAGTGGCACACGTGGTGGGAAGAGTAGCTCTGTAATTAGACTTAAGATCCACTCAACAAGAAGAAACATATGTCTGGTACTGGAAACCTAGTCAACTAGACTAGGTTAGTGAACTCACGGTTACTGGAGAAGACTCTACAACAAATGATTCATTAAACCAGCTAATCCCTAAAAGGAATCTATAAACATTTGTCTTTATACCCATGCAAAAATGCAGTTTTCACCTCATCAAGCAGCAGGGAGATATCACTGCAAAAAACCACCCAGTCCACCAAGTATTCCCACACATAAGGCTTAGGGGACATTGTGGAAAAGGAGACTGAATGGAGGATCAGGGACTTTATCAAAAATTATACTCAAAGAGTCTCACTAACATGGTTGTCCAAATGTGAGCTGGACAAGGACAATACCAACAGACATGCCTAACAGGATAGGGAAAAGCCCATGAGGCCTCAACCCTACACAAAGAACTAGAGGCAACTGAAGACATCTGGGAGTGGAGAGAGGTGGTCATCGCCAGGAAAGGTAATGTCAGTAGGCAGTCCAGAGACCAAGAGTCAGTCCTGAAAACATACATATAAGTAGCATTATATGGACTCAACAGGTTATTTTTAGGAATATACATTCATATCCATATGTGCATGTCATAACAACTGTTGAGAGAAATAGGCCATGGATTTGAAAGAGAGCAGGGAAAGGTATGTGGGAGGGTTTGGAAAAGGAAAAGAAAGGAAGAAATGCTGTGTCATTAAAACACAACCTCAAAAATAAACAAACATACCTATACAATGACAAGATGGCAGTCTAACAGTAAATAAATTAAGTAATCAAAAGGAAAGATATATTAAAGAAAATATAAGTGGAGAGTAAATAAATGTGTGGGGTTTTTTTTGTGGAAAAGTAACCAAACTTAGGGCCTCCAGTAGTGGCAAAAATATTCGGAGATGGGCACCCTCAGTCTTGTTAAACTATCAGCAATACATGCATATTTCATAAGAATGTAATTGCAATGTGTGGATGTATGTTAAGTATTCAATGATGACTTATAAAATGAACATATTAATTTGTAATTTCAAAATACAGAAGCATAAATTTGGCTTAAAATTGTGAGTATACATCAGAAGTACTTTATGTAAAAAATGTTGGTTAAAAACAAACAAATGAAAATAAACAACAAAACAAAACAAAAAACTAAGTCTACCGATGATGTGGAAGGGTTTCTAGTATGGTGCTAAGCATATTTTAAATGCTTTAAAGTGTACAAATTTAAGGGACGGTTCCCCTTTCTCCACAACCTCTCCAGCATATGTTGTCACTTGAGTTTTTGATCTTAGCCATTCTGATGGGTGTAAGGTAAAATCACAGAGTCGTTTTGATTTGCATTTCCCTGATAACTAATGACACTGAGCATTTCTTTAAGTGTTTCTCTGCCATTCGATATTCCTCTATCAAGAATTCTGTTTAGCTCTGTTCCTGATTTTTTAATTGGGTTACTTGATTTGTTGCTTTTCAACTTCTTTAGTTCTTTATGTATACTGGATATTAGCCCTCTGTCAGATATAGGGTTGGTGAAGACCCTTTCCCAATTTGTAGGTAACCATTTTTGTACTGATGGCAGTGTCCTTTGCTTTAGAGAAGCTTTTCTGTTTCATGAGGTCCAATTTATTGATTGTTGCTCTTAGAGCCTGTGCTATTGGTGTTCAGTTCAGAAAGTTGTCTCCTATACCAATGAATTAAAGGCTCTTCCCCACTTTTTCTTCTAAAAGGTTTAGTGTCTCTGATTTTATATTGAGTTCTTGGATCCACTTGGACTGTAATTTTGTGCAGGGCAGTAAGTATGGATCTATTTGCATTTTTCTACATGTAGACATCCAATTAAACCAGCACTATTTGTTAAAGATACTGTATTTTTTCCATTGTATGGTTTTAGCATCTTTGTCAAAAACCAGGTGTCCATAAGTGTGTATATTTGTTTCTGGGCCTTCTATTTGGGTCCATTGATCCACTATTCTGTTTCTATCCACCATTCAGTTTTTATTACTGTTACTCTATAGTACAGCTTGAGATGAGGGATGGAGATACCTCCAAAAGAGAGGATTGTTTTGGCAATTCTGGGTTTCTTGTTATTCCATATGAAGTTGGAAATTTTTCTTTCAAGGTCTGTAAAGAATTATGTTGGTATTTTCTCGGACAATTAAGAATATCGCTTCCTCAAGATGCAGCTATACCACTCCTAGGCATATATCCAAAGAGGCTCAAGTACACAATAAGGACATTTGCTCAATCATGTTTATAGCAGCTTTATTTGTAATAGCTAGAAGCTGGAAACAACCCAGATGCCCCTCAACTGAGGAATGGATACAGAAATTGTAGTACATCTACACAATGGAATATTGCTTAGCAATAAAAAAAAAAGGAAATTATGAAATGTATAGGTAAATGGTAAGAACTGGAGAAGATCATCCTGAGTGAGGTATCCTAGAAGCAGAAAGACACACAGGGTATATACTCACTCATAAATGGATATTAGATGTATAATATAGAATAAACCTACTGAAATCTGTACACCTAAAGAAACTAATCAAGAGGGAGGACTCTGGCTAAAATGTTCAGTCCCATTCAGAAAGAAAAAGAGGATGGACATAAGAAGAAGGAGAAAACAGGGAACAAGTACGGAGCCTGACACAGAGGGCCTCTGAAAGGCTCTGTCCTGCAGGGGATCAAAGCAGATGCTGAGACTTAGGGCCAGTTTTGGGGTATGACATGACGTGAACTCTGACATGAACTGATTGGCCTGCTCTTTGATGACCTCCCCCTGAGGGGGGAGCAGCCTTACCAGGCCACAGAGGAAGACAATGCAGCCACTCCTGATGAGACCTAATAGACTAGGATCAGAAGGAAGGAAAGGAAGACCTCCCCTATCAGTGGACTTGGGGAGGGGCATGAGTGGAAAAGGGGGAGGGAGGGAAGGATTAGGAGGAGGTAAGGAGGGAGCTACAGCTGGGATACAAAGATAATAAAGTGTAATTAATAAAAAAAGAGCTAAGATGCTAAAAAAATACTTTAATGTGAACAGTTATAGGATTTCCAGGGTTTCATTTTTCTTGAGAGTGGCTATGAACTGAGTTTCAAGGCAGCAGAGAATGAAGGAAAGGGGAGTGGTTTATTTCTTACATGGAACTGCTATTGTTTTACACTAAGTTCACACGCACACAAAAATTATGTAACGGTTCTTCTTTGTAAAATTCATTTAAGAAGCCACATGTCAGTGCTCCTTTATGTCACATGGAAGGGGTCATTTTGAACCATTAAAACAAAATGATAGCTTGACTAACACCTGGAAAAGCAAAGTATAAAGCCATGAAAAGAAACATGCTAAAAGAAGAAAAACAAAATCACTAATAGGAATAATTATTAATAATTTATTCCTTTAATTAAATATTATGAATATGGTGTAGTGATATAATAATAATAAGATAATTGCAGAGACTAGAATGGAAGTTTATTCCAGACTAGAAAATATATTCCAGACTATCGCTTTTCAGTTTAGGTAAGTAAATGATAGTTTTAAAAGTCATTGCATTTTCCCTATATTGTGTGCATACATGTGTATGTAACTGTAAATACTGGTGAGTGTATGCCACAGGTCACACATGGTCAGAGAACAACCTTCAGGAGTAGGTACTTACCTTCCACTATGTGTATTTCAGGGATCGAGCTCAGACCACCACATTTGACACCAGGTGCCTATTCCCATTTTGCCACTTTGCCAGCCCAGATGAATTGTAATTAATTTACAAAATTACCCTATTTCAAATGACCATAAAGTAATGGCTCAGAAAAAATTAAAATCTACAATAAAATGCTATATAAAATTATATGTGTGTATTTTGTACACACATACGTACAAATCAGTGTGTAAACACTGCTGGAAATTATTCTTTCTTTTAAAGGAGTCGCTAGACTTCTTTTGGCTAGACAGAAGAGTGACGATTGTTAAGAAGGGGCTAGTAACCAGGACTCCTGTGTCTTGATGAGAACACAGGGAAGCAAGCAAACTAAAATTTGACTGAAATTAATCAAATTAGGAGTAAAGATTTTTTGACCTCCAGATATTACATTTCTAGAAATTTCCTACTTCTTACCAGAAATAACAAACCCTTTTCCTTATCCCACACACCCCCATCTGTACATCCCTCCTTACTCTATCTTCTACTTTCCTATTTCCCAGTCTCTGCCTCCTCCCTCCCTTTCCTTATCTCTCCTCATTTCTTCTTCTTCTTTTTTTTTTTTTTTTACATCTGAATCTGAAGAGATGACAGACAGCATTCAACTGAATAAGGATGCAAAGATGGCAGAGGACTCATTCATCAAGCTGTTGCTCCTCTAACAAATCTCCTAGCCTTATTTCATGTGAGAAATGAAATTGTCTTGATGGGCAAGCTGAATCTGCAGCTGGATCCATGTGGGAACTCAAGCAGCTCATGTCTGATACTCAGGTTCTGACTCGTGTTTTTATTTTGAAGCACAAGTCAGCATGCTAATGTTCTGTAGCTGAGCACTGGGTCTTTATGAATTGAGGAAGCCAGAAGACATGGTCTCTACTAATTTTCTAACATGCTTAAACACACACATACATACACAGGTAGGATCCCAAAGCCTTGCTAATTTTCCAAAGGTAGTACCATCTCACCACTAGATATACAAGAATGGCCCTTAAATGTGCATCCCTATAAGCATTTTTTTTGAAACCTTACATTCCTCCCCATCTTGAAAGCCTTCATCACCAAATGTTCGTGGATATTTTCTGAAAAGCTTGTTCCACTGATTAAAAAAAAAAAAGTTAAGTTGTCACCACACATGGTCTTTGATGGGCTAGAGTCAGATAGAAGGGGAGGAAGTCCTCCCCTATCAGTAGATTAGAAGAAGAGCATAGGAGGAGGAGAGGGAAGAAGGGAGGGGTTGGGAGAAGATCAGGGAGGGGGGTCACAGCCAGGATACAAAGTGAATAAATTGTAATAAACAATAAATAAAAAATTTATTTAAATAAGTCATAGTTTGTAAATCAAAATTAATTTGAATTTTGTCCTTGTTTTCTTTAAAGCTACATGAAAATAGATTTTATTTTTCAATCTGGTACACTGCTTTAATTGTTCATCTCTTCCTTCTTTAATTCATCCTTTCTCTGCCTTTTGTAATCATTTACCAATATGCCCACTTATTCCATGTGTTATCAGAAGAAAAAAGTACAATTTCTTAGGCCAATTACTAACTATATGTTATTGGGCAAACTGCTTAAATTTCTGAATGTTCTGTGGGTAGGGAAATAATATAATACTTTCCTCAATAGAATTGGGGCAGAAAATGACAAGAATATTGCTTGTAAAGCACCAAGAAGGAATGGCAAGAATATTGTTTGAAAAGCACCTAGAAGACTTAGGACACACTGCAGGCTTTGACTAAGTAGATGCTATTATGATCATTCATTCAACAGTATTTTTTTATTAAATTTATTTATTTTTATCTCAATCACAGGTTAGGTACTTTGAATCCCAGGCATAGCCCCCTCCCTCATTCCCTCATACCCTCCCACTCCCTCCCTCATCTCCCGCCTCCCCGCCCACTCCAAGTCCACCAAAACGGAAGGACCTCCTTCCCTTCCATCCAACACCAGCTTATCCTGTCTCCTCAGGGCTGGCTGCAATGTCTTCCCCTGGGATCTAGCCAGTCTGTCACTCCCAGGCTTGTATGGGGGAGGGTCAAAGAGTCAGCCATCAAGATCATGACTGAAACAGTCCATTTCCCTGAATAGGGTCTTCAGTCCTACACCGAGATATCATGGGCCCCATCTGTGTGGGGGTTCCAGGCCACATCCACTCATGGTCCTTGATTGTAGAAACCGTCTCTTACAAGACCCCTGTGCCCTGCTCAGTTTGGTCTTTGTGGAGCTCTTGTTCTCCCCAAGTCTCAACAACCTCCCCCAGATCTATCATTACTTCTCGCCCTCTGTCAGAGGCTTGATCGCAAGTCTTAATATCTGCTCTGATACATC
>CM053761.1:39478320-39501249 GCA_028658305.1 Pachyuromys duprasi
ATTTCTGTATCCATTCCTCAAGTGAGGGACATCTGGGTTGTTTCCAGGTTCTGGCTATTACAAATAAAGCAGCCACAAACATAGTTGAGCAAATGTCCTTGTTATGTACTTGAGCATTTTTTGGATATATGCCTAAGAGTGGTATAGCAATTTTTAAGAAGGTTCTGTGAGGTGCAGTTTCAGAGTTTTGGATCCTATGCCCCTCAGAAATGGTGTGTTCTGCTCACCACCATCTTGGATCTCTCTCAGGTTTGCCTATTCCACTAACAACTAGAAAAGCCCTTCCTATCTGCCTTTAACAATCAGTTTTTTTTTAAACTTTAAAAATCAGTCATATAAGAACAGGTATCCATAGAGAAGTGCACATCTACTTTCAGTAGCTTATATCTAACTACAATGTTTTATTAGAAGATCGATATAGACATATAGATATATACTTTTTAAATTGACTAAAACTAGGAGACTTTTTTTTGCCAGCACTCCCTCAATGCTGTGAGTTAAATGTGGATACGTGATGTTATTTAACATTTTTATGTTGAGAATGCTTTGCTTTCACACCAAAAGCTATGAAAAACTGGCTGTGATTTCCAGAAGTGTTCAAGAGAAATGACTTGCCTTTAAATATGTAGATTTGAATTATGGCTCTGCCTTTCATACTCTGCTCCCCAAATCCTCAGTGTCTTCATCTGCCAAATGGGAATATAATAAATCCTACTTTGCTATCAAAGATTACGTTGAAGGAAAGATTGTATAATAGGCTTGGAAAGTTGATAATAGTGTGCATGATAATGAAAAAGATATTTAAGTTTTTATTTAATGGTGAAATTTCACTTAGTAAGCAAAAATTTTTTAAAGTTGTGGACGATGACTTCAAGAAGCATAAAAATTCAATGTCCTCAAATTTCACTTAGAATTTGGAAGTCCAGAGGTGCCACCATGATCCAGGATGACATCTTAATTTAGGGGCATGTGTTGTCTGACATTGAGTTTCTGTAAGACTTCATCCTCAGTAGAATATTTTTACTATGAGTAATTTCTTTTCAAGCCCTCTTTGGGAAAATGCTACATTCAACAGCAATTTCTATGCCTTTCCTCAGACCATATCTTCAGTCTTATGTAAGCAAAGCTATACTTGGATTTACCTTTCTGGCTAAGAGTGAAAGATTTTCCAGAACTTAGTAGTCTCCTGGGAACTAAGTCTATACTCAAGCAATAATAAGAATGGCCATTAACTTTCCTCATCTCTATGAGTCTGCTTGATTTAGCTTGTTGGCAGTGCAGTACAGATGTTAGAGAGACATAAACCACTACAAGAAGTCGGTTGAACCCTTCTTATTAGTCCTCAAAAGTCTTTTTCAAAGGCAGAGTTTCTAAAGCTGCTCAGTAGTTAACCATGTTCTAAGTGGTCATGTGAGTACACAGCAAAGCTTTGGAGGGGGTACCAAAAGACTTTTGAGAAGTCTACATAGACTATTTAGTGAAAAATAGTGGATATCATGTTTCAATATGAGGCACTGAGTTCAAACATGGAAGCCACACTGATTTGCAAGCTCTTGAAGCAGCTTGGCATGTATCACTGTATTTCAAATCACCAGAGACTACAAGGCACTGGGGTGCAAATGAGTTGAGCATGTACCCGGTATGTTAAAAGCATTTTTGTGAGACTACTTTAACCTAATGTCTTCAGTTTTTATAAGTCCCTGTGATCTCTATGATGATTCACTTATGATACTGAAAGTGTAATGACAGAGGTTTCCTAGAAGCTGGAGTATTTTAACTAATTGGTTGATGGCCCTAAGCTGAACTTTAAGGGAAAGGCACCATCAGGAAAAGAGTATAAAGAAGTTTGTCTACTGCAGGCATCTTCTAACTCTTATGTACTATCTTCATGGAGACACTGATATGTTGTACTGTAATGTCCAGGAAACTAATGTAGATTTGAATGATTCTGAGGTCCATTTATAGGGTACTTTATCTACAGCTGAAGATTTCATTTTAATTTTGTTTGGATCTTTGGATTAAAAAAAATGTAGGAAGCAAAAACCCAGCCTTTCTTGGAAATCTAGCATTTATTTTTCAATCCTATGGGAGGGGAATGTTAAGATGAGATATAAACATCTACTGCTACAAAAGAATTTATTATCATAGCACACTGGACCACAGAGTCCACATACTGTTTTGACACTCAAGACTACTGAATAATCCACACAATAGCTAATTCATGCTACTGGCTCCAACTATAATAATAGCTAATGGAGTTTGAACTTATCAGTCACTGTTTGTCATTTAAACATTTAAACTTGTCTTCATGGTCAAGTTCAGTGATAACTGTCATCCCATTTAGAGGTACCTGATCTGAGGCTGGAGAAAATATAGTTACTTAATCAAAATCACAATTTACTCATAGCACATTCCTGGTTTTAAACATGTGTCTGCCAACTAGATATAGTTAATTCAGTATATAGCATAGGAAAGTACTAAAGAATGCAAGATGGAATTCTTCCAATGTTGTCATGGGCAAAAGGAATTCTACAAAAGTCATAAATTCTGGATTTAACTCCACCATTGAAAAATAGCATGTTGCCCAAGCCACTCTGTCTTTAAGTCTTGTATTTTACAATTTGTAAAGTAAATCTAATAGATTTTCTGTGAAGATTAAACCAATCATCAGGCATCCATCCATTGTGGAAACCTACAATGGATATTCTTAGCTTTATAAAGGGATGGATGTTTTGCAATCAAAAGCTATCTACACAGAAGAGAGAGCTTTTCACCCAAATTAGACCTTGTGACTGTTTTTCAGATCCACTTACCATTTTGAAAAGAAGAATTTACTTCAAAAGACACACAGGAACCTCCACTGGAATTATCATGCCTAAAACATTTGGCCTTTCCATGTCTGAGGGCTCTCCAGAAGTTGCAGTGCTGAGTTCATGGTTACCTAAAGTATCTCTCATATAGTATCGTTTTACCTACACTGAATAACTAATCTTATATTCTAAGGTAAGAAGAGGAGAAGGAGAAAGAAGGAGTAGAAAAGGGAAAAAGAGAGAGAAGGAGCTAGAGGAAAGGGTTTATGTAGCTGTGGGTTACTGTTTATCATTAAACATGAGACTTTTGAGGGGGGCTGAAGCAGGGACTATGGGAAAGGTTGTTGCTTACCTGCTTTCTTCTAGGCTTGCCTTCAATTACCTCCATAATACAGCCCAGACCCACAAGCCTGGTGATAGTATTTCCCTCAGTGGACTGAGCCATGCTACATCAATTAGAAATCAAGAAAATGCCTTCAGAGACATATATACATTGCCCAATCTAATCTAAGCAACTTTATGATCAAGATTCATTCTTCTCAGTTGTCAATTGACAACCAAGATGAGTCATCACATTTACCATAATAACTATCACATATTATGCATAAAGTGCCTTTGATAAGTTGAATAGTCTCCTCAGTGATACACAGAAAGTGAGTCTCATTGTTGAATTTAGACCTGCTAAATTCTTTGCCAAAAGGTAAACTTTGGTCTTAAACTGAAAATGACTCTTTTTCAACATTGACAATACTCTTAATCAATGCCTTTGAAAGGATTTTCTGTTTAAAAAAAAAGAACACAAATATATTTAATTAATGTGAAGTGAGGAAACTAGTAAATTAATTCTTGTCCTGTAAGAATACCTAAATGAAATCAAAAGACAAGTAGTAAGCTAGGAAAACATTTGAAATATACATGATGAAGGGCTGACTATTGTGTGAAAAGTTCTTCTGTCTTAATAAGAAATACATCAAAAGGAAATAAGGAACACCACGAGTTCACACAAAGATGGACTCAAATGGCCAGTACATGTTTTAAAATGTATTCCTTTCCCCTAGTAACCAAATAAATGCATATTAAATCAGTATGCAACATAGACTGAATGGCCAACATATAAAATATTGAAACCAGTAATTAGGCTACAGTCTGGGGAAAGACACTGTGAGATAGGTACTTTCATGAGATGGGATTTTAAAAGAAAGATAATTTGACAATTTATAACAAAGTCTGAAGGCATACATTTTGTTTTGCATAGTAATTTCTCATGTAGGAACATGTCCTAAGGAAAATTTAAGGATGAGTGGTGTGATTTAGATGATAGTATTTTCAATGCAGTGTTATTTATAGAGATGTGTAATGGTGAAGTAAGAAAAAGAGCATGTTAACTCAAAGATAGGGATGTGGAATTTGAGTTTTAGAAAACTCTGCATAGTGGGGGGGGGCGCGGGAAGATGAACAAAAAGTGGTGTCATCTGAGCTGTGAGGAATAATTTCTTATCCGAATGGAACACATTTAGCTTTTGAAATAAAAAATTATGCCTCTGATGAAAGAGGCAGTAAGACACAGACATGCTTGCTAAAGAGGCAAAACAAACTCATAACTTAAGAGCAAAGCTATCTACAGCAGAGATAAATGTTAAATCATTAAAGCCCATTGCAAAAATCATATCAATTTGTAAGAAGAAAAGATGAGAGGGAAGTCACATTTTATGTGCGAAATTTGCAGGAGGCCAAGGAATTAGAGAAGCCTAGTGATTCCAGACGGAGAGGGAAGGGATTGTTCAGAGGTTTCTGTGGAAGATGCTGGGATCTAGAAGCTACAATCAGCTTGTGCACGGGTGTGTGAACAGGGTAGGGTAAATAATTTTTAACTCCCCAGAAAGTATACTTCACAGTGGTTAAGACATAAATATGAGGGATCTAATAAAACAATAACAGACTCACAGTTTTTCCATTAAAATAATAAAATAAAATTGGAATAAAGTGTAACATAAAATGTACAGTCTTGCACTTTTATAAGTTTCCAGTTCAGTAGCACTGATGGTGTTTGTATTGTACGGCACATCAGAGCATGTCATCTCAAGGCGCTACATATTAAATCTCACCATCTCCTCTCTTCTCTTACTCTCTGGCAAAAGCCATTCTGCCTAACAACTCCTCAGACCTCATAGAAGTGGAATTCTGGAATGTTTGGCCTTGGGTCTAGTTTCTTTAACTTAGCACAATGTCTTCAATATCTGCCTATGTAGTAATATCTAATGTAACTAGCTTGTGTGTGTGTTTGTGTGTGTATGTATGTATGTATCCACACATTCAATTGACCTCAAGTTGTCTATTGTGACAAGTACCTTTTCCTATTGAACCATCTCACCAGCTCAGGACTCTCTTTTTAAAGCTGAATAATAGTGTATGGATGTATGTGTTGCATCTTGCTTTTCATCTGCCTTCAGATGTGCAATAAGAACTAACAAAAGCAAACCATTAGAAACACCCACAGAATTTCAAATATTTCTAAGGATATGGCACAGATGAACCTTGTGCATTCCTGCTAGGAACAGAACCAGCACATCCCTGTGGGAATTCAGTATGGATATGTTAATTCTTTATCGTTTTGACAAAAGACCTGGACAAAAGTTTCAGGGAGGAAAGCTTTATGTTGGCTCATTATGTCAGAGGTTCTGTTCCAACATGCTGGGGAAGGGATGATGGATCCCTGTGGCTTGTTTCATGGCAGCCCAGAAGCAGGTAGAGAATGCCTACATTCCCAGACCTTTTTATCTCCTTTATTGTGCTGGGACCTCAAGGCTACTGCATGGTGCAGAACCAGGGTGGGTCTTTCTTAACCTTTTCTTGAATCATCCTTATAGATATACATAGGACTGTTTTACTCCCTTCCTCAAAACATCTGAATCCTTTCAATTTAGCAAGATTCATGATGTCAAAGCTATGAGAATTGCTCAGTGGGTGATGCTCTTGGTGAACAACCATGAAGACCTGAGGTCAGTTCCCAGCACCCACATAAAAGCTAGGGTATGGTGTGCACCTTTAACCCCAGTGCTGGGGTATGGAAGAGACATACAGAGCTCAAGGATTCACTGGCAAGGTAGTCCATCCAAAACAGTTAAATTTAAAGACCTTGTCTCACAAAACAAGGTGAAGTACAACAGAAAGACACCTGAAGCTAACCTCTGACCTGCAGCTGACATTTCATTTCCATATGAGTATGTATTTGTACACACACACACTCTCTCTACTGAGTCCATTTAGTATTGTTCATATGTACTTTAGTATTGTTCCTATGCGGTTTAGGGCTGGCCACTGGGGAGTAGAGCTGACCACTGGGGATTGAATAACCTACCAGTGGCATCCACTCCTGTACAAAACTGATTGCCTCTCACAGCTTCTTTGATTGCCTGTAGCCCTTCAACTAGAAATGGGGCCTTGTGTTGAGGTAGCCATTCCATTGGACCTGAGATGGTCACCTGCATGTAAATCATGCTGGCTCGCTATTCTTGTTGTTTTCAGCAGACACCTCCTATTTGCGTAGTTACACCTCCTGTTTTGCTCCATTAAAACTCCTGTTTTGCTTGGTTAATTTTCCTGTTTTGCTTGGATATGTTTACTTGGAAACCTATATAAGTGGTTTACTCTGTAATAAAAATGGCTCCTTGATCAGAATGCTGTCTTGGCGTCACTTCTTCGTGTTCTCTGTCTCTTTTAATTCCCAGCCCCTTGTGCAGGCAGTTATTATTGGTGGTCGTGGGTGACTACATTGTGTGATTTCCCCTATGTGTATTAGCATCTTAACTGGATGATTTACACGGATTCGTTTGAACTGGTTTCCATGGGGTGTGTAATACAGAAGCAGCCTGAGCACACAATAAAAAAGTCTTTGATAATTATTTTCCTCACCAGTTCAATCTCTTATTTATCCCCTGTGATGAAACTGTGGCATTTTAATACAGTCAGTTTATTACTACTTCTTGCCAAAGAATTCTTACAACTAAATACCATTCTAGTTTTAAGAACCTAAAAAAAGGTGCTTACTGTTTTAATTTTATTTTAGCTAAAATTATACAAAAAATTTACCCCTTAAACAAGGCTTTTATTAAATTCATAAGTATAATTAGATGATAATACTACGTTATGCCTGTCCTAGCTTGTATTCTGTTGTAATAAAACATTAGTTGTAGTCAGCCTGGGGAAGAGAGGGAGTACATTTAGATTCTAGGTTATTGTCCACAATCAAGAGAAGCCAGGCAGAAGCTCAAGGCAGGAATCTGGAGGCAGCAGCTGAAGCAAAGACCATGGAGGAGCGTAACTGACTGGCTTACTTAAAGGCACACATCCAACTGCCTTTCTTATACAGTTCAGGCCCATCTTTCTAGGGATGGTCCTGTCTAAATTGGGCTGGTCCTTCCTACATCAGTTAGCAAACAAGAAAAGGCCCTTATAGATATGGCCACAGGCCAACCTGATGAAGCCAATTCTTCAGTTAAGGTTCACTCAAAGATAAGTATGACAATATCTTAGCTTTTAGTAAGATTATCTTATTTCATAAATTTTCAATCATTTTATCCACTCACAGAATTAGGTATCAGGGAAGTTAAATATATGAGAGGTAAAGAATTAATTACCTGTGCCATATTAGTATTTCATGATTTTGCTTACTTCAAAGACTGGAAAGCATAAATATATCACAAACTCATCTGAGAAAAACTGAAAGCAGTGTTAGGACAAATTGGAAATATAGAGATATTGTAATCAAATACACTTGGCTCTGTTGTGCTCATCTAGTGAAAACATCTTTTATGTTCCTAAAATACTTTTATAATTATTCCAAATAATTATTCTAAAGATTTTTTCAGTTATTACTGGATTTCAGAATATAAGTTGTAGGGTGGAATTCTTCTAATTACTTTAAAATGCATTGACTATGACATCCTTTTCACATGTCATAGTCTAGGTGAAATTTTTAACTTTTTTTTCAAATTGAAGTTGTCCTTGTCAGATACATTCCCACAGAAGACTGCTATCCATGCATGCCTTCAAAGAAGACTTCCTTATCTCATGACTGGCTCTCAGCTGCCAGCCAGCACCATTCAAGGTTCATTTATCTTCTACTACCCAACCTTCAATAGGGCCACTGACACGTCTTTCAGTATCAGCATTTACTAAGTCCTTTCTTCCTGTCATGACCTTTTCCCACTTTAATCCTTAGCAGTATAGTTTTCCTCTCAAACGTTGTCGCCAAATATCAGGAAAAATGCCTACTTTTCAAAAACCTTAAAATCCATCTTTATTTATCATTCTAATTAAGTGACTTCCACTTCGGTTAATAATCCCGTTTGGGAGAAATCTTGTTCAACTTTGATTATAATGTATCTGTGTTCTCCTGTCTCTGGGTTCACTCCTCTTCTCCATCCTCCACTGGACTCTCTTCCTTTTCTCTCTACATGGTACATATCTCCACTTCTCAGGCATAATATTCTTTTTTTCACCTCTACCACATTACTCAACAATCCGATAATTTCCTTCAACCAAAAATTAGGTGACTTCTTAGTCCATAGCCAGACTCCTTTGAACTATTTATGCCAGCCAACCAGCTGCATCCATGGAATGCTGATGATGTACTAAAATGATCAATCAACTCATTGAACTGATCGTTCTAATAATTGATTCATTCGAGAGTCTAAACTAAATAGACTGCATTCTACAAAATACACGTTGTAGACGGACTTTCTCATGACCACAATTTTGCCTTTACATGAAGCTAATGATGTCATGGCTAAGTAGGAGTATATTAAGAAAGCAGCTAAGCTCTGGTGGACTCTAGACCGACACTCTGCAGCAATCATTTCTTTCTTTTGCTCCATAATCATCCCTCTTTCTTTTCTCCACATCAGCTAATAGAAATCTGTAGAAGAAAAATAGAAGTCATCTTTAATTCTTCTCTCTCTTTCTTTCTCTCTCTGAACCAAATGAGTTCCTGCACCTGAAGTGACTTCCTTCAATAACAGTGCTCAGATGTATCAAATGCATTTCAGCTGGATCAATGCTGTAGCCTTTTCAGTCAACTTAGCCTCCTAACTCATGTAGGCAACTCCTCTTCTCATTGCTGTTAATAATCCCGAAATTACTCTTTGAGCAATCATTCTTTTTTAATGTTTTTTTATTTTAATTTTTATTAATTACCCTTAATTCACTTTGTTTCCCCCCATAAACCCCTCCCTTCTCCCCTCCTAATTCTACCTTCCCTCCCCCTTCTCCATCCATGCCCCTCCCAAAGTCCACTGATAGAGGAGGTCTTCCTCTCCTTCCTTCTGATCCTAGTCTATCAGATCTCATCAGGACTGGCTGCTTTGTCTTCATCTGTGGCCTGGTAAGGCTGCTCCCCCATCAGGGTGAGGTGATCAAAGAACAGGTCAATCAGTTCATGTCACATCTTTAATTACCCCTTTAACCAACTACTGCCCTCCTGTTCAAATTCTGATGGCCTCTCTCTGAGCTATGAAATTCACTAAAATCACTTGCCTCCATTTCTAGCCACATTTATTTTTTTTCTAACCCTGTGTAATAGTGCTTTAACTCTAGCTTCTAAAAGGCATTTCTCAAGCCTGCATGGATATCAGTATCATCTGCCTCATTTGTACACATACCTCTGTCCCCACTTCCCTTCATGGAGTTTCTGATGCAGTTGGTTTAATTAAGACTTGAGAATAGATTTTTCAATAAATCATCATAAAAACACTCACCCTGGTTAGAGAGATTACTGTGAATACTACCGATTGGTGTAACTTGTCACATGCTTTCCTTTGACACATCTTGTATTCTTCCACATGAAGTTCTCTCACTCTTGTTGTGTTTGCTCCCTCACTCTTGTCATGTTTACAGAGGATAACTTAGAGGCAAGTCCTATTTTTTTCATCAAAGCCATTCTTCTGCCATCTGATCAGAGCCACATTCTTTTCCTCAGGTCACTGAAATAGCTTCTTTTCTCAGGTCTCCTTGTTCTGGTTCTTGTTTGTCGACATGTGTTCTTCAGAAGGGTCTTTTGTCTCTCAATAAACACAGTTAAGATAGCAATCACCACCCATTTCTTTTAAATGGGGAAAATATGGTATAAATATGTCATCCTGTTAAGTAATTGATAGTGGAGATCCAGTGAAATAAGATTTAATTCCTCCCTTTTTGTTTATTTTATTTTTCTGGTTCACACTATCAACATAAATCTAGTTTAAGATGTTTGTTTTTAAGCAGTATCAAACTTCTTAGCTCCTATTTTTATTGAATAGGCATAAAAACTTTAAAACATCAGTTTACTAGACTTCGGAAAGAACTCAGATTAAAATCACAATGAGTATCACTAAAGTGATAATCAAAAAGAGACAATTGTAGAGAAACTATGATAGTTACAAATCATTGGTGGGGATTTAAAATAGTGTGGGTGATTTAGAGATCGGGGTGACAGTTCCTCAGTGATCACACAGAGAGATGTTAGCAATTCCACTCCTAAGTTTTTATCTAGATAAACTCATGTTCATACAAAATGAATATATTGACATTCAGAACAGCATTATCATGAAACCCCAAAGTTTAAACCATTTCAAATGTCCATCTATGAATACACGGCTAAATAAATTGTGATGGTAAATTGTTCAGCAATCAAAAGAAATGGATTCTTGGAGCTGGAAAGATTGCTAGGCAGTTAGGAGTACACCGTGCTTCTGAAATTTAGTTTTCAGTACTCACATTAAGCAGTTCACATTTCCTTGTAAGTCCACCTCCAAAGCATTCAATGCCCTCTGCTGGCCTCCAAGTGCACCTCATTCACATTCACATACTCTCACACATATACACTCTTGCACACATAATTTTTTCTAAAAAATTAATTTGTTTTAAAAGAAGGATTCTTGATATATGCCATGACATGAATGAAACATGGAAATAAAAAGCTAGTCACTAAAGACTACACACATTGTAACGTGAGTTTATATAAATTAACCAGAATAGAGAAACCAATAAGATAGAATATGGTTTGGTAGGTACCTAGATGTGAAAACGTTTAGGAAAACTGAAGAGAGATAGATTAATCATTGTATGTGGTGCAATTTTGAGGGAAGATGAATGTGTTCTTACGAAATTCTGAGCATATAACAAACTATTCAATGATACATTCTCATTGGGTCAGGGGATACACAGTTTATAGCTCCCCAAGATGTTAACTAAAAAGATAAAATAGGCCAGATGCAGTGGCACACACCTGGAATCCAAACACTCAGGGAGGGAGAGACAGGTACATCTCTGTGAGTTTGAGGACAGCCTGGTCTACAAAGCGAGTCCAAGACAGCCAAGACATCCAAGGTTACACAGAGAAACGTTGTTTGAAAAACTTAAAATATTTTTTAAAGATGATAAATAGGAATTACCTTATGGCTCATGGGCCTCCTTCTGGCTTGGCTCTAGAAATAATGAGTATCATATCTGGGTTACTTGACTTTCATACTGATATAGTGACTTAAGTCAGATATTTTTGAAGTAAAAAAAATCATGTATTTTTTTCTCAGCTCTCTAAACCAAAATCAATTGACAAGAAAGAATCTTCTTGAAATTTCCTTTTTTATAATCATGTCTATAAAAGGTAATATGTAATGTTTAATGGCAGCTTCTGCATGTTACTGAGTATTGAGTTCTTTTAAAGAAATCTAGATATAATGCAGAAAATGGAAAACTTTGTGTTAAAAAGGCATGAAAATCTGTAGGATACAACGCTTAGACTTTAAGCTAGGTATGATGGCAAGTGCCTGTAATTCCAGCATTCAGAAGACAGAGAGACAAGTAGATCACCACACATTCAAGGCCATCCAGGGCTAGAAGTAAGATCTTGTTTGAAGCAATAAAATTCCCAGATTTTACCCAAGAATGGTGATATCCTTTGTGATCTAGGAAATTTTTAGTGGCTGATACAGAAAGATTGTGAGTTCTAGGCTATCCTGGGCTAAACAACATGAACAAGTAGGTTTTATTGTAAAAGAAAGTTGTTGTATTTGTTTTCTTGATGTGATAAAATACCTTAACAAAATAACTTACAGGAGGAAGGGTTTATTTTGGCTCACAGCAGGTCAGTCAGAGCACGAGCTTAACGAATCTGGTTATATTGCATCCAGAGTCAAGCTGCAGAGACCAAGAATGGCAGTGCTCTGTCTACTTCCCACTTTATATGGTGCATGGTCCTCATCCAGGAAACTTGTACCCCAGTGAAGATGAGACTTTACACATGTATTGACCTACTTGAGATAATCCCTCATGGACCTCCCTCAGACACCAGACCCCCATCATGGTGACTCTAGATTCTGTCAAGTTGACAATTAACACTAAGCATCACAGCTATTAAAAATACCACTGAGAACTGAATATTATGTTTCAAGTCAGTAATACATTCATCTGCTAAGTATATTTTCAAAAATATACATTTTTCACATATATCCATAATTCTTCAATCTAGAAAAATATATCAAAACAGGAATTCTGCACTATCACAGTCAGAAATGATTCCCTCACATAGTAAAATATATAAATAGCATTTAAAATGAAAAGTGGTACACACAAACAAGTCTAAACTTTCTTAAAATGTCTTATCTCAACAATAAATGATAGAAGACATTACTCAATCCACAGAGAAGATGAGACTTGGAGACTTCTACAATACAAGATTGTCAGATGACAACTTTTCATTTGAGAGCAATAAAAGAAAACTTGCTGGTGAACAACATGAAATGCTTCATCACTTTAGACTAAGTTAACATCATATCAAATATTTACATATAAGATTAAAGGATGTTTCCTTAAAAAGAATATTCCAACAGGTCCAAGGAACAGCCATCTCCAAAACTGAATGCATAATTATAACAACAGAGAAAAGGGGCTGAATATCCCAATTTTTATTTTATATCTAAGAGATTAGAAATTAACATTGATTAATATTTTCATATGAATTGATGGTATGTAAATACAATTTCAGTAAGTGTCTATGCATTTATACTAGGTTTATATGCTCAAAATTTACAAATAGACTGATTTTTATTTTTATTATATTTGTGTGTATGTACATTCACATGGGCAATGGCTGGACTTATATCTGTGTGCCATGTTCAATGATTCAGAAGAAGCATTGGACCCCTAAAACTGTTCAAATTCTGGTGAGCTGTTCGAATGTGGGTGCTGGGAACTGAACACATGTCCTCTGCAAGAGCAACAGTGCTTTTAACTACAAATCCTCCTCTCTGGTCCTAGAATAAGATAACTTTAAGTAGATTGTAGGGTAGGTATAAGCAAATGGAACTATTTAGGAGAAAGAGGTCACTTGGTTTTCTTGCTATCTAATAATTGAAGTAGCCATGTACTATGGCATATGCTTGTAATTCTAGCGCTCAGAGGCAGAGGAAAGAAGATGAAAGTTCAGCACTGGGCTGGGATATGTGATATAATCTTATTAGGAAAACTATTATCCATCGTTTAGCATTCAAAACATTGTACATAAAACCTACAGTCTCCTCTGATCTTCCGAAGTGAGCCCTTCTTGGACAGATGTGTGAAAGCACTTGGCTCAGGGTACAGCATGGCTCAGTCCTTGAGACTGGGCCTCTCAACTGGGTACCTGCCTGCTTTCTTTGAAGTTTCTCCACTCTGGGCTATTTCTCTGGCAGATTTAAGTTTGTAGTATAACCTGCTTCTGAGCAAATACTGCAAGCTCTAAATCATAGTCCTTAGAGTAATAAAGGATAAAACTGATCAGCAGTCATCAGATCGGTTTATTCTTCTGAGCCTCAATTCAACCTCATTTCCAAGTCTGTGGCATTCGTGATTGGCCATGTGTTTACATTCTAGCAAGTGAGAGAGAACTTTGACCCTCTTCCCATCATTGGCCATGTGATTTTAGGATATCAACATGCTTTGTGATCTTGGAAGCTACTTGTGCAAAATGCAAAGATTATGCTAATCTGGAATCCTTTTTAACTCCCAGAACTCACTTATTTCCCTCTTCTCTCCCACAGGGACCCAGGTTCTAATAAACATGTTATTAAGCCACTTGAAGAGTCACTTTAGTTAAAATTACCACATCTGCTGCTTTCTCTACCTCTGTGATCTTCCTCCTAGGAAATCTAGCTGTCAATCTTGGAAAGAAAAGGCGTAAGAAGGGAATAGTTTTCTCAAGTTGTTCTGCTTTTTCATTCACTTGTTGACATTGCTTCAGAGCTCCTCACCACTATATATTATCCATAATGCTTTGAGCCCAAATATCAAAAGGCTCATTGCAAACTACTTTAAATAACAAAAGAAAGTTTGGGCTCCCTGGACTGAAACAGTCCAAGTTTTAGGCATACTTGAATAGGGCTTAGATCTGCTTCCCTGCAGTTCTCTAACTTTTCTCCTCTGGCCAGTTTTTCTCCTGGTGACAAAAATAGCCACAATAGTTCCCACCTCACATCTTTACACCATCTCCTGATGCAGACGTTATTCTCTTCCCTTCTTCCTCACATAGAGTCAAAAGAGTTATTCATATCGTGCCGCCTCAGTCCTGTGCCCACCCCGAAATCAATCACTTTGCCCAAGCAATGTCTTGCACTTGGATTACCAACTGTACACTGGCATTTTGGCAAAAGAGGGAAGCTTGTGTTGATTTTCTTCTGCCAATTTGGTAGCTAGTCACAAGGAATAGGTTGCCTGACTGATGCTCTGGACCCAGAGAAGAAAGGCATGGAAAATAGGAAGTGGTGGAAAAGGGAATGCATACTCCCCCTTGCTGCTGTAACCTAGATCTCTGCACGACAGTCTTGCAATTCACAATGCTTCCTTCCTAAAATTGCACCAGTGTTTGTTTTATTACACACAACTCAAGGGACCCCTCACAATCCTATAGAATATGCAGCAGTACGTCCCTATGCTAGTTTCACATATAATCTTCACTCACAAAATGGCTTTTGAACTTCCTCAAGATGACACACTAGTCAGTGGCAAAACTAGAATTCCATCCTCATAATATTGAGCTAAGCATCGATTCTACTACACCAGCATGATTCCTTTCTTTCTGGACTCCCTTTGAGTGTATACTAGATGAAGATTTTGTTGTAATTGGGTTTCAAGTTCAAAAAAATCAAAACTGTTATAAGGATAATTGCCCCTATAAAGTACCACTGTGGCTTCCTTTTATGCTAAATTGCTTAATCTTTGTGACTTTGGGTGGCCAAATACACTTTCAATTAGGCCCCTTACCCATGAACACAAGCAATCCAGCCTTGTTATGAGCAAATTCCAGGGTTAAAGGTAAACACACCATTACAATTAAGAAAGCAAACCGGCTTTCATTCTTTCATGCTCCTCTGAGAAGTCAATGTGCTGCAGATTAAAAGGAGTCATAGTCCGGCTGCATAGAAGCATAAGGCATTGATTAGAGTATTATTGCTGTTGAATGGTGAAAGCATATAATTACTCTTTGTAGTGTGCAGTGCACAAGGAGCAGAGAAGTGCATTTCCAACCCCATACATTTAAATTGTAAACACAGAAGAGAAGGCATCACCATGAGGTGATTTTTTTTTCTATGTTTAAACAGATAAGACTTCGCAAGGACAGAGACAAAAAACCTTTTATTAAGAGTTACATTACCATCTTCAGTGAAGAAACTACAGAGCCAGTGATATTTGGTGTGTTCACATTGAAGCCTAATGAACAAAAACCCACAGTGAAGACACATTCCCCAAATTATTGAGATACTAATTTAAAAGAAGTCTGTTGTCTTCAGGCAAATGCTTAGATGGAAAGGTTATGTTAGGCAAAGCTGTTCAACCCGAAAGTGGTCCTAACCACCCCACAATTGGCTTGATTCCAGAGGTGATGGGGTGTTTTAAGAAAGATGTCCTATAAAACGATAATGAAATCTTACACCTACTAAAGATTACTTAGTCAATCAACTTCTTGTCTAACCCTCTTATAAAAGAAAGAAACCCAATTATAGTACTATGCCAATCCTCAGTTTTTACGAGTTATATAACAGTTGTGTTCTGTTCTAAAGTGGGTAGATATTTTCCTGTGCTAACTCAAAGATATGAAAATGAGCAGCATAGAGAAGCTGTGTAGAGGCCGGACAGACAGTCCAGTGGTTATGAACACTTGCTGTACTTGCAGGAAGTCAGAGTTTTATTCCTAGAACTCATGTAAGGTAGATCACAGCCACCTATCACTTCAAGACTATATGTCCACAATGCCTATGGTCTCCACTGGAAGCTCTATTCACATATGCATAACCACACACAACATACATCACAGAAAATAATAATGATAATAATAATAGTAAATCTGTTTAAAATTAGTATAAAATGTATTGATTTTATTATTTTTTAAAGTTACTGATTTTTTTTAAGTTTTGGGGTCCAAAAAATTTTAGTGCCCTATATCTAATATTTTTATCCATTTTAGTTTGTTTCCCTTAAAACAATTACTTCAATATAACATCCATAGGTATTTATGGAATGATAAATATAAAATAATAACTGTGAAGTCTAGCTGGATTTTTCCCCTTCAAATTCCTGCTACTTCCATGACTCAAGGATCCAAGCACAGAAAGTGACCCTGGCTGACTCAGGCAGAAATGAAATGTATTGAGAAAATGAAGAGCAACATACCAAATGCAAGGAAGGCTACAAACTAGGAGGAAATAGAAGGCAGGGCAACCTCAAGTGGGCAGGTTCCTATCGCTGTGAAAAAACAATGAGCACAACCAGCTTTTGGAGGAAAAGGTTTATTCCATGTTATGCTTTGAGTTAACAGTCAATCCCCCAGGAAAATCAGAGCAGGAAGTCAAAGCAGGAACCGGAGGCAGGAACTGGAGATGGAATCATGAAGGTATGCCCCCCCCACCGTGGTTTTCTGAGCCTGCTTTCTACTCCTACCCAGGACTACCTGTGTAGGGCTGGCACGATCCACAGTGGGCTGGGTCCTCCCCATCAATTGAGAAAACGCCCTACTGAATTGCCTGCAGCCAATCTGATAGAGGCATTTTCAAAACAGAGTTTCCTCTTCTCAGATGAATCTACCTTGTGTCGAGTTGAAATCCAATCAGGACAGTGGGTCTCACAGATTTGAGTGAAGTAGCCTCTGGCAGGAGAGCAGTAGCTCTTGAGTAGCTGTCCACATAAGCCGTTGACAGTTGTACGGGATGAGAAATTTCTCCAAAAGTAGTGGTGACTATTTTGCAGCCCTGAGAAGTAAATGCCCATGAAATCTACTTTCTGTTTTTACCATATCTAGCTTGTTACAGAATGTGTAGTGTTGGTTATTGTTTTATCCTGGCATTTGTCATTAACCCATTGCTCAGGAGAGAGAACTTATTCTAATCAGACACTGTTTGCTAAGGATTGCTGAGACAGTCTGAGCAGTTGCCTTAAAAGGAACGAATGTTCTGCCATTTGCAGGCACACTGCTTTTAACATGAGGGCAAAATGGCTAGGGAACAGCAACTTGTACTGGCATTGTGTCAAACAATAGGAACAAAACAGTGCCTTGTGCTATTCTATTAATAAATGCCTTGATGTAGAATGCATTATGTCAAATGAACTTCATGACATGTTGATTGGGTGTCATTTTGTTTGAGCTTGAACTGTGGGGCAGAACCTGCAGAGGTATGCTCCCCTGCAACTCCTGTTCAGGTAAATAGAGGTGACTGGAACCAAAAGTCCAGCTATCTGTTCTCTTCCGTATCCCTGGGGACAGTGTACCTTAAAACAATAGGCTTTTATATGGCTGTCATTTAATAATAGAAGCTGGTAGGTGCCTGTAATTTCTGCACAGCAGGTCAGAACCACTACTGGCAATTTAAAATGTTTTTAAAACAGTAGGACAGCCTTCAAGTCAGTCTATCCATCAATCAGTCTTCAGAATTTACATAGTATTCTCAGGGAAAACTGTCTAGAGCTCTTTACAAAACAAAATAAATTCTGTGAAGGACAAACCCAAATCTCAATGATTGCAAATCTCCATCCTGTCAAAAAAGCAGTCTATGCAGAGGAAAAAATTCCAAGATTATTCACCTGCAACATGGTAGTATTAAATGAACATTACAGGAAAGTTAGCAAAATAATACATCTCCTTCAGTTGCTCTTTCCTTACTGTATTTATTCTATAATATGCTCACTTTCTTTTTTGTTGTTTATTTGTTCTGTGAGACTTTTCCTGGGAAGACAAGAACAAGGGTACCTAAAACTGGCCAAAGAGAGAATCTACCAAGTCTAGCTACTAGAGCTTCTTAAAGTCGTACAAGTGAGGAGTTACTTATATAGAGAGAAGCGTGGATGACTCAAGAATAATTGCATTGTCCATCTTTCAAACAGCCCTCTCCATCCTGGATGCCTACTATGAAAGCCATGTCTGTGTCACTTAAATCGGTTTAACTAGTCAGTTGTATCTCTCCCTTATTGCTTTAAAATCTTGGAGTGGGATGGGCCCTATGAATCTTGAGTGTTTAAGGAACTCCTGAGACTTGTAAGTTGTTTATCTTCTGTGTCTTGTAGAGTTTTCCTCCAGGATGGGATGTTTTAATTCATATAAAACTTCTAAACACATAGCTATCTCGTTTTAAAATTTTAATTAATGTGATGTTTTTACATATTTATAGGTTGTCTATGAACATACTGTACAATAATTGTCTGAGAGTTTGTGACATTTCCATCATTTCAAGCATGTGCTGTTTCTACATGCTGGGAACCTTCAGACATTTTGTAGTTATTTTCTTCAATAATAAAGATTGCGAAATCTTTGTGGGCTAGAATTCCTATTTGGATATAGAACTAGATTGCCTTCATCTCCTTCCTTTATGTTTTCATTTTTTTCTTTTCTTTCCTTTTTCGTTTTATCACCAATAATATAAAGAATCATGATCACCTTTGTGCCTCTCACTATGGGTCAAAAAGGGACTTTCATACTAAGCTAAAAATTAATATGAAGGAAATTTGCTTTTGAAATCTGGTGTTTTGAATGAGAATGCCCCCCATAGTCTCGTAACTGGATGTTTGCTTCCCAGTTTGTTGGAATTCTTTATTGAGAACTAGGGGTGTGACCTTGTTAGAGGAAGTATATCACTGGGGTGGGTTTTGAGGTTTAAAAGCCCAAGCCAGGCTTAGTCTCACTCTCTCTTCCTCCTGCTTGTTGAGATGCAGGCTCTCAGCTACAACTTCAGTGCCATTCCTACATACCTGCCATCACATTCTCTACCATGATGGTCATGGACATAACCTCCAGACCTGGAAGCAACCTCCCAGCTTCCTTCTATTGCTTTGATCCATGGTGTCTCTTCACAGTAATAGAGTTGTAACTGAGACAAAGCACTAACCCAGTATCAGTTTGGTCAATCATACTACCTCTCTCTTCTCCTCATATATGTAACTCTCTTCTCTAAAGGATGTCTTCACCATACAGAAGTGAGCAACCAGAATGAATGGTTTACTAATTAGTAACAGAATGCTACCCATAGTTTTTCTAGAATTGTTGGTCTACTTTCAAGTACATGATGAGCATATCCTTCTTTTTAGAAGCAGGGTCATCTCAAAGGCCAAATAAGCCTCTTTTTCTTGCCGAGTTTTTGTTTGTTTGAGCATAATTACATAATTTGTTTGTCTATTTTCTTCAGCTGCTTCTCAAATATATCAGCAACAGTGAGTTATCACAGCAAGAAATTTATGCTGCTTTCTGGATTTTTCTTTTAATCAGAAGTTCTTGGCCTTCCTCTTACCCTGAGACTTTGCTGAATCAGTGCTGAGGTAATATAGCGGTAGATAGGGCCCTTTCTTTTCAAAGGAATATTATTTAATTGAACTGAGAAGTTGATCACAGAGGAGATATTTGGGTGATTATATAAGATAAAGTTTTAGAAACGGGAAATCTGTGCAACATTGATTAGATTTGTATAAATATTTCAGTGATAAGAGATTGCTGGTGATGTTGCAGAAAGCTACATGGTAGAAATTATTTTTTTTTAATAAGGCAGGATTTGAATCAGACTATCTCAGACCTGAAAAGCACCTTTGCAGTCTTCAGGGCTTCCCAAGCATGAGACCGCAGAAAAGAATTAGTCTGTGATAGGTTTTTCACTAATTACTAATGATGAAGGAAAAACAAAAGAGATAATTGAGGATTATAAAACAGAGCTTGTTATCAGCCTGTTCAGGATCACATTTCCCTATAGAGTCACCTTCATGAAGGTAAATTTATTCACCCTAAGAGATGTTTACATTTCTGATAAAATTGCTTTCTCTCTTTTCCATTCCTCTCTTTTTCTTGCTCCCTTCACCCTTGAAATGACATTGAGAGGTGAAGCAGGTGTGCTCTTAGTGCGTTTTTCAGAGCCTGACTCAGTAGAATGAAACTTGACTACTTGGTGTTTGTTTCCTCCATACTTTTTAATGTTCATTGTGCCATGAACTTGAGACAGGAGCTACATACTGAAATAGCTTCATCCAGATTTAACATTAGATCTATCTAAAAGCTGGTTGAATCATTGAAATGAGAGAAATTAATTTGTTAATTTTTTTTCCTGAAGGTTCTTACATTGCTTTTGGGTTTTGTACCAACTCCTCTTGGTGCCCTAAATCTTTTATTTCTACTTAATATCACTATTCAAATCCAGGTAATGGCTATAATAGGTTCAAGGAAGCATTTGGACTCATGAACTCACCATGAATCATCTGTGGATTCAAAACACTTACTAGGCAGAGATTTGGAGTGCACAGCTCCCAGAAGGACATCAGGAATCGTTCTGACGTGGAAATCTTTGCAGAAGCCCATGTAACAGCTGTGATTATGACAGCTCTCTCAGTGAGAAAGGTCAGGTGCAAGAAGACTAGACCTGTACCACACAGATATAAGAACATCCCTTGCCCTACGGAAGCCAGTATCTAAAGATGACATATGTAGAGTTTCAGGGTCCCAACAAGGGTTATTCCAGTTATAAGAGCTTTCATCTCATTCAGCTAAGCAATGGCTTCTTATTAGGTATGTGTCTCCTGGTCTAAATGTAATCATCTAGTGGGATCATTTTATTATTGGTAATGTGGCCTAGCGGCAGCTGACACTTCCAACATCAGGTAACATGAGGAATAAAGCTTAAAATTAACTAAAAGATTAAATTTTTCTCCATAAGGGCTTTCTAAGCCCTAAAGATGTCAGGTAGAAGGGCACATGTGGCTGTCTTGAGTTATGGGAAAACAACACAACATAGTTATATTAACTCTCTCCAGTAAGAACATGTAGATCCTAAGTTTATGTGGTTGCTGAGAATGATATTGAACCCATCCTCCTTTCCTTCTTATGATCTCTTCCTGTGTTAGTCAGAAGTCTATCTCTCTAACAATTACTCAAGATAGTCAATATACAAAAAATGTAAATTTGGATCACAGTTTGGGGGATTTTGGCACATGATCAGTGCCCTATGCTCTGAGGTCTGTGGGGATCTAGAATATAATAGCAAGGAGTGTTTGATAGAACAAAAACACTATCATTGTGGACAGAGAACAAATGACAAAGAGAAGAAGCACATACCCACCCCAAATACCCTTTGAGAGCATGTCTCCAGTGGCCTAAAGATTTCTCACTATGATCACCTCCCCAAATTCCCAAGCTGAAGTTCAGGGCTTCACTCTGAACTATGGCGCTTTCAAAATACGTCCATTTTTCAGCATCTTTTTGTTGACCCCCTTGTCATATGTGTTCATCTTACTCTTCACCATTGCTGTACCTTCTTTCTTAATTTCTCTATACATTTTACTAAATGGTATCTTAGAAACTATTTGTCTGATTTCTATGACAAAAGTATAATGCTTGACAAAAGTATCTTGTTATGTCAGAGCATTTTAATTTTTTAAATTTTGTTTTATTTAAATTTATTTACTTTACATCTCAAATGTGCCCCTCCCTCTTCTCCTCCTGGTTCCCCTCTCCCTCCTTTCCCCTTACTCTCTCTCCCTTTCCCTGCAGAAAAGTAGAGCCACACTTCTCCCAAATCAACCCTCCCCAGCATATCAAGTCATATCAGAACTGAGGATATCCTCATCTACTGAGGCCAGGCCAGGCAGCCCTGCCAGGAGGAAGGGATCCAAAGCAGGCAATAGAGTCCATGTTAGAATCTCTGACTCCCCCCACCCCGACACACACACTCACAGGCGACCTTCATGAAGACCAAGACAGTCATCGGCCACATAAGTGCAGGATGCCTAGGTCAGACCATGCATGCTCCTTAGTTGATATCTCAGTCTCTGTAAGCCCCTGTGGGTCTGAGTTTGTTGTCTCTGTTGGTCTTCTTGTAGGGTTCTTGTCCCCTCCAGGTCCTTCCATCTTTCCCCAAAAGGTTCCACAAGACACTCCCCCTTAACCCCCCCCCCAGGAGCTCCACCCCATGTTTGGTTGCAAGTTTCATCATCTGTCTCGATATGCTGTTAGGTGAAGCCTCCCAAATGACAGACAAGTCAGGCTCCTGTCTGCAAGCATAGCAGAGCATCACGAAAGTGTCAGGAGCTGGCTCTCTACTGTTCGGTGGGTCTCAGGTTGGGCAAATCATTGGTTGGACGTTCCCTCCATCTCTGCTCCATCTTTATCCCTGGACTTATTACAAGCTGAGTAACTTTTAGATCGAAGGTTTTCTGGGTAGGTTGTTGTTCCCCTCCCTCCTCTAACAGTCCTTCCTGGCTAGAAGATGGTCATTCCCGTCTCAATGTTCCCTCCTTTTAGGAATCTTAGCAAGAGTCACACCCATATCCTCCCAGGGGACTACCCTGTCACAGGCCTTCAGCTTGTCAAAGAGATGCCCCCCTCAGTTTCCCACCTCTCTCCCAGCCCTCTCACCTCCTACCCTATTCTTCCCAATCAGATCCCTACCGTCACTTCCCTCCCCATTCTATCTCCTGGAGGCTGCCTGAATGTCACTAAGAAGGAGAAATAGAACTGACAAAAGTATCTTTTTTAATTAATTTATTTATTTTTATATCAATCACAGGTTAGGTACTTTGAATCCCAGGCATAGCCTCCTCCCACATTCCCTCCCACCCTCCCACTCCCTCCCTCATCTCCCTCCTCCCC
>CM053761.1:39501749-39522146 GCA_028658305.1 Pachyuromys duprasi
CCTCTCCAGCACGCGTTGTCACTAGAGTTTTTGATCTTAGCTATTCTGGTGGGTGTAAGGTGAAATCTCAGAGTCGTTTTGATTTGCATCTCCCTGATGGCTAAGGACATTGGGCATTTCTTTAAGTGTTTTTCCTGACAAAAGTATCTTAAGGAAGAAACACTTTATTTTAGTTCACAGTTCAAGAAGACATCCTGTCATTGTAGGAAATTCACCATAGCTGCAACTCAAGGCAGCATCAGTAGTCAGGAATCAACAAACAGCGAATGCTCATGTTCAGACTCCTTCCTGCTTTTTGTTCCATTGAGGATCCAACCCACAGTGTATGTTTTGGATGGGTCTTCCCACTCCTGTTATCCCATTCTAGAAATTCCCTTATGGACATGTCACAATGTCAGTCTTGTAGGAGACTCAAGATCCCATCAAGTGGAGAGTGAATTTTAATCATCACGTGTTAATTTTAACATGTTCTATTTATTTGAATTTTGGGTCTCTCCTTTAATAATGTATTAGCTTTGCTTTGTGCAGCACTTCAAAAACATTCATTTGAAAATAGAGCAGATTAATGAAGCAAACAGTCTCTTCAAAGATCCATTTTGTAGTTTATTATGATGAGATTTTTTACAAATCCACATAAAGGTTAAGGCTTAGGTAATTTGATCTCTTCAGGGGAAGCTTAGATCTGGACCTATCATTCCAACTGCCCAAAGGTCTGAGGAAGGTCTTCAGGAAATCATCCTAACTACATTCTAAACAGTTGGGACTGCCATTTGAGTGTCATTTTATATGCAGAAAGGATACAGTTTGGCACTGGTGTGACATTCCTTTGGGACAGTTCAGCTGTGGTTCTCATTAGCATCTATAGAGGTTAAACATAATAAATTTAGATCAAAGAACAAGGGCAGCCTCTTAATTTTCATAAAGCTCCCCTGACCCAACCTCAAAATTCAGCAAATTGAGAAATGGAAAAAGATTATTGCCCTTTACTTTTTGCCTTAAATGAAAGCTAGTGCTACAACAAGGATCTGAAAATGAAGAGTCTATTTTAAAAACCACAAAGCAACAGGAAAGAAGTTTTCCTGAGAAAACTTTTTAAAGTGAACCTAACTTTCCAAGAAAATTCATAAAGGAGAGGAATTGTGAAAAGACATTAAAGAAAAATTCTCTCCTCAAGCTAGTTGATATCATAGCCATCATGTCTTTGATGATATTCTTCTGCTAATAAATTTTTAAGTGGGTATGAGAAGTTGGCTTCCCAAATTGAGCACCAACCCTGGGTTTCTGCAGCCAGAATCCTGATGTGGTGCCTTGAAACATATAGTAGTGCCAACAAGGGCTGTGCTAGGAGTGAACAGCATGCTCTGGGATCCACTGTCTAGCCAGGATGCAGAGATGTATCGATTCTCACAGAATGAGATCACTCTATGTGATGGATTTGAATTTCAAGATCCCAAGCTGATGTCTCAGCTATCCATGCACAGTCATTTTTGTCTTATAGTTAAAAAAAGGATTTCTTTATAGTTGGTATAGCATTTCTCATTCTATTTGCTTATATTTATTTAGTCTAAGAGCTAAGACTAGTAATAAAACCAGTGAACCTTTCTGTGGATTTTAGAATTATAGCTTTATCTAACCATAAATAAAAGTTTCAGAAAAGAAAAGAAGCATTTTGTCCACACTGCACATATATAAGCATTTCATTAAAGTGTTCTCTAAACAACATAGTACAACTATTTCTATAGAATTTACATTGTATTAAGTATTAAAGGTAGTTTTGATATCATTCAACTGTGTAGGAGGATGTATATAAGCTATGAGAAAATCTCATTTAAGGGCATGAGCAGTTTGGTATTAGGGATGTACAGGGAGGAAAGGTCCTCGAACAAATCACTAAAAACCAAAGGACAGCTGTGATGTCTGGAGTTGGTAAAGTCTTGGAGGCTTTGTTAATACTGAAAGATGAAGCTATCATAGTTAGCTGGGAGATAAATGGCCTTTGAAAACCATCCTGTAAAAAAAATGGCCATGATACTTTTATTAAAATTATCTAATATTAAGTAAACTCATTTCCAATCCTCTACCAAAAATAAGTAAATAGGTGCCACATGCCTGTCATAATTTTAAAGAACTGGAAAGAAATAAGAGGGTACATTCCTTAATAATCACATTGGTTATATTGGCTAATTGTCTGCATAAACATTTTGACTTCTGTATTGTTTCCCAAATCAAGCATAGAGGAGATAAAAGTTCAGGAAGCAAAGGTCTCACCAAGCCATTGAAATCTCATTATTAGAAGCCCGTCAGTGGGATCTGGCACTTCAATAGATATAAGCACCATTTCCTTTTGGAGGCAAATAGTTTTCCCCTTCTCCACTGAGAATATGAAGAAAATGGAGGACAACCCATGCTTTTAAAGGTGCTTTCCTTTGGTGAAGCATTCAGATTCTTCCTGCCAAAAAGTAAGAGCTGGCACAACTCATAGTAATGAGGTGTACATTTTGTGTATGGTGCTCTCTAGATGATACAAGTAAATATATTATCTTTTGTTCTCATGCCAGAACGGATGTGTTTGCTTCTGCATTCTTCCTACCTGAGTCAAGAGGGACCATTTTGATGGCTTATAGTGTCCAACAGTCAAGCATGTAACACTTAAACTGTCAACTGAAAATATTTTATCTATTTGAATTAAATTGAGCAATACTCTTTTTATTCAAAAATCTGAGTGTTTTTATCATAAGTGTTTTGTATTAATACTTCTGGGACTCCAAAGCTTCTTAGAGGCACAAATTCCTTCTGATCTTATTATGAAATGATTCTACTTTCATTTAATTTCTGTGTTTAGTGACTGGAGGGGTATTGAAAAAAACTTTTTTTTTACGTTTTTTAAACAGCCAAGTCAACAAAGCAAAAATGGCTGAATTGTAAAGACACAGACTTGCAGTGCAAATCCCTATCTTATTTCAGAGCAGCTATGAGAAAAGGGTAAGGGGGGTCAGATTAGCATAGAAATCTAGTTATTGCAGATGCTTAAATCAGGCACCCTCTCTAACTGAAAGGCACAATGCAACAGTTTGAATAGCTGTACATTTTGAAAAGTGCATTCCTCTGATAAAGTTTAGTGAGCTAACTAATTGGGAGCAGAGCACATTTCAGTTGCTTCAGTGAACAATATCTGTCTATGCATTGATACATAGTTTAAGGCATCCTTCATATCTCATTCGGAGTTTAACGTTAGCGCTAAAATGGTGCTGGTAACTGGCGATGGCAGCATTCTTCTTCATCGCACCTCGCCTCCTCACTAGTCTAAGGAGAAACGCACTGCTCTTCTTGTTTCACACACAAAGCAACTAGATATTAGACAAAGCTGCGATTCTTGTGCTCTGTCACTTTGAGATCAGCATTGAGAGTAGCATTTTCACTCAAAATCATGTAAAGGTTGTTGTGACATTTTCAGTATACCCTGTCCGCTGAGCCCAGGAAGCTTGCTGGGCCCTGGAAGGGGACAAAGTTGCCATGTGAAAACAGTTACTCTGGTAACCCATAAAACTCTCCGTCTGAGCTGCCTTTACTGATAAGTCTGTCAACAGCTGACATCTACCACAAACCTTGATCCTTTCTAGTTCGGAGGAAGTCTCTTAATATTTCTGAGCCTAAAGATTCCCGAAAGCAAAGTCTAAGAAGAAAGACTTGGTAACCGCTTGGGTCCTTTGTAGTTGTGACATTGAAAAATGATCACTTGGTTTCTGTCCCTAGGATATAAAGCCTGTGTAGCTCATCAGTGAAGACTAAGATTTCTGACACTATTAATAACACTGTGCTACACTTGCAGACAGGAGGCTAGCATAGCAGTCATCTGAGTGGCTTCACCCAGCAGCTAATGAAAACAGATGGAGACAGCCACAGCCAAACATTAAGTGAAGCTTGGGGAATCTTACGGAAGAGGGGGAGGAAGGATTGAAAGTGCCAGAGAGGTGAAGGACAACTAACCCGTGCCCTCAGAGGCTCACAGAGACTGGACCACCAACCAGAAAGCAACCACAGGATAGTTCTAGGGCCCCAACACATATGTAACAGATGTTCAACTTCGTCCTCATGTGAGACTTCTAACAACAGGAGTAGGGAATGTCTCTGACTCTCTTGTGTGCCTTTGAATCCCTTTCACATAACTGCACTGCCTTGTCTGGCCTCAATAGAAGAAGATACAGCCAGTGTTACTTGATAAACCAGAATGGGTTGATATACATTGGAAGTCTCCTCTTCTCTGAGAAGAAAGGGAGAAGGTATAGGGGGAGCAGAGAAGAAGGGAGAGGAAAAAACTGAGAGGAGAGGAGGCAGGGGAAGTTCTGACTGGGATATAAGTAAGTATATTAATTAATGAAAACAAATCTTTCTACTTTTCCATCACTTTGTTAACAGAGAGTTTCACTGTAGCCCAGGCCAGGCTATAAACTGCTGAACAGCTCAGGGTGGCTTTGAACTCAATTTCTCAGTACTGTGATGTCAAGCATGCACCTCCATGGTCACACACCTTTCCACCTGTTGATATATGCTTCAGTCGTTACAAGATCTAAGACCAGGATGAGCTGAGCAGGAAGTGAGATCAATAAAGAAATGCATTTGCTTCGAAAGGTGATCTTGTAAAATATATTTAGGAAGGATTTTTGCCTTCAGTTTTCAGTTTTATTCCTTAACATATCAAAATATGCATTCTCCTGGCATTTTTATAGTGGACTAAATTCTGTTGAACTCTTAAAAAGCAAGTACCTGCTGGCCTGTGTTCATTTCTGTGTTTTACTTTATCCCTCCATTCTTAGGTTTGATGATTTTGCATTATTTAAGAGTCTTTCTAATGCAAGTCAAACTAGATTAGTTTGAACCCCAAAGGAGTTCTCAGGCTCCCTAACTCAATAGTCCTAGAATATAATTCACTCTGGTTGGTAGAATAAGGTTGCAAGCAAACCATCTATCCTTCTGCTGAGCTGGTTACATCCTCTGCTGAGTGAGTTACTGGTTGACTGTTTGATTGACTCGCTGACTGATTGAAGTACTGGGGATTGAACCTAGGACATTTATTCATGTTAAGCACGTGCTCAGCTATTGAGCTATGTGACCGGGACCTAGTCTGCTATTTTCCTTATTTTAAGACAAAATCTTACTAAGTTAACCAGGCTAGCCTTGATCTCCCTCCATAGCCTAAGCCTGTCCTGAATATGTGAGCCTATGGTGTCAGTCTCCTGAATAAATGCGGTTAAAGACCTATATCCCCAAATCTGGGTGCATCCTTTGATTCTATGTGGAGATACATGGCTGCCCTTGACCCTTTCCTTCTATGGAAAGAAACTCAAGAAAGCAACGTACATATTCTCCTGTCTTCTTGATTGTTTTTGATCAGGTCATATACCTTCTGTGAATTGATCAGTTTCCAGAGTGTCCAGTAGTAAGCCACACATCAGCACCTTAATTGTAGGCTCCAATGCAGAAGTACCTAGAATGGTAGTTGCTAACAAATTAGGTCCTCCACAGTAAAAGGGAGCCAAAGACAGCAAAGTAAATGAAGCACAAATACTACATGGGCTTCTACTGCTTGTAATCTGAAGGATAACTGCCATGTTTTGAAGGGCTGCTTTCAGAACCCATACATTCAGATAACCAACTGAACTGTAGTATCTCAAAGAGAGAAAAATGTAGGAGAGTCCATCCTTCTTCCAGATTTTGCTGATATAAAACTTGATCATTGATTAATTGCATTTATTTAACTTAGAAATATTTCAACTTTTACACTTTGATTGGCTTAAACGTTTGAGATATTTTCATTTTTTAAGACAGGACAAATATTTGTAGTTCAGACAGGCCTAGAAGTTATTAGTAGCCACAAAGTACAATCTTTCTACTGTAGGGTCCTAAGCTAACAAATGACACACAGAGATATTTGGGGATACATTGCCTTTGCCTGACAGTATCATTTTTTTATCTTAAAATTTATAGAATGGAGTAGAAGTTAAATATTGTGCCCTCTTTCTATTGCCCCTTGAAAACCAACAGCTGGGAAAATTCACAGGATTGGAATGTGTTTGTTCTAGTACTTCTGGGTATTGGCTCCATTGATCAACTAGCTCTAAATACCAGCAGCCATCTTCCTGCACAAGTAGTTAGGCCATCTTTTCACTATTTCCTTTCAGCCTATTGTAATCTGTGGTTGACTCAAGAACTGGCTTGAAAACTATTAAAAAAATTCTGGGGGGAAAGGTAAAAACTGATATGTATTATCTGTAAGATACAGAGTTAGAATAAAAAGAAATTACCACTTGAATCAGCACTGTGGTTTTAGACCGTTAGTTTGTAGTGCAGTGATGAAACATATTAACCTGATTTAAAAGGTACAAAATAGAGATGGTTGTGGGGGATAGTGTGAGTACTGGGAATCAGACCTGGGTCCTCCAGAAGAGCAAGCAAGATTCTTAGTGGCTGAATTTTTCTCTTCAGACAGCAAGCTACTTTGGGCAGAAAATAAAATAACGCTCAAAGGAAAGAGCTAAGATTCTAGAGTGCATAACGAGGAGCCCAACAACCCACTCTAAGAATAAAGCTGACCTCCAGTCTAGAGATACACAACATGTGATTGGCTGGATCTGAGCATTACAGTGGACTCTGCAGTCTCCCTCTCATCATCAGAGATTCCATTAGTTTGTCTAGAGATGTCTGTCAGCATAAGGCTGTTCTACCACGACGGGCTGGGTGCAGAGATGGAGTACACAGGTCTTCAGTTTACAAGTCTTTGGATGGAGAGTAGTAGTACTGAAGAAGCTTTACAATCCTCAAGATGTGACTTGAGGCTGTGCCCATGGAGTTTCATTCATGCATGTATCTGATGCATGTAAGTGACAATATACTGACACTCTCACTTGAGTTGATGTATAAACAAGATGAAATTTCTGGGAATTCTTTGGATAAGAGGTGAGTGTGGGGGAGCTGTGAACTGTGGACAAATAGAGCACTACTAGCATATTGTACTTTCCACAGATAATCACAGTATCTCTTGACTCACATGGTATTTTGGAACCTACTGTTATATCATCAAATAATTGTGTGTCTATAGCTCTTCCCTTGAACTTGGATAGACTTTTCTGGTTAATTCCCCTGGATAAATGCAAAGAACTACTATGGAAATATGTTGTGATTGTAAGTCATTTAAAAAAAAAAGCTATATATTTGGGGATGTTCCCTCTGGTTACAGCTGTAATGATATGCAAAAAGGCACATGATGCTTGGAAGAAAGTGGGTTTTGCAGCTTCCAGGCATCTGTCTTCAGCTAATGCTGTATGAAATAAAAACGTGATTTCACTAAGAAGAAAAATACAAACTAAATCCAACTCAAAAAGGGAAGAGATGTCACAAGACTCCTTTGCACAAGTAAGGTCCTTGTGTTACTAAAATCAGCGCCCTAGAGCTTGGCCAGAGTCTTGGCCCCTTAGGAGAGTTCAGGATTTACAAGACATGAGAGGCAAGCGGACCAGATCTGGAGTTAGAATGAGGGTTAATGCTGTCAGCAGCAATTCAGAGGCCAGAGCTCCTGTGGGCCTTACATCTGTCAGGGATTGCCCTAGGGAATCAGGGAAAGTCAATGCAAATCCAGGCAGTTTCCTTGGCAACCAGAGTTAACCTGTGGGATCTTTGGGGGCTTTAGGACATTTTTTGGAGAACTAAAATACAGACATGATTAAGACTGAGCTCCATTGAGAAACTAACAAGGTACTCCTAGTCAATATAGTTTAAAATCAAGAATATTTCCTGTGCTGGCTCGTGTTTTGTCATTTTGACACCAGCTAGAATCCTGTGGGAAGAGAAAACTTCAACTAAGAAAATATCCCCACCAAATTGGCCTGTGGCAAATATGGGGAACACTTTCTTTATTAATGATTGATGTGGGAGGGCTCAGCCCATTGTGGGTGGTGCTACCTCTAGTAGTCCTGGTAGCTAAAAGAAAGGCTGAGCAAGCCATGAGGAGCAAGCCAGTAGGCAGTACTACTCCATGGCTTTGGCATCAGTTTCTGCTTTCAGGTTTGGGCCTTTAACTTCTTCCCTGACTTCTCTCTGTGATGCACTGTTACCTAGTAGTATAGATGAAATAAACCCTTTCCTCCCCAAGTTATTTTCTTCTTTCAAAGTAAATGTTCCTTTATTCTTTTTTTGCATTTTTTAATTTTTATTGTTTTCTATTAATGACAGGTAATTTATTTGTGTCCCAACCATAGCCCCCTCCCTCATTCCCTCCCAATTCCATCCTCCCTCTCTCATCCAAGTTGGTTTTGATCGTGGTATTTTATTACAGATAGGGACTCTAGTTATGACATCCTCCCTCACTCATTCCGCCTAACTTTGTGTGCTGTCACTTTTTACCTTGTCTTCTGCTCTTTTCTTCATTTTTGCTAGCTACTGTATTTCAACATTAGAGGACCATCTCTACACACATATTACGTTAACATGTTCTGTCTGGTTGAAGAAAATTCTCTGTCATCTATCTGTCTCATCTATCTATCTATCTATCTATCGATTGATCGATCGATCTATCAATCAATCTATCGATCAATCTATTGATCTATCAATCTACCTATCGATCTATTGATCGGTAGATCAATCGATCTATCTATCAATCGATCCCTCGATCTATCCCTCCTTACTGTAGCTCAGGGTAATCAGAAACTCATTGTGTAGCATAAGGTGGCTACACAAACTTACAGCAATCCTGATGCCTCAGCTTCTCAAGTGCTGAGATTTACAAATGTAGGACTCTTCATCTTAAATTCTTTTTCTCATACATTGAAAAGTTATACTGAACAATTTTGATGAAAAAGTTACCAGAGTTACATTTCTTAGTGAAAGGGCAAAACTCCATATTCAACAATTGCTTGTGTTTCCCTCAACCTTTGGGGGGGTCAAACGGCCCTTTCACAGGGGTCACCTGAGACCATCAGAAAACACGGATGTTTACATTATATTTCATAATAATAATAAATATACAGTTATGAAAAAGCAACAAAAATTATGGTTGGTGGTTATCACAACATGAGAAGCTGTATTAAAGGGTCACAACATTAGAAAGCTTGAGAACCGCTACCCTAGGACTTAGCTTTTCATCCTGGCAATCTGATCCATCCTCTGCTCTTTGTACACTCTGGATTTTCACTCATCAGAATTGTAGCTCCTCCCCAAGTCCACTGATAGGTGAGGTCTTCTTCTCACATGGAGAAGGCGGAGGGAAGGTGGGACTGGGAGGGGAGGAGGGAGAGGTTTACGGGGAGGATACAAAGTGAATAAAATATAATTAATACTTTAAAAAAGAAAATAGGATAATGAAACCTAATTATTTTGTAATGAATAAAAATAATGCTGATGGCTTCTGAAAAAAAAATTGTTGCTCAAGCTGAAATCCCAGGGGAGGTCAATGACCTGCAAACCTCATGCATTATTCTCAATAGCCAATACACAAGAATGGCTCTGAGCCTGGTGGGCTACCCTGAGGCCCCATTTTCTGTTGGCCTTCCAAGCAGTCTCCCAAAGCCAGTAGCAGCTGGACATATCTAAGGCTTCTCTGTGTCTGATAGTAGCAAGAGAGGGTGTAAAACAAATTGCTGAGTGATACTCACTTTCAATCTGGCAACTAATCAGTTAAGGGCTTCCAGCTATTAGCTATGCTATGATGAGTTATGTATAACCTATTTTTCTTCAATAAAATTTCTTCAATAAAATGTGCCATTGTAGCAATCTACGTTCCCCCTCCAAATTTTAAATAAAGGAGAAAGACTGGCTTATTTTTCTATAAAAAATGATCATAAATCTCAAGCTTGGCATGACTCATGAACATTGTTTAACTAATGATATTCTATACCTTTCTTAACAATTAACATAAGGTATAAAATTTACTTCTGGCCATCAGAATTTTAACAGGAGTAATAGATACATTTATCAGCCCTGAACTTACACGTGTGTGCAGACCTTACAGTCTTTCTATCCTTTGGTGGTGGTGACAACTGAGAAATCTAAAGATTTCTATGATGGTAGACTTTTGTCTCTGCTTCTTAGTTCAATTTGTACCATTCTATGAAAGAAACAGAAACTTATATTTAAGACAAGATTTCAAGAAATATGTAAATTTCCTTGACTGTTTATTGCTGCTAAAGGATGAGCCTGCAAAACCACTAGGGCATTTTAAATAATCTTAAGAAGATTTATGGAAGATGTTTTATTGCTATCATAGTATGTGTATTTTTGTAACTTCATGTCTCATATTTCCATGTCCTTATCATTAATGTTTTCTCTCATATGCACTAGATATTTGAGTTTCTGTTTAATTCACTTTGGCAGTCTTTGCCTTTTAACTATAATAATTAGTCTGTTTACATTCATCTTATTTCAGCATAGGTTACCATCTTATATCTACTTAACGTGTTCATGATCCTAATGCTTATTATATTTCCATGTCAATATTATTATTATTCATAACTATCTCCTTGATATCATAAGGTGAAGATAATATAGTTTGACTAACCTTCATAAGAAAATAAGTTGAGTGATTATTCATTTCAGATACTTTCTTAAACAATTTATATTTATTAATTTATGTAACTCACTTATCAATTGAATGAAACTGGTGCTGTTTCATTCAGTTTCACAGAAAGGCAATGGTTCACTGGGAGGAAAGTTACTCTAATAAAGTATGGTATAGTACAAAGTAGTCAATCAATGATTGTTTTCTTAATATCAGAAAAAAAAAGAATGGCACATCCACAAATAAAACTTCTACAGCCCTTGTACAAATAACTTAATTCTGTTTACCTTATTTTCATGGAGTTGAATTTCTATTCATTCAGAGAACATAACTTATATTTATTTGGAAAGCTTGGGACCACTAATGACAATGGGTGAGCTAAGAAGTTCATTGAGGTAAGAAGAGCTTTAATTTTGCCATCCAATCCAACATGTAAAATGTGTGCAAGATAATATCTCTGCTACCAGGGACTGACCTAGGTATGAGCTACTTGATCCCTTTTGCATAGTACTATTCCTGTTCCCACTGTATCCATGCCCTGTACACTTCCAGATAGCTTTCTGTGTCTCCTTGGAGACTCCCAGCAGTCAACCTGATGGCATCCATTCTTGTGACTTTGAAGAAATTCTGCAACTAAGGCTAGGAGTTATCATTTATTTCTCCTGTTCCTTCTGGGCTCAGCACTTGCAATTTTATCTAGTTTATAGCACGTAATTGTCAACTTGCCTCTATTTCACATAGTGAACCAGACGAATGTATGAAGCATACACATCATTTGATTCAAGGTGACAAACAGACATCATACAGCCCACTGTACTTCTTGCAAAGATACTGTTAAAATCATGGTGAAGATGTTGAAAGGGACAAAATTCATTGAATTTGTGATATCATAAAAATGCATCAGGAATAGACAAAATACTTGGGTATATTTTAGGAAGATAAAAATTTTAAAGTTATGTTGCTTTCCTTGTGGAGCTCCTATCCTCTACAAGTTTTACTAACTCCCCCTTCTTTCATAAGATTCCCTGCACTCTGCCCAAAATTTGGTTATGAGTCTCACCATCTGCTTTGATACACTGCTGGGTAGAGTCTTTCACAGAGCCTCTGTGGTAGGTTCCTGTCCTGTTTCTTGTTTTCTCTTTCTTCCAATGTCCATCCCATTTGTCTGTCTAACTAAAATTGATCATTTTACCCAGCGTCCTACTTCTTGTTTAGCTTCTTTGAATATACAGATTTTAATATATTTATCTAAAATATCTGGGCACAAGGATCTTTTCTGAAGCTGATATTCCAACCAAGTACCATTCATGGATATAACCTGGAAACCCTGCTCAAATGTAGCCCATGGCACCTCAGTATCCAAGTGGGTTCCCTAGTAAGGGGAAAAGGGACTGCCTTTCACATGAACTCAGTGGTGGGCTTTTTGGTCACCTTCCCCCTGAGGGAGGAGCACAGAGGCCACAGAGGAGGACATTGCAGCCAGTCATGATGAGACATGATAAGCTAGGGTTAGGTGGAAGGGGAGGAGGATCTCTCCTATCAGTGGACTTGGAGTGGGGCATGGGAGGAGATGAAGGAGGGATGGTGGATTGGGAAGGAATGAAGGAGGGGTGTACAGCTGGGATACAAAACAAATACAATGTAATTAATGTAAAAATAAAAACTTAATTAAAAAATTTAAAAGTTGGGAAACAATGATGAGGGATATAGTTGGAAGAAATATAGAAACCTCAAAAGGGAATGGTGAATATGGGTAGGGAGTGGATAAGTTGACATTGACAATATTGGAAAAATATAGAAATTAAGAAATGGTTGTCATTAGACTCTGGAAAAAATGAGAGAGAATGAATAGGTCAAGTCAAACTATATCCATCCCTAGGTCTGTGTGGGGAAAGACTCATTCAGGATCTATTGCCATGGAGGAAGACTAAATATTACTCTAGAAAGTGTGTGGCATAGACTGTAAGATGATTGATGCCCCATACTAAATTCTTGGACATCTGGTATTTAGAAATCTTGTAGTGGATAAAGAACCCTCTTATCTGTTAGTCTGTTATGGAAGTCTGCCATTCAGCTATCTGCTCATGAGTACCAACCTTCCCAATGGGGGTTTGTTGGCTCATCCTTAAGTAGAAATAAACAATCAGGAAGTTTTACATATTTCTTGAAATCTTGAGGCCTGAAAGAAAAACCATCTGAAACTATAACACACACACACACACACACACACACACACACACACACCACAGAGGAAGGAGGAAATGAGGATAGAAAAAGGGAAAAAAGTATGAGATCAGAAAGATAGAGATCCTCATTATTTCTTATAAGAAAAACCATAAGGCTATTACAAACCCAAAACCACAATAATGTGTGACTGAAAAGGAAGAGTTGGTAAACAAGAATGACTTCATACAAGTTAAAAAATACACACCTGCAATCTCAATGACTTGTGGGGCTATTGCAGGAGGATTCTGAGCTGAAGGTCACCTTGGGACAGAGGCTGAGAACTTGTCTCAAAACAAATAAACAAAACCCCCATAGTACCTACAAAATTTAAGATACTTTATGAATCATCTGAAATATTACAGAAAAAAATGAAAAGGTAACAAATATTCAATGTTGTATACAAAGAAAAAGAGCCTAATGTGATAGGCTACTGTGAAATATGATAATATCATAGAAAAGAAGACAACAATAGCTTCAATAAACAAAAAACATATTTTTTCCAGAAAAGGTTTTTATATTTCTCAGGCTGGACTCAACCTCATTTTTTTTACAGGAATGATTTTGACCTCCTGACCATTCTTCATCTTTTTCCCAAATCCTGGGATTACAGGCATGTGCTACAATGCCAATATTTTTTATAATGTCTTCTGAACCCTACCAACATTGCTGAAGGATATAAATAGTACCTTAAATATCCAAAACGATACTTGAATATAAAATTTGGTGCCTTGAAAACTATCCAGAGAGAGAGAGATGGAGATAGAGAGCTATAGGTGGAGAGAGACAGAGAGAGACACAGAGAAAGAGACAGAGAGAGCAATGGAGATATAGAGAGACAGCGTATTTTTTGAATATATAGAATTCAGTTTCATTACTTCATTGGGTTGAATGATAGTCTCTAAAAAGATGTACCCATGTCTAAATCGCTAAATGTTGTATTTGAGATCTTGTTTACATAGGGAACTTTGGATTATAATCAAATCAGAGATCTTAAAATGAAATTATCATCTGTTATCTAAGAGATCCAATGACAGGATCCCTAGAAAACACAGGATATATAAAAATAAATCATGATGGAGCTAGCTTAGGATAATTCCGACTAGGAAATCAAAGATTCTCTGACGTCACCAGAAGCTGGAAGCAAAAAAGGCAGCATTCTCTGCCATCTCCATGAAGGTAGCCCAGGCCTACTACCATTTGACTACAAAACTTCTGACCTAAAAACCTAGGAGACAGTCAGTGTTTTAACTCATCAGCTTAGGATGAACCTGAACACATAGGTTGTCACTTGACACCTTCAAAATGGGAGAGTAAAATCACTAAAGCAGGAGCATCATCATCATGTTGTCATTATCATCGTAATCATTATCGTTATCCTATTTAGGATGACAAATAAAAACGGCAGGAGAAAAAAAGCAGGAAAGCAGGAAAACTCCAAGACAAAGCTGTCCGTGAACTTGACTTCACCCAAGAGATGATGAAAGAACATTAGAATTCGGTAGAGACAGTTGATGAAAAATAAATTAATGGAGATGTGGTTGTTTAAATTAAAATGGCCGAGACTGGGACAAGATGGCGGCGCCAAGAGGACCTGCTTCTGAGCTGCAGAACAACATTTTCGGTACAGTGTCCAAGGGACTGAACTGTGGGCCCTAAAACAACAGCGATCCGGTTTCCCAGGCGAGAGAAAGCCCCAAGGGGCAGGAACCGGTGATCCATTCCCAGGACACCCAGCCAGAACCAGGAAGAGATCTCCGGTCACGCAGGCACTCAGCTGGTCAGCCAGTCGCCAGACCAGTATCACATGCGTGCGTGCCCTGATCACCTTCCCAGGCTGAACGGTGGGCACAAAAAACACTGTTTTTTGGAGTCCCAATCACGAGAAAAACCCACTGGGAAGGAAGGAGACAGGACTGACCTAGGTCACCCAGCCTTCCCAGGGAAAAGATCTCTCAGAACAGCAGGCTCTCACAGGTCATCTCTGAACTAGCTTCCACCCCTGAGCGCAGAGACATGCTGTGCGCCCAACTCTCCATCACAAAAGAACTGTGTGCCCCAGAACATCTGAGCCTGGGGTGCCCAGTAGGGAGAAAACCCCACAGGGAAGGAAGCAAACAGGCACTGAATTAGGGTACCTAGGATTTCCCTGGAGAAGGTCCCCTAGATCAGCAGGCACTCGCAGTCAGCCCAGAGACCTGCTGGAGCACCAGCTACACATCACAGACAGATCCATGCGACCCAGAGCACCAGGCACCGGACCCTGGGTCTCCCGGTCCCTGAATTGGTGAATTGAGGGGCTGTGGAACCCAAAACAACTATACAAGGAGCCCAGGGAGAAGGGGCACAAAACCTGATCTGAGTCCAATAGGACACAGGTCAATTGCGGTTATCTCCATGGACTTGTCCTGGGGAATCAATTCCTGGGCACTTCCTCCCAATGGACAGAAGCAGTGGTGGACAGACATAGCCAAGCCTGCAGCAGAAGAAGCGGGGGGAAGGGGAGGAAGATACCACAGCCAGCTGGAAAGCAGCATCAGAGGTACCCCAACCAGCAGCAGAGCACACAGCAACTTGCAAGCACAGATCTCCAGCATTCCCCCACAGCCTTGTCTGAGGGGGTAGCTGCTGAGGAAGCAGATAGCTCTTCCCAACTCAGGGAGCAGAGTGCACCCTGCCAGGCTTCCAGCCTCCAGCGCAGAACTCTGGGCCAGGCACAGAGAATACACAACTGAACACTTGTCTGACCCACAGTGCCAGCCGCAGACCTCAGAGTCCAGCCTGCTGACCCACTCAGTCTGTAGACCACCAGATATCCAGGAAACCCGCTCAGGAACAACTGAAGCAACAACACACACTCTCAAACCTCTGGTCCCCACTGATCTTACTGAAGAATTCTACAGACTCCAGAGTAAGATGGTTCCAGTCCAAAGGTCAGACTTGAGGAAGAAATAGTGAAGATTATATATAAGCAATGATTCACCCAACAAAAAACAGGACACCATGGCACCATCAGGAACACTGAAAACTAATGGATATTTTAATTCAGCAGAAATTCAGGAAAATGATTTAAAAGCTATGGTTATCCAGTTAATTCAGGAACAAAAAGAGGAAACGAACAGAGCTCTCAAAGAAATTCAAAAGAATATAATGGCCCATGTAGAGGAACAATTAGAGACATATAGAGAGGAAACAAAAACAGAAATAGGAACCACCTTCAATCAGATGAAGGAAATGGTGCAAAGCATGAAAGCAGAATTAGAATCTATAAAGAAAACACAAACAGAAAAACCTGGAACTAGAGAACTTAGAGAAAAGATCAGGAAACACAAAGGTAAGCATCACCAATAGAATACAAGAGATGGAAGAAAGAATCTCAGGAGCTGAAGATACACTTGCTGAAATTGATTCCTCACTCAAAGACAAACTAAAATCAGAACAGTCCCAAACACAAAACATTCAAGAAATCAAGGATGCCATGCAAAGACAAAACCTAAGATTAATAGGAATAGATGAAAAAGAATACTCCAGGCTCCAAGAAATGGAAAATATTTTTAAGAAAATCATAGAAGAAAATTTCTAATTTAAAGAAAGAGATGTCCATAAACATACAAGAAGCCTACGGAACACCAAATAGACTAGACCACAAAAGAAATACCTCATGTCACATCATAGTTAAAACACTAAACCTACAAAACAAAGAAAAAAATATTAAAGACAGTAAGGGAAAAAGGTCAAGTAACATATCAAAATCACACCACACTTCTCATCAGAAACTATGAAGCCAGAAGGGCCTAGGCAGAGGTCATACAGTCGTTAAGGGAACACAGATGCCAACCAAGACTACTATACTCAGCAAAGCTTTCAATCAACATAGACGGAGAAAACAAAATATTCCATGAAAAACAAAATTTAAGCAATATCTACACAGCAACCCAGCCCTACAGAAGATACTAGAAGGAAAACTCCAATCCAATGAAACAACTACACCAAAGAAAATATAGGATACAGACAATCTCACAGAAAAAATTAAAAGAGGAAAACAACCCAATAAATCATAGTAAGACCACCAACTCCAGAATAAAAGGAACTAACAGTAATTGGTCACTACTGTCTATCAACATTAATGGACTCAACCCTCCAATAAAAAGATGCACACTAACAGAATGGTTGCGGAAACAGGATCCAACATTCTGCTGCATCCAAGAAACACATCTATACAACAGAGATAAACACTACCTCAGAGTAAAGGGCTGTAAAAAATGTGTTTCAAGCAAATGGACACAGAAAACAAGCTGAGGTAGCGATCCTAGTATCTAATAAAATAGACTTTCGACCAAAACTAATCAATAAAGATGAGGAGGGTCACTTCCTTCTCATCAAAGGAAAATTCCAACAGGAGGACATCTCAATTTTGAATATCTATGCTCCAAATACAAGACCAGCTAGATTTGTAAATAAAACATTAGTAAAGCTGAAATATCACATAGATCCCAACACCTTAATAGTGGGAGACTTCAACACTCTACTCTCACCAAGAGACAGATCATCCAGTCAGAAGCAAAACAGGGAAACAAGGGCACTCACAGAGACCCTAAATCAAATGGATCTAATAGATGTCTACAGGACTTTTCATTCAAAATCAAAAGAATACACCTTCTTTTAAGCACCGCAGGGAACCTTCAGCAAAATAGACCATATAGTTGTTCACAAAGCAAACCTCAGCAGATACAAGAAGATTGAAATAACCCCTTGTATCCTATCTGACCATCATGGTCTAAAACTCGACCTCAGCAACAACAGAAACAGGAAAAAGCATGCACATACATGGAAACTGAACAACTTGCTACTCAATGACAGCTTGGTTAGTGAAGAAATAAAGAAAGAAATTAAAGACTTCCTAGAATTCATTGACATTGAAAATACAACATACCCAAACCTATGGGACACAATGAAGGCAGTGTTAAAAGGAAAGTTCATAGCACTAAGTGCCTTCAAAAAGAAATTTAAAACATCTCATAAAAGCAACTTAATGACCCAACTGAAAGCCCTAGAAAAAAAAAGAAGCAGATACACCAAAGAGGAGCAGACGGCTGGAATTAATCAAACTCAGGGCTGAAATCAATCAATTAGAAACAAATAAAACTATTCAAAGAATCAATGAAACCAAGAGCTGGTTCTTTGAGAAAATCAACAAAATAGAAAAGCCCTTAGCCAAACTAACAGAAAGGCAGAGAGAAACAACCCAAATCAACAAAATCATAAATGAAAGGGGGACATAACAACAGACACTGGGGAAATCCAAACAATCATTAGGTCTTACTACAAAAACCTATATGCCACGAAATTTGAAAATCTAAATGAAATGGACGAATTTCTTGATAGATTCCATCTACCTAAATTAAGTCAAGATCAGGTAGAAAAATTGAACAGACCTATATCCCCCAAAGAAATAGAAGCAATCATCAACAGTCTCCCTTCCAAAAAAAAAGCCCTGGGCCAGATGGATTCAGTGCAGAATTCTTCCAGACCTTCAAAGAAGTGCTAACTCCAATTCTTTCTAAACCATTCCACAAAATAGAAACAGTAGGAACATTACCAAACTCATTCTGTGTAGCCACAGTCACCTTGATTCCTAAACCACACAAAGACCCAACAAAAAATAGAACTTCAGACTTAGCTCCCTTATGAACATTGATGCAAAAATACGCAATAAAATACTTGCAAACAGAATCCAAGAACACATAAAAGATATCATCCACCATGACCAAGTAGGCTTCATCCCAGGAATGCAGGGGTAGTTCAATATACGGAAATCCATCATTGCTATCCACCATATAAACAAACTGAAGGAGAAAAACCACATGATCATCTCCTTAGATGCCAAAAAACTTTTGACAAAGTCCAATATCCATTCATGTTTAAAGTCTTGGAGAGATCAGGGATACAAGGCACATACCTAAACATAATAAGGGCAATATACAGCAAGCCTATAGGCAACATCAAACTCAATGGAAACAAACTTAAATCAATCCCACTGAAATCAGGGACAAGGCAAGGCTGCCCATTGTCTCCATATCTCTTCAACATAGTACTTGAAGTCCTAGCTAGAGCAATAAGACAACTAAAGGAGATCAGGGGATACACATCAGAAATGAAGAGGTCAAAGTATCCCTATTTGCAGATGATATGTTAATATACATGAGTGACCCCAAAAATTCAACCAGAGAACTCCTTCAACTGATAAACACCTTCAGCAAAGTGGCTGGATACAAAATCAACTCAAAAAAATCAGAAGCCCTCCTGTACACTAAAGATGAAAGGGCCCAGAAATAAATTAGGGAAACAACACCCTTCACAATAGCCACTAATAACAGAAAGTACCTTGGGGTGAATCTAACCAAGCAAGTCAAAAATCTCTTTGAGAAAAACTTCAAGTCTCTGAAAAAAGAAATTGAAGAAGATATCAGAAGATGGAAAGACCTCCCGTGCTCATGAATTGGTAGGATTAACATAGTGAAAATGGCTATTCTGCCAAAAGCAATCTACAGATTCAATGCAATTCGCATCAAAATACCAACACAATTCTTTACAGACCTTGAAAGAAAAATTCTCAACTTCATCTGGAGAAACAAAAAAACCAGAATTTCCAAAACGATCCTGTATAACAACAGATCATCTGGAGGTATCTCTATCCCTGATCTCAAGCTGTACTACAGAGCAATAGTTATAAAAACTGCATGGTATTGGCATAGAAACAGAATAGTGCATCAATGGAAATGAATAGAAGACCCAGAAATGAACCCACACACCTATGGAAACTTGATTTTTGATAAAAAAAAAAAAGCCAAATCCATCCAATGAAAACAAGACAGCATCTTCAACAAATGGTGCTGGATCAACTGGATGTCTATATGCAGAAAAATGAAATAGATCCACATTTATCAACCTGCACAAAACTAAAGTCCAAGTGGATCAAAGACCTCAACATAACACCGGACACATTAAATCGGTTAGAAGAAAAAGTGGGGAAGACTCTAGAACTCATCGGCACATGTGACTACTTCCTGAACAAAACACCAACAGCACAGGCTCTAAGAACAGCAATAAATAAATGGGATCTCATGAAACTGAAAAGCTTCTGTAAGGCAAAAGACACTGTCATCAAAACAAAACGACAGCCTACAGACTGGGAAAGGATCTTCACCAACCCTATATCTGACAGAGGGCTAATATCCAGTATATATAAAGAACTCAAGACGTTAAAAAAGCAACAAATCAAGTAATCCAATTAAAAAATGGGGTTTGGAGCTAAACAGAGAACTCTCTGTAGAGAACTGTATAATGGCAGAAAAACACTTAAAGAAATGCTCAATGTCTTTAGCCCTCAGGGAGATGCAAATCAAAATGACCCTGAGATTTCACCTTACACCTGTCAGAATGGCTAAGATCAAAAACCCAAGTGACAAGGCATGCTGGAGAGGATGTGGAGAAAGAAGAACCCTCCTCCATTGCTGGTGGGAATGTAAACTTGTACAACCACTCTGGAAATCAGTTTGGAGTTTTCTAGACAATTAAGAATAGTGATTCCTCAAGATCCAGCTATACCACTCCTAGGCATATACCCA
>CM053761.1:39522246-39538708 GCA_028658305.1 Pachyuromys duprasi
ATAGACCTATAAGATAGGATAAAAATACAGAAATCTATACACCTAAAGAAGATAAACAAGAAAGAGGACTTGGGGTAAGAGGATTAATACTCACTTAGAAAGTCAAATGGGATGGACATTGGATGTAGGAGTAAACAAGCAGGACCGGAGCCTACCACAGAGGGCCTCGAAAACACTCTTCCTAGCAGTGCATCAAAGCAAATATTAAGAAACATAACCAACCCTTTGGCAGAGTGCAGGGAATCATATGAAAGAAGGGGGATTTAGTATGACCTGGAGAGGTCAGGAGCTCCACAAGAACCAAATATATCAGGGCACAGTGGTCTTTTATGAGACTGTCTCTCCAACCAAGGACCATGTATGGTTACAACCTAGAACCCTTGCTTGTATGTAGCAAATGGTAGCTCAATACCAGAGTTGGTATACCAGTAAGGGGAACAGGGACTATTTTGGACATGAACTCAATGGCTGGCTCTTCAACCTCCCCACTCCCCGGAGGGAGGAGCAGCCTTGCTAGGCCACAGAAGAGGACATTGCATCCATTCCTGAAGAGACCTGATAAGCTAGAGTTAGATGGAAGGGGAGGAGATCCTACCCTATCAGTGGACTTGGAAAGGTGCAGGGAAGAGATGAGGGAGGGAAAGAGGGGGATAGGGAGGGAATGTGGTAGGGGGCTACGGCTAGGATACAAAGTACATAACCTGTGATTAATATAAAATAAATGTGAAAAAAATAAATTAAAATGGACCCCCTAATTCCATAGGGAAAGACACTAATAGGACGTGTGGCTTTGTTGAAGTGGGTGTGGCTTTGGCTTTGTTGGAGGAGGAGTTTCTTAGAGGTAGACTCTGAAGTCTCAAATGCTTAAGCCAGGCCCATTGTAGCATTCATTTCATGCTGCCTACTGATTCAGATGTAGAACTCTCAGCTACTTCTCCAGCCTGTGTGCCACCATGCTTCCCACCAAGGTGAAAATGTACTAAACCTCTGAACTGTAAGTCAGCCCCAACTAAATGTCTTCCTTTAGAAGAGTTGCCATAGTCATGGTGTCTCTTCACAGCAATAGAAACCCAAACTAAGACAGGAGAATAAGCATAAGACAAAAAAGAGGAAAATTTGTAAAAGAAATGAAATATAGTACTCCACTTGTCCATTCAGCAATTATTTATACTACCTTAGCAATGTAATAACTGCTTGTTAACTTATAATTATTAGATTCACACTATCTGTAGAGCAAGAAAGTCTTGATTAGACTTTGAAAATTACAAACTGCAAAGAATTGGGATGGAAACACCTAGTAATTAGGATAACAGAAGGAGGGAGGGGATGAAGGTAGAAAGAAATAATAGGTATTATAACTTTATGGAAAACATAAAAAATACTTTGTATGGAATAGAATTTGTAGTTAAATAAAGTTGAGAATACAGGGCTTAAAGTTAAAAATGCTACAGCAGAATAACATTAACAACATAATTCTACTGTAAATAACAGAACATGATATTATTAAGCTCTTATCTGTCATGTTAGTGAAATATTAGATAATACCTAAGGCCAGTTAACCAATTAATAATTACATAGACACATATTTGGCAATATAACCAATTAACCAATAACAGGAAAATAGAAACAGCAAGATATAAATTATAATAGCAGTTATAGAGGATAGCAAGGATAGCCGGAAAGACTTTTCATTCTAAGTTCTTGGACAGTTTTTTATGTGCTTAAAAATCTTATAAAATGATTTTGAGTCCCTACTTAGGATGTAAAAAGTAGGGAAGAATGTCTTTCCACATTTGGAAAAAGCAAAACACCAGATAATATATCCCTTAACAACTTCCTGTGAACCCACAGACAGCTGTAACAGATATAAAATTTAAAGAGACACTGGTATATTCAAGATGAGATGGAATCTGAGTCCTTGGTTGTAGCACACATGGGAGGGCCAAATCAGCTACCAAGAAGTCAAGAGTGTTTGGCTATTGGCCCAGGATACACAGGAGTCAGATATTGCTTGAATGGATGTCCCAAAATGCTCATAGGAGATATGAAATCACAGCGTGCCAAGATTATGTCTTCTCCCTGTTGCTAGCCTGGTAAAGGGTTACATGGAAAACAAGAGGCTCACTTAGCTCTATCACCCATGTCAACCTGTGAAATAAAACTCTTAATGTCATCAGGGAGAAAAGACACATATCTTGATTCCCTTAATACACACATGAAGGTGCAGTGATTCACATTAATCTTAGCTGAGATTATTAGTTGCCCTGGACAAGGAAAACAACAGGATATCAGTAAGAAATTCCTGTGTCTATGGCCCAGAAATAGTGTCTGCTATGTTATTGGCTGACAAGGAAGAGCTTGTAGACATTCCTCTTGCTTCTACCATCTGACCTGCAAGTGACCTTGATCACCCATAGTTGCAGCAAGATCAAGGGCATAGAAAGAGGCCTTCTCTGAAAACAAGTGCACGGGGAATACCTCACATGGACTGGGGAACAGATACTGGGAAAGCCTTGATGCTAACATTGCCCTGAATACAAGGCTTGCCAAGCTGAGCAGATGTTATTAGTGACCTGATGTCTAGAAGTCCTGAAAGCAGAGTTTTGTTTTACCTGCTCTCAAGTTTCTGCCACTGCTCCCAAACTTCCTAGTAGTGACATAGAGGAAACAGAGAGGAGAAGGAGGTAGTTTGACAAGGCAACTGGCATAGGAACAAGACAAATCTCTGTCTAGTTTGTAGCATTTCGGATGGTGGGTTTTCAGGAGCAAAATCACATACTAGCACCACACTGCATCCTGCGTCATGTTCAGATGTCTTGCTGAACTTTCCTGTAATCACTTGAAATTATTTTAGTGAATTAAGAACTAACTTGATAGCCAGGTGCAGAGGCACATGTCTGTAATCCTGGCAAAAGCAGAGGCAGGCAGATATCTGAGAGTGATAGGCCAGCTTCTCTATAAAGTCCAGGACAAACTTCATGTTCCCTGTAAACTGTAAATACAGTATATATATTTTATATTGTTTGTCTATAGAAGGGAGGTAAGGCTTATCCAAATTTCATTAACAGTTGTTTTTCATGTTCTCATAATATAGGTCCCTTCCCTTTTGAACTACTAACACAAAAACATGTGGACTAATCTTTTTAACATCTCTTCAGGATGGTTCCATGTGTCTGTCTCCATATAAATAGTTTCACTGCCTTCTGCATCTATAATTCAAAATACTTATTCATCATAAAATTATTTTGTTTGTGCCTTTTATTATATTTCGAAATAGATACTGAATTTTTAGCCCTCTGTGCATAGGTAGGTCATATCATGTATAAATTAAGATGTCTGAGAGAATATAGCTATATTCTACCTGCAAGGTAAAATCCTGTTCACATGCCTATCAGCATTTATCACTTGTATTTTTGAAAATACTAAATTAGGATCTACAAATTGAGTCCGGGATAGCCACACACAGAGAAACAGTGTCTCCAAAAAAAAAAAAATGAAAGAAAGAAAGATAAAAAGAAAGAACCAAATGAAGAATATAAATTAATATCACTTTTATATAAAACAGAATGGAATACCTCAGAAAATCAGGAAAGTATAACTATCATATTATCCAGTTATCGTCTCCTGGACATGCATCAAAGAAAATAAAATCAGTATATAAAAAAGCAACTTCAGTTCAGTAGTTATTGAAACCATCTTCAAAACTGTCAACCAATGGAAATGCCCTCAGTATTGATGGATGGACAGACGGATGGTTGAATGTTGAACGAAATAAGCCAGGCATGTAATACAGATAGAAACCACATGATCTCAATCTATAGCACTGGCTTCATAGAAGCTCAGAGAAGAATGGTGATTATCAGAGACTGGGAAGGGAAGGGGGCATGGTCACTAAGTTATGATTAGATAAGGGCAAAACATGCTGGTGCACTCTTGTACAATAGTGTGACTATAGATGTCAATACCGTGTGATACACTTTCATAAAAAGCAAAGCTCCTGGAATATATTTATAGTACAGAAATGATAAGTATTTGAGGAGCTACTTATGTTTCATATGATTTAAATTAAAGTTCTTAAGCATGCTACCTCATAAATATGTATATTTTTGTTAGATTTTTTTTAAAAGAAGTCTTGTTAGAATCATAGCATTTGGTTTAAAAAGAAATAAAATATACCCTTAAGGCCATTGATACAGTTCAGATGGTAGAAGTGGTTGCTGCCAAGTCTCATGACCTGAGTTCAATCTCCAAAACTTACATACCTCTGTGGATTATATGACCACACAGATTTATATTCTCTCTCTCTCTCTCTCTCTCTCTCTCTCTCTCTCTCTCTCTCTCTCTCTCTCTCTCTCTCTCTCTCTCACACACACACACACACACACACACACACACACACAGACACACACACACATCTTGTGAGTTGTTCTTGACAACATAGCTCTGAACTGAAAATATGTAAGCATTACATAGAATCACCAAATAGCACATTTGCCTTTTGCCTTAGTTACTGTTATGATGCTATGTAGAGACGCCATGACCAAGGCAACTCTTATAAAAGATAGCATTTAACTGAGGGCTTGCAAAGAGTTTTCAGAGGGTTAATCCATTATCATCATGGTAGGGAGCAGTATAGTAGCAGGCAGGTACTGGAGAAGTAGCTGAGAGCTACATCCTGATCCATAGGCTGAGACAGAAAGAGGAATACTAGGCCTGGCTAGGGCTTTTGAAACCTTTTCTCAGTGATAGTTTTTCTATTCCCAGTGATACTTTTCCTCCAACAAGGCCACACCTCCTAGTCCTTCTAATCCTATCAAAGAGGTTCACTCCCTACTGACTTAGAATTCAACTACAAAAGCCTAGGGGTCCATTCTTATTCAAACCCCCACACCTTTCGTGTTTATCATTAAGCTGTCCAAAAGGCATTTAAAGATGATTTCATTTGACTGCTTATTACTATATTTATTTTGTAAAGAATTTAGTCAGTACAAAGTATGAACTAAACCCATTGCTAAATCCTACCATGTAATCACAGTCCTAGGTGGATTTGCGGGTGTAGTTTAAATGCCTGTGTTAAGCCGCCTTAAGGTAATGTGAACATAAGATACCTAGTCACTTTTTTAAAAGATGAAAGGAATGCTTGCTTCTCATTACTGCAAGCCTCGGCTATGACTGCTCATAGAGCTCAGGCCTGGTTTTCTGTACTTTGGTGCTGAGGGTTTTGACAAGGAGTTTTATTTTAAAACTGATTTTTTTCCACTTTCCACTTGTGATGATTTATACTTATTGTCAACTTGACAAAATCTAGAGTTACCTTGAGGAAAAGTCTCTGGGTGTATCAATCAGTGATTTTATGGATTGCATTAATTGAGATGGGAAGCCCAAACTATATGAGGGTGACCTCATTCCATGGGCTAGTGTCCTGAAATGCATGAGAAGCAGAAAATAAGCTAAGTACAAGCATTCATTATTCTCTGCTTCCTAGTGTTGGACACAATGTGACCAGTGTCCTCATCCTCCTGATGCTAGGCCTTTCCTGCCATGATAAACGTTATCTCCTCAAACTGTGAGCCCAAACAAACCATCTCTTAAAGTTACTCTGGATCATGCATTTTGTCAGAGCCTTGGGGAAGTAACTAATACAGCCCAAATTTCTAGCGGAGATTGGTATTTCAAATGAAATATTTTTCTAATCTCTGTCCTTTTTATTTATATAATGTTTTGACATCTCAGATTATATCTGACCCTAAACTGACAGTCTTCCTATAATGAGACTGAACTAGACCAACTTTCTAGACCTGCTCCTTTGTGTTATTGTTAACTTTCATCTTGGCCTTGGGTCCTTTCTGGCCAAGAGTAGTTAACCAAAGAAATCTCCCCTTGGTGGACTGAAAGCAGAATTTCACAAGGTACCAGGAAGCATCAAAAATTGTATAAAGGACTCAAGGTGTCTAACTAAAAAACAGGAAAACTCAGTTAATATACCTGGGAGGTCTGTTCTTTACTAAGGGGAAACAGAGGAAACCTGGAATTAGGGGAGGTGGGAGATGGAGGTGGGGAACTGGAAGGGGTAGAGGGAGGGGAAACTGCAGCCAGGATGATATGAGAGAAGAATAAATAAACTTTTTAAAAAGAAAGGGGAAGAGTGTCCTTAAATTTCAGTGCAGTTTTGTCTTCTCTAAATTAAAATAAAAGCTGAATGAACTCATATTTCAAAGGTGTGCCAAACATGGACTAAGGATTTTATAGAAGGGATTTATTTTTTAAGTTTCCCATAATTTGAGCTGCTGAAGTCTGACCAAGAAAATGATTTGGGTCGTTAAAATTTGCACAGTGAAAACTGTCAGCCTCCATTTTTCCTATTGAAAATATAAATATATTCTTTTTATGAAGTTTTTTTTGCATAGCTACTGACATTGAACATAATGATTGCACTCAACATGTATTTAAAATTTGTCATTGAAATTTTGCTAACAAAGACTTGGAAATATTTAAGAGAATAAAGCTGCAGGGAACAGAAGAAATGGGCTGTCAGTTGTGTGGGCTGTTTAGTCGCTATGAGGCCAATTTGGAAATAATAGAGAAATAACAGAGAAAATAATAATGATGATGATAATGACAATAATGAAGTAACTATCATTTATTGGACCTTGCTAGACTGGCAACTACACTAAGGATATCATCCTTCATCATTTACAAGCATTTGTTGAGCACTACTCCATATGTGAGGTACTAAAACACGTTAGTGGGAAAACTGCTGTTTTTTTTTATTATTATTTTGTGGCATTTAGAGTTGATTCAAAACTGAGTTGGGGGAGGGGTTGTTATCTGGGAGAAAGAGACGAGGATACTGAAACTTAGAATCATCACAATCATTTCCCAAGGTCATACAGCTTATTAGTAATAGATAAGAGGTTAAAAGTAAAGCCAGCCTGGCTTTAATCATGAATCTACCCATCTATGCTTAATTTGTGGTTGATGTTTGCCCACTGTGCTGCCTACTGCACACAGCACCCAGTTCTGTTCCATTAACCCCTTTCTCAGTCCCATTAAGTGAATATAAAACAGCATTGTCAAAACCAACCACAGTATCTATATGAGAAGAAAAGTCATTTTCTGCTCACTTGTTTTCACAATGTTCTGGATTAACCTTTTTGAGAGAGCAGGGCATAAAGAATGAGATAGTTGCTTTTATCTTAGCTAAAGATCTCATGAACATGGGAGAGAACCCCACAAAGAACACAAACCTTACCATAATTTGAGACCACCTGGACACCCATACGTATATGGATACTACCAGAATAAAACACAGTCTCCTACTGGAAAAAATTTTTTTCCCAAGCTCTGAAGATAAAAGGTACTTATTTTAAAAGCACATGTTGTTTATGTCACAATCCCTAATAATAAATGCATACTTAGAACAACACATCTTTTAACTGAAATGATATTCAGCTTCTCTTCTATGTTATACAATTCTCATAAAAAATATCAAGATGAGAATTTTTCTTAGTTTATGTTAACTGTCAAATTGACACAAGCTGTAATCTCTTGAGGCCATGTCTCTGGGGGATTGCCACAACTATTAACTGAGGTGGGGGTGCTGTCCTCACGCACATGGGCAGCACCATTCCCTGAACTGATTATTAAGGATCTCTGCTATGCTTACAGACAGGAGTCTCTCAGAGTTGTCCTCTGAGAGCCTCCACCCAGCATCACCTTGAAACAGATGCTGGAACTCCCAGCCGAACACTGGGCCAGGCATAAGGAGCCTTGTGGAAAAGGGAGAGGGGATAGAAGAAAAGGAACTAGAGGTGACAAGAACTTGACAAGAAGACCATCAGAGACAACTAACCATGGCCAAGAGGGACATGCTGATACTGAAGTACCAACCAAGGATCTTGCATGGACTGGACCTAGGCCCCCAATAAAGATGTAGCTGACGAGCAGCTCAGGAGCCATGTGGGTCTCCAGGAAGGGAAGCAGGGGCACTCCCTGACATGGACTCCCTTGTCAGCTTTTCAATTACTTCTTTTTAGGGAGACTCCTTGCCAGCCCACAGGAGAAGACAGGCTCAGCCCTGATATGACTTGATGAGCCTGGGTGGATGGGAAGGGGGCTCCCCTCTTCTGAGGAATAGGGGAGGGGGATGGAGAAGAGGGAGGGAAGGTAGGACTGGGAGGTGAGGAGGGATGGGACTATGGCCAGGTTGTAAAGTGAATAAATAAATAAACTAATTAATTACAAAAAGAAAAAAATCTTGAGGAGGAAGAAAGGAAACAAATGAAATGTGTGAAAGCTGTCAGTCAAATTTCCTTCTGAACAGGTCTGTTATTCATTTGAACTAGAACCACAAGTATAGAAAGAGGAATTCTATTTATTTCAGAATTGCACAACAGTAAATTTTGTAAACAGTTTCAAAGTGTAGTGGAATCATCTTGTCTTAAAATCTGGGGATGTTTTATATCTAAATCCTGACCCTTTACTTCAAACTACCTGGGCTTTTCAACAGGATATGAAATGCTGTCTCTTACAAGATTTGTATAGATTTTTTTTCCAGGAGTGACAATAAAAAGAAATGTTTTCTCAAAACTTTGCCTAGCCCAAGGAAAGAAAGCATTTCCTCATGTCTTTCATTTTCCAAAAACAATGACTATAATTATTTAATTTCTAATTTGAAACCTACTTCTTATGTACAAAACTCTACCAGAATTAGATAACAAACAAGTTATTTCTAATTTTTAAGACCCCTTAGTGGAGAATCATAATCTTAACATCTACACCTCCATTGCTTTGCTGGCCAGACATTATCAATAAACTGAAGGCCTCTTTGCAAAAACCTCACTGAGGCTCCGGGGCAGATGCTGTACCCAGCTCTCCCAGGTGGTACTACTTATTGACTTCTTGTCAACCTGACACATGCAAGAGCTATCTGGGAAGAGGAGCCTCAATTTTAAAACTGTCTCCATAGTTTGACTGTAGACAAGTCTTGACTAATGACGGATGTGGGAGGGCCCACCACCCTGGGGTGTTTCCACTCCTAGGCAAGTTGTCCTGGATTGAATAAAAAAAAAAAAAAACAGCCCGAGAAAGCCATGAGAAACAAACCTGTAAGCAGTGGTGATCTATGCCTTCTGATTCAGCTCCTGCCTCCAGGTTCTTGCCTTGGTCTTCTGCCCTGACTTCTCTCAGTGAAAGAGTGTAACCTAAGAGTTGTTAAACAAACAAACAAACAAACAAATCCTTTCCTCCCCAAGTTGTTCTTGGTAACGGTCTTTATCAAATCAATAGAATCTCTAACTAAGAGGTACTCAGTTTTTGTGTACCTAAGAGGTACACATAAAATCTGAGGAATCAAGTCCTAGACAGACACAGATATCTGCTCATGATTTTTTTAAAAAAAGATGCTTGGCCAAACTTTACTCTGGATGATCCACCAGCTAAAGAATAGGATGATAAACTGAGCGCTTCATGAGTAGGTGCCCTTTTCTAGGATTGTAGTACTAAGAAAAGTCTGACATAAACAGTACCCCACCCAGCACAGGTGATGAATGTCCAGTGTTACCCACAGTTATGTTTTATCCTAAAATTAGAAGCAAAGTGAACATGGTTTCCCACTGCTAAAATAAAGTAGATAATTACTGAGAAAAATGGAAGATCATTTCTAGTTCATTTCCATCTTCCTGTTTTGGCCTGAGGAGACTGTCAGATCGCCGAGGAACTCTATAGTATGTCAGATCTAGGGAAGGACTCGAATTCTTCTGTCTCCTGGTTGTATAATCTTGAACACATCAATTGGTATTTCTGAAACAAGGCCTTCCATTTAATATCTAGCTCATGAAGTTGTTGCAATAGGAAAAAAAAGTTAAGAAGTTTCAAATATGTAAAATGATCTCTCTATTTACTTCTTTCTCTGTCTCTGTATATCTGCCTCTGTCTGTCTTTCCACATTAGACTGCAATGAAATACCAGCTATGCTCTAATCAATCATTGGTTATTTGTTAAAATTCGACGAGTTTATGATTCAAAGATGTCTGATATTTCCCCAGTGGGGTGGAACAAAGCATCAGTTTTAAGAATGGAGAGAGCTAGAATCTTGTTTGGTTGTTTAATTTTTTTCTTTTTGTTACATATATTATTTCAATCAAAATTAAGTATTCTCTTGAGTCTTGTTTTTTTTCTCCTCTAAAATATGTATGTAAACATGACTCTTATTCCATAGATATGTTAGGATTCAGTGAGGAACCATAGGCATGACCTCAGAACAAGTAGAAAACTAATTTTCTGGTGAAATAAAAACATAGCAATGTTCTGGTAAAAACAAGCATGGCTGAGAACTAGATATGGAGTGTAAACAGGCATGAGCATTAGGAGAATGCTAACCATCGCAAGGAAGTAAGGATGTGGATAAATAGGGCTCAGATAACACTACTCAGCAATGCTCAGAAACTGCCTGATGGCATGGTACCCACACATTTGCTTATACGCAGAACATTTCCCAAGCACACCTCAGATCCAAAGCCACCATGAACTCAGCTGAAAACACCACAAACTCAACGTGGCTTTCATTCTTAGAGCTGAAGATCCAGATAACTAGGGAAATGTGAATGAACAATGGTGAAGAAAGAGCTTGACAGGTTGACTTGTATAAGACAGAACCTATGGGCTTCCGGGCATGTTGGGACAGCTGAGTGGACAGTAATATTTCCCAGGGGCTTTCTTACTGCGTGTCCCATCAGAGACTATAGTCAACAAACCAGGGTTGGCAACATGGTATTGTCAAATGATTGAACACATGCAGATTGAGTGCCTTACCCCTTTATTACGTATAAGACCTTATACATGGGAGACAGAGTAGAGATTTCTGTGTGATGAAGACCGATCCAGTCACCTTATAATCAGACACCATTTAAACCAAATATCACTTAAAACTTCCCAAGCCATCTGTGCTCCCTAGCACAACCACACCCAACTTTTTTCTTCTTTCTTTTTCTTTTATATTTATTTCTTCTCTTTCATTTTCTTCTCCCTCCTTTTTTTTCTTCTTTTTCTCCTTTTCTTTTTTAAATATCACTGTGTAGCTCAACATGGCCTCAAATTCAGCATCCTTGTACCTCAGCCTCCCACGTACTTGGATTTCAGGTGTACAAAGGCGCTATTAGTGTCTTGTACTTCTTTCGTTGTTGTTCTTGATTTCAAGATTTATTGTATATTGAGGGAATTTAAGAGATTATTTACATTTTGCTGTTTTGGGGATTTGTTTTTTATATTAATTACAGTTTATTTACTTTGTATCCCAGATGTAACCCCTTCCCTCATTCTCTCCCAATCCCACCCTCCCTCTCTCATCTCCTCCCTGCCCCTCTCTAAGTCCACTGATAGGGGCGGTCCTTCTCCTTTTCCATCTGACCCTAGATTATCAGGTCTCACCAGGACTGGTTGCAATGTCCTCCTCTATGGCCTGGCAAGGCTGCTCCCCCCTCAGGGGGAGGTGGTCAAAGAGCCAGCCACTGAATTGATATCAGATTCAGTCCCTGTTCCCCTTACTAGAGTACTCACTTGGATATTGAGCTGCCATGGGCTACATCCAAGAAGGGGTTCTAGGTTATATCTATGCATGGTCCTTGGTTGGAGAATCAGTCTCAGAAAAGATCCCTGTGCCCAGATGTATTTGGTACTTATGGAGCTCCTGTCCTCTCCAGGTCTTACTAACTCCTCCTTCTTTCATATGGTTCCCTGCACTCTGCCCAAAGTTTGGTTATGATTCTCAGCACCTGCTTTAGTGCACTGCTAGGTAGAGTCTTTCAGAGGCCCTCTATGATAGGCTCCTGTCTTATTTCTTGTTTTCTCCTACTTCCAATGTCCATCCCATTTGTCTTTCTGAGTGAGGATTGATCATCTTACCCTGGATCCTTCTTCTTGTTTAGCTTCCTTAGATGTACAGATTTTAGTATGTTTATCCTGTCTTATAAGTCTAGTATCCATTTATAAGTGAGTATGTACTGCGTGTGTCTTTCTGCTTCTGGGATACCTCACTCAGGATGATCTTTTCTATTAGTCACACCATAGTCCCACCCTGTGATCTCCCTTAATGTTAACTGCCCCTTTAAGGGTTTTGCTTCTAAATTCAGTCATATTAAGGGTGATGATTCAATATATGGCTTTGGGTTCGATCCATAAAAAGACTACTAGAGAGAGACTATTAACAGGCAGCCCACAGTTAGAAACAACTCATAGATGAAATTTTCATCCTAATATTGGCTCACACCATAATTTTGAAGTTTATAAATTAATTTTAAATATCAGAGATGTCAGAGGCAGGACAGAAGAGAAAGCTCAGAAGTTAAGAGCATTCATTGTTCTTCAAGTGACATTAAAATATAGTTTCTGTCACCCATGTCTCCAGTCTCAGGGGATACAACAGCAGCCCTGGCCTCCTTGGGCACCTGCACATATGTGCCGTATACACACAGACACAAAGACATATACATAAATAAAATAACTATTTCTTTAATGTTAAACCTTGAGCTAAGGAGATAAATCAGTGAATTGCTTATCATGTGAGCATAAGGACCCAAAGTATATTCCTAGCACCAAATATAAAAGCTTGTGTGTGCTTATAATACCCGAACTGAGGAGTCATAAACAGGAGAATCTCTGTGTTTTACTGAGCTTAATTGGTTAGCGATAATCCTGAAAGAGACCCTTGTTGAAAAAAAATAATATATCCCAAGAAATGTCACCTGAGGCTTCTCTCTGGCATTTACATAAACGCACACACAGGCATCCACACATACACACCATTATTTCACAGATCTGATTTCCAACTTCTCTAAACTTTGTAATATTGCCTCTCAATTCCCACATTTGATACAGCTAAAGTAATCAAGCTAAGTGGTCCTATTCCCACTGACCATATCACACTAGCTATGCTTTGAGAGCAGGGCAGAGAAAGAAATTGGATCACATGTTTGGACTTTTATCTCATTCTAATAAGCTAACATTACCCCATCTACCATCACTGTCTCCTCCTGTTCTGAGTTCTGCAGAGTTGGGATTGAGGAATATTTTCTGAGGCAATATAATATTAATACAAAGGATTAGACACAAAAACACTCTTTCATAGAAAAAGGGATCATAGCAAAACTGATGTTTTGTGAAAGCGGGTACCGAAATCAAAGGACGTGCTTATTCTCCCTGCTATACGTTTAAAATGCATTGGAAAGTGAGGCAGAAGACACTCTGTTGACCTGGACGTCATGGAGAGCTTCCACTGAAGTTTGGATGGTGTTATTCCAAAGAATGTACAATTTACCTGACTTGTGTTCTGATAAATCTCAGCTTTGATTTGAATGCCAGTGGCATGTGACTTCCCTTCTTTTCCTGGGTAGAATTTGACAATAATCAAACTATCATGATGCATTTGTCCTCCAACCTAGGACTAGTAAATGGAGACTTTGATATTTATGTGCTTCTTGTAGTATAGATCTCAGTAGGCACCCTACCTGTCGAGAATCACCAGCAGCCATGTTTTTAACTGTGTAAAACAGTTCAAATACATTAAAAGCTTGCAAGAATTGTGTACAGAGCTGTTCTGTACCTTTCAGTCACACTTACAAGCTTTAATATTTGCCTCCCTTATGTATTTCCTATCTCTGTTTATCTCTGTAACTCCATATATAAAAATATATACATATAGTCATATAAGTATAATTTGCTAATATGTGTATGTTGATATGTCATTGTTGCAATTCTACTTTCTATTGCATTTGGAAAGTAAGATGCTGAAAAATTTTTTGCTTGAGAATATCTCAATTTTCCAAGTGAGTGTTTAGCAATAGTTAAGCTTCTGGAGCCACTTTGGAGTAACTATCCTCCACCATGTTCTTAATCACAGCACTGAATAATAGGAATTCTAAAGTGATAAGAAACATTAAAGAAACTATGTGTGTCCTTTCTGTTGCCCTGCTTACCATTTTGAAGTAGGATTTTTACTTTCATGTGTTGCTCTCATGACCTAGGAACACATCTAGAGGTTAAAAAAAACACCCAGAGCATTCTAAGAATCCTCTTAGACCACCTGCCTCTCACTGTTCATATTCTACGAATCCTGTCTGTCTTCAGTGCCTCAAGTCCACAGACTAACTGACATTTCCCAGTTGTTAGGAAAAATAAACTGACTGACCTAGTTTCGTTTACACCATTGTGAAAAGGACACTGTATTTTCAGAAACTGGCCTTTTCCAAAAGGACTTCCTTGACACAAATTAATTTCTCATTGCTGAGGATAGACGCAATATATAAAAGTGAACTGGGAACACAAAACAGTAGACTAACCAAAGATGTTGGAAAATAGCATCTAAAACATATGGACCCTCTGCCTCTATAATCAACCCCTGGAAACTGTTGCCACTTTCCACATTCTCCCTTCTTCCTTCCAGATGTAAATCAAAGGTATCATCAAAATATACAAGATGGAATAGTGTTTTCCCATTATGAAGATCAATAACTTGCAAATAACTGCCTTGTATTGATTTAAAGGTGGGGCAATAGACTGTATAAGAGAATGGAAAACTATGAAGGCTCCTCTCAAAGTACTGCTTTTATGAACAGTTCTACTCAGGCTTCGATTTCCATCCACCATTCAGCCCAATAAACAGACTGCCTTCTTAGAAGATTTATGGGGTGTGGGGGTCAATAATTGTCAATTATTGTGGCTCACCCATGCACATCCCATCCTCAACTCCTCCCCGAAATTATACTCTATGCTTACACAGGCTAGAGTTAAATGTTTCTCTGCCAGCACCAACCACCTGAAGCAGAGGTTCCCAAAGTCTGTCCACACGCCTGCATGCAGCGTGTTCTACCAAATCACTGATCTGTAAGAGACTTATGTCAGATTACTGTTATAAAGATCATTGGCTTTCATAGCTGGGAGTTAATGCAGTGGCACAGGGTGTACCAAACACCCAGAAGGCCCTGGGTTCAAGCTCCAGCAACACGTCCAAAAATAATGAGTTTTTTTTTTTTCTCACATGGGAAATTAAATTAAAGGAGGCCTAAGTCCCTGCACAGCAGCAATCCACTGGAGCTGGGTTGTGGCATCCCCAAAGAGCCCTTATGTGGACATTCATGCACTCACCTCGCTAAACCCGGTCAGCTCTTCTCCATGCCCTGGCAACTTCAGGATAATTAAAGCCGTCATCCTGAATTTTAAAACTTCCCCTGAGAGTTCTCTGTGGCTTCACTTATCCAGTATTATTTTGATGTTTCCCATGATGTTCTTTAATCTTGGTACGTGCCCAACTAGCTGGACATCTCTTGGGCTCTGTTTAAGCCAGTAAAAATCCTCTAAAACACATAGATTTTAGTAAGAGTTTTCCTGCCACGGCATCCAAGAAGGTAAAGAGACAGAGGTTGAATGGTGGGATGGAGACAGTAGCACCATGATGACACAGGGTCATCATGGTTATGCCAATGGCACCTATAAAAATATACTGTGGCCATTGTTATGCTTTAAGTGTGAGCAATAGAAGTTATATATTGGAAACAGAATCTTTTCTGTTATGTGCTAATAATATCTGAGGGTGGGGTCTCTGTGAGTTAGTTATGATTAGATGAGGCCACAAGGTGGGATCCACATTATGGCATTGGTGCTTTCTTTAACGAGATAACAGAGTCGGGCTGTCTCATTTGGTAACACTCTGTGTCGTGCTATGATTCAGTAATGAGGCCCTTATCCATTGTCAAGCAAATTCTAGTACCACATTCTTGGACATGAACTTAAGAGTTCCCAGAACTATGAGCCACGTAAACCTCTCTACCCTATAAATTCTCAGGGGTGTAACAATCAGTTATAGTACTGGAAATTGGACTTTGGCATGCCAGTTAAATAAAAAGGAACATACCGCTGCCTTCTTCTCTTTTTTATAATGTCCAGGTGGTATTCTTATATTCATCACAGCATGATCTAGAGTGATTTACATCATTGATAGAGCCAGAGGGCTGGGGATAAGTCCAAATTCTGATGTTCTGTCAAACAGAAACTCTCTTAATGATCAATTTCAGTCATCAAATCAAATTACTTTTTAACTAAGCAGAAATCTATTTGGTAGCCCTCATTTCATGCCCAGTAGCCTCAGTAGAATCATTCCTTCCCGCGCCCACTGCATTCAACATATTAAACTGACAGTTTTTCAGAGGAACACCTCCTGCCAATTATTAATAAGAAACAGCCTTGACGTTTGCAGATTGAATTTTGTAAATTGGTTTTATTGAAACAGAGAAATTGCATCAAGAAATACAGAGAGAAAAAATTAAGGATGTCCCTAAAGGCTAGGAGCCAGCTCATTATCTTGCTGTGACTGGGTAACTGAGCTTTGGACCTGGTCATAAAACACAGAGCTTATGGTTCTCTCTCTCTCTCTCTCTCTCTCTCTCTCTCTCTCTCTCTCTCTCTCTCTCTC
>CM053761.1:39539208-39568140 GCA_028658305.1 Pachyuromys duprasi
TGAGATGTCAGCTGGGGGCTGTGCACTCCGCCCTGGGCTTGCTGCTAAGGGCTCTCCCCTGGAATGGAGATTTGGCACCTCCTTCTGTGCCAGGGGCTGTGCACCACGGTCTGAGATGATATTTGGGGCACACACAGTGGGTTTGGGTTGGTGTGCATCCGCTGTATTCAGGGCTGTCTGAAATGGTGCCAGAGGCCTTCTCTGTCTGGCCCTTGGACAGACACCTGAACTGGGTTTTTTGCTGGCGGATGCATGCAGCTTTCGCCCTCAGTGTGCGGTCTGGTCAAGATGGTCTCAGGATCCTCTCAGCCGTGGGTTGAGACAGAACTCGGGTTCCTCCCAGATCCGCAGGCAGACTCACACACTGACTGAGTTTTTGCTGGTGGAAGCGTTCGGCGAGCACCCCTGCAGTGTGCAGACTGGTCAAAACTGTCCCCCAATCCACTCAGTCTGGGATTCACTCCTTTGGGCTATTTCTTAGTGTGATTTCTGAAATGTTAGAGTTGTGTCTATTGCTTATGCCTATGTCTACAAGTACTTTTTCATTGTTCACTCATAGTGCTTTCAATTCTTACATTTCAATTCTTTATCTACTTTAAGTTGAATTTATGTCACAGTAAGAGGGATTGATTTTACACTTCTACATGTGGATAGTTTACCCACTACTTTTACATTAATTCTGTTGACTTGTGAACATAGAATGTGTTCCACTTCCTGGTGTCTTTGTGTTCCTAGTGTCTTTTTAGTGTTCCACAATTTTCCTTATTATGGATGGAGTTATTTTTGTTCTCTCCATCATTAATTTGGTATTAATTACAGAGAAAAGCTACTGTATTTGCCGTGTGTTGCTATGTTGGTTTTTTTTCTACTACTATACTGAAAGTGTTTACAGATCTAAGTATCTAGAAGGGTTTTTAGAATACTTAAAACATAAGATTATATCATCTGTAAATAGTACAGCGTGGCTTCTTTCCTTCCCTACTTTGCCCCTTTCTTTTTTTTTCACCTTATTTCTCTGCTTATTACAATTACTATAGTAAATACTATTGTTTATGTGGATATATTTGTCTCATTCCTGATTTTAGAGGAAATGGCTTCAGTTTGTCCAACTCAGAACATTAGCTGTTCATCTGTCATATCTAGTTTTTATAATATTATGGTATAATTTTTATTTGTTTTTTTATTAAATTCTTTATTAATTACACTTTATTCCCCTTATATACCCCTGTAGTTCTCTCCCTCCTCCCATCCCAACCCCTCCCTTCTTCTCCCCTCTGCACCCGTGTCCCTCCCCAAGACCACTGATAGGGGAGGTCCTCCTTTCCTTCCCTCTGATCCCAGTCCATCAGGTCTCATCAGAAGTGGCTGCATTGTCTTCCTCTGTGGCCCAGCAAGGCTGCTCCCCCCTCAGGGGGAGGTGATCAAAAAGCAGGCCAATCAGTTCATGTCACAGACAGTCCCTGTTCCCATCACTGTGGAATCCACTTGGACACTGAACTGCAGTGGGCCACACCTGTACAGGGGTCCTAGGCTACCTCCATGCGTGGTACCTGGTTGGACCATCAGTCTCAGGAAGGACCCTTGTGCTCAGACCACTTGGTTCTGTTGCTCTCCTTGTGCAGTTCCTGTCCTCTCCAGATCCCACTATTTCCCACTCCCCTTGTAAGATTCCCTACACTCTGCCCAAGTGTTGGCCATAAAGTCTCAGCATCTGCTTTGATAGTCTGCATGGGGGAGCCCTGCTGAGGCCCTCCGTGGCAGGCTCCTGACCCGTTCCCTGCCCTCTCCTTCTTCCGATGTCCATATGGTATAATTTTTTTAACTTCTTGGAATCTTTTTCATACATTTATGTTACGTTTTAGTGATCTATTGTGATTATCATGTGAAATTTTTAGCCATTGACTTTCACAGGCCACTGATTTTTAAATTGTGTCTTAAGGTAAGCACATTGGCCAGTAATGAGGTAGTCTCAAAATATGGCTTTGTCACATTTGTTAAATAGAGATTCACATGGATTAAAGAGCTAAAGTTTTCTGTTAGCTTTATCCTGACTGTGTATTTAGTTTAGTGTCTCCTTGTGATAAAACTTAGAAAACTAAGAGTTTCCGATACCTTGTTGGTCTTATCTTGAGTAGAGAACCCAGTCATTCCAATGTAACCCCCTCGGTCTCTGGGTGCTGCTGTAACATGAAAGAAGCTAGGCAATTTATAAACAACATAAACTGAATTTTTACAATTCTAGAGACAGCAAAATCCTTAATTGATTAATTATTTAATTAATTAATAGGCTTGCTGTCTAACAACTTAAATTCATTGCTTCCAACATGGCTCTTTTTTTGTCCTGTCCTTTTGGAGGCAAAGGGACACTGTCTCCTCCCACCAGGGAGACAAAAACCTGAGGGCTCAACCAGCTCCTGCCATCATCTTTATCAGACATTAGCTCTGAGCATGAGATGAAGCAATTTTGGCTAATGAATTTGTTAGTCTCACACCTCTTTTATTAATGTAAATTGCTGTTCTGTGTATCAATGTTTATATGCATTTATTAGCACCATATATGTGCTGTGCCATGCATAGAGGCCAGAAAAAATGCCAGATCTCCTGCAACAGAAGTTATAGATGGTTGTTGGCCAGTATGTAAATGCTCAAAACTGAACCCAGGTCTTCTGCAAGAGCAACCTATGCTTTTTGCCACTGAACCATCTCCTCCGAGTGTGTCTTACCTCTTAATACTTGAACACTGGGAGAAGTCTAAACATGAATTTTAGAGAGAATATAAACATTCAAGCAAAAGCAGAAACCACACTCTAGTTTATTGGCATTTGCCATATTATCACTTTTTTCTCCTCTAGTATACTATCACTCTCAACCTTATTTGTTGGTTTTTAAAAGGGTAAATATTATTTGGGCCATTGGCCATAATTTTGTGTATTCTTGCTTGATGTGTTTTCACATGTCTTAGCTATAAAGAGCTGAGAGCTTTTGAGTGTCTCTAAGGCCTCCTCAAATCATAATCCTCCTCCAGATATTGTCGCCATTAACTAATGGCCTCCCCATTGATCTGAGCTTTCACAGTCTCTTGAAATTGTCTATGAAATAATCTTCCTGTCCTTAATGTTAACACTCACCAAATCCACACTCCATGCTACCTTCAACTCCCTTCTTTCCAGTGCATATGTCAGTAGATTCTTCTTTCAAAATGTTATTGCTTCCTCATTTATTGTCTGTACTAGTAGATAACATTCTTCCTACACAGACGCAGCATTGTGCAATGCTAAACTTTTCACATATTAAGTAATTTATTTCTTTAAGCATTCAAATATAGCATGAATTAACCCCATACTTATATTGCTAATTAGTTTCAGAAAGACCTCTCAGTGCCTAAGAGTGACAGAGCCCAGAACTCAATTTTACCTGATTTCACTCATCTATCAGTATCTTCTTTGTCATTGTTTGCAAAAAAGAAAAAAACAAAGCTAATAAGGCGTTTACTTCACACTATCCATACAATAACTTGCTATCATCGCGGTTGCTCTTCCTACAAGGTGGCTGGATTAGTGATTGTACATTTCATCATCTGTGAACCAGTGTTGGATTTTATTTCTAATATGCTAATGTGTTTTATATGTTACTGATAATCTCTTGCCCTTAATGTCATTTCTCTAACCATAAATGTTCAAATGGCCTATGGCCCTTAGATGCGTAGACCTGTGCTAGATTTTCTAAGCATTTCAATGAAAATTAAGCTTCCTTTCATCCATGTTCTAGTTTTGCTTAACGTAAGTCTGAAGGTTTGTTCTGCAAGCATCCTAAAAGCACAGTGCTCTGTAAGTAGCTCTTTGGGAGAACCAAGCGTAAATCTCTCCTCTCACATCTTTACTTTTTACCCTTAACATGTACAAATATAATTTATAAGTTAAAACATAACCTTAATATGTTGTATTAAGTTAGGAAAGGAAAATAAAAATGTGGTATTTTTACTTCCATTTTAACATTAAAATACAACAAAAATTGATATTTGATTTGGCTTCTGTTGACATGTTTATATATTTATTATCACAATCATGAAATTTTATTAGGAGAAGTTATTCTTCAGAATGGAGAAATTTACTTTGTACGTTCCTTTTCCTTAATTAGAAGGCTGAAAAACAAATTAATGCATAGAAATGGAAGAATATTCCTGTAATGCCTTCTCAAATGACGTACTTGATAGTGTACTAGAAAATGCCATGGACCCTTGTAACTTCATAAAAGCCACAAGGCTCCAGTTACTTTTGATTTATAATAGAAACAAGGTCATCCTCGTAATAAAAAAATAAGGAAAACAAGGTCTATGTTTTCAGACCCTGAGATGCAATTTGTCATGAAGATCACTGACAGTTTTATTCTCTAGAGAGATGACCTACCCCTTTCTGTTGTAAAATTATTTTCTTAGATTTTGTGCTGTTGCTTAACAATATTGTAGAACCAGAAGAAGTATAATGTTTTAATGGGAGAAAAGCAATGCATTTGAATTTTACTTTCTATAACAAACTTCTTCTTCCAAGCAAAATTTATTCTATGAATCTACTTCTCAAACAACAAGGGCCAAGTGAGAACGCTGCCTGGATCACTGACTTGCTTCTGGGAATAAAAAATTGGAGGAGTTCTGAGGGTCATAGAAGTCATGAGAAGGTAGGAGATAAAACCAGAAATATGTAGAAGTCACTTTAAGAAGTATAAAGAAGACAGAACATGGAACACAAATTCCTGCTGACCTTAAGACACAATAGAGCAAAAGGGATACAGGAAAAAAAATGAGCATAAAGCCCGACAAGAAAGGAGTCCTTAGCATCTCACACTGACACAATAGTTCAGACTTCCTCATCTTAGTTAGGAACCAGGAAAACAGCCATTCTGTCACTATCATTTCTCAAAAAAAAAAGTTTGGTTTCAACTCCCCAAGTTATTTGGTCGTCACCCCACATGATAAGGTGTCCTTGCTACTCTAATGCTCCAAAACTAACAGCATAGGAGCTCTTGGATTCCTTTTCTTTCTGCATCTCTGAAATATGATATCAGAATTATTTTGATAGGTATCACATTAACCCTGTAGATTGGTTTTGGTAGCATAGCCATATTCATAGTACAATTCCACTAGTGTGGAAACTCTATCGTCTAAATTCTTCTTTGATTTCCTCTTTCATTGTCTTGAAGCTTTCATTGTAGAAGTCTTCATTAGTATTTTTGTTCTATAAGGCCTCCAGTTCTCCCTAATAAAACAGTTATTCCTCAACTTTGACAAAATTTAATCACTTGTGAAAACAGCTTTAACAGCTTAGCACATGAAAGGCAAAGAGAGATGGCATACACCTGTAATTTCAGCCTTTGGAAAGCTGAGACAGCAGGATTACTACAGCATGGTACTGGCTTCAAACCGGGAAGACAGACTGATGAGCCAAAATAGAGGAACTGAAAATAAGTTGACAAAGTAATAGCTACCAATATTTTGACAAAATAGGCAAAAGTATACTGTGGCGTAAAGATGACCTGTTCAACAGATGGTGCTGGCAAACTGGGAATAATCTACAGATGAATAAAATTAGATTTCTATCTTTCACTTTGTGCAAAAAGCAGTTGAAAATGGATACAAGTCTTTAAAAATGAAACAGCTAATCAAAACATAGGGAATACTCTTCAGGACATTACAATAGGGATTAAGAACTTTTTCTGAATAGAACTTCAATAGCACAGATAAATGAAATTAAAATTTTCTGCACAGTAAAGGAAACTATCAGCAGAGTACAAAGACACCAGCAAAGATGGCAGAAAACTCTTCACTGATACACATCAGACAGAGGCCTAATATCAAGAATTTACAAAAACTTCAAAAACTAAATACTGAGGAACTCTCATTCAACAAAATAGTCAACTAATTGACTAGACAGTTTTCAAAACAAGAAATACAAATTGTTAATAACCAAACTCTACAGGGAAATGCATATATAAAATCTCAGCAGTATGATGTCTAGAGAAGACCTGCACAATGACCAGTCAACATGGCACTATGGACAGAAGAAATTTCACAAGGCCCTCCCTCTCCATGAAGAGCTATGGATAACTAATGGCTACGCAGACAGGGAGATTCAGTTTTCTCCAGTAATAAATCTCTTCCAACAGGTTATTTGATCTAAAGAGGTCATCTCTAAACACAATTTCATATAAACAACATTAAATGAATTTAGTAGGTTTTACATATACACGTATGCATATGTATGTATATATATATATATCAATAAGAAGAATAAAAGATTTGGAATTTAAGATGAAATAAGGGAGGCATTGGAAGGGAGAGACAAAGGGCTGGAAATTATGTAAATGCATTAATCATGTATGAAAGTCTCAAAAAAATAAAAAAGGTTTTCCATATCTCTACTCATCAGGGAAATGGAAATTTAAAACTACTTTGAGATCTCACTCCACTCCAGTCAGAATGGCTGCCATCAAGAATCTGACAACGAATGTTAGAGGACGGAGAGAAAAAGGAATCCTTATTTACAAATGTGTGTATATAGCTATTATAATAATCAGCATGAAGGTTAAAATTAAAAATATAATTACAATATACCCCAGTTATTCCACCCAGAGGAGTCCATGTCCAACCAGAAAGAAAACAATATTAAGTAAAGTCATTCAAATAGAAGTTCTCCCTTCTTTGGAGAACCTAGACTAGAAGTATAAATCTACATGTATAACATTTAGAAAGGAGAGCAAAAGGGGCAGCATTTTGTGATGAGGAGGAATAGATTACAGGCAAAAAGGCACATGAATTATGAAAGAGAATGGAAACCTAATAGTTTTTGTAGTTTAAGCACTATCGTGCTTTTTCTCCATTTATGTGGAATATGAGTGAATAAAAGTATAATTGATAGTGAAAATGTAACATCCTGATCAGAGCTCCATAGCTCTGTGGACATTCACTGAGTGTCAAGAGTTTGTACTGGGCAAGTGTTTGTTTGGGTAATTACCTCAATGTACATACCTATTTGATGTTTCCCACAGTGAGTTAATTACAATAAAAGGATTTTACAAAATTCTAGCTACAACAGCCAAACTCTCTGTAAATAGTGAGGTCACATATCTATTTTCTTATAGAATGTGCATCCTAGCGTTGATTGACTTAAAAAGCTCCTGCTACAAAGTGCCTGTGATGAAGCTCCTGTGACTGATAAGTGCTGTTTGACAATGAAACCGTACACAGGACCTCCAGAGCCACAGGCTGATACTGCTGGGATGGTGGAGCTTAATCTGACTATTTAGAGAGAGATGGAGTCTTTGGGAAATGACTGCGCTTGCGTAAGATTGCCAGGGCGCAGCCTCCACTGTTGAGTTGCAGTATGACAGACCTGTTCACAGACAGAAATGGCTTGCTTTGTTGTAGCCGGCATTTTGCTACTTTGTGGGTTCTTTTTTCTTCCACCCTTCTCCACCTCTCTTCTTGCTCTCTTTCAACCTCCTAACACTAGATAGGACCAAAAAAAAAGTAGAGAGAAAAAGGGGTGTCATTATCATTAAACTACTTCCTGATGATTAGGGGAATGGAATTCCTTGGGGTAAGTTTGATCTTTGGGATCAGAATATCTAATTCCTCCTCCTCCTCCTCCTCCTCCTCCTCCTCCTCCTTCTCCTCCTCCTTCTCCTCGTCCTCCTCCTCCTTCTCCTTCTCCTCCTCCTCTTTTTCTTCCTTCTCCTCCTCTTTCTCCTTCTTCTTCTTCGTGCAGGACTACTTAACAACTTCCAACACCACCAACCAGCCAACAACAACGGCCCTTCCTCTAGAGGCCCTAGCATGTATATATCCTCCAAAAGGTTCCCAGAATTCCAAAAGTCTCACACTTGCAGAATCTATCTGTGACTGGCAAAATCATGCCTCTGCTAAAGCACAAAGCAAAGTCAGGTGACTCAATCCCCACACCAGGGATTAAAACGAAAACATATTCTCAGTGACCAACTCGCTGATTACCTCCCCCTGAGGGGTGCAGCCTTGCCAGGCCACAGAGGAATATGATGCAGCCAGGATCGATGAGACCTCATAGGTTAGAAGGGGAGGAGGTCCGCCCCTATCAGTGGAAAGGGCATAGGGGGAGAAGAAGTAGGGTGAGACTGGGAGAAGAAGAGGGAGGGGGGCTGTAGCAGGATATAAAGTGAATAAACTGTAATTAATAAATAAATATATAAATAAAATTAATTTTTAAAATAAAAAACAAAAAAGAAAAATATTCTTATATTATTTATGTGTTTTTTTAAAGAAACCAAAATTCCAAAATTCTCACTATGCTTTGTTCCTGTACCACACTGGGACTCTGCAAAACTAGGTATGACTCCTCAACCTTACTTTTAGAACTATAAACTAAATAGTATCTTTATGAAGTTAGCCCACATCTGATATTTTACAGTAGTGAAAAGTATATCGAAATGGTGGGCCTAGAGAAATGGTTCAGTCGCGAAGATCACATACAGTTCTAGAAGAGACCTAGAGTTTGGTTCCCAGCAACCACATCGAGAGATTCACAACTGCATGTGACTCTAACTCAAAGTAATTAGATCCCCTCTCTTTCCTTAACGTTCAGATGAGCTCACACACACACACACACACACACACACACACACACACATACACACACACACACACTACTTCAAAATAAAATAAAATGTAGAAAATAATGTAGCTGTATAGCATTGTCTTTCTACTGTGAGAAAATATACATGATTGAATATGATCAACTATAAGGTGTGAAGAGTAGACTGTAAATCGCCTTGGTCCTCTTTTTTACCTTCACTAGAGGGAGTTTTACTTTTATGCCCTCCTTTGTCCTTATTATTCTCCTTCAAGTAAACATCACTCACTTATTTAAAGGATAGAAGATTTATGTCTGAAAATAAGAGAAAGAGAGATGTGAACTGGTATCTATGCAATACTTCCCCATGGGTTTTTTTCTGGACTGACTCTAACATTTTACATGAAATTTCATCCCTACAAAAAAAAAAAATGGTGAGTCTCTAATAATTTTAAATGAGCTTAAGGGGGTATAAACAAAAAATAATAATCTGAGTATATAGATTCACAGTAGAGTTATGCTACATCATTTAATTTTATGAACACAGTATGTTTCCTTTTCTTAAGGAATAAAAAGTAAATCCAAACAGTTAAAAAAATATAGCTCAGATAATTCAGAAATTTCCATTCAATAAACATTCTCTAATACGTGAAAGCATAAGTTACAATGTTCTGTCCCTGGCATAATTTGGTTCATACTGAAGTTAGTGCTGAGCATTGTTAATAAAGTGTGGCTCCTCACCAGGGGTGAGCATCATGATCTTCAGTCAGTGCTCAACTGGCAAAGTCGAGTTCTGTTTCAGCGGTTGGTGGGAAGAGTAAATTCGAGTTGATTTTGAGAACTTCAGCATTAGTTTCTAACAGACTCAAAATATTTGCAATAGAAGCATTTGCATCTCTGTCACTAAGAGCATATACAAACATGATTCATGAAGCCATAGTGCCCCACACTCTAATGACCTCAAGAGTCAAAAACCAAGGACAAACAATGATAATCCAACCATGTATGTTTTTTAGTTTATTAATTTCTTTTAGACTATAAAAACCTCTGAAGGATCCGACTCCCATCATATTATGATTTTCAATACAAGCTGTGGAGGTTTGCACATATTACTATATGGCTCCTGATTTCAATTTTAATTTAATTTGAAATACTCATGGCATAGCTTTGTAACCCTGAATTAATAACATCACCCTGGTTCCCTTATCTCAAGCCAAAGGGCTGGACATTTTCATCATTAGTATCTCTTCCAGTGGTGTCATTGTCACTCTGAATAATTAAATCACGTTTCACATGTAGAACAATCTAATTGAGGGAGGATTCATTTGAAAATTCGTTATGAAAATCAGAGCTAAGATGCTACTATATGACATGGAAAATAACCACACAGAATTAAGCGTATGAGCTGGATGAGAGAAGGATTGAGGTTAATAGCAAGGGGATTTATTTTATGAGCTGTCCCTTGACAGTAGTTCTTAAATTAGAAGACATGGCTAACACTCTAAGTCCAATTCAAGGCATAGTCAGCAAATAAAGAAATTAGTTTTCAGGCAAGAACTTGTTGTTTGTGTGATTAACTCTTATAATCATCTTTTATTAAAAAGAAAAACTAACTGACATTTATGGCCAAGAACATAAATTAATGACATTTTTAAAGTAATTATTTAAAACATTATTATACATGGAAACACTTCAGTGTCCATATTTAAAATTCCATCTGCAGTAAGTTCAAAAGGGAAATAAAAATAAATATAAGGCGGGACTGGGAAGGGAGTAGGGAGGGGTTTATGGGGGGATAAGTGAATAAAGTGTAATTACTAAAAAAAAAGAAAAAAGAAAAAAGAAGAAAATTCCAATTATTCTCTTGAAATACTGAGACCTTAACCCTACCAAGTCTCTGGTAAAATATGAATAGTTTTTTATTTTGCTGTTTTGTTTTGTTTTTTGTTTTTCTTTTTTGATCTAGGATCTCACACTATAGCCCAGGCTGGCCTCTGTCTCATAGCAACTATCCAGATATCCTGCTATCCTGCTTCACTCTACCAAGTGCTGGCATTATAGATGTGAGCCACCATGGCCAAGTTTGGGATCCATATTTTTAATTTATTATTGTTATTATTTAGTCTATTTATTCTGCTAAACTAATAGGATAGTTTCCAAAAATTTTCCTCATTTTTTCTTCCGGGAACAATAGCATATGAAGTAAATCTTTCTAATCTTATTTATGTTTAAAAGTATGTTTTAGTAGTCATGTGTCACCTATACTTTGCCGTGAATACTATCAGTCATAAGGTGATTGTTAAATTCCTTACAAGGCATTTCTCTTTTGGTGGATTCTGGGTTTTTCCTCATAAAAGAGACCTAGTCCTATATGAGATAAATGTAGAATATTTATTGGAAAAACTATTAAAACTTCGACATTTGTCAAAGGTAATTAAGAGCAACACCACTATAATTTAGTATGTATCTAATTTAGAATTAATATATTTAAAAAGAAACAAAGAAACAAAGAAACAAAATAAGAAACAAAGAAAGAAAATAACCACACACAAAAAAAATGAGTCATTGAGGACACAATCATGTTTAGCTTGTGACTTTCAAGAAAGCTTGGTCATTGTTATGACAAAAAAAGAAAAAAAGACTTCATGAGAGGGCCTTCCTCATCCTTCATTAAATGATGATAGTGAAAGATAAGGCATTGTGGGCATGAAAGAATATTGATATGAGTAGGCCTCCAAGGAGCTCTGAACTCTTCACCGACTCTGAGAACAATGGGAAGCAGAGCAGACCAACAGGGCCCCTGATCCTATTGTAGCAGATCCTCCTATTTACCTTTGACATGCATCTATTTTCTCATTTCATAAAGAGAACTTGCAAGTAGTAATTAACCATGTGACCTTCCCATTCAAGGATTGTGTCTACTGTACTTCACACAGGTCTGGGACTGTTCCTCTCTCCTGTGAAGGAAATATGAGGATGATGAAAATCTGAAGAAGCCTAAATTTCAACACTCAAAAGTAAGAGATTCCCGCTATGCATATCCATGTAGATAGGGGAGGTGGGAGGCCAGGTGGCCCAAATGACAGGAAATAGAAGGACCTGAAGAATTGCAGTTACCAAATGTACTAATGGCAAAGGTCGAGATAGAAGTAAAGATTTATGGGAAAATGACAAACTTAACACAGTAATGTTTCAAACAAGGATGTATGTCCTACCAGACTGTGCTATATATCCTGACATCCATTGGACATGAGACACATTCCCAGAAAGAAATACATGGTCTAAGAGATCCATGAACCAACTGAAGTTAATTCCTTGTTCTTCAAAACAAATCATTTGTATGTGTGTGTGTGCACATGTCTATGACTGTGTCTGTGTATGTGCTCATGTGTGTATTTATCTATCTGGGTACAAGTATACATTGGTACATATGTATAGAGGTAAAATGATGGTGGTGTCTGGCATCTTCTTTAATTACTGTCCACCTTACCTTTTAAACGGATTTATAGTAGAGTGTGGTGTTTGTTTCCGAATGTGAGTGCAGGCATGCCATGCATGCAGAAACCCAGGTAGGTGAGAAGAGAGCATCAAATTTCCTAAAACTGGAGTTACACGGAGTTGTGAGCCACTGAGTGGTGCTGGGAATTGAACCTGTGTTGGAAGAGGAGGAAGTGATGTTAACTACCAATCCATCCCCCCAACCCTTTTCCACATTATTTTTAAGGCAGGGTCTCTCGGTAAACCTAGAGTTCACTTATCAGACTACACTAAATGGCCAGAGAGTTTCAGTAGGCTTCTTATCTGTCTCTAGAATTCTAGGATTACAGATGTGCCCAACATTTTACGTGGGTGCTCGAGATGCAAACTCAGGTCCTCATGCTAAATGGCAAGCACTCCACTGACTTCAATCATTTCCCATGGGCAGCCAAATTAGCATCTTTAACAGACATTAGATTTTATAACATTAAAATCCTAAACATGTTTAGAGTTTCTAATTTTATACTTTTTTGGTAGCCATTGGTAGATAGTGTTAGATTTTTGTGTGGAGCATTGTATGTGTATTTATTGTATTCACTTATTTACCATTGTGACTCCTACCTTTACCTAATGTCTGAAATATAATAAATACTTGTTGAATTATGCCATTTTGCTGAATATGGTATCATGTTAACATAAGGGCTCAATACTAGTTTCAAATAAGTCTGAAGTCTCCCCTTTCCTATTTTAAATGTGGAGAATTTGCATGCAGTTCTTATTAATACACCACAACCTATAAAGCAACAGACTTTCATAGCAAAAGTTAAAAAAATGTACAAATCTATTTAAACAGTAGTTTGCAGTAAACAAAAAGTTTTAATAAGGCAGTATATGTACACAGGTAACTTTAAAATTTCCATTTTCACCTTAGAGCCAATTTTATGTATTAATTATTTATTTAACACAATTTTCAGCATTCATCATATTTTAAGTGATGAGCTCTTTGCTCCACAGCAGAGAGCAGTCCGTTGGGTTCTTACTGTCTTAATTGGTGAGGAATATGTGAAACAGAAGGAGTAACCATTTAAGATGAGGCCTGATGGCTGACTTGCCTGTGTCATTAGAGTGGGAGGGCAGAGAACTGGGCAGAGAGCTGAAAAGGTGTTTTGTTTTTTGTAGGATAACATAGTTGAAATGTTATCCCACATAGTTGAAATGTCAGGATTTTGTTTTCAAAATGACTAGATAATAGAGGAAGGAATGGAACTACAAAATGAAGATGAAGGTCTGTATATGATAATACACCAATAGATCTGAACATCTTTATGTACATAAGTCCTTTTTAAAAAGTATGACATTTATTTATTTAGTAGGAGGTGAGTTAAGCATGTGCTCCACAGTGCACAGTATGTAGTTGCAAATTTGAGGAAAACTTGAAGAGTCAGCTATATCCTTCTACCACGTAGGTCATAAGGTTCTAACTCAGTCCTAATTATCCCCTTCCACCATGTGGGTCTTGAGGTGCTAACTCAGTCCTTTTGCTTGGTAGCAAGTGTCTTCACCTACTGAGCCATCTCATCAGCCATGTTTTTATATCTTACCCTCTCACCATGAATTTTGGCTTAACTTTATTGATTTTTCTAAAGATATACAGTTAATATATATTTTTAAGAAACTTATCTCCCAGGCTCATTGCCAATCCTCATTATTAGCCTGGAAGTCCTTTTAGAAAGGAGTTGAAAAGTTGAAATAAGTTAGGAAAATATTGATTTGGTATGCCTGTGTCCACCCCTCCCTTCTAACATATACACACTGCTTTGCTCCACAAATAGGAGCAATGAACAACTTCACAGATACCGAAAGATTTCTGCTTGCAAACACCTTAAGTTTGACAAGCCAATTCAGTTCATTAATGCATCATTTTTATCTTCCCAAACAAGCAAAATTTTAAGAAATTCAAAATAACACTGAGATTGAGAACATATAAATGTTCAAAGATCTAAGAATGTACTTGGGGAACATATTTTGTTCCTCACACTGTACTCACTAACTCCTCATGATAGGATTGCAGCCAAGTTCTTGTAACATTTCTAGAATGCCTAGCTAAACAACTATAATAAAAGAAGCAATTTGGGGGCTTGGAGAGATGGCTTAGAGGTCAAGAGTTCTTGCTGTTCTTCTAAAGCAACCACATGGCATATTGTCCTCTTCTGACCTATAGGCACACCTGCAGGCAGAATATTGAATAAATAATAAATCAATAAGTCAGAATGAAAGAAAGAAAAAGAAAGAAAGAAAGAAGTTATTTGGACTCTGAACAATCACATTCTGTAAAATATTGCCTTGAAATTGCTAATGTAGAAGGTGTGTTTGTACAGACTAAATCTAAGCCACACATGAACTAAAGGGTGGAGCCCCATGAAGTCACTTGTCATATACAAGTAAAATGGGATCATACCTCCATTCTTTTAAAAACTCTTCTTATGATATCAAAAATGTCCCCCATAGGCTCATGTTTAAACCACTTGTTCCCCAGTGGGTGGCGCTGCTTTGGGAGTAAACCTTCAGGAGGTAAGATCTTTCTAATAAAAGGCTGTCATTAAAGGTATGCCTTTGATGGTTGTTATCCCAGTTCCTGTTTCTGGCTGCTGGCTGTTTCCTGATTTATTCGCATGCCACACTACTACAGCCATAGATGGAAATGATTGCACACCACACTTTCTGGCCATAATGGACTTAAATATCCCTGAAACTGAGGACTTAAATCAACCTTTCCTGTCTCACATTGTTTCTATCAAGTGTTCAGGTTGCAACAATGAAAGAGCAACTAATACAGTCCCTGCCAAAAAAAGATAGGTAGAAGGAGAAAATGCCCCAGAATCCTGGAGTACATAAGATGTGTACTATCCTAGACTACTCTGAAATTCAACAATTTCACTGAATGGTAAGCCAAAAGACTGAGACCATTCACAATCTTATCTAGCAAGGGCAAGATAAGCGCAATGTGAATTTCATAAGACCTAAAAGCCCTTTCCTTAAATATTATAACAATTTGTGTACTTTATACCTTATAAGGGCTTAATATAATATACATGTCAATTAAATTACCATATCTATCCCATTAGTGTAGGCAAGTATTTTATATTATTAAAACACTTCTAAGAAGAAACACAAAATTACAACTAAAAATACAGCAATACGTCATTTTAAAAGTAGACTTAGTTTTCAAGGAACATTCTGAAATCTATATTAACAGTGACCATACAAGTTGTACCACTGTCTCCTGTAGAATGGACTAGAATCTAAAATGAATAGGACCTAGTCATATATAACTAACGAGGGAAAACCGCTCGTCCAGAAGATCTCTGTATGTGGCTGCATACATTCAAAACACTAAAGAAAAAAATGGAAATGAAGATAAACATTGTTTTCAACAGTCCAAACAATTGGACCCACAAATAGAAACAAAAACTGAGAGTTCTCTATTTTCTAAAGATGAAATCCTGCAAATTACAGAGACATGGCCTACTGCGAACAAAAATGTTGGAGGAGCCAGGTCAGTTATTGTCAGGAAAAAAAACAAGAAAATAACAGGGCAAATCTGCCTAATCACCCTGCTCTGAGGGAAATATTAAGGACCCACTTTCCATTGCTTCTTAAACACTCAGAGGGGAATTATGAAAGATCTGAATGAATGACAATACACTCCTCTAGTGGTTACGAAGCCACTCTCAACCATCATCCTTCCCCCCTCTCCCGCAAACAGACCCCCAGCACAACAAATCACATCTTCAGAACATAGAAAACCAGATGGTAGGAATCCTAATAATAGTAAAGATTATTCACATGGAAACTATTATTTCTTCCCAGCAATCTTTCTCAAGTCAGATAGGTAAAGATCTACTTACTAAATCTACCTTAGGTAAAACATAGGATTGAAGAATGAGTTTTAAGTCTGATAAAATTCTGCATCAATTACGTGATAGGTGAGGACAGTCACATAAATGCATTGTGTGTGGTTTGAGAGAAAGAAAGAATTAACTGAAGTTTCCAAAATTCAGTAGGCTTTTCGTGCTTATGCAAAAGCAGCTAGAGAATAGCCTACAGACTCTAGCCTAGTTTTCCTAATATTTTGTTTAAACTTCCTCATTGGCTTGTTAAGATTTCAGTCAACAGACATCCTAAGCCAACTGAGTTCCATGCCTGGACAATCCAATTTACGTATTGATCATTTTCCTTCTGTAGCTAGATATTTGTGAATCATGTAAGATCTTACCCTATTCTCAGAAGCTCAACCATCTTTACAATTCTTCACAGTTTAAAAAAAAATTAAAACTGAAATTACCTAACCAATCAAATTTCCTTGTGCTGTTTCATGTCCTGTACCTTTTGGTCCTGGAAACCTGACGAAGGCAACATGGGAATGAAGGAATGATAGACTCTAAAGAAACAATAAATGCATACAAAGAAGTTGGAGTTAAACAGGCTGTCCTTGCTCTTCTAGACAACCTGCAAACCCAGTGTATTTATTATGTATAGCACAAAGGTGTGGTGGGCTGTGCTAGTCTTGGTAGCAACTCTGTAGGGGACCACTCTCAGGCTGCAGTCATTAGGAGGAAGGAGCTACAGTTTGTCATTTGTTTGTACACATGGTCAGTAATTTGTGAACAGTGTGCTTGGGTCAGAGGAAGATCTTGCTGGTTCTCTTTGCCTGACTCAGATCAGGGAGGCCAGTACCAATGGCTCTGAGACATTGAGATCCTTGACAGGACCATGCTTATGTCAACAATATATATTCACTCATTATTTTATCATCTTGACCTGCTCCAAGCTACTAGAATTCTATACACCTTTCGCTTCGGGAACTCACAGATTCCATTCTCATGAATAAGCCCAACAAGGAATTAAGCCTACCATACCTGATGCCAATATAACACACACTGATATAGCTAAATATTACAAATGTAGTATTTAACAGGATTAGGCAATCTTTCCTCCACCAATTTCCTATCCTCTATTTCACTATCAAAAACCAGGTGGTCCAATACACCCCCAAAACAGCAGGGAAAAGGAGATATATATTCATCAGCTCAATCAAATCTTCAACTGGGAAGAAAGGGGCATTCTTTGGTTAACTAACTTGCCCAAGCCTAAGCAGCCAGTCAGTATTTAAATCTAGGTTGTTCACACTAACAAACAAATTAAAGTCAGATTTCACCAACACTGCTTAGCTCTGTGAGAATGAAGTTCAATTACACTTGGCATTATATTCCATAGGACTAGGGCCAGATTTATTTGCCAGCACTGTTCAACGATGTGTGGCATGCTTTCTTCTCTCTCAACACACACTCTCTCTCTTATATTCTTGTCACATTTATACATTTGAAACAGATAATTAAAATTGTTTGTTTGTTTATTGGGCCTATTTATGGCTCAGTGAACAGAAGTGATTGCCACACAAGACTAACAACCTGAGTTAATTCCAAGAATCCATATTAAAAGTCAGAAGCAAGAGTCGCCATCTCCAACGCCAGAACTCCTACAGAAAGGTGGAGACCGGCGAACATCGAGAAGCTCGAGAAGCTGGTAGTCCAGCTAGCCTGGAATATAGACTGGAACAAGAATAAGAAAGACTATGTATCAAATAAGAGGACAACAAAGTCAACTTCCTAAAGTTGTCCTCTGACCTCCACAGGAATGCCAAACACACACACAAATAGTAATTAATAATATAATAATAACAATAATAAATGAAGAATGATCATTTATTATTTGGACTAGGAAGGAGCAGGCAGACCTCTTAGAAATAATAATAATGGAACATACTTTCCAATTGTCACCAAAACCCCACCAAAACAGTGTTGGTCCTTGAGAATGGAGACATGTGATCAGGTTTTCCAGAATCCTCACTTCCTAGTAGAAGTTATCATGACAAATGTCCTTGACGTCTGTAGTTCTCACCAGAGACTGCAATTGACTGAAATCACTTACAGAACCTTCACCCAGCTCATCCACCCCCTGAGGCTGACAGGACGCTGGGAAATTTATGCGTAAAGTATCATATGCCCAGATCGTGCACGGGCATGTTGTTTTCACATTAGGATTTGCTGAAGGTAACAAGCATACACTGACAAAGGCGCGCTGGCAGTCTGTAAAGAAGTGCAAATTACGAGAGTCTCCTCACTCTTAAATTCCTCTAACAGTATTTCTTAAAGGCGGTTTCTGTTGATCTTGATTTTTCGCCGGAGTATGGTAAATAGCTCTCCCGGACCTGTTTCCATTTTTTGCAGTAGACAACGACACACATTTTCCTGAGGCCTGAGAGGAAATTAGAATCAGGCCCCACTTGTGCTCCCCTCGTCCTGAAGCTTACATCATAAGCACTTCATTGGTGGATCTTTGAAAATCCAGAACACCCGCAGATCTGTGGGATGACGCTGATGCTTATTTGCTGTCAGTTTTCTCTACTGCGAACTGAGGTACCTCCATCAGCTGCTCAGTGCCAATGCTGGATTTGCAGTCATCTCCCTCTGTTCCTTTTCATTACGCGAAGTCTTAACGTTCCTTTCTAATCCCTTTCTGCCCCATGCCTCCCTTCATTTTATTTCCCCAACTTTGTCTTTCATCTCCTATGCTAAATTTTAACTTACCTGATGATTGCTTTTAAACCCTTTTATATTAACCTTAGATTTGGAAGGTTGTCATAAATGCTTGACAGACGCATTTTCATTACATAAAAAGAATACTTGTGCTCCCAAATCCATTTGGTTATAGAACACAGCTATTTGGTTTTGAGGCAGATATGCATAATAAAAGGTCTATTTTAAATGCACAGAATTCCATATCATTCAATAGGTCCTGATACCTGGGTCCAGTTTAATTTAATTCACCAAAGGACTATCCCTGAATGACTAGCTCAGTGTGCATCCTCTGCAAGAAAGGCCATGGTGCCCATCATGAATTCATGAAACCCATGAATATCCGAGATCATGTTCATTTAAAAGGCTTATTAATCCTGAATGAATAATTTAGATAACCCCGAAAGCCATTTTACAACCCGAGATGTCACATTGATTTTATAAATGAAGGGAAAAAGAAAGGACTAGTAGAGCTATGACAAATTTTTTAAAAAGCAGAAATATGTTTGTAACAACTTTCTAAAGAAATATTTTTCTGGTCATCTCCAAACTTTGGTCCCAGGAGCTCCTTCACCGAGCTCATATATATTACATCTGCTTACTTCTTAATAAACTAGCCAGTGTATGGGGCTGGACAGATAGAGGAACTATGTAGCTCACCTGTTGCTCTTGTAATATACCAAAGTTCAGTTCCCACGCACAGACAACTCACAACAATCTGTGACTCAAGTTCCAGGGAATCAGACACCCTCTTCTGGCCTCTGCAGGTAGTGTACGTACATGGCACACACACCACGCAAGCAATATATTCATACACATAAAGTAAAGTAAATCTAAAAAACATTTTAATTAGGCTACCCATATGTTTCTAAGTTCAATATTGTTTCTGTTGAGTTTTTCTAACAAAATTGTTCATAATAGTCTTCTATTGTTTTTAATCTTTTAATTTTTGTTTTGTTTTTTAATTTAATATTTTTTTAATTTATTTACTTTACATCCTAATCGTAGACCTTTCCCTCATCTCAGACAGGTTCTACACTCCTTCCCTTTTCTCCACTATCCCCTTCTCCTAGTCCTCAAAAAGGGAGAGCCCTCCAACTCTACTAAATGACCCCAGTTTATCAAGTCTCATCAGGACTGGCTGCAGCTTCTTTCTCTGTGACCTGGTAAGACAACCCCTCCAAGGGGAAGTGATCAAAGAACAGGCAACAGAATCCATATCAGAATGAGCCCCTGCTCCCCTTACTAGGGACCCATATGGAGATTGAGTTACATTTCCAGGTACATCTGAGCAGGAGTCTAGGTCCTCTCAATGAATAGTCCTTGATTGGTGCATCAAAATCCACAAGCACTCCTGAGCCCGTATCCGTTGGCTCTGTTGGTCTTTTTGTGGAGCTCTTGTTCCCTCCAGGTTCTTCTATGCCCCCACTCTTCCATAAGACTCCAGGTGCTCTGCCCAAGGTTCTGCCGTGAGTCTCAGCATCTGCTTCCACAACTTGCAAGATGGAATCTTTTAGAGGACATCGATAGTAGGCTCCTGTCCTGTTCCCTCTTTTCAACTAATTCCAATGTCTATTCTGTTTGCCCTTCTGAATGATAATTAAGCATCCTCCCTTGAGTCCTCCTTGTTACTTAGCTTCTTTAGGTCTGTGGATTAAGGTATGATTATCCTTCATTATACAGCTAATATCCACTATAAGTGAGTATATACTGTGCTTGTCATTTACTTTTTATAATCTAGTGAATTAAAGAATTTAAAAAAATGTAATCTTAGTAATTTACTCACAAAGATATTTTGTTGTAACTCACTGAAAATTATAATATGTAGCTTATAAACATATATTAAGATGATGATTGTTGGTTTTTCAAGAGTGACTTGATATTGTACTGATGTCAACAAACACATACACTCTTTGATCTTTACATCTTCCAACTCTATGTTGCTTACCTCAGGATCACAAGATGGATGCTCTGTTACTAGATCTCATACCTATAATACAAGTTGAACTTTTTTTTAATTTTAAGATAAAATGTTCTGCTTTGACCTCATTAGCACGAACAGTTCAAAACTCTGCCAAACTAGAGAATCAAACATTTTGGTTTTCTCTTCTGCATCATAGAGAACAGCAAACATGCATGAATATGGTGAAAAGATCATAGTTGTCCATTTATCCATTTACTTCATGTTAAACAGGAACTTATAAACCTTGGGCAGTAGGATGGCTTTTGAGAGTAATTGTGTTTGATTTGCTGGGGTCAGAGATAACAGGTAGTGGTATAGTCCTATGGTAAGAAGGGGAACACAAGACTTAATTATCCTATGGGTGGGGGAAGAAGTCCAGGTACCTTTAAAAGTCATTTGCTGAAAGCTTAGCTCTCATTCTCATTGGTGGAGTATTTTCAGGAATCCCCAGGTACATGATGAACAGGTTTCTTATCAGGAAAGGGTAAAACCTGTATTCTTCCCTCATTGCTATGCGACACTTCTTCAAGGATCTGGGGGAGAGAAGGGAACCCAGCTGAGGAAGGGAATCTGTCAATTTTGCACTGAGCTCAGAGGCTATCAGGTAATGCCAGACTTTTACCTTGCAAGCAGGGTCAAGCAGCTAATATTAAAAATTGTTTTCTTCCATGGGGAAGGTCTTAGGGTTGGGCCTGGTATTGGTTGGACGTTCCCTCAATCTCTGCTCTATTTGTTCTGTCTTTGTCTGTCTTTGCAGGTCTTGTAGGTGGGGACAGTTTTGGATTGAGGTTTTTGTGGGTAGGTTGATGAGCTCTTCTGTCCTCTACGTGTCTTGTTTAGATAAATGGTGTCTTCTTCAGTCTCCATGGCCCTTAGAGTCTAATTAGCTAGAGTCCCCCTCATATTCTTCCAGAAGAATTCTGATTTAGGTCTGCAGCTTGTCACAGAAATGCCCCCACCCACTGTTTCTCTTTTTTCTGCAGACCCTCTGCCCTCCTGCTCTTCTCCCCCAATGGATACAAAAAAGCCAACCCCTATCACTATTAATGCTACTCTGACATGCTTGGAGACAGGAGCCTACCAGAGTTGTCCTCTTAGAGGCTCCACCCAGCAATGATACTGAGACAGATACTGAGTCTCACAGCCAAACACTGGGCAAAGCACAGGGAGTCTATTGGAAAAGAGAGGGTGTTATACCCAGTTCACGAGACCCCAAAAGACCTACAGGAATTGACCCCATTGCAAAACACACAAGGGTCTTTTATTACAAGCTCGAGCTACGTGGCCGTCCTTTACAAAGACAAAGGGGTAAGTGACCCTCCCTCCCCTCCCAGAGAACAAGGTTTTTAAAAGAACAAAAATGTGATCAGGGTAGTAGAAACCTTGTTGTTACAGGATTGGGTAAGAGGGTAGTCTGTAGGGAAGCTGACCTTTAAAATGATCAGTCTGTTTTTAGGTGCCAAGACTGCAAATGGTCAGACCCAGCTACCTGGGGGACATCCGACCTCTAGTACTGCCCTGTTACATACAGGTTTTCTTAGGGGCTATATGACTCTAGTCACTCTAAGGTTTATCTGGGTGGGGGATTGCTGCTGACTCTCTGCTCTGAAAGGAATGTGTTCTGATGATTTTGCCCCAGCCCCAGAAATTAACTCTTAAGTTTCTGAACCTTTCAGGGGGAGAGATTAATGGATATACAGGTGAAAAAAGCTCTACAAAAAGATCATCAGAACCAATCAACCAGGGCTGAGAGGCCTATGGAGTCTGAAGTACCAACCAAAGACAATGCATGGCCTAAACCTAGGTCCTCTAGATGCTGACGGGCATCTTAAGCTTCATGTAGGCTCAACAGTTAGGGGAGTTGGGGAAATCTCTGGCATGGACTATGTTACCTGCTTTTTTATCACATCCCCCTGATGGGCATGCCCTGCCAGGTCACAGGGGAGGAAGAGGAACTCAGTCGTCATGTGGCTAGATGAACTGGGGTGTCTGGGTAAGAGGGCTCCCTTATTGCAGGAGGGAGGGTGAAACAGGGAGGAAAGGAGGAAGTGGCCTACTACTGAGATATCAATTGAATTAATTAATAAAAAATGAAAAAAATGGTGCCAGAAAAGGAATCAAAAGGCAAAAATCTAACAAGAAGAATGCAATGGCATATGTTTTCAGTTTAGAGGATATAGCTTTGAAAAATATTTTAAAACACTGGGAAAATTAAAGTTAACCTACTGTCCAATGTTATCCTGAGGACCCTAAGGCAACAACCAGAACTGATAGGCTATTCAAAAACATTAAAGGTAATTAAATATGAATATCTAAATTTCTTAGGTCAGTCTTGAACATCTGTATTTTTTTTCCATATGAGTCTTATGAGATAGAGTTGCTTTATGTAGCCCAGGCTGGCCAAGAATTTACTCCATTGGCCAGGATTGCCTTGAACTTGTAGATACCATCCTTTCTCTGCATCCCAAGTGCTGAGATGACAGATATATGCCATTTCTCCCTGACTTTTACGTGTTATGTATTTAAAGATGTTTTTTCATGTGAGTCAAAAGTACAGTAAGTGTTGAGAAAATCCTCTAAGGCTTATTGTAGAGAACTGGAGATTTCAGAGCAAAGTACTAATAAAAGAAGTTATACATAAGTTCACTTCAAACATATAGAGGAAAATTACCTTCTCAGAATAATAATTCTTTGTAAAAGATTTGTGAAACTATGTCCTTAATGGATGGAACATGAGTATGAGTGTACATTTGGAATGTGAATGTGTCTAGAAATTATTTGCAAAACTGAAAGAGATTATCATTATTCATAATTTTAATGCCATTAATCATGAAACCCATAAAAGCTCAAAGTGTATCAGTTTCAATTCTATGTGACATACTTTAAGGAATTTCTCCTGAAAGCCTGTTATGTTTCTAAATGCTTCCAGCGCTGAATTGCAACATTGGCAAAAATAATGGATTATATATTCAGATTCACCGTTTGGGTGGTAGCTTTGCTAGGTCAGGGTGGCCTAATCTCTGTAACGGGGGCATGAAAAGTTAAGATGCATTTCTCTAACAAAGGGGAAAGGTGAAAATGTAGGGGAGAGTGGAAAGTTTTAGGAATCAGGCCTGCATTCCTTTGTCAGAACTCAGCCACATGCCCATCTACCTGCAGAGAAACCTGGGAACTGCAGCAGGAAACTGAGGCAGAAAACAGTTAATATGTGCATTATGTCTGCCTTTGCCTTAGAAATGCTTCGGGGACTGACCTCTTGAATACCCTGAAAATAAACAGAAAACGTCACACTGGTTAAAAATAAATATGCATTAACTGAGTAAAGAAAAAGGAGGGGAGAGGGGATAGAAATGAGGGAATGGAGGGGAGAAAAGGTGAAGAAAGGGAAATCCAGGAAAGGCAAGGCAGAGGAGGCTGCCTGGATACCATTGAGGTCCATGTGCTCAGAATGATGAGTAACAAGTAGGATGTCAACCTGGACTACATAGGGAGATCCTGCTGCACCAACACATACCTGAATTTACAAACCATTTTCAGAAAGGGCTGTGAGTGTTTTTCAGGAGCAGATGTTTCATTCACATCGTTATCAAGGACCCAGGGGCTTCCTTTCTGTTTTCTCACAGCTGTGTGTCAGCTCCTTCCTATGCCTGCTGCTTTCTAAAATATACAGTGTCCCACAGCAATTAGCCCATTCTCCACCTCCAAATTCAGGGATTCAGGGAGGTGCCTTGAAATGCATGTCTTAACATTGGACTCAGCCTAATTCTGGGCAAGGATTATGAAATGACAACGACTAACTTGATCCAGACTAATTCCAGGGAATAGAGTTAGTAGCCAAACCACTTAGTTAGGTGATATACAGTCTATGACTCTGGTCTTTTACTTTGCTCTTTACCCAAGTCACTGAGAGAATACGTTTATGCACGTACTTCTGTCTTCCTGAAAACCCTTCTCTGAGGCCACCCTCTCTCACTTGTCTGCATTCTGAGGCCCAGCTTCACTTATCTTTAACTCTCATTTAAGATAGTATTTTCTCCTTCTACCATCTGTAAGTTTTATCATCTCTTTCTCTCTCCTTGGAGTTGAAACCTTACAGGATGTAGTAAATTATGTGTTGTTTTGTGTGTTGAAACACTCATCTCTCTTACGTTTTCCTCTAAATTGCAAGCCCAATAAAGGAAAAACTTTGTCTTTTGGAGTATTCATCTCAAACCACCGGCACTCAGTGGCACGGTTATCTGTGTAAACATTTATATAGTAATAGTTTGTGGTTGCTTAAAGGGACAGCTGCTTATCAATCTGTTCTGTGATCAATCCTCATCCCTGAAAATGAAAGCCCTTCACACTGGTCTTTCAAAATGGGTACCATTTGTTCCTGTCCCATTCTTTGCAGATGGCAGGGAATGAAGTTCATTTCCAAGACTAACTTCTAGTAAGCATATTCTGGTTTCCATGATTGTTCACGATTTTCTTCTCTTTTATCTCTGGATGTTCAGAGGTAAGCTATTTATTAACATAATAAATAGAAGAATCAAATATTATATCATAGATCTAAGTTGAACAGTATAGAAGGCCAGACTTTAGCACAGATTAATCACAGATACAATAATTTGTCTCCTTGCCCGTGGATTATTGTTTTTACTTTTCATTAGGGTTACTTCCTAGGCATTGATTATCACCTGGCTGTGCCCTCTGCTAGGCGTATTCTCAGTCACCAAAAGGGTACGAAACTGCCTATTTTGTTGTATTATAAGTCTTGCTAGATATTTCTCAGAAAGACTAATTTCCTGAGATTGCATATTTCTCTAAGACAATGCGGAGTGAAAGAAGCCAAGGAAAGCCATGTTTTACACGAAGCCAATAAAAAGCAGACACATTAGCTTTAAATCAACTGGCTGTGTGTCAGAGAAGTAAATTTCACTGCTCAAAGTCACAGAGGGAGAATCCATCTTTGTCTTTGAGGTTTAAGTAAGATTTTGACAAGAAATTTAATAATACAGAGGAATCAGCCTGCTACTGTACACAGCGATTATTTCATACAAGAAAAGGACTGAACAGTAACTCTATGTGAGCCTTATTTGCAGCTCATTGTTTCTAATTCATTACATCTATTAATACAAAGAAATGTCACTCAGTCTGCATGAATCTAACACTTGAAAATATCAAAATGAAGGATGAGAAGGCTGTCCCCCACCTCCTATCCCATTCATACACACTAGCTTTTGGTTGTTTGAGTGTCTAAAGGCATCAGCACTAAATAATATTTTTAAAAATATGCTGTACCCTAAAAGGAAATCCATTCTTATAGACACTAGAAATAAATTAGATATTTTACTCATGGTTAATTTTTTTTTACTTGTCAGAATTAAATGTTTATCTTTTCCTGATTATACCTGTTTTGTGGGTCTCTCAAATAGGTGCTTCTTGACTTTGCCATCAAAGGTTATATATGCTGGGATTTCTTTTTGTTTAAGGAGGTTTCTACTATTCTTAACTGTTCCTTAATGATTTGAAAACAAATCCTACCACTGGGGAGGCCAAGACAGAAAAATTACAAGATGCAGGCCAGCCTGTGCTACATATCAGTCTTGGGTCAACCTATGCCGTAGACAGAGTAAGACCTTGTCTTGTAAAAGCAACATAATCAAATGACTTGGCTCCAGTGGTCTTTCTGCACCTGCTTCATGACATCATGTTTTGTGGAAGAAATGCATCATTTCTAGCACTTTCCATAGTTCCCAGTGAGACTGGTGGTCCTCAAAAGGAAGATTAGATTTTCTTGATCTCCTAATGTAGTGTGTGGCATGCATTCATATTGAGTGTGTTCTACTTGACCCATTGTAGTAAAGCGGGAAGGTAATGGGCTCAGAACCCTGAAGCCCAGGTTCACACTCCAGCCCTGCCCCCCACCCCTCCTTGTCACCTCTGGCACTTGAACAATTTAATTTTGTCCCATGAACCATAAATGAAGACTGAAAAGCCCTGCCAGCTTTGCAGACAGTTCCAAGAACTTAAACTCTAAATGGGAGGGGAAACAATACTTACTATGGGTTGAAATGTGCCCCTCAAAATTTGTTTGTTGAAAGCCTAACTCCAGTACCTCAGGGTCTGACCAGTTTTTGAAGTCAGAGATCTTTACCAACAGTATTGCATTAAAATAATGGGGAGGCCTGAGCCAATAGGACTGTTCTTAGACACAGAGTTTGAGATTAAAAAAAAAATTGCTGTCAAGAGATATGGCAGGAAATGGCTTTGACTATAGACTGGAGAGAAAATAGAAATGGAAAATTCTCTCACAACAGATTGCTATTTCTGTATGTCCTTCAGGAAAGCAAATCACAACACCTTGTTCTACTTTACCCTGAGGTATATGGCCAGGAGAATCTCTGCCCACAACAGTCATGTTTTATATCCAGACCATCCCTGTCTCTAACCAACAAAGTGGTTCTAGTTCAGGGAAGAAAGGCGATGAAGTGAATGAAATCAGTGGGTTTTGTAACTAGAAATGAATATACATTTATCACAATTTTTATCACGATATAACTAATGACTCAGAAAAATATAGTACATAAAAATTAGCTTCATAACTCAGAATTAAAATTAGGAATAAGGGCTGGTAAAATGGACCAACTGGATTAAGACGCTTGCTACTTTAATCTTAAGGTACTTGTCTGACAAGTTGGGTTTGCTCCTGGGACCTACTTGCTGTAAGTTGAGAACTGACTCCTCCATGTTGTCATTTGACCTACACACACATGCTAAAAATAATACTTAATAATATTTAACTTGGAAATAAAATTAGGACTGAAAAAGAACTGAGCATTAACTAGATTTGGCTATCATAATTCTAAGATGGAGAAGATAAACCATTGTCTCACCTATTTTTTTTCTTCCTTTTTTTGGTCTGTTTATAATTGGATTTTATTTGATTTGTTCTTTTCTTTCTTTCTTTGTTTTGATACTATGATTCTTGTACTTATGTAGCATAGGCTGACTTCACACTTGCTATGTAGGTAAGGGTGACCTTGAACTTCTGACCCTCCTATCTCCATCTCCAAATGCCTAGGATTACTGGAGTGTGCCACCATTGTATCCAGTACTGGAGATTGAACCTGGGGCTCTCTCCATGCTGGCCAAACATTTAACAAACTGAGCATGTCCCTAGCAACAGTTATCACTTCTTTCCTGGGGGCTTATCAGTAAATAAATAAAACATTACAACATTCTCTGATGTCTTTCTGAGTGGAGGAGATGAGCTCCGGCATGAAGGTCCTGACACTGCTCCAAAGCTTCATCATGTCAATAAGAAGTGGACTGAAGAGAGATCCAAGATGGCTGCCACGAGAGAACACTGTGTCTGAGGAGTAGGAGAGCAGAAACAACGCAGCTACCAGGAGACTGAACTCTGGGACCTAAAACGCCAGCATTTGTGAGTGCCAGGTGAGCGGAACTCCTATGGTGAGACGAACTCCTATGGTGAGAAAATCAAGTGGGAAAACCCTAGGCAAACCCAGTTATTACCTGGAAAATTTTCCCGGTGACCAGCGACACACAGCTCTGATCTGAACGAGCAGCCGCACTGGGCACCCGCACCTGCCATTATAGACTGAACCACACAGTCTCACGGACAGTCTCAGGAGGAACCGGGTGCCCTTTTCACTGAACTGCACAATGCAAGCGCACACTGCACCTGGGTTCTGCTTCAACCCGCGGGTGTGCTGCAGGCTCAGATCGATCACCGGAACCACTGCAGACTGAGAGGGTTGGGGGACCATTTTGACCAGTCCGCACACTGCGGGGGCACACACCAAAAGCTTCCTCCAGCAAAAACTCAGTCAGTGTGTGAGTCTGCCGGTGGGTCTGGGAGGAACGCGAGTTCTGCCTCAACCCACAGCTGAGAGGATCCTGGGACCATCTTGACCAGACCACACACTGAGGGCGAAAGCTGCACGCATCTGCCAGCAAAAAACCCAGTTCCGGTGTCTGTCCAAGGGCCAGACAGAGAAGGCCTTGGGCACCATTTCAGACAACCCTGCATACAGCAGATGCACACCAACCCAAACCCACTGTGTGTGCCCCAAATATCATCTCAGACCGTGGTGCACAGCCCCTGGCACAGAAGGAGGCGCCAAATCTCCATTCCAGGGGAGAGCCCTTAGCAGCAAGCCCAGGGTGGAGTGCACAGCCCACAGCTGACATCTCAAACCTGGACACTCAGACTCTAGCACAGAGTGAGGAGTAAAGACTCCAGACCAGA
>CM053761.1:39568640-39605242 GCA_028658305.1 Pachyuromys duprasi
CCCAGGGGAGGACATTGCAGCCAGCCCTGAGGAGACAGGATGAGCTGGGGTTGGATGGAAGGGAAGGTGGTGGACTTGGAGGGGGTGGGGAGGAGGTATATGAGGGAGGGAGTGGGAGGGTAGGAGGGAATGAGGGAGGGGGCTACATCTAGGATTCAAAGTACCTAACCTGTGATTGAGATAAAAATAAATAAATTAAAAAAATAAGACTCATAGATTGAATGATAAAGAATTCAAAAATTAATCTGTATTTTTGTCAAAGATAAGATGGTCAGACCAATAAAAAGAGTCAAAATTTTCATGTAAAGTCTGAAAACATTAAATTACTAAAATAAAACAACAACAAAAAAAGAAGTGGACTGAAGCCTTAGCAATCCTAAAGTCAGAATGCTTGAAGCTGTTCAGAAGCACTGAAAATGGACATTTGCCTGGAACCCAGGCAAAGGATCAAGTCGTCACTAAGAATTAACGACAAGATGCCTATTTGCCATTATTGTTTTTGCCTCTTTCAGCTAAATACACTTTCATTTCCCGTCTGGCTCTGCTTCTTTCAATATTTTGCGGATGTGATCAGTTTGATTTCTGACACTCTGGCAGCCTCCGTTCAAGAGATGAATGCAACTAATTTGGGAGATAAAGTTCTAATCTTTCCTGCCTTGATTGTCAGTGTTTGAAAGGTAATCTAAGAGGATGTCTTTATCCCATGATTTATTTTAGATTTGACTGAAGTCGGGTCTGAGCAGTTGATTACCTTCTCACATCTGATCAGCTAAAGGCAAAGACCAACGACACGGGCACTAATTGAAAGCAAAGAACACACCTCAAATCTGTTGTGACAAAATGTCACCTCTACATTTGCTAGTTACACAAAGTATTTATGAAGTTGCTAATGAGCGAACTTGGCTTTCCTCCTTCACGTCTGTTCCTAGGATAACAGAGAACTCTGCTGGCTTATTTATGAAGAACTGGGAAACATTTGCTTTAGAGAGAACTTCCTGGGCAACAAAAGAAAACTTCACCTCATGGAGTAAATTTGCTGTCAGTCTTACTTGGTACCAGACCACTGAAATCTTCATAAAGATACGCGTGTGTGGTGTGTGTCTCTGCCTGTGTGTATGACTGCACATGTGTATATGTACATATATGTATGCATGTGTTTACTTGTGTATATGCTCATGTGTGCATATGCGTGTGTGTATGTGCATGCCACACTGTGCAAGTGAAGGTCAGAGATGGAATTGTTTCTCTCATTCTGCCTTTACGTGGGTTCCAGGGATTGCATTCTGCTTGTCAGTTTCATTCAGCAAACAAGTGTATCTGCTAAGCTATTTCACTGGTCGAATGAAGAAATTTATTTACCAGAGCACATTTGAGGTTCAGAAGCCATAAAAAATTTTCCAAAATGTTAACTGTTATAAACTGTACACATTTGCCTCACTCTTTTTCTTTTAAAATCTATCTGTACACATAAACGTACACAGATCCATTCCATGAAGCTAACCAATCCTTAAATCCTTTAAGCCCTGCATCTTGAAAGATGGTTTATACAAATGAGCATGGTGCTTTTGCTTCCATACAAGTCTCTTTCTATCTAAGCCAATGGGCTTTCTTCTTGTACGTTGCTAAACGGAAAATCTCTGCCAGCTTCTATTGCCGTGGTGTCCTTACCATAGACAAAGGCAGTGTCTCCCTGACACTCCCGGGTTTAACCTTTAATGTAGCATATAGCATCCTGAGACCCACATACATGATTAATGGAATCCCCAGCCCATCTCCAAATGAGCTTGTGTCGGCAAGAAGATTTAGTATCCCCTATACACCCTCAAGATAAAAAATTATCTCAGCTTGTGGGAGCAATTTGTCTAGGAAGAGTAATTTTAGAATTTCTTGCGATGGTTTTAGAGGGGCTGAGCTCCTGGTGGCTTTCCCCTTGATTTTATTTCAAACACCTGGCATAAGTTGAAACTGAGGTAGTAGGGTTCCCCAGATGCACAGAACTGACTTTTGTCCTTTGTGTGACTCTCTCTACATGTCACACACGAGTCTGTGTACTTTAAAAAAACAAAACAAAACAAAACAAAAAACAAAAAAGACAAAAGCATGTGCTAACACTTGTCCTTGAGTTTTGAAAATAATTGTCCCAGCCACGAGGCTCTCTGTTGTTAGTTAACTGATACATTACTGAAGCAGAAAAATAAAATTGATATTTGTGATCACTTTATTTAATGTCCAGCTGTTGTGAGCATCTTGCTCTCCCATCTGTGCCTTAGTAGTCAGCACCTCTACTGCACGACTGCAGGCACTTCCTCTGGACTTGAAAGTAAATCTCACCACCCAACTGTCTATTTGCTCTGTACAACAAATGGCATTTGTGCATGTGAAAGAACCACCTTGCACAGAAGCCATTTCAGATAGTCTAATTGTTCTTTCCATTAAGAAAGTCACCATAAGCTAACAGCACGTCATGTGTTGTCTCCAAGTAAGGCACTGTTATGGGAAAAGTTGGTGTCTGGCCTCCTTGGACACTTCCCTTTGCAGACAAACACAGTAGTACTGAGCCTGTCTGTGCATCGTATGATGCTTTGTGAGCCTGCCAGTCAGAGAGACAATGGAAGCAGAATATTTGAAAGCTCAACAGTGGACTCTAGCAGAGCGTGTTGATCAGCTGTGTAATCTGAGGCAAGTGACTCTGTTCCTCTTTGAGCCAAGATTCCTTATCTGCAACAGAACGGTAGTGACACCTGTCATCTACAGAATGCAGGCAGGATATTAATTTAGACTAAGGCCAGGCTGTTATAAGAAAGAGAGCCGACATTCACCCAAGCCTTATCTGTCACACAAGTTTCTATCTTCCACAAATAATAGTCTGAAGAGAAAATTCCACACTGGTGGCTAGTTCTTTTCAATGCTCAGACATTTTCATTCCACTGTTTTGCTCTGCCATCCATTTAATTGTGTTGTTTTTTTTTTTTTGCCTGCAGGATCCAGGTAAGCACGGGTTCTGCCTTGCTGAAAGGAAACCAGCCTAGGGTTGAACCACGCCAACTCTGACACAGTGCTTGTCACCTCAGCATTCCATTCTGCGAGTATAGCTATCCCACTACACATAACTGCAGTTGAAAATGGAAAATGTAATCTTCGAAATCCCACCTAGAGCTATGGAAACAGATCAAGGTGGATAGCTAGAAAATACAATAGAGTAGAACTATTTGGGGACACAGCAATGGCTTGGAGATTAAAATGCTTGTAATACACACTTGGGAAATATAATTTCAATCCCCAGAAATCCATGTAAAATGTCTGGTGGATATGGTAACCTTCCTGCAATTCTATCATAGAAAGGCTGAGACAGAGGAATCTCACAGTAAAGTTGACTATCAATACTAGCCATACCAGTGAGTTCTGGGTTTAATTCAGAGGCCTGCTTCAACAAATAACGATGGAAAAACAGTAGAAAAAGATTCCAAACAACTGTTGAGAGAGTAGATCCCAGGAGCATTCAGGCCAGCATGTCTAGATGAAATGGTGAGCTTCAGTGAGAGACCTTACCTCAAACAAAAGAGAGAAAAACAGAAATCGAGTCAGCATTGACCTCTGCTCACCCTCTTGCCCCCAAAGCACCTACACTCACATACACACAAACACACTCACAAAGAAAGAACAAAAGAAAATTTCCAAGAAAGTCTTGCCTTTTTTTACTCTCATTCTTATCTGTATGCATCATTCTGAAAGATTTCATAATTTATTCATTGTGGTACCAGCCATATTTTTAACATTCTGAAAAGATTTTCTCAAAATCTATTCTTTTACAAAAAAGGGATCTGACTTGTGTCTATGAGATTAAGTATGATGCTAAGCCCTCTTGTTCTAGTATACTTTCTTCATTGGGGGTCACAGCTCAGTCTCTGCAGTGACCATGTCAAAGATGCTCTTACTAACCCTATTTGTAAGACAGTGTCCCTCAACACACGAGGTCTGCATAGAACCCTAGGTTGTGACATCCTTTAAAAATGGATTGTCATCACGTTAAGAAGAGGTCTTATTGGATTAAAATAGTTATGAAGGTTCAGTGATCTTAGCTTTTGTGAAGAGAGAGACCAGAGATACAACACTTACAAAGGGAAGCAGGCCATGTAAACACAGGGGGGCCTAAAGATATGCAGTCATAGATGCTCCAAAAGTAGCCAGCAGCCAGCAGCATCAAGAAAGAGGCAGCGAAGGACCTTTTCATAGAACTGCCAATGTGAGCATGTTTGCCCTGGAATCTTGATCTCAAACTCCAGATGCCAAAAGTGTTTGCACCACACTGGCTTTTACTATTATTAGGGGAGATCTAGGAGATGAATGCACTGGATAGGAAGTTCTTCATGACTTTGACAGAAAAGATATTTGGCATCATCACACACAATACTACCCTTGACTTTTGTCCCTTTTCTTTCATCTTCTCCATCAACTAACTCTCAAAACAACTGCTTCTTCCAATTTCACTCTTTATACCTAAACCAACTCCCTTGGGCTTACAGAGGGCTCAGAGGTTAAGAACACTTGCTTCCAAGTCTGAAGACCCAAGTTCAATCCCTGAAATCCATACAGTTCAAGGAGATAACTGGTTCCCACCAGTTCTCCTCTGACCTCCACGTATGGACTGTGGCATGCCTATCCACCTAAACAGACACATGCATAGACAAAGTAGAGACATTCCTTCTTACCAGCCCTTTATTGTAAACTCATTTACACTGTGTGTTGGAGAGTGGGGGAAATGTGAGAGTATATATGTGTGGAGCTTAGAGAATGACTTTCAGAAGGTTGTTCTCTGCTTCCACGGAGGGTTCCATGGATTGCTTTCAGGTATGAGACTAGTGGGGCAAATCCTTTTACCCATCGATCTATCTCAAGGCATCCAAATTCATGTACTCTTTTAAAGCCTCCCTGTGGCCTTCATAGATCTGAAGGACCACTTTTTTTTTCTCTTTGTCTTCTACCAGCTTCCTAGAAAATAAATATATCTCCTCCCTCAGTATCTACTGCAGCCCTGACACTTCCCAAATCCCTCTGCAAATGCTTCTGACCATCCTGGATGTCTCTGGGGCCCTGCTGAGCCTCCCCTTCCTCCTGCAATATCATCTATACATAAAGGTCTAGCCTTCTCTTTATCACTCACAGTCACCCCTGGAGTATCTCCTCCCCCTTCCATAGCAATACTTCGCTGGGCCTGGTTCTTTACCATTTTTATTGTTTCTCTTGATGATCACATCTTTTTGCATAAATTCTCCTATTCTCCCTTATTTATTATCACAGACTTTGAAATCATTGTTCACATCTGAATGAAGAAATGAATTGAGGCCAGGTCAACATCTGTTAGATCCATCCAGGAATTTTTGAATGTATGCAGATTTATTACTTAATGCCTAGCATGGATCTGTGTTCTTTGTGTATTAAGTGAACGGGTGAATAAATTGACACATAGCTTTCCATAAATATCTAATTTACAGAGAAAATTCAATAAATCCAACACTAAATTATTTCTCTACCTGAATCTACAAGACAGCTCATTTCCCTTTGTTTCTCAGTTATAAATGTCAGTTCTTGCAACTTACAAACTTGGATGATTTTTATTGCAGGTCTTTTTCTTATGCTGTATTCATTTCCATAGTCTTCTAAATTCTATCCTATAAAATCTGTCAAATTCTTATTTCTTGTGGATACCATCTCTCAGGTCCTAGGCTCACTTCACATTTAGGTAGCTGCTCATTCATTTCACCTCGTAATCGTTATCCACACTCTCAGCTCTGATACCTCTTCTCAGCTCTTCTAGAATACCACTGGTTAGACTGCATGTTTTGGTCTCTGCTGGCTCCAGACTGAACATCATCTCTCTTACTAGACTTGTTTTCTTGAGCAAATAGTTTTACCTTATTCTATGTCTTCGTAAAATAGCAGACAGGTCAAGGGCACAGTGCTGGGCACATAGAGTCCATTCAGTAAATGACGGCAAGTCAGTGGGATGTCAGCCATGGGGATGGCAGTGACAGTATTCGGAATCCAGTTTTAATCTTTCCTTTCCCACTGCATATCTTATGTAATGCCCGGCCATTCATACACAGCCTTTCATATCCTGGGTGATAAAGCATAAATGCCAGGTTTGACCACTCAGAAGATTCTAAAACCATCAGAGTATTTTTAAAGCAATTCAAAGAAAATATGTGTATCTAAAAGGTCAGCCCGGTGCCTGGCACTGATTAATCACTCTAGAAATAAAATTATCTCTGAAGGTATTTTCGAGGGATATGGATCAGAGTGCTAAAATGAAGATACAGACAGCATAACCTTCTGAAGATGGCATAGCACATATGAAAAGATTGCATTTTTCCGCCCTCTGAAATTTTGTTGATCAACAAATTTGGTCAGCAAAAATGTCAGGGAAGATGACTTTTGGTAATTCCAAGCAGAAACGTTGAGCTGTTAGTGCTGGGTTCCCCCAAACACTTCAGCAAACTTGACCTTCTTTTTTCACCTACAGCATACTCTCAGTGTAAGCAAGAGATGATCCCTTGTCTTTCTGGCCCACTGTGATTTGGGCACGGTGCTTACTACAGCTTAACGTGTAGCCCATCATAACTGTCTGGGGGTGACAGAGTCAAGGGAAACCTATATTCTCAGAGAAATATACCAATGGCCTTCTACCACTGAGTTATTCATTTTAATAATGAATGAAGTTATAAAGTCCTTAGAGTTTTGTTTTGTTTTGTTTTGTTTTTTTTAACAAAAAGTTGCCATGAAACTCAGACTACGTAACAGGGAAAACACCTCCTCGGCCCTGCACTGCACTCCTGCAAATGCCTCACTTCCACAGCTACCGTGAGTCGAGGGATAGTTTCCTGTCTGCTGGTATTCCTACTCCATGCTTATCATAGTCCTTCCTGTCCCATCTGCTCTAGGTTCATGAGATAAATTTTTCCTGAAGAAAGTCCTTTGTTCTTCCCTTGTGCACTTATGCCCAGCGTTCCTCTTCCCTGGATTGCCTTCAATTTGCTTTTCATCCTCTCTCCCTATCTCTGATCAATCTCCATTGCATCACAAGTACTCTCTATTTCTAAGCTATTTCCATCTTCCTACAGGATATTCTGTCTCTAACATAATTCCCCTTTCCCACAGGGGGACTAGCCCCCTTTCTGATGTCCCCAAGGTGTTTTATGTATATGTCTATTAATGTTACATTTTTCAGGAATATTTTTCAATTCTATTTAGTTTTATCTAAGCTAAATTTGGTTTTACTTCTATAGAAAAGCAAAAATCATACATGTTAATTCATGATACACGATGTTTAGATTATGTGTGGCGAGGGGGTGATATTTAATTCAGGTTAAAAATACCTTTTTCTTTATCACTTTATGTGGTAAAATAAATTTTAAAAAGTTCTATGTCTCTTTTGATAAAATCTTTGGTTTTAGTCTTGTGAAATGTAAAGTATCTCAGCGTTAGCTCTTTCAACCCTGCTATGAAATAGAATACCAGAACTTATTACTTCTAAATACAACTGAATGCCTGTTGATCAACTTTCCTTCCTCGCTCTGGCAACCTAAAATCCCCAGCCTCTTGTCATCACCGTTCTATTCTACATTTCTGTAACATCAACATTTTCAGATTCCAAAAATCCGTGAGATCCTGAAGTTCTTGTCATTCTGTGTTGAGCTTATTTTGATAAACATAACAATCTTCAGGCTGAGGTATGTGTTTTCGAATTAGAGAATGTAATTCTTATGGTCAAATATTATTACACACACAGCATGGGTTGACTGCATTTACCTCATCCAAGTGTTGGTCTTGGTTTTTGTGAATTGGAGCAAGGACCACAGGTGTGCTGTATCTTTCTGACATACTAACATATTTTTTCCTTTGAATATGTACCCAGTAGTGAGATTTCTGGGTAATATGGGAGTCCTACATTTATATCTTTTAGTAACTTCTATATTTTTCCCTAATAGCACCCGTACTCTGGTATACACTAACTCAGTGGGTTTGTGTTTCCTTAACGGTTAATGGTACTGATTGGTTTTGTAGACACCTGACGTACATTTGCATGTCTTCTTTTTAGGAATGTCTAATTCTGCTGTCCATTTTCAATCAGCTTATTTATCATTTATTATTTATCATTTTCATCAGCTTATTTATCATTATATTATTGCATAACTTTGGGTAAGAATAACATTTTAATAATATGAGTTCTTCAAATCCATAAACATAGCTGTCTTTAGTCACTTCTCCTTAACTTCTTTTATCAATGTTTTATGGTTTTGATTGTAGTGATGTCTGACCTATGTGGTTAAATTGATCCTGAGATTTTTGAAAGTTTTTTGTATAGGTTTCTATTGGTTTCTATTTCTGATAACCTGCTTTTGAGATTTGGCAAGGCTGTTAACTTCTACACATTTCCTGCCTGAATTATTTTTAATCCTAACAATTCTTGGTGGAGCCTTTGGGTGGAGTCAAGTAGATGATCATGCTATTTGCATACCTGGATAATCTGACTTCTATTTCTAGATTGCATATCTTTTGATTTCCTTTCCTTTCTGACTGTTCTGGTCAGGATTTTGGTTATAACTGTTGGGTGAAAGAGATGAAAAAGGATATTCATGTCACATTCCAGATTAAAGGGAGCAACTTTTAACTTATGTCCACTGCATGCAATGCTACTTGCAACTTTCTTTCTTCTTTTTTCTATTATTCCTTTATTCCTGCATGAGTCTTATATCCCCAATGTCATATTTTTTTTATTTTATAGCTTATTCATTTTATATACTGATTGTATCTCCTTCCCTCATCTACTCTCAGTCCCACCGTCCCTTCCTCTTTTCTTCTATTCCCTTCCACTAGTCCACTGAAAGGGTGAGTTCTCCTCTGACATTCTTCTCTCATACAGTACATCCTAACCACAGCCTCCTCTCCCTCCACTCCTTCCAGTCCCTTCCCCACTTCCTCTCTTTCCAAGATCCACTCTTCTCCTTCATTTTGTTCAGAAAAGAGCAGGCTTCCCAGAGATATCAACTGAATACAGCATAACAAGATGCAATATGAGTACATACAAATCCTCAAATCAATGCTGGACAAAACAATCCAGGAGGAGGAAAGGGTCCCAAGAGCAGACAAAAGAGTCAGAAACAGCTACTGTTCCCACTATTAGAAGTCCCACAAACCCCATGCTAAACAATTATACCATATATGCAGAGGAGAAAAGGCAGACCCATGCAGCTCTGTGATTGCTCTTATGGCCTTTATGTGTTGAGGTACATCCCTTTACTAAGAATTTACTAAGAATTTTTGCATCTGTGTTTATCAATGATATTAATTCCCTATCCCTTTATCTCTCTGTCTGTCTTATCTCAGTCTCTTTGGGTGTGAGATAAGCCTCTCTCTAAATCTGGACCTCACTGATTCAGCTAGCCTGGCAGGCAAGTAAGCCCCCAGAACCCACCTTTGTCTGCCCCACAAACACTAGGATTGCAGGTGTCGTCCATCTTACCTGGGCTTTCACGTTTTTGCTTGGATCTGAACTCAGGTCCTCATGCTTGCATAGCAAGCACCTTACCCACGGAGCCATCTCCTTAGTCCCATTATTGCTGATTTTGTGTTCTCATCTGAGTGTGACATTAAGATAATGCTAACTTTACAAAATGCATTAAAGCAATTCCTTCCTCTTCTCTTTTCAAAAATAGTAAGTACAATTAGAGTTAGTTTTCTGTTAATATTCGATAGACATTAGCAGGGAAGCCATCTGGTCTTGGGTTCTTTTTTGATAGGAGACTTGTTATTATTCAGTCATGTTTCCTGTTTTTAACATGTTTATATTTTCTTTTCCTTCACCATTTATTTCTTAATAGTGTATGTACAAATAGAAATTTGTTCATTTCTTCAAATATGTTGATGCACACTTATGTTTAACTTTACGATGTTTGGTGTCAGTAGTACTTTCCCTTCTACTTTCATTTATTGGAGATTTTTCTTTATTTTAGTTTAGATTATGGTTAGTGTGTTTTTTTAAGATTTATTTATTATTTATACAACATTCTGTCTGCACAGCAGATCTGACTAGAGATGGTTGTGAGTCACCATGTGGTTGCTGGAGATTGAACTCAGGACCTTTGGAAGAACGAGTGTTTGTAACCTCTGAGCCATCTCTCCAGGTTTGGTATTTTCTTTCCATAGAACTGAATCTTTGTGTCATTGACTTTATATAATTTTTTTCAGTGCTCATTTTATTAATTTTAACTTTGACCTTAATGATTTACTTCCTAACTTAGGGTTTTTTTATTGTTAACATTGTATTTTTATCAACTTGTATATTAAGACATTATAGATTGAAACTGATTTAACACTTGATGGTAACTTCAATATCTCATTCTGGCGCTATAATATATCTCTTCACTTAAGAAGTCCATAAATAATTCTAATGACTACTGGAGAGAAGTTGTAAAGAGAACATGCTTATACATTTGATAGAATTGATTATCATGCAATATGTTAGGATTCTGAGGAAATTGCTCATTAACAATTTCATAGAGTTAAAAGATCCATTCTAACTATTCTCACCCCCGACCCTCTTTTTTCTCCCGCCTAAGACTGTCCACTTCCTCTCTTCTGTACAAAGCCCCTTTTCACATTGTTGTATCTTTTTGTTCTGTGACCCAGTGCATTTCACTGGAACTGTGTGAGCACTGGAGTCTGTCAAGAATCTTAGTGAGTGCAAAACTGAAGAGGAGAACTACCACTCCTTAGAATCTCAATCTCTCTCTCTCTTTCTCTCTCTCTCTCTCTCTCTCTCTCTCTCTCTCTCTCTCTCTCACACACACACACTGAGGCTATGAGTTTGAATAAGAACAAGATGGGTATTTGGGAATATTTGGAGGGAGAAAGGTGAAAAAGAGGAAGAAATAATGTAATTATAATCTAAAAACAGAATAATATTTAGATGCACATTAAAATAATGTATTATTTTTTCTCTAAATCTAGTGATACACACACATGCACATATGTGCATATACACAATTGAACACACATGCATACATATCCATATATACACACATGTACATGCATACACACAGGCAGAGACACACCACACACACATATGCACACATCTTTATGAAGATTTCAGTGTCTGGTACCTAGTAAGACTGACAACAAATTTACTCCATGAGATGGAGTTGTCTTTTGTTGCCCAGGAAGTTCTCTCTAAAAGCAAACGTTTTCCAGTTCTTCATAAATAAGCCAGCAGAGTTCTCTGTTATCCTAGCAACAGACATGAAGGAGGAAAGCCAAGTTCACTCATTAGCAACTTCATAAGTACTTTGTCTAACTAGCAAATGTAGAGGTGACATTTTGTGTGTTTGAGGTGTGTTCTTTGCTTTCAATTAGTGCGCGTGTCATTGGTCTTTGTCACTGGGGGAAAAATGGTATTTAAGAAAACCCAGTTACTTAACTAACATCCATGACAGTGTGAGATGAAGAAATTCAATCTTGAAATTTTAAGGAAGCAATACAATATATACACTAAGAAAAGTAGCCTTCAGGTTCAGATGCTCTTGCCTACTTGTATTTTCCAAAACAGATTTCTAAAAATGTTAATTTGATAATGTCTAGTTACTTACTTCTCCAAAACAATTTTGTGCTTTAATTAAAAAATAATAACTGGGCTGTACCACATTACTGAGAAGCTTAATATAATAGAATCAGTTTCAGGCTAGGAAGATAACTCAGTGGTTATAGTTCCTGCCCTAAGCAAGAGATCTAGAGTTCGGATACCTGGAACACACGTAAATTTGAGGTGACTGTGCTAACCACTAATAAGGCATAACAGATGAGGACGGGATCTCTGGAGCAAGCTGGTTAGGGAGACTGGCCATATGTCAAGGAGCTCTGTGATTGAGAGACTCTGCCTCAAAGAATACAGTGGACAAATGAGTGAGGAATCCCCAGGTCTCTATGCACATGTGCACACACACACACAAACACACAGGGGCAGGAGGATAGATAGAAGTGTTGACTGACTGCCTTGGCATGTCAAAGAAAGCTGTGGTGTATGTGGACACAAGTGAAGCCCATGCTCACACTTGAAATTTCTGACGTTTTTAATCTGACATTGCAATCTGTCCACCTAACCCTTAAATACAAGCATCCATAGGGATTTAGCAATACAGCTGACAAATACTTTCTCCAGTGGGAAAAAGCATACTGGCTTTCAATAAAACCCATTCCATTAAAGCTTAAAACAGAGGTAAAGATGGTTTATTTCTCTGGTTGTTTGAATAACTTCTCCTGTGTGGGTTTGTAATCTAATATTTCACATTAGGGTGCTGACAGTTTTCAAATCATTAAAAGTCTATTGTTAATAGACTGATAGGGAACAAATAAGAACATATTTCTGCCCCCTCCACAGCCCTCAGCCCTCCTCCAAATTCCAGCACCTGGAGAAAGCCATGCTGTGCCTTATAAAAAGCTGTTGGAAGCCATAGAAAAACAAGCAAGATAGAATTAAGAAAAATGGATGTATCCCACTGACCCTGGGTATAGAAGAGAGTTGTAGAGAAGGTGTGAATTATTAGTACAGTAGAAAAATATTTTATTTAAGAACCATATCTTCACAGCTCTGCCTGAAGGGTTTCACTCAGCTGAAAAGTAAAATAAAATATATGTAAGATTCAAAGCTCAAGATGCTCACAAATCCATCATGTTGTGAGCAGGAGAGTCATAAAATCATCAGCAAAAAAAAGGCGCAGCGGGCATCCCAACTTGTAAACCATTAGGCTCCTGGGCTTGCATTCTACTTCATCCTGGGGACAAAGAGGCACCTGAAATGAATTTCCCAGCTCTTTCTGTTCAATGCTTTTTGTGGAAAATGAAGCTTATCCTTCCAGGAACCAAATCTGGGGTTTAATGTTTCATAGGGGAGAAAAGAATGATGGAAGAATAGAGGCAAGGAAGAGGAGGGAAGGAAAGAAAGGAGGGGAAAGGGAAGAAAAAGGAAGGGAGGAAGGATGGAGGAAGGATAGAGAAGGGGAGAGAGGGAAGGAGGGGCAGGAGGAAGAAAGAATTCAACTCAGGGAAGAAATGAAGGGAGGAAGGAAGAAATAGAGGAAGGAAGGGAGGGAGGAGGGAGGGAGAGGGGAAGAGGGAGGAGAAAGGAATCTAAAAGTGCAGCAGTGACTAATGTCCAGCCCTGAAAGTTTTCATCTGTGCTACAGCAGGGTCTGCTCGCATTTGCTCATCTGTCTGGGTGAGACTTCTGCAACCTGGTTCTTCTCTGGTAGAGGAAACTGGGGCTTGTTCAAGGTCACACTGTAAGCAGGAGGAGTAGAGTCTGAGTTTTTTCCTCTTGCCTTCTCCAAAGACATGTTCGGAAGTAAGGTTTCTAACCTTGGCACTATTGTCACTTGAGGTTGACACTTTCTTGCTTCCCAGAACGTACCATACCGTGTTGCAGCACCCTTTGTCTTGTACTCAGCAGATGCCAACGGCACCAGCGCCCAGGGCAATGTTGCCAAAACTAAAGGGTCTGCATTGTGCAAGACACAAAGTTCAACTGGTTTCCCTGAGAACTGAGGATCCTGCTCTTGGGACCTACAGTAAATGCAGCAGCCTATACCAGGATGCAAATCAGAGGCAGCTCTGAGCGCTCCGCTGACTTTTTCAATAAAAAGAACTTTTCAGTGAAGGAAGCCAAGTGTATCTTTTCATCTTGGACAAGCTCTTAGTCTCATCAAAGAGGAGATCAAGGCATGCTCCAAATTATTGCAGCAGATTTTTGCCCCTAAATGGGGATACTGTTGATAAGATTTGGTAAACAGTTTTTGGTTATGTTTTTTGTTGTTGTTGTTGGGTACATTTTAGGTGTCTTGTTTGCTTTTGTTTCTTTGTTTTTGAGACAGCTCACTGTGTAGTCAGGCTGGTCCTAAATTCAGAATCCTGCCTCTGGAGATTTGGGATTAGGAACATGTGCCACTATGTTCCATGTTTAAAACACTGCACTTAAACTTGTTTTTCTCCTGAAGCTTATTTCATTGCAGAAAATGATTGTGAGTTGAAGGTAATAAATAGATCTTGGGTTTGGTTGTACTTTTGATTTTATTTCTTTTATGTTTTATTTTTTACAATTTATTCACTTTACATCCTGATTGTAGCCCTCTCCCTCATCTCCATCTGATCCCAACCACCCTCCCTCTTTCTGCCCTATTCCCTTCCCCTAGTGCACTGAAAGGTGGAGTTCTCTCCACCACTATCTGACCCTAGCCTATCAAGTCTCATCAAGACTGGCAGCATCCTCTTCCTCTGTGGCCGGGCCAGGTTGCCAGTGGGACGTGATCAAGGAGCAGACAACCAAGTTCATGTCAGAAACAGGCCCTGTTCCCCTTACTAGGGAACCCACAGGGAGACTGAGCTGTCCATGGGCTCTATCTGAGCAGGGGGTCTAGGTTCTCTCCATGCATGGTCCTTGGTTTGTGCATCAGTCGCTGCAGGCCCCCCTGGGCCCAGATTTGTTGGCTTTGTTGGTCTCCTTGTGGAGCCCCTGTCCCCTCCAGGTCCTTCTGTCCCCTGCCCCTTCTTCCATAAGACTCCCTTACCCTCTGCCCAAAGTTTGACTGTGAGTCTCTGCATCTGCTTTGTTCCCCTGCTAGGTGGAGTCTTTCATAGAACATCTATGGTAGGCTCCCATCCTGTTCCCTCTCTTCAACCACTTCAATGTCTATCCTGTTTACCTTCTGAATGAGAATTAAGTATCCTCCCTAGGGTCCTCCTTGTTGTTAGCTTCTTTAAGAATATAGATTTAAGTATGTTTACCCTATGTGATATGGCTAATATCTGCTTATAAGTGAGTATATACCATGCTTGTCTTTCTGTTTGTGGGTTACCTCACTCAGGATTATCTTTTATAGTTCCATTCATTTGCCTGCAAATTTCATGATTTCCTTGTTTTAATAGCTGAGTAGTATTCCATTATGTAAATGTACCATACTTTCTGTAGCCATTCTTTGGTTGAGAGACATGTAGGTTGTTTCCGATTCTGGCTCTTGTGAATAAAGCTGCTTTGAACATAGTTGAGCAAATGTCCTTGTTGAATGGTGGAATATCTTTCGGGTATATGCCTAGGAATGGTATATCTGGGTCTTGAGGTAGCACTATTCCCAGTTTTCTGAGGAAGCGCCAGATTGATTTCCAGAGTGTTTGTACAAGTTTGTACTCCCACCAGCAATGGAGGAGGGTTCCCCTTTCTACACAACCTCTCCAGCATGTGTTTTCACTTCAGTTTTTTATTTTAGCCATTCTGATGGGTGTGAGATGGAATTTCAGGGTCGTTTTGATTTGCATTTTTCTGGTGCCTAAGGATGTTGAGCATTTAAGTGTTTCTCTGCCATTTGATACTCTTCTATTGAAAATTCTCTGTTTAGCTCCATACCTCTTTTTTAAATTGGATTATTTGGTTTGTTGGTGTTTAACTTCTTTAGTTCTTTATATATTCTGGATATTAGCCCTCTGTCATATATAGGGTTGGTGAAGATCTTTTCCCAGTCTGTAGGGTAACATTGTGTCCTGTTGACAGTGTCCCTTGCTTTACAGAAGCTTTTCAGTTGCATGAGGTCCCATTTATTGATTGTGGATCTTAGAACCTGAACTGTTAGTGTTCTGTTCAGGAAGTTGTTTCCTGTGCCAATAAACTTCTGTTTCCCACTTTTTCTTCTGATGTAATGTGTCTGGTTTTATGTTGAGATCCTTGATCCACTTTGATTTTAGTTTTGTGCAGGGTAATAAATATGGATATATTTGTATTTTTCTACATGTAGACATCCAGTTAGACCAGCAACATTTGAAGATGCTGTCTTTTTTCAGGTGTATGGTTTTTGGCTTCTTTGTCAAAAATCAGGTATCCATAGATGTATTTCTGTGTCTTCGATTCGATTCCATTGATCCACCCATCTTTTTTATGCTGGTATCATGCAGTTTTTATTACTGCTTGAGATCAGGGGTGGAGATACCTGCAGACAATCTGTTGTTGCACAGGATTGTTTTAGTTATTCTGGGTTTTTTTTTCCATGTGAATTTGAGACTTGTTCTTTTAAGGTCTGTAGAGAATTGTGTTGGTATTTTGATGGGAATTCCATTGAATCTGTAGATTGATTTTGTTAGGATGGCCATTTTTCAGTATGTTAATCCTACCAATCCATGAGCATGGGAGATCTTTCCATCTTCTGATAGCTTCTTCAATTTCTTTCTTCAGAGACTTGAAGTTTTTGTTTTTTGTTTTTTTTTTTTTCAAATAGGTCTTTCACTTGCTTGGTTAGAGTTACACCAAGGTACTTTGTGTATTTTGTGGCTATTGTGAAGGGTGTTTTTCCCTAAGTTCTTCCTGAACCCTGTTTGTCTTTTGTATACAGGAGGGCTACTGATTTTTTTTTTTGAGTTAATTTTGTATGCAGCCACTTTGCTGAAGGCGTTTGTCATCTGTAGTTCTCTGGCAGAATTTTTGGGATCACTCGTGTACAAAGCTTGCCTCAAAAGAAACAAAAAGATTGATAGAATACTTTGTATCCTATCAGACCACCATGTACTAAAGCTGGAACTCAACAACAGAACTAGCAAAAAGCCTACACACACATGAAAACTGAACAATTCATTAGGCAATGACAGCTGGGTCAGGGAAGAAATAAAGAAAGAAATTAAGGGCTTCCCAAAATTCAATGAAAATGAAGGCACAACATACCCAAACTTATGGAACACAATAAAAGCAGTGCTAAAAGGAAGGTCCATAGCTCTAAATGCCTTCATAAAGAAATTCCAGGCATCTCATACAAGCAACTTAATGACGCACCTGAAAGTCTTGGGGGTCGGAGTGGGGGCAGGAGCTGACACACCCAAGAGGAGTAGATGGCTGGAAATAATCAAACTCAGGGCTGAAATAAATAAATTTGAAACAGAAAAGCGATTGATTTTATTTCTTGATCTCTGCCCTTCCAATTCTCACATGGTATATCTGATTAGAGAATCTCAGGTCCCAGTGTACCTCTATAGGCTCCTGGGGATCCTGGAGTCCCACCTTCACAACTGCTGCTTCTGTTCACTCTATCAACCCATGCTGGATGGTACTCTGTAGCCTTGTGCTCCTTTGCCATCTCCTCAACAGCAATACACACACAGAGACAGACAGGCAGACAGGCAGGCAGACAGATAGACACGCAGACACACAGACAGAGAGAGACAGACACACAGACAGAGAGAAGGACAGAAAAAGAGAGTGGCAGAGAGAAAGACAGAAAGAGAGAGAGTGACAGACAGGGAGCACAATAACAGCATAAGAACCACTGTGACAATAGTTAGATACCTCGTTATAAACATGTCATTCCTAAGCTCTGTATGTACGCATAGGTTCTTAGGTGTACCAATGCATGTGCAAGCTGCATAACAACCTTGGGTATTATCCAGGATCTATCCCCCTGCCTCATAATCCTTTTCTAGTTTCATGACCTTGACATTTATACACATTCACATGAATATGCACAGGTGATTTTAAATTTAGCTTCCGTATATGAGAGGGCATGTTTGTGTTTGTCTTTTTGCATCTATCTTATGTCATATAACTTGGTGATTTCCAGTTCTATCCGGTCACTGCAAATGTCATGATTGTACTTTACTACTGCCAAAGATTTCATTATATATGAATGTGATATTTTCTGTTTGTTTATTTATATTTATTTATCTATTGATGGGCATCTATGAAGAATCTATTTCCTGACTATTGTGATTTGAGTAGTAATAAACATAGGAGTACAGAGGTCTCTGTGTTATGTTGACACAGAGTGATGAAAATGGGTCATACGGCGCTCTAGTTTCAGTCTTCTGAGAACCCTGCAGCAGATTTATAGAGTAGCTGCCGTTGACATTCCTGCAAACTGGAGTACCCCTTTTCCCACATCCTTGCCAGCAGCTATTGTCACTTGTTTTCCTATTACAGCAATTCTGACTGCAGTTAAATGGGATCTTGGAGCAGTCTGAATCTTCATTTCCCTTAGAACTAAAGAAGTCAAGAACTTGTTCAAGTATTTTTTTTTTACTATCTTTCTTTGGGGAGGACTGTGTCTCCAATTTATTTGTCCAGTCCCACTTTATGGACAAGGAGACTGAGATGAAAGGGTGGAATCACTGTCGTGGGGATCAGTTCGAGATAGAATGTCAATCTGTTTACCTTTCTTTGAAAGTTTTGCTATAAAGAATTTCCAACATGCACAGCTATAGGTAGAACATCGAACAGACTTTTTTCCTTTTATTAAATTTTTACTTAATTTTATTGTGTTTTTATTAATTACAGTTTATTCACTTTGTATCCCAGCTGTAGCCCCTTCTCCAGCCCCTCCTAATCCCACCCTCCCTCTCTCCTCTTCTCCTATGCCCCTTCCCCAGTCCACTGATAGGGAGGTACCCCTCCCCTTCCATCTGACCCTAGCTTATCAGGTCTCATCAGGACTGACTTCAGTGTCTTCCTCTGTGGCCTGGTAAGGCTGCTCCCCCTCAGGGGGAGATGATCAAAGAACCACTGAGTTCATGTCAGAGACAGTCCCTGTTACCCTTACTAGGGTACCCATTTGGACACTGAACTGCCATGGGCTACATCTGTGCAGGGGTTCTAGGTTATCTCCATGCATGGTCCTTGGTTGGTGTATCAGTCTCAGAAAAGACCCCTATTCCCAGATTTTTTGTTTCTGTTGATCACCTTGTGGAGCTCCTTCTTAATAAGTTAGCCAGTTCCTAAAATTATCAACCACAGACAGCTTTGCTTCTCCATTACACAGTGCTATCTCTTTCCTCTGTATGGTTGTGGACCCAGAAACACACAGTACCATCTGCAAACACTTTAAGACCATGTGGTAAAAGACTAGGACTTTCTGTAAAAAGCACATGTCCCAAGTCCTTACCAGACTTTGAAATATTGTCATTAATAGTTTAAAATCATTAAGCATCACCTATTATAGTGTGAACACTTGGAACAATTTTTTTTATACTATGTGTGGTTAGGTCACTTCACAACCCAAGTAAGACACACTCATTACATAATTAGCTGACCTATGACATCAATGTACTCTTTCTCTTTTTTATTTGTAACTTATCAGGAAATAAAAATGTGTCATTCCTATAGAGCAAACATCAGTATCACATATAGATATAGATAGATAGATAGATAGATAGATAGATAGATAGATAGATAGATAGAGATAGATGTAGATAGATAGGTTTTTAAAAATCTGTTTCTTAAACCATTATTATGTAAAGAGTATATAAAACGGGAAGGAATAGGCCATAGTTTTTGTTGTTGTTTTGTTTTGTTTTGGAGGGGGATTGTTTTGGTTTGGTTTGGTTTTTGGATTTTTGAGACAAGGGTTTTTGTTTTGTTTTGTTTTAATTTTTTTTTCTCTGCGTAGCCTTGGCTGCCTTGGAGCCATGGTTTTCTAACATCTGTGGTATAATATTTCAGAGTCCAGATTTTGCTCATCACACCCTAATGGTCTCATTAACCTGTTCTTCCATGCTTCATACTCTCCGTGAATTATATGGGAATCCAATCTCTTAATGAGATTCTAGACTAATAATTTTCTGGAGACATTTCCTAGTGGCATAGTCTTCTGCTTGGGAGGGCATATCTGATTTTCCTCTCTCCCTAAATTTTGCTTCTGACTTTCATATTCTCTGTAGTCCCTTGATTGCAATCAATCTATAAGCCTTGTATAAGTATATAAACATGTGAAAGTAAAACAAACTGCCATAGTAGTGGTTCCTTTACTGATTCATGCAACATTTGTTGATTGCTACTCTGTGCTATACATTGGGTTAGGCACTTGAGACAGTAATAATCCAGAGACTTTACCCTCCACGAGTTAAGCCTTGTGAAAAAACATCCCTGCTGTCAACTGGTATCAGAGGAATAAAACCCAACCTCGTGTTTTGAGTCCTAGAGAAACTCAACAATAAGCTTTTGGAGGAAGGAGGGATCTCAGCTCCTGCTGATAAGAGCCAAGGATGCTTAGTTCCATGAATTGGGTTCAAAGATGAGGAAGATTAAAGAGGTGAAGTCAATAATGTAGGTCCTAAGGCAAAGGAACATATGAACCAAAGTACACATGTTGGAGGGTAGAGGGCATGTGCCTAGCTGGAGTGAACCTAAGCATGAATGTAGGGAGTAAGGTGAGAGCTTGAGTGAAGAAGGGCTCTCTGGAAGCCAGCATGGACAAGAGCTTATTGCTGTAGGAAATGTAGTTTATAAAATTTCTACTTAGGTAGAAGACCTTGTAGAAAGCTTTTAGATGAGTAAGAACAACAAAAATCAGTGCATGTGTTGTGTTTATTTTTATTATCTTATTCACTCTCCATATATGGTAGAGTTCTTATAGCCCTCCTGCTCTGCTTCATCCCAACACTAAATGCCAAGGGAAGAATCGGTGTTGCTGTGAACCACCATGAGCACAGGACTCTTTCAGAGAAGGCCGAGGGCTGCCTCTGCCTGTCCCTAAGCAACTCTGAAGTTCAGGATTGTGCAGCCAGGTGCAGCTTTCCTTCTGCAGACACTTCTTTCTGCTCCGAACCCCTTCAGATGTCTTTAATACATCTCTTTTTTAAGAAGAGAATAATTTAAAGATAAGAAACGTAACAGTAACAAAAATAGGAAGTGTGACAGGAATGGGAAGAAGAGGGAAGTAAACAAACCTGTCAATGTGCTTGTTCTGGTTATTAAGAGTCTGAATGTAAGCCTGGTAGCCTGGTATGGTAGCACATGTGTTTAGTCCCAGCACTCAGGGAGACAAAGGCATGCAGATCGCTGTGAGTTCAAGGCCAGCCTGGTCTACAAAGCGAGTCCAGGACAGCCAAGGCTACACAGAGAAGCCTTGTCTCAAAAAAAAAAAATTAAAAAGAAATAAAATAAAAAGAATGTGGCTCTAGATTCTTAAGAAGAAACAATGGCTGCAGGAAGTAGAGTAGGAATATGCATTGCAATTGTGTAGGCCTGGCATTATGTTGACATCAATTACTTAACATAATTCACTGAGTGTCAAAACTTCCTTGTGAAGGAGATGAGAGATGACAGGTTTTTTTTTTTCCATTCAAGATAAAGTCATTATAAATAGACCCGAAGAAATATCTCATGTGAAAGGAGCTGAAATGATCAATATAAACCTCATATGGCAGGGCGTGGCTTTCTCTCCCAGCTAAACACAAGTTCCTGAGCGCCTCTTTACCCAGCTTCCTTAGTTAGCATCCAAAGGCGGGCAAAATTAAAACAATAAAATTACTCCGCTGCAGTTTTTCACGTGCTTGAATTTTGTACGGGTTCACACTGGACTGAAGGATGAAAACTATTAACAGCCAAAAAGACTGGTGATCAGAAATAACAGCAGCAACTGGGTACGCCCACAGACAGGTATTCACCTGAGAACCGAGGTGCTGTGCAGATGAAATCTGAAAAAGGAGTCCTCTGGGTAACAGGAGTTCTGAAAGCAGGCTGACTCCAAAGCCACGTCTCCATAAAAGACAGTCTCAAGAGAGTAAGTGTCTTTGGTTCAAAGGAGCATTCTGAGAGAAGGCTTTTCCCACATCTGTTTTACTCCTATGTTCGATCAGTTTAGCCTCCTCCGTAGCATTCGGCAGAAACAGAAAACCACGGGGAATCCTGTAGAGACAGACGGGATGGGATGATTGTATTTTTCCTCTAAGAACACCCAGGCACACGAACAAGACGAGCAGCTAAAACTGAGGGGCAGAGAGAGATGTGCATTCAAATATCCACTTGGAGCTGAAAACAGCATTCATTAACGAACTTAAATACACTGCATTTGGACTTTTTTCTTTTTCTTTTTTTTGACATGCCTCTGAAGACAACATCTTAGTTAGCCAGAACATACTCTACTGTTCTTAAGATAAACAAGAATTGCTGAGTGGTGATGGATGACTCTTCTCCTGACATGTGTTTTGAGGACCAACTTTCTCGGTTAATGCGAGCTGAGATATATATATATATCTCTCAGCTCGCATATATATATATATTTTTTTTTCAGAAATGAGTATGAAATGTTGTGACTTCCAATTATGCTAAGAAATTGGTCGCTGAAATTCTGAATTATGAAAGGATAAAGCAGTTCCAATTTAATCTTTGAAATTGGACTTTATTTAGAGTGCTCCACCAACTTCTGAGGAAAAGTCCAGGGTTAGCATATAAAATTGTGAACTGGCGCCCTCCAGTGGCAAAGCTTGGCGTTTTTCATCAAGTAAAATTTGAAGTATTTACTATTTCCAGTTTTCCAGTTGGTGATTCTGTTTTGACAAATGTGCCCAAACCCTTCCAGAGCTCAATAGTGAAAAATAAAACAAAACAAAACAAAATAAACAATTTAGGTTGTTCTCTCTCTGGGGATAAGATACCATTGAACAAGATTTCCTGTTAAACTTGTGTCATGACTTTTAAAATGCTCAAAACCCATTAAAGAAAGGTGACTAAGTTAATTTAACAAAGAGATACTGACAATGCATTTCAGAATCCCCAGGTTGTTCAACTCTCCCTCTTATCACATTCTAGCAAGATATTTTATGTTCATTTTAAAGGACTGACGCATCCCAGATTGAGGAGACATGAAAGACCAAACGCCTCCTCATTTTGTCAGAAATGTTGGCCATCTTCCCTGCGGCTGTGAGGTGGACCATCAGGAAATCAACTCAGCTTCCTGCTCTTACTCGGAATCATCTATTTCTTTTCTTGTTTTAAAGTCTGTGTCTTGAACTCCTGGCTCATGCCCCCTTTCCTTTCTGACCTCCTACAATGTTCCCTCTACCTTCTGTAGCATCTTTCCTTCAGCTCTGTCCCTGTTTGTAGTTTATCTCAGCCCAGAGGAATAGACAAGCCTATCAGACATCAACAGACAACCAAGGAACCGCTGTCCTCTTGACAACTTTGATATATCAACTGAGCAAGTAATGCCAACACTGGTGTGTATTCTCCCGTTGATAATTTTAACACAAAAGCAATACAATTGCCTAATTCAAAAGATGGTTATGGGTATACTTTAAAGGTTCAGTCCACACATACTATCAAAAGCATATCGTGGCCAGCATCCAATCTTTGAACATTATGCTCCACATCTTCATCTGTAAAGTTCACATTCAAGGAATTAGAGAAAAAAAAACAAACAAATACCTCACAGAAATATCTCATAATGCTTTAAATGAGTTCACAGTTTTGGGATGCATTCATGGCTATCCTGGGGTGTACAAGGCTGACAGGCTATAGGGGAGATACAGCTAGTAGTTATAGTAAGATGAAAAATATAAAAGGAATAATGCCAATACAGTTTTCTGACGATGAACATAAAATCATCAATCCCACAATACTGTGAATGTGAAGTTATAGAACATCAAAAGTCAAGCCCTTCCTAAATGTGAAATGTGCTCCAGATGATGGTTCTCACTCCTTTGGGTAAAAGTGGTGAAACAGAATGTTTTATGCAACTAAATAAAATGGCAGTTTAGACACACACACACAAAAAAAAAAAAAAAAAAAAAAACCTGTTAGACTGAGAAATCACTTCAACTGAGGCAGCTATTTAGAAGTCGGCACACAGTCCTCAGTGAAATGGAATTCAACGGACACGAATTTTAACTGCAGGTGAAGGACGTGTGTCTTCCATCTCTGCATCCCAGATTCGGAGAGTGGGCGTATCGTTCTGGCAGTAATCACCTCGGAATGGAGACTGATGGCTGAGGACTTCGCTTTTGGGCTACCCAAACCCACTAGAGACAGCTTTTGTTCTATTTTCATCAATTCTCCCTAACATTTCAAAGCACCTGAAAGAAACGGGGAAAGCTAATCATAGCTCGCGGTCATTATCTTTCTGGTAGCTGAACCGCTCCGGTCTGTGTTTGCAGATAGAAGTGAGCCATTAAGCAGAGCTTCGAGTGTAAATCAGAGCGCAGCTGCTCCAAGGAGAAAATAGGCAGCATGCCTCTCCACATCTCCTTTCTTCTCAGCGCAGTCTGAGAAAGCACACTGCCCTGCCTCGCTCTGCCCCAGCGTGAAGTGTGCACAGAATGTGAGTTCCTTTACTTCCTTGCCTTACTATCTTTGTGGCTTAGAGGTCCACTCATCATGAACTTCCTGTTGTTGAAACGTCATCAAAGCCCTCTCTGTTTGCTGGAACATTCTGTCAAGAACCTTCTCTTGCATGAATTTTCTAGCTGAATAGTATCAGAAACGGGAGACTCAAAATCAGTGCTCTAAGCGGTGAGAAATAGATTTTTTAGAAAGCTGAGATTTACCCTGGAAATTGATTTCATTGAGGAAAAAATAAATGTGATTTGGATTTGTGACATGAATCCTTGGGCAGTGTGCATGCAACCGCAAAATTTAATCTTCAGTCTTACCCCATTGTGGAACACAGATACCCATGAAGAGCTGTAAAACTCTAAAGCCCGTTCTTTTCCCCTTTGTGCTCTCTCCAAAGGAACTTTGATGGAGGTACTGACTGCATGTTCTGTTCCTGGTGATCTGCAACTGGTTCAGATCATCTGCAATGGCATCAGCGGTTCCAACTGGGGAAATTTTAACTTTGCCAGGGGTTGAGCAAGGTCTGGAAACATTTTGATTGTCATGATTGTGAAGGTGCCCCTGGCATCAAAAGGGAAGGAAACAGATATTGGTAGACATTCTCTCATGATTGTAGCACCCTCATACACACAACCATGTGTTCTTGTCAGAATATCAAAAGTATCAAGGTTGGAAAAATTATGTTTGAGGTCCAGCACAACAGCCAGTAGCCAATAGCCAGAAACCAGGTAGCCAGCAGCCAATAAGGTTCCCGAGGTTCTAGAATGTGACTGAATAGAGGCAAGAAATGTTTAAAATACATCGTGGATTTCAGGAGCTTCATATAAAAAAAAAATGGAACTTTCTCATAGTAATTTATGTTGGTTATATATTGAAATATTTTTTATTTGTTTTTGAGACAGAGTCTCACTATATGACCCCAGCTGGCCTGGAATTCACTGTGTAGACTAGGCTGGCACCAAAAAAACAAAGATCTTCCTGACCCTGTCTCCAGAGTGCTGGGATTAAAGGTGTGTACTGCCATGTCTAGCTTAGTAGTTTTAAAATGTCATTCTAAATAAGTTACACTGTTGAAATTAATTTCATCTGAATTGTTTTTGTTTTGTTGTTGCTGTTGTCTCTTTGACTATTTCCAAAGTGATACTGAAATTTTTTAAAGTACATATTTGGCACATATCTGTAGTCACATTAAATTTCCATTTGACATGGCTGCTCCAGGTACCCTGTAAAACTGAGTCAATGTAACAAAGATAATAATTCTCAATCAGTAGGCCAGCCAATGAAGCTTGTGAGCTAAATCCAGGTTAGCACCTCCTTTTGTGAATAAAGCTTTATTGGAATACAGCCACATCAATTTGTTTGTCTCTTAACTATGGATGCTTTCTTGCCCTGTGAAGAGAGTTGACAATGATTGTATAGCCAGCAAAGTCTAAGGTATTTGTTTTCTGGCTCTTCGCAAATAGTTTGGCAACCCCATATCTCGGGGTGCTTCTGTTACTAGGTTAAAACAAATGTTTCCATCCCTTCAGTACTAATGTTTTCCTAGTTAGAGTAAGCAAATCTGGGTTATTTGAAGAAGAGGTGGCTAAACAGATGGGAAGCAGATATATGAGAAGACACTAATTGGCTAAGCTGCCCTCAGCTGACTGAACATTACATTCCTACTCACTGGAATCTGGCTTTTTACCAAGGAGAATAGAAAGGATGATCTCTCATGTTAGAAACAGTTATCACTCCTGCCAACAACTGTTTACTTAGTACCTCTTCCCCTCCAGGCATTGATCTAAGAGATGGAAGGAAAAAAAAAAAAAACCATGAACAAAGGTGGCAAAGCCATGTCACTTACAGGGCAGAGAGTAAAGAAAAACTCAAAGGAATATCTTTCTGGCGTGCCAAGCTGTGATACATGCTAAGAAATAAAAAACAAACTAAGATTATAGAATGTGTGGCGGTGGAGTGGATACAGTTTTATCTAAGATATTCAAGACAGCGGTATCTAGGGTGTATGAAACAGCAGGTAAAGCATTCCACAGGGACAATTTGATAATGTGTGTTTAAACCTAAAGTGTGGTCTAGGAATAGTATGTGTGGTTATTTCATATAATAAACTCCTAGAATAAGAATGTCAAAATATGTATGCAAGTATGCTCCCTAAAGTATTTTTCTCACTGTAAAGTATGAAAATTACTTGTCTTCAACCTAATTTATTAAAACAATATTTATGACATGTACGTTTTTTTGAGGCTAAAAGGTATAATCCAAGTTTCGTAAAACTAGTGTTTTACGAAAACACTATAAAGGAAAAGAATCCAGGTCAACACGGGTGTTGAGATAACCAAAGGGTAGAACTTTAGATGTTTCTTATGTTTTTCTTTTTGTTTCTAGTTAATATCATCTTTTTAAGCAATCTGTAAACAAATAAAATTATAAAAAATAAGAATGTTATATTGTCTCTTGTATGCAAACACACACACACAAAAAATCTTTCTGTTTGTGTCCAACAAAGTATGATAATCTTCAACTGAATGATCAGAGGTGACCTGGCAATGAGAAGGGGGAGAATTTATCAAAAGAATGAATTGCTATGCCCAAGAAATCCAATAGTTTCTGGAATAGTACCACAAAATTAACACAGACCCAATAAGTTCCTTGTCATATGCGGGAAGGCCCAGAGATGTCAGAAAAAGGTCCACAAATAAAGGAAATTACCTACAATTGTGGATGACAATGCAGATGTCACATGGGTTACAAGAACTCCAAGTTCCAAGTGCTCCTCACACTGTGGACCTTAAAATGCTGCAAGAGCACAAATCGGAAACGTGGTGCTGTGGGTACTTGGCAGAAGGGCAGATAGCTTCTTAGAAGTTGGCATCCTGGATTCTTCCCTCAGCCCTCCATGAAATGGGTCTAAGGCCTTTCTGTTCCATAACTCTTGTGTAGATCAGTCTTTTCTCCTTACTATCTGACTTCAGCAAAGACTGAAGTCCTTGAAGATGGAGTGGTACTGCACATTTGATCACTGGCTTTAGGAAAATGAATGCTGTCCTAAACACAAGGACACTCAAGTATGTAAAAGAAGTACTACTACAGCTTAAATCACATACTGACCTCACACACTGATAGTGAGAGATTTCAATGCCTGCCTCTCACCAATGGACAGGTCATCCAGACAAAAGATAAAGAGAAAAATGCCAAAGTTAACACACATTATGAACCAAATGGATCTAACAGATATTTGCACGATAGTCCACCCAAACACAAAAGAATATACTTTCTACTCTGCACCTCATGGAACTTTCTCCAAAACGGATCACACAAAACAAGTCTCAACAGATACAAGAAAATTAAATAACATATCACATTCTACCAAACAACCAAGGATTAAAAGCTAGATTTCAACAACAGAAGTAACACTAAGCTTTACACACTCATGGAAACTGAATAGCTCTACTAAACAAAAAATAAATCAAGAAATAGAAAAAAAGAAGATAAGGACTTTCTAAAACTCATGAAAGTGAATGAGTATGAAAGTGAATACACAGTATACCCTAAATACTGGGACAGAATGAAAGTGTTCTAAGAGTACAGAGGATTGCACTAACTGTCTATATTAAAAAAACAAACAAAAAAATGGATAGATCTTATACTAGCAACTTAACAGCACACCTAAAAGCTATAGAAGAAAATATGTAATCAGACCCAAAAGGAATAGACAGCAAGAAATAATCAAACTGAGGGCTGAAATCAATAAAATGGAAGCAAAGAAAACAGTAAAAAGAATAAATGAAATAAAGAGTTGGCTCTTTGAGAAAAATCAACAAGATACACAAACGCTTATCTGCATTAACTTAAAGGCAGAGAGAATGTCCAAATGAAGAAAATCAGAAACAAAAGGGGGGACATAACAACAGACACTGAGGAAATCCAGAGAATCATAAGGACATACTTAAAAACCTATACTCCATAAAATTAGAAAATCTAAAAGAAATAAGTTTCTCAATAGGTACCACTTACTAAATAAAGTTAAATCAAGATCAGGCAAACAAATTAAATGTCAGACCTGTAACCCCTAGTGAAATAGAAGTAGTCATTAAAAGTCTCCCAACCAAAACCAGCCCAGGGCCAAATGTTTTTAACACAGAATTCTACCAAACTTTCAAAGAAGAATTAAGTCTAGCACTCCTCAAGTTATTCCAGAAAGGAGAAACAGAAAAAAACATTGCCCAATCCATTTTATGAGGCAGCAATTACCCTAATAGGATAGCTAAAACAATCCTGAACAATAAAAGAAGTACTGGATGTCCCACAATTCTTGATTTAAAGTTGTACTACAGTGTTATGGTAATAAAAACCACATGGTACTGGCAGAAAAACAGACATGTTGATCAATGAAATCAAATCAAAGAGCCAAACATAAGTCTACACACACAAACACCTGATTTTTTTTTAATAAAGAAGTCAGAAATAACCAGTGGAAAAAAAGACATCTTCTACAAATGATTCTAGTCTAACTGGATGTCTACATGTAGAATAATGCAAATAGATCTATATTTATCACCCTGCACAAAACTCAAGTCTAAGTGGATCGAAGACCTCAAAATAAAACCAGACACACTGAACCTCATGAAAGAGGGAGCAGGGAAACAGCCTTGAACTCATTGGCACAGGCGACAGCTTCTTGAGCAGAAAAACAACAGCTCAGGCTCTGAGATCAACAACTAAATGGGATCTCATCAAACTGAAAAGCTTCTTAAGGCAAAGGAAACTGTGAATCAGACAAAGCAGCAACCTACAAAATGAAAAAAAATTTTATCAGTTCCACTTCTAATAGAGGGCTAATACCCAGAATATATAAAGAATAAAAAAACAAAACAAAACAACAACAAAAAACAGACATCAACAAACTAAATAATCCAATTTAAAAATGAGAAACAGATCTAAACAGAGAATTCTCAATCAAGGAATCTCAAATGGCTCAGAAACACTTAAAAAAATCTTCAAAATCCTTAGCCATCAAGGAAATGCAAATCAAAACTACTTTGAGATTTCATCTTATACATATCAGAATGACTAAGATCAATGACACAGTGACAGCTCATGCTGGCAAGGATGTGGAAAAGTAGAAACACTCCTTCATTGTTAGTAGGAGTGCAAACTTGTAAAACCACTATGGAAATCAATTTTTACTTAGAAATCAATTGATCAAATAAAAAAAAAGGTTTTCAGTGGTAGTACTAGTGTGGAAAAACTCATTCCATGGAGTTTTTTGGCCAAGGGGTTCTAATGGAAATCCTTAAACAACTCAAGCTGTTGTTAAGACAAAAGCCTGATCTCCACCAACTGGTGGTTAGACCCCACCCCATTCATTGCCAAATACAATATCCAGACAACTCGTTGAATGAAAAAGTTGAGCTAGTGCCTACATAGAGCCCTCGTCCATACATTCTAGTCTCCTTGGGGCAGGAGAGTGTTCTGAGGCCAATGAAGGAGATATGTGGACACCAACCCAGCCACAAAACCTTCTACAATCTGTCCTGCAATACAGTCAGAAGCAGAGAGAAGCTAGGTTGGGTCAGTCGTGTTGGAGAGGAAGTTGGGCCAAACCAGCTGAATTGAACTAGCCAGTGAGAGTTCTGAGTGAGCTTTTTCAGTAGTAAGTCTCAGAGGCTGAAACATTCTAGGCCTAGGTTAGCAGACGGAGGCTGGAAGCCGAAGCCTTTGAGGTTCCAGTTTGCAGAAAATTAGCATGTACAGAGGCTAGGAGCATGGGTACGGCCCGTCTCTCATCCCCTCTTCTGAGGAAATAAAAACATTTACAAAACAAGGTACATGTGAGCTCACGGAGACTGAACCAGAAAACACAGGGCCTATGTGGGTCTGTACCAGGTCCTGTGTGTAGAAATTACAGCTATTAGCTTAATATTTTTATGGAACTCCTGTGAGAAGAACTAGGTCTCTTATTCTTATGCCTACTCAGGCTACTCTTCCTTCTGTTGGGTTACCATGTCCAACTTTGATATGATAGTTTTTAATATCATCTTATATTTCATTTTTCATGTTTTTTGTTTGTTTTGGTTTTTCTAAATAAGGTTTCTCTGTGTAGTCTTGGCACTTCTGGACTCACCTTATAGACCAGGCTGGCCTCAAACTCCACACCCGGCATGTTCTTTTCTAATAAGAGACAGAAAGGGAATAGATCTGGAGGGGAGGGAGGTAGAAAGGAACTAAGAGGAATAGAAGGCAAAGCAACCAAAAAAATGTACATAGTATAAGCTTGGGTTTCAAGGTAAGGCACATCCGAATGATTTTGCTGCCTGAGAGACCCTCTGCACCTTTGAATCCCAGACCATCATTTACATAAATTACATAATTTTAAAATCATGGGAAAATCATGTGTGGTCATAAGGATTAAATAATAAAGTTTATATACTCCAGGCTTTATAAATAGTTAACTGCTGTTTATTTTTGAAAACTCTGGAAGCTCCCAGATGAAATTTGAATCAATATAACTTCACATTAGCATTTGGATAATGATCCATCTCATATTAGTATTTTGTCCTTGGATAATTGACCCCAGAAAGCTCAGTTTTCTCTCCCACAAATGGAAAAACCATTGCAAGCACCTTGTTGAGATCCCATTGTGTCCAAACCCTTTTACATAATGCTAATCCTTATTGTGAGGTGGTGGGAAACATACCTTATGAGGTGATTTAAGTGACAGAACATCAAGAAATGTGGACGCAGGGACTCCCTCAAAAGCTGCTTTCCCATTCTTTTGTCGGAGGACACACTTAGGAGGCATTATCTATGAACCCAGTAGGATCTTGATTTTCCTGGAAGAAGAATTATCTGAAATACATTTCCATTGCTTGTAAGCCACACTGCTTGTAGTATTTAGTTATAACATCCCAAATGGATTCAGACACCTCTTAATAACAAATGAAATCATGCATTTAAAATACTTAGGGCACCAATCCATTCAGTCACCTTTCATATAGACTCACATTCCTTGTCCCAAGTACCTTGCTCAAGTTGCAAGAACTGCTCTTAGAGAGCACTGCAAGGAGCACCAGCAGAAGCAGAGATCATTGCAGTGACAGCAATGTTTCTCTTGTTTCCAATTCCCAATTGCTTTGCTGAGCAGCTGTTTGGACTTTCAAAAGGCATGGGCCTGCGACATATCTTAGTGGGTAAAGACACTTGCTGCCAAGCCAGATGACCTGAGTTCAATCACCAGAACCCACAATGGAATAGAAGAATCAACTCCTGTAGATGTCTTCTGAAATCCCTTCTCTCTAAATGAATAAATATAAGAAAAGGGGCATTACTGCAATTCTGAATCTTGCCTTTTTTTCTTGCAAATCAAAGCTTCTTTATCCCTTCTCTTTCCTTGTGTTTCCTTCTGTCCCATTTCCCTGTAATGTGTGTTATAACCAGAAGTGACCTTTCTCAGGGACCCTCCACAAGCTACTCAAGAGAGAGAATTACAAAACCTCATACCTTGAGTTCATACTTCCGTGATGACTGGCAATGATTAGACTGGAAGCATGGTTGAAGAAAATGTTTCCATGACCTGGTAAGCTAGTAGAGAGAGGCCTTGCATTAGAGCAAGTCCTTATTATTTAACTTCTCCAAGAGCCTGTCATTGGGGAAAATCCCATTTCACCAACAGTGAAGCATTAATGAATGGCAAGGATGGAGTTTCAGGGACTTGCTACTGAGGGAGGAAAAACAATTCCAACCTGGTTAGCTCAAAAGACTGATATAGGATGTCCTACTTTAAGCTCGATATTCTAGCCATTCGTCTGTTCACAGAGTCAGTGAACATATTCGTTTAGTGGCTACAGTATCGCAATCAGAGAGTACCAAAAAGGAATTAGTGCAAGATCTCTGAGAGTTAACATAATGACCTGTGTTGCATGAATATTTTTCCACAAGAGAAACGAAGCAAGAAGTAAAACTAGGAAGAGGTACTCGACATTGTCCAAGACCTCTAACGGCACTGCTGGAAGCATGAGGTGAGAAAGAGACCACGCAAGTGCTAAAGATAGAATATACTTCACAGTATATCACTGAGAGGGAAGGCGGGAAATGGTTCTATTTGCAGATAGAAAAACTGGTATAGAAACATGACCCTACAGTGATATGCAGGTTCACCTACTTAACCGTGTGGTCTGAATCCATATCTCCTTCCGGATGGTTAACAATGAATAAGTGTCTCTTTTAGATAGATGAATAAAAGAGACTGATTAGTTGTCTTCTGCATTCCTAAGTGCATTTTAGTTTACTACCTATGTTCCGCCACGGTGGCCAGTTCCTCTCTTAAGAGTACTTTGATTGACCTGTATAAAGCAGTAATGCCTCACCTTCCTCCTGCACTGCACTTCTTGATTCCACGGTCTGCATTCTCCCTCTGATAGTCCATAAGTGATCACTGAATGTGGGGATGGGTAGGCAAACAGCTAGACTTATGGGTAGAAGAATCTTGGACAAGTAACACGCTGGCAAAGGTACCGTCTGCTTGCTTATCAGAGGGCAGGTCAAGGTTAACTGATGGTCATATTAGCTGTTCGCTCTCGGCTTAGACATTGCCCCTTACTAGAATCTGATTTCTAAGGGAAATAATGAATAAATTGTGAAAAAAAATAAAATTAAAAAGTCTACATAAAACCAGACATAGACTAGACCTTTAAAAAAACACAATATGGATTCCCCCTAGATCTGGTAAATCACAGAGTCTTCTGTAGTACTTAACCACTAGAAATTTCGTAAAGTCAACAAGCATTAGAGGCTGGGTATGGTTCCACATGCCTTTAATCCCAGCACTTGGGAAACAGAACCAGGCTGATCTCTGCGAGCTGGACGTCAGACTGGTCTACAAGGAGAGTTCCAGGGCAGCCAGAGAAAACCTCTCTCGGGGGGAACGGGGAACATTTGAAATCCAACTGAGGTTAAGAATTATGGGACAGTCTCAATGAGACAATGGCCATAATCATCAATGATACTCCAGTCTCAATTTATAGGCAGCTGTTTATGAAAATTACAAGGTATGTTTAAAATACACTGTTCATTAAAATATGACGAAACACAGCAAATGAGACCCTGAGCTGCTTGTTTTTATGTCCTCTTTTTAATAGGCAACAGATAAGTTGGGAGGAATTTCATTTTGCTTATTCCAAGAAGAAAATAATTTTAGAAGAAAAAAATATATATAACCTTGGTCAGTTTTATGGCTTCATTTTGCATCTTATTAGTCAGCAGTTCCTATATCAAGTTTGGAAACTCTAGATTTAGTGTTCTGTGTTCCTCTGCAATTACTCTGGGCCAAGAAAAAAAAAGATACACTATTGCTCTTACCTCCTGAGAACTAAAGTTACACTAAAAACAAACATTAATTCCCTTAGAGAGAGATTAATTCACACGTTTCAAACCGTTTTCCTTACCCTTTCTCTATCTTTTCAGCTCCTGTGATTATTTACTGATCATTTTAATAACTTCTCTCATCTTATTTAAACCTTGGGAAACTTTTTAATGCTTTTAAGCTTTTAATTAAAACAAGGAATGTTTGATTTTCTTGTTTTTCATTCTCTGCTTGATTTTACATCTCAGTCCACGGTAGCTGGGCTGGAATGTCAGAAAGTAACACAAACATTGATGCAGAGCAGTGATGGCCAGGGAGATGTGACCCCTCCTAGGGATGCTTAGTCATGCCACCCTGCCATGAGGTCTTCTGATTGGTGCTACCAGCCCCTAGTGAACGGAAACAGAAGTGGCATTAAACACCCTACAGGCCTGGAAGTTAGCTCTGCTGATAAAGGTGCTAATTGCTAAGCCTGGTGACATCAATTTGATACCCGGGACCCACAAGGTAGAAGGAGAGAACTTACTTCCACACATTGTCTCCTGACCTATATACTCTATGACATTCATGCCGGTACCCATGAATGCACGCACACACACCCACGTGTGCGCATACTTACACACAAACCCTTTACAAAAAATAATAATCCTGCAAAGCTCAGATTCTATAACCAAGAGCAGTCTGGCCCAAAATAGCAACATCTAAGTTAAGCAACCTGGAATTGAAATTTTTTTCTCTTTATTCTACATAACTAGATTCCAGGTTTCCCAATGCCTGACCATGGCATGTTGGCAGGAAGGTAGGAGGGCATTAAAATTTGACTTCTCAAATTTAATATGTGAACTACTATTTCCTCCTCTTAAGTGAAGGTGGGTCTGTGCAAATCCCAGTTGGATAGTATGGGCCTTTTGAAAAACCTAGAAGGAGACAGGTGCGGCAAGGACTCGGGAAGGAGACTTCAACCTGAAAAATGTGCTGCTTCCTGTTTATGCTAAGTCTCCTGTTCTTTACCTTCATAAAGGAAATTCTTGTGGAAATGCCGGTCCTTGTCCTGGGCAATATTAGCATGAGAATGTGCCAGTGTTAGTCAGCTGTCACCACAAAGCAGAGGGGGAAGGGAATCTGCGCCTTGCACTGAGGAGGGTGTGACTACCCTAACTTTGGAGCACAGCCCTCTGTGGGTGACAGCCATGGATCAGAAAGTGTGGCAGATTCCCAGTGCTTGAGAGCTCTGCTTTCTGGGGTTGTCCTCAGCTGAAAGGCCTGTCTCTGGAGTGGGAGCTTCTCTTTAACTAGGAATTGAGGCAACATGGGAAAATGCACAGTAATCCACTGCTTGGGGTTGTAGCTTTGTTTTAAGTTCATTTAAATGTCAAGACGAGATTCTTGTCTCTGGGGTCCACCTGGCTGTTTACAAAGTACACTGGGTATGCTGAAGATAAAACTACATTTTCTCTCTCTCTCTCTCTCTCTCTCTCTCTCTCTCTCACACACACACACACACACACACACACACACACACACACACACACGGTGCATTCTGGGAACCAAATGTATTCAGAATATACAGGGCCCAAAGGCCATCAACTTACAACTGGTGGGAAAAGAAACTCCAGTCCACAAGTTCCATGCTGTGATTTTCAGTAGGAAACCATTGCTAAATGTGCCCTGAGCTGCAGTCACTTCCTTTACATTTTCTGCTTCGAAACCCACAAAGGCTCCCCACTCACCTGCAAAAATAGACCAAGTTTCTAAAGCTTGGAGCTCTAAGAAGGGAGAAGGTCCTGTCTTCCATCTGCCTCAGCGTCCTTTAACACTGGGCCTGCCCTCAGCTGGCTACTCAAGGTGGCTGAGTGTTGAAGGTACTTACCTGTGTCTCCACCCATCCCTGCTGCAAAGCAGCTCACATTGTTCTGCTCCATCTCATCCACCTGCCTTCCTAAAGGTCTTCCTATGGAGTCCTTCCGTGAAGACCACCATGAAGAATGACTGGATTCTGCCCAGATACACTTGATGGCATAAAAACACAGAGTCATGATGATATTTCTGTCATATACTGACTCTGATTCCTTCTACTCTACACCCAGGAGTGCTGTAGCTAGGTCATATGGTAAACTCTATTATTGTTTTTCTGAAAAATCTCCATACTAGTTTTTGTTGTTGTAGTGGCTTTGCTAGTTGATTTAAACCCCATTATTTTGTATAATGACACATGCTAATAAAACAGTAAGAAAATAAAGATTTTAAGAACGAATGTAGTCCCAAGAGTCCCTCTTCACTAGCTCTTAACTCTGGGCAGTTTACAGAATTTATGAAGCCTCAGTATCTGACCTCTGTAGTAAAGATGTCTCCTGAGCATCATTTGTATCCCCTGTCCATGGGAGTTGACTGTGTAACCTCAGCAGTAATTAGCTCACAGCAGTGTCTATAAAAAATACAATTATACCATGCATTTTACAAGTTTACATTTAAATGAGCATTTATGGACTAGAAAATTTGTATATGACTATGCACATGTTGTGCCTGAATCATGAGACCCCCAAAAGAACACCACCAGGAGTCAAGTCCATTGCAAAACACATGAGGATTTTTTTATTACAAGCTGCAGCTTTGGCTCACACCCTTACTGCTGAAGCGGTGATTGCTGAGAGCCTCCTGCTCAGGTTGGTTGGGTGATTTAAAGATTCTGGTCCCCCCAGCGTGCCCAAATCAGGGGGGTGTTGCATTTTTAATTGATTGGCTATAGAAAGGCCCCCAAACCATTAATGGTCTGGTGTTCCTCTCTATGGGAATGGGCCAGTTTCCTAGCAACTGTATCTCTAGTGGGCAGGAAAGAATGCAGTAAGGCTAGTTCTTCCCTGAAGGTGGCTGGACATATCTCCAATTGGCTGGCCTTAGTTCAGGCTTGTGCTTTAAACTTTAAAATAACAGCCACTGATTTTAATTCTTTGGTCTCTCACACATACACATCTGTAACCTTTTTCAGATTTTCCCCAATGTAAGACCCATCTCCAGAAAAATCTAAGTTTCCATTTATGGATTCCTCTACTTCAGTATCTTCAGATATTTTGATTTTGTGTGTGTGTGTGTGTGTGTTTTTTTTTTGCCTTGAAAATGTCC
>CM053761.1:39605342-39618296 GCA_028658305.1 Pachyuromys duprasi
AGATGTCCCTCAGTTGAGGAATGGATACAGAAATTGTGGTACTTTTACACAATGGAATACTACTCAGCAATTAAAAAGGAGGAAATCATGAAATTTGCAGGCAAATGGTGGGACCTGGAAACAATCATCCTGAGTGAGGTATCCCAAAAGCAGAAAGACAAACATGGTATGTACTCACTTATATAGACCTATAAGATAGGATAAAAATACAGAAATCTATACACCTAAAGAAGATAAACAAGAAAGAGGACCTGGGGTAAGAGGATTAATACTCACTTTGAAAGTCAAATGGGATGGACATTGGATGTAGGAGTAAACAAGCAGGACAGGAGCCTACCACAGAGGGCCTCGAAAACACTCTTCCTAGCAGTGTATCAAAGCAAATATTAAGAAACATAACCAACCCTTTGGCAGAGTGCTGGGAATCATATGAAAGAAGGGGGAGTTAGTATGACCTGGAGAGGTCAAGAGCTCCGCAAGAACCAAATATATCAGGGCACAGGGGTCTTTTCTGAGACTGTCTCTCCAACCAAGGACCATGTATGGTTATAACCTAGAACCCCTGCTTGATATAGCAAATTGTAGCTTCATTCCCAAGTGGGTATACTAGTAAGGGGAACAGAAACTATTTTGGACATGAACTCAATGGCTGGCTCTTCGACCTCCCCGCCCCCCGAGGGAGGCACAGCCTTGCCTAGCCACAGAAGAGGACATTGTAGCCATTCCCAAAGAGACCTGATAAGCTAGAGTTAGATGGAAGGGGAAGAGGTCCTCCCCTATCAGTGGACTTAGAAAGGTGCAGGGAGGAGATGAAGGAGGGAAGGGGGGGATAGGGAGGGAATGCACGAGAGGGCTATGGCTGGGATACAAAGTACATAACCTGTGATTAATATAAAATAAAAATGAAAAAAAAAGAAAATGTCCAAAGATTACTTGTCTGTAATTCTACACACATGCCTCAAGCCCCAAACTCATCTCCTCATATTTCTACAATATGAGGAACTTTTTTTATAAGTAGTAGGTGTGTTAGCTTTTCATATCAAAGATACTAATAGTGCCCATCCTATGTGTCATAGAGAGGTGCCGTCTAGAGCTATGAAGTGCTTGTGTGGAACAGCACATAGTTAATGCTCATGTCTTAGGCTATTGCTACTCTAAATTTATCTTGGTTTTGTCTCTCTCCCTTAGAAAATTGTAGAGACATAAAGAAAAAAAAAGCCCTTTCATTGCAAGTGTCTTTTAGTAAATTGCAAAATAAGTTTATTCTCCACCTTGGCTCCATATTGCAATTACCTGAGAAGCTTGTGAAATAGATTGAGTTCTCAGTACATATTAAATACCCCAGAATGTTCCAGAGAGGTGAGAATGTTTTCTGGGTGACTGCATGTCTACCCTGCTTGCAGCTACCATTTAGCAAAATAGTTTGCATGCACAAATAATAACTATGAACACAGATCACCCTAGTATGACCCAGTAAACATTCTGCTGAATGCTGCATTCACATTATATTATTGCAGTCATTTTATAATCTCTAGGAGATATTGGTCTGCACCCCTGTTCCACAGCTCATGACTTGTCAATTTTAGAATTATTCATATCCACATTGTGCAGATGAGAAAACTGTAGTCAAAGAGATTCCCTGAGTAGTGCTCATCTTCCACTCATCAAGTCACGGTGAGATGAGGGTCAAACTCCTTGAACCCTAATAGTCCGCAGTAATCTTCTGTCTTAATTGAAGGTAAGCAAGGACAGGCAGCTAAGTGAGCTCTGTAGTTCTTCACCTCATGAAAGTCAATGCCCAGTGGAAGAAATACTCATATGACATTCAATGTGGGTTTTGTTTTTGTTTTCCACAACCCATGAACAACGCCATCTTTTTCAGAAGCCCTCCATATAGTCTCACAACATTTAAACCATCTTTATAGCACTTCTATCCAGACATTTTTAATATATCATTGCACAATTTCACAGAATGAAAAAAATTTGGAGGTTCTGACATGAGGACAGGCTGTTAGATCAGCCCCCATTAGCACATAAGACATCCTCCCAAGTCTGTAATTCTAGCACTAAGGAGACAGAGCCAGGAGGACTGCCGTGAGTTTAAGGACTCTCTGAGCTACATGGTGAATTCTAGACCAGCTTGGACTATAGAGTAAGGTGTGCATGTGTGTATGTCCCATTGTAATTATATTAAAATATTTAGGAATAGATTGTTTTTATTTTTGACTGATTTATATAAGATAGAATATTGTATCTTTTTTTTTTACTCTCTGAGTTTTTCAGACCTTCTGTCAGCTGTGTGTAAAAATATTTACTTAATGTGATCAAGTTAAGCCCATGAGTGATTTTAATGTAATATAAAATTGAAGGCAATCTAAGTCAACATTTCTTTTATGTAAAACAGAAACAGGTACAAGTAAATACAGGTAGAAATAAAGATAAAGACAAGGCTGGCGGTGATGCCAGTACGTGAGCATGCCTTTTCCACTGATTTAAGAAGCTGTCCAGGTGGGTCAGACTCTCTCATTAGCTTCTTTTCCCTGTCCACTGCTGCAGTGCCCGGTTTTCACCTTACCCACTGTGGTTTGAGTAAGTATGGCCCCTCTAGACTCAGGTGTTTGAATGCTTGAACCATTCGGAGTGACACTGTTAGGAGGTGTGGCTTCGTGGGAGGAAGTGTGTCACTGTGGAGACAGGCTCTGAGGGCCATTGTGGCACACAGCTCTCTGCTGCCACCTGTCTGTCAAGATGTAGAACTCTCAGTTCCGGCACCATGTCTGCCTGTACGCTTGCTGGCCGGCTTCCTGCCGTGATGATAACGGACTAAAACTCTGAAACTGTAAGCCAGTGCCAATTAAATGTTTCCTTCACCAAAAGTTGCCTTGGGCACGGCGTCTCTTCACAGCAATAGAAATCCCAAGACACACACCCATCCCACCCATTCCATGGAAGCACGGGCATAATGCGTGTATGGCAATAGGTATTATAACTAATGTAAAGAAGATTTGAAATATGTGAGATATTTTATGTAAATAATGCATAGTGCTATGTAAGAAACAAGAATATCTAAAAGCTTTGGTCCCCAAGAACCCGGAAATTAATCTTCACACATACCAAAGGTCTGTGTTAATAAGAAAGAACTCAATAAGTAGTTTTTGAGTCTTCATAGATTCTAAGTAAAAGGTCCCTTTCCAAGCCCATGTAATTAATTTTAAGTTTTATGAGTATTGCAGCAGCCCATAACTACCTGCAGATGGCAGAATATCCTAGCATAAAATGCCATCTTCTCCATTGATTCCACTTGTAGAACAATGCACAACTTGCAGCAGGAGTTCTGGAAATCACCCTGTGTTAAGAAACAACAGTGGGAAACATTTTAAAGTACAAGAGGAATGTTACTAACCAGTTCTGACACTTGCATGACAGACCTTGAGAAAGCAATGTTTAAAATAGCATTTATTATTAGCAGAAATTAAGCACCACATGGCAGATTGTATTAGTGCCTTTCGCAGGGTTCTACCTCGGAATATTCACCGCAAGACTGAAATGTTAGTTCTCATTTCTGCTAAGCAGAACTCTAAGGGTCAAATCCATCCCCACCCCTGACCTTCAAGTTCCAGTTGGGCTTTGATTTCATAATTTTCTAAGTATAACCATACACAAAGCAATCGCCTCCTCTCATCCTCTACCCCTAACCCCCCTTTCCTCCTTGCTCCCCTTCTCCCCACCCCCACACACGATGCTTCCAATAATTTTCAGTGGGTTGCTGGTATAATTCACATGACCCCCTTACAGGAACACAAGTAGAATTTAGAAGAGATACTTTAATTTGCTAAAAGAGGCAAATCCTCTTAGACGTACATGCTGTGTTGTGAGTTGAACTGTGTCTCTCAGAAGGATGGTTTAGTGACCCAATCCTCAGCACCAGTGCACATGGTCCGGAGGTACAATGTGATTTCATGGGCTGGAGAGATGGCTCAGTGGTTAAAAGCACTGAGTGCCCTTCCAGAGGACCTGGGTTCAATTCCCAACAACCACATGGCAGCTTACAACTGTCTGTAATTCCAGTTCTGGGGGATCTGACACCAATGCATATTAAATAAAATTATTTTTAAAAATGTGATTTCATTTACATTTAATTGCAAATGTAACCACGATTGAAGATGAGACTACCCATCAGTGCCCAAGTCTTTACAAGAGGACACACACACACAAGAGGAACCAGCAGAAGAACAGGACATTTTTCAGATAGAGCGATGGGAGTTATGCAGTCAACAGCATTCCTTGGATTCTTCAAACCTGTATGAAGCTTTTTCCCTGGGGCCTCTGGAGAGAAGGAGCCCAGCTAACCAGGGGACTTTGATCTTCTGACACAAAATACTGAGCGAACAAATTGCTGTTGTTAGAAGACTCAGTTTACGGTAACCCATAATACCGGCCTTAGGAAATGAATCAATTTGTGATAAAAATGAAAGCTAAGGTTTAATGAGTCCTTAGTGAGTATGTGCCATGTCCTACACACACATGATCTCAGTCCTCATAACCAGTGTGTTATTTACGTCCTGTCACTAGTGTCCCTATTTTTAAATGCCATTTTATTTCTTCAGTGTGCTTGGGTTGTACATGCACATGTGTCCCAGTACAAGTAGAAGCTTGCAGCTTGTACAAGTACAAGCTCCAGCTTGCAGGACCTACTCTTCTGCTTCCACAATGCGGGTCCCAGGAATCAAACTCAGATCATCAGAATCAGTGGTGGGACCTTCAATCTCGCCTATGACCTCATTTCACTAACCTAGGATCCCTATTATTTAAGCCCAAACATTGAAGTCTACAGACGTCACACAAGTACCATTTCTGAGACTCACTTTACATGTTCTTGACTTCCAACTTCAATCTGTCCACCCTCCTTTAAAGGTATGTTGAAACATTACTAGAAAGTAAAGGGCAGTTCTAGGTTGTCATATGCCTGGGGGGCATACCTTTTCAGTGAAGGAAGAATTAGCACATTCAGATGGAATCTTGTTCTTAGCAATGTTGCCTCAAAGCAAGAGTCATAAGATGGCAGTATCCTTAGGGCTGAGGACATCACTTTGTGGTAGAATGCTTCCCTAAGCATGTGCGAAATCCTTGTCCTGCTCCCTGAGACCACAGCAGGGGGGAAAAGATGATATAGGGAAGAGAAATTAAAAACCCCCATAAAGTGTGAAAGAGCATATTCAACCTCATAATTATTTTTTATATGACAGGATAGTTTTTATGTAAGAAGTTTTTCTTCTGGATTCTTCTTTGAAATGCATATTCCTCAATGTGTAGTAGTTTATCCCATACAAAGCTTCTTCTGACTGCTTGTTTCAAACCCCAAACCTACTGAATAAGGATTTCTTCATTTAGACTGGGTTAAATCCCAGACATATGACTAGAGACATGGACATTTGGAGGGCTAGTGTCTTCCAATTGTGCACAGCCATGGTGCCACTTCACTGTCGAGATGGAAAGGTTCAGGGTCACTTTTTCTGCTAGTGTAAACATTAACACTTGGTAACTTTCTAAATTTGAGCGCTCTGAATATCACTGCACAGAATGGAGTATACTGTTCATGCTAGGAAAAGAGGGGTGGATCATGCTAGGAAAAGAAGGATAGGAATGAAGTGTGATTTAGGTATCCAAAGGACAAGTCAGAACCACTTACAATTTCTCTTGAGTGTGAAGTAGTACTGAAACACTTTTGCCTCTTCGCTTCATGTGTATGTGTCTATGTGTGTGCTTGTGTGTACACACTTGTGTTTATGTGTGTGCATGGAAGTATGTGTTTATATAGAGACCAGAAATGAATCTCAGGAGTGTTAGACCTTGCTTTTTGATACAGCCTCTCTCACTGAGACACAAGACTTAGCAATTTTGCTAGACTGGTGAGCTACTGAGAACCAGGGTTTCTCCTGCCTTACCTCCCACCCCCTGCTTTTTGCGTGGGTCCTGAGGTTCGAACCTAGATCTTTGTGCTTGCACAGCAAGCACTTTGCTAACTGAGCCATTTCCTCCAACTCCTCCCTCTTCAATGTTGTATTAAGTCTTGCTTTAGTGTACAGAGGACCTTCTGAAGCATTTGTCTTCACCTCCATGTGATTGTCCTTCAGTGACAGGAACAAATAATCCTGGGGAAATGGTTTGTCTAACTCACCCGCTTCTCACTATCTTCCAAGTGCCTGGTGTCTTTTTACAGAGTCCAGAACTAAGGCACTGACATATGGAGCACTATTTTCCTCCAAACTCTTTCTCTGAGCTCCTCTGCCTTCTCTTTTGTCAAAGAAGTGCAGTTTAATTCATGACCGTTAAACCCATTAATTATGGTATTTCAATCTCCTGTTGTGGAGGAGGTTTTAAATTACAGCCTATATGCAGCAACTGGCACGTCATAAACAGTAACAGGAAATAATCCCTTTAAGCTGACCCTGCTACTGTCATTAAGGCTAAGGTTGTTTGGCAATTACATAAGATCTATGTATAAGGAATCTACACTATAGTAGAAGCTTTCTAAAAGCTATTAGATTCTCATAACATGGCCAGGTAGCCACATCTTGGAGACTGAAGCTATTCCTCCAATTTCGCAGTACTATGTATGAGAAAATCGTTAGACACAGGCTAAAAGAATTAACCCATGGCCCTTAAAAAATAACTTGTGAAATAAGATCCTGTGTACTTTAAAGCTTATTTTCTGTGTAGCATAATCCCTCTACAAAAGAAGCTTTGACATTAAAATACTTACCTGACCACCAGTCTCCTGAAATACTTCAGTTCTTCATAACCCTGTGAGTCATTTGCAATTGGCTTGACCACTAACAACCTGGAAACTGGTTTGACTGACCAGCCTCAAACCTAACTGCTCATAGCATAAGATGCTACCAGAGGAAGAAGAGAGGATGCAAAATGTCTGTGCGTTGGCAGTATCAGCTTCTCAACAGGGCTCATTTGACTGCATTTGGAAATATCATAGTAGTCATTCATTCTGGCAAACCACAGATCCCTGCCTGCAGTCCTGTTCTTACATGTCATTAGGATGAAGTCATCTGCTACCTAATAGATTCTCAGACTCCTCCACACTTGAACTCAAGGTGGGAGGGCCGATAATGGCTCCTTGGGCGCCCATTGGCATCCTGACACAACTAATAAGAATTGCAGGTCATCATTTTGCAGTGATTCTTGTGTTGGGCATTGTTTCAGACATGCAGAATGTGACTGTTCAGGTTACAGGGAAACCTAGAAGCTGATGGAGACCCAGTATGGTCAGTACCCTCTTCCTGTGTCTTTGTTGTATATTTATCCTGTGGTATTCTCCATTTATGAAGTCCTAAGAAGAGTCAGATAGCTGCTTTGAAAAAAGAAAGAACCATGGGAAAGAATCTAAGGCGGAAAGGTGAAGAGCATTCATATAAGCTTCCAGTTGGCAAAAGACAAAACACAGAGCGTTTTGTTTGTGATACTGTATTATCTGTCAGTGTGATAGAGAGGTCATTTTCATCTATCTCGTCCCTGTAGAGTCATCTCTGCCAGTTATTATTTCAAGGGCCCACTGGTATTTTCAATATTTTTTTCAACCTTTTACTTGAAAAAAAAATAAGCTGTTTCCTTTCCACTGCTATGTGCCCAAGTATCATAATTGCTACTTGGGAGATAAATAACTTCTGAAAAATATCTTGTGTTGGCTTTTGCAATATAACATAGAATGTCATCTCTTTCAATCCCACTTCTGGGAGAAAATAGTAAGGGCTCTTATTGTATTGAAAGGAAATGACAGTATTTAAAGGTATATGTGTGACATGGTCTAAGGGATAAAGTACTGTTGAATGTATTGGATTATCTTTGGGGCATTGAGTTGATCTAAGTTTGATTTAAAATAAAAGTTAAGATTGAGATACCATACCATCTGTTTGAGGTACAGCTTTGTGTTCCTACCCATACATTTTTTTTCTTAACAAACAGAGAAAAAGATGAGGACAGGGAATGGGGGAGAGGGGGAGAGATTCTGCAGCCTGATTTTGATCCAAGGGTGATAAACGCAGTATCTTCTGATGATGTCTCTTCGTTGTTAAAGTCTTTATCTGATGTCAGTCACTGAGTAATTGAGTGACTGGTAGAAAGTGTCCCTGCTCCATTTAAAGCAAGTTATCAGCTACTCTTTCATTTAAAACTTTTAGACATAGTAATTTAAGTTTTGAAAGCCTAGCAAGAAAGGAATATTGTTAAAGACGTTGGTGTGGACCATCAATCCTAAAGTGGCTTGATCATCAAGTGTTTCAGTTTTTGCCTCTCCTTCACTCTGATCATCAATTTTGTTTCCAACTTAGTAGGTTTATTCCCTTCTTTTCAATGACTTCTTCTCTGTGATAACTTTGAACATACTGTTCTTTAATAGAATGGTTTGTTGGGCCATTTATATAAGAGATGCAAACACTGTGATGAATACAAGCTACTCATTGTTAGAGCTGAAGCTTCCCTCTGACTGTAATTTCAGATAATCACTGTGACCTATGGACGTTAGGGTCTTCTGTCTATCAGACCAATGGTTTCCTTGTCAGATTAAATAGTGACAACTGGAATTAGTGCATCATCTGAGGAACAGCTTTAAGACACCTACTACTCAACCTTCTCATCTTCTAAAAGTCTATGCTTGAGCAAGGTGTCTGCAGGCCAACCTTGCAGAAGTGGTATTCTGTGTGTTTGGAGAAGTGATAGCATTTCAAAATAAAGTTAAAGACTAAAGCATCCCAAATTATCAATGGTGGTAAATTACAAATAAATCAAAAGTTTTCTAAAGTTCTAATTTTTTCTAGTCAGCTGAATATTTTAGAAATTCTGTATTTCTGAATCAAATGGAAGCATACTGTGTTCAATTTTGGCAAGCAACCCAACCTGTGAGAAGAACTCTAAGGAACATCATCTTTTCCAGGTTTGGGAGGGCATTGAAATACCTGAATGGACTATAAAGATATAGAATGTCAAGGTTCACTATACAGTGAACCTTCTGACACGAGTATGATTATCTTTGCTGATCATGACCTTATGGAATCTGAGTCTTTGGACATTTGGGACTAATAACAATTTTTACTATTATATTTTCATATGTATCAACTCATTCTCTTTTCTTTCCTTAGTATTCCAAATGAATTGGTGGCCTTTTGACCAAGTTCTTCCTATCTCTTGTGTTTTTCTATTTAATTCTCTTCTCTGTAAGCTTCAATTTGGATAGTCTTAATTGACTCCTCCTAATGAACATTTCTCCATGGATAGAGCAATTGTAGAAAACAAATCATTGTCTGGCTTTCCTGTCAGCAGGAGGTGCCAGGAAATAGAAGCAGACACTGGGTGACATCAGGAACTGTATGGGCAACTTCCTTAAGTCCTGGCACCAGCGTAAAGTCAGGGGTATTTAGCTACAGATTGATGTAAAAGCACACTGCCCTGATCTCCTGGCTCTTGGGTTTAATGCCCTATATTGTCTTAATATTAGTTAAGAGAAGTCAGGAGACTCAGGTCAAAACAATTCTTCTGGATAAAGTTGCCTTTGCTAATCACCTGTCTTCCCACACCATTGCAATGGAAAGCCTGTGACAACCAAGAAATAGAAACACGCATATAGTTCTGACCCCTAGAACAGCTCATATCTCATAAATCAAGATGAAATCTGGGCATTCATTGGGAAAGGATGTGCCATCTCTTTCCAAAGCAAGATTAGAAGCAGATTGCAGTTACTTTTCTAAGCAGCCCAAAGCCTTTGAGGAATCTAGTACTTTCTAGTATTAGATTGCCAGCATATAAACTATCATTGTGTGCATGGACTATCCCATCATTCTTCAGCCATGACCCCTGCTGTCATGGAAACTGCCTCTCCTTTATCCATAGAGATGGCTCACAGATATTGGGGTCTTTGTTCCCCTTCCCATGATATATATATTATCCACGTTGTGTGAAATTACACTTTCTAGATTTTCTTTCTAACTTCCAATGTTCTACAGTAATCTACCTCAAAACAGTAGCTATGCACCTGCTAATTTGTTTCTCCTATGTAGAGAAGAATGTAAGTTCTGCATATATCTATTCAGCCATTTTGAATCTCCTATTTCTTTTAAGGCCAGGAAAAATAAGTTGTGTCTGAAGACTAAGTAGTATGGTTATATGGGGATGGCAGGGGAAGCATCAATCCTACAGTGGAAATTAGAAAAGAATGGCTCTCAAGCATTTTAGCTCTCACAGGAGAACAATGAAGCCAGAACTGGAGATCATTATTCATCCAGGAAGAGCTCACTGTTATATGAGATCCAAAAGAAAGCCAAGTTGTCTTAGTCACTAGCCTCATATGCATGTTATATAATTATACAAAAGAAAGAGGAAATTAAACAAGTTCCATCCATAGCCTTGTGTGCCTTCTAACCCAGAAACAGCATGTTGGGTAATATCTAAGGACACCTTCCTCTCATTTTCAATAGTGAAACATGATCATTGCTTTCTCTAGAAAGCCAGTCCATTCTTTATCTCAAATTCAGTCTACCTACTATATGCTGTCATAGTGCCATCCATCTATTTTTTCCCCACACTATAGAAATTCATTTTAGTGTTTCTTAATATAAATGTCCCTTTAATAGTTGTTTCACAGAAAAAATGATCAGCCAGGTCAATGTAAAGGCCCTCCATTTTTCTATAGTAACACATTCCTAGACTGAATTGAAAAATGTTCTGAGCAGACATATTTATAAATGACCCAGAAGGTGGGAAACTGAGACAAAATGAGGAAAACTTTTCTGTTCCCAAGGCAACCAGTAGGGTCTGGTGACCAGGTAATAGGTGAAAGATACCAAATAAGCAACATGGGCAATAGACTACAGTGGGGGTTCCTGGTAATAGCTGTATCTCTTTATGTGCTCAAAGTGTCTAATGTTGCATTTTTAGCTTATTTTGCAGTGATGGGTAATAACAGCCCCTCTTATATCATAGAAGGACCAGTAACATCTCCTGTTAGCTCAGCCGTCAATTAATAGTGCTCGATTAGAATAAAGTGCACAGAGGGCCCTCAGGTAGAAACCAGAATCAAATGTGTCTTTTCATAGATATTGAAAGGAAGTTACCAGTGCTGATAGGAAGCTGGGAAATACTGGTAGATGTGTATAGCTTAATAGAGCGCAAAAGAGGGCTGGGAGATGGTTCAGTAGAAAAATGCTTGCTTTGCAAGCTTGAGGACCTAAGTTTAATCCCCAGAAGCTAAGCGTGGTAGTGCATTTATAATCCCAGCCCTAGGGAGTGGACATATCTGGGAACATAGCCTAGTTGGTGAGTTCTAATCCAATAAGAGACCCTGTCTCAAAAAATAAGGCAAATTGTACCTCCAAGGAAGAGCACCTGAAGGGTCCTCTGCCCTCAACATGCACACACACCACACATAGCCCCCCCCTCTCACACACACACACACACACACACACTTGCTCCCTCTCTACCTTCCCCTTCTCTTTCTCCTTCCCAATCCCTCTCAAAATAAAAATGAAAATAATAAATAAAGTACAGTAAGAAATACCTTCAGACTGGATAAACTAAGCCCCAACAGGGCTATTTTTTGTGTTTGTAATCTGTGGTTTTTCATAGAGCTTGATCCCCTTCCTGAACAAGTAATCAAGAGCTGACATTAAAACTGCAGAGGACCTCAGTCAGAGCTCATGCTGACTATGCTATAGCAGGAAGACAGAAGCCAAATTCCACCTCTACTTTAGGCGTTAAAGAGTAGAACACTGGGCTGGAGAGATGACTCAGAGGTTAGAACCACTGGCTGCTCTTCCAGAGGTCCTGAGTTCAATTCCCAGCACTCACATGGTGGCTCACAATCATGTATAATGAGATCTACTGCCCTCTTCTGGCATGTAGGTGTACATGGATACAGAACTTTGTGTACATAATAAATAAATCTTAAAAAAGAGAGAGAACACCCACCATTGGATTTTACAGCATCCCCTAAATGATTTTATTTTGCTCTCTTTTACAGAAAGATAGTCTAGGGTTGTGCAATGTAGTATCCAGCCCTACCTGAGAGCTTGTGTCCCCACATGGTCATCTCAAGTCTACTGGAAATAGTACAAAGATTCATAGCAGCTTCATAAATGAAGACTCCCAAACTAGAAACACACCTTCTTCTACAGTTAAATGAGCATGTGAGATATGTGATTTCTTAAAATAAATACATCAGTTTTTTTTAATCTTGACTTTGACCCATGGCTCTGCAGAATGTATGTGTGGAATAAATTACCAAAATATTTTCCAAACCAGTAGTGTTGCTTTACAACCCCAGTAGCTCCATCAAGAGTTCTAGAAATCCATCGTCCTTACCAACAATTAGCACTCATTCTCAGCATGCTAGTAGACATGCAGCATACCCTGTTACAGCTTAAATTGTATTTTCAGAATTGAACAATGATTTTGAATAAGTTCTCTGAGTTTGTAGTCATCACAGCTTTGTACAAGCTTTCTTTATCTTATTAAGTTGTAGAAATTCTTTATAATCCTGACAACAAATCCCTTCTCAGATACAGGTTCTGTGAACACTTTGACAGAGTGTGCTGCTTCCTGTGTTATTTGTCCACCCCCCATGGGACAAATGTTTGAGTTTTTTCCTTAATTTCCAATGTGTGTGTGTATTCATACATCTTCTATGATTCTTATTTCAATATGAATCTTTTTAAATCATTGAGAATATGATATGTGCTTAAATGATTTTTTTAATTTTAACATTTTTTATTTTATATTAATCACAGGTTATATACTTTGTATCCCAGCCATAGCCCCCTCCCCCTTTCCCTTCCTATCCCCCTCTTCCCTCCTTCACTTCCTCCCTGCCCCTTTCCAAGTTCACTGATAGGGAAGGACCTCCTCCCCTTCCATCTAACTCTAGCTTGTCAGGTCTCTTCAGGAATGGCTGCA
>CM053761.1:39622338-39665559 GCA_028658305.1 Pachyuromys duprasi
AGATTACCTACCCCTTCTGCTATACCTAGAGATACTTTTAAAATTATACTTGATTTAAAGGATTGTTTTTATACTATTCCTCTTGCTCCTCAAGATTGTAAAAGATTTGCTTTTAGCGTGCCATCAGTAAATTTTAAAGAGCCTATGAAGAGGTATCATTGGCTTATATTACCTCAAGGTATGACAAACAGTCCGACTTTATGTCAAAAATTTGTGGCTCAAGCTATTTTTAAAACTAGAGAAGTATATTCTTCTGTGTATATTATTCATTATATTTGCCTGTATCTCCTGTTCGAGTTCTGACACCATATTATAAAGCAGTGGCTAGTTTAGTTCAAATGGCTCGAACAGAATCTCACAAGTATTTTGGTAAAGAACCCTCCATAATTGGAGTCCTTTTACCAAACAGCAAGTAAATTGGTTATTTCAAAATACAGATTCTTGGGCAATAGCCTTTGCTCATTATTCAGGACGAATTGACAATTATTATCCAAAAGATAAATTACTTCAGTTTGCTAATGAACATGCTTTTGTATTTCCTAAAATAATTAAACAGAAGCCATTACCTAAAGTTCCAACTGTATTCACAGATGGATCTTCAAATGGAAAAGCTGTGTACGTACTAGAAGGACAAGCTTTTGTTTTACGAACATTGCCAGCCTCAGCTCAAATTGTAGAATTACGAGCTCTTGCTGCAGTCTTTAAAAATATGGCTTGTACCTCTTTTGTACACTGATAGCCATTATATAGTTAAAGCCTTACAAGTCCTAGAGACTGTAACATATGTTAATACGGCTAATAAACAAATACAAGATCTATTTAGAGAGATTCAACAGAGTATTTGGAGCCGTATAAAGCCCTGTTATGTGGGGCATATTAGAGCCCATTCGGGTCTTCCTGGGCCCCATGACTTTAAAAAATAATTTGGCAGATATTAATTTGGGGAAAAGGGGTATGTTTTGTGTTTTTTCCACAGGATGCAGAAGGAGCCAGGTGCTGAAAAGGCTGGTGCAGTTTGCGGAAGCTGTCCCCCAGAAGCAAAACAAAGAAATGTGAATTCCGTCCTGACTGAAAATGAACGTCTGCAAAGCTGTGAGACTCACTCTTTTGTCTCATTCTGCTCCTGGGAGGAGGCGTCATGCAGAGAGAGAAACATCTTATCCAAAAAGCTGGACTTGATTGCTCCGTTAATGAGGACAATTCTCGACAAAAACAGGAAGAGTAAAAGGAAAGACTGACTTTAAAATTTTGTTTTGACTCTGGTTTTCAGCAAACCAAAACAAACTTGCTCCAGAAATCCTTGGGAAGTTCTGTAACTGCCTATGTAAATTCTCCTTTTGCTCTGTTATTTGGAAATGTTAATGTTCCCTGCCTGCATTGTAACTAACACTGTATTTGTAAGCTTTCAAACTGTTCTGACAGAATTTTGCATTGGTTACTGTAAATGTCTTTCAGAACTTGATATTTACACGAGGAGTTTTGTGTTTAATCACTTTTAAGGCGTGTTATTTTGGACTTGGCTTGCGATGTCCTTGGTGAGCTCCTATCAATAGAAGTGCCTGGAAGCCTTTTAGGATGTTTAAACTGAGCTGATCTGCATTTGACACTGACCCTCTCACATTCCTTCCCTAGCAGAGGTTGGTTAGCCAATGGCGGGTAAGATTTCTCCAGGGATTATTCGGTCCAGCAGGGCATAAATGATAAAAATCATATGCCAAATTATGGATATGAATATTCCATTGGGAGAAACAACCTAAGACAGGCACAATCTTCTGCTCCATAACTCATAAGTTATGGTCTTATAAATATCTTTTTTAATAAATATAAAAGGGGGAATGGTCATGGGCCGGGTCATAGCTGCTTTTGGCGGCTATTTGAAATGCAAGTCTCAGCACAGGAAGACAGGTTTTTTTCCAGGCCTTCCCTTGGAGACAGGGAAGGATTTGCAAGTCCATTCGCCTTTTGTTTAGTGACAGCAGGTGGGAGAGCTTGTTTGAAATCTCAACTCTGCCTCACTTCCTTGTAAAAATTAACCTTTTGTGTAAACTGTATAAATAAACAAAGCTGGCTGGCCTCGTGGCTTTTCGGGTAAAGAACATATTGACGCTATAGGGCTCGTTGGAGCCAAGAGCAAGTGGCCAGAAGCCTCTCGGGACATAATATGTGTAGTGTACATTATTAATTTCAATCCTCACTCCCTACTCAGAAACCCCGTTCTGCTCTGCTGGCGGGCTCCGGCACTTACCGTAAAGAAAGAAAGGTAAGGATATTACTCACAGTATTGTTGATAATTCAGAGGTTATGGGGATAGATGTTAATTATTTTTAAACTAAATTTTATTATAGGTGACAGTTAGTCTCAGATTTCTAACTGGGCCTTCTTAAGAAACTGTGGTAGGCCATGGTTCCTGGCCCCATGCTCCCTGGGACTCCCACTTTATGTTAATGTGAGCTTAAAGGTATCGTTGATTTCATCAGGGGGCATTTGCAAGTGTGACACAATTAGATTTGATAAACACTTGCATATTGAAGTTTGTCTCATAAAAACACTTGGAACAGTCATTTAAGACTGCCATGCCTTAAGACACACAGACAGTGATACACACTGATAGATAGCACTAACAGAAACCAACATGTTTGACCCCAAGTGAGATCAGCACAATAGTCACTCATCCAGACAAAAGAACCTTGAAAAATGTAAATCATATAGTTCACAGCACAGGTTTTAGGGTCGTGGGTTACACAGCTTTTAGTAAGCAAAGCACACAATGATGATGCTTCTAGTTGTCAGTGGTCTTCATTGTTTATCCATGGGATTTCTGTTTTACTCAAGCTGCTAGGAATTTCTGAAATGAGCTTGCTGTCCATTCTTGTACCTTTCTTCTAAAATAATCCTACTGAGAATTTGTCCATTTCTCTTTAAAGATTTTTGTCTTCCACACTAGTTACTTTGGATTTTAGCCAACATGATGCTTTTTCTTACACTTTCTGAAATTAGTTTCAAAAGACAGAGTATATGCAAACAGTAAGTACTTAGGCCAGATAAGTTAAACAATGATTGATAATGAAAAATATTAGTTTCTAACTTCTCATAGTTATGGATTTGAAAAACACTCACCTATGTTCTCTGTGAACCAGACCTTATTCAAGTCACTTATGGGCATCTTATTTAAATTTCTTAACATGTTTGGACAGTACCATCATACTCAATTTAAGAGATGAAGAGTCTGAGGCAAAAATGATCTTGTGACTTGCCCAAAGTCTAACATTGAGAAGTAGCAGAGTCCAGGGTACTGACTCAAGCCTGCCTAATTTCAACAGCCCACATCCTTAGCACCTACAGAGCACACCTTCACACGTTCTTCTATTTACCTTAGCCTGTTTCTGTGCTGTGTGACTTTAAAAGACAAGGAATTATCTCCTGTGCACTTTCAAGAATAATCATTTTTATTTTTGAACTTTTTATCTACATTTATAACATTTTTGACAACTAATTTCCTCCATCTCCCCTCCCCAAACCCACCAACCTGTCTTGTTTTAAATAGTTGTCCTTTTAATCATTATCATCATTGCATCATCATCATCATATCCCTGAATCCACGTAGTGCTGACCTTAGGCATGTGAGTGTGGGGTGATCCACTGGGGCACAGGAAACTTAACCGGCAGCCACCTCACTGAAGAAAAGTGATCTTGCCTCTCTGTGGTTGCCTGCACATAACCTACACAGGGTCAGGCTAGTCAAAGTTCCAGCTTGAAGGGAGGAGGCTCCTGAGGCCCCATCCCTATTCGTGGAGATATTGGAAGTTTTATGTATTTTACGTATGAGAGTTTTCTTCCATGTTACTGAAGTATTTTTGCCAAAGGCATTGAGAAAACAGTAACAGCACTTTCAAAACACCTTAGGTTTTGTTTTGTTTTGTTTTGGTTTTGGTTTTGGTTTGCTTGTGTGTTTAATTCAGATACCATAGGCACCAAAGCCAATTAGTTCACCAACTTCATTTTGCCATTTGGTAGATATTATGCACTCTATATTCTTAGAGAAGTCCAATCCTTTCAATAGGAGTCTTTCTAAACTGCTCTCGAAAAGGAAACTGCAGTATAAATGCAGAAAATTACTGCATACAGGTGGTCCCCATGCTCTGTACAGCCCGTGCCTGCGTGAGCTTGTAGCCTCCCTTACCAAGCACACATTTGGACCTATTAACTAAATGAGTATTTCAACGTGCTCTCCATTGGCCCTCCTTTTTATCTGTTGAACAGTAGCATTAACTTGTCCCAGAAGGTGGAGCACAGGAGAGTTTTAAAAGCCTTACTAAACTGAAATTTAAAGTTTGTATTTTACTAGAGAATGGAAACCAAGAGGACTGGTTCTAGCGAGTGAGTGTTTTGTAAAGGAATTAAATCTACAAAGTCGGGGGAAAAAAAACAAACAGCCAGTCAGCCTGCCAGATGTGGCTACCTGGTAACCCCTGAAGTGTGAACTGGACTCTTACATATTCAGTTAAAACAGAAAATAATAAAATTTTAAAAATGTGTAATATAAAGCCACGTTTGCTATTTTTGAATCAAAATGCTGAAATACAAATTAATATTTTATAATCTAGGGTTTTTTTCTGCATTGTGAACTGGAAGTTTTGAATTAATGAGGTGTTTGTGGGCTTCTTTTTTTTTCTCTTTCTCTGAATTCTAACTCCAAAATTAAACAGTATCAGTGAAGGACTGAAAATTACAGTTGCTTATGAGTCTCAGCATCTGCTTTGATACAGTTGCTGTTTTGAGTGTAGATTATACCTTAGACTATTATCTTATTGCATTTAGACACAGTCTTTTCAGGAGGGGAGAATGACCCACAGACCAGTGTCTTTTCCTGTCTTTTAAATACACCTCCCTCCCAGGCCAAGCTGAAACTCTGATACATGCTCTCTGAATGACCCCAGCCTTCCTTGATGTGAGAATGGCTTCCCAATCTGCCATGGTCATGGAACTCAAACAGCCCATCAATGCGGGAAACTGCTTGCTCTTGATCTGTAGCCTCCAAACAGGTTGTAACTTCAGAACCCAGCTCCTGATGCCATTCTGCCCTATGCGACTGCAGTTATATGCGTTATATATTCACCTCTGGCTTCTTCCTGACTTGAAAATTGTCATTGCACGAGGGCAGAGCTCTTTTTTGTTGTTGTTCTTAAACTCTTAGTGACAAACACGTTGGCAAAAATATTTTGATACAGTTCTTTTAAAAACCCATTCTTCCTCGAGTGCAAGCAGCATGTATTTGTGACTATAAGCCACACTGTGAGAAAGCACGATCAACAGCCGGGCTCTCACCTGCAGTTAATAATTCAAAATGTTACCACTTGATGAATAATGGTTAGCCATGTGATCTGAACGTGCTGAGAATGAGGGAGCCTTCTCAACTTCCCTTTTTCTCTTTTGTCAGCTCTCTTCTTCTGTGTGCCCCTGGTGTCAGAGCATCAGAACCTTTCAGTCATTGTGGATGGGGGCAAGTTCTGTGTAGCAGGCATTCCTGCTTCCCAAGAATAACAGCTCAAAAGAAGAAACACATAATTCTGTCTCTATTGTTTTTTGAAGCAATCTCCATCGTTCCTGGTGCTAAAGAAAGCAGTTTCTTAGTGGCAGGGGATAAATGCAGGGAGTTCAGTAGTTCCCCAATGTTTGTCTGCCATCCTAGATTTCAAACCACAACAAAAAGCCACTCAAGAGGCACCAAACTACAATGTTCCCAAATCTGAGTTAATAATAAGGTTTCCCGTCTACCCGAGTCTTCTGGGTACCAGAAAAAAATTCTTCTGCAAATGAAAAAAACACATGTCACATTTAAAATACACGTTCTTCCACAGTCCCTAAATATAATTTACATTAACATAAAATATTTAAAGAGAAAACAAGAAATGATCAAGGGATTTGGTTGTTTCCCTACAAGGCTTGGGGGAGCCAGTAGCTTCATTCAGAACAAGAGATATTATTGAACTTGTGAAGTAGAAGCAAAGCTGTCCGCTGTGTAGGAACACTTTTTTTTTCTGAAGTAATAGCTGCCGGTTTCAAATGAGAGGGTGAAGGGAAAGGAGGGCATGGCTGACTGCTCTGTGCAGAAGTTGGCTAAACTTTAAAGCTGGGGAAAATCATAAATCTGTACACACAGGTGCTACTGAAATAATGAGCATATAATGGTGATAACTTTGAATCAAATAGCATAAGTAATTAGATAGAAAGGTGACCAGCTCAGAAAAAAGGGTCAGAGATAAGATGGGAATAATTTCCCCCAGCTGCCGTAGGCTCTCCAAAACCAGGCAGCAGATGCTGTCCTTATCTCCAAAGCAAGAACAATTTCTTTTCCTGTAAACTTTTTTTTCTTCTTCTTCTTCTTCCCTAAATTGAAAACAATAGCTCTGGAAAGGAAGTGAAAGAGACACTTAGCAGCTAATCTCGCATCTCAGTTTTCTCTACAGGCCACCTAGAATGGGAGGCATTGCATTTGACCCCACAAAGGGTGGGCAAGTTGAAAAGTGCAAAACCCATTCACTGCTTCTGCTGCACCTCAAACGAAATGACAGTATTGAGAAGAGCCACACTTTGGGGGCACAGACACTTTGAATTGCTTAATAATATGTGCATGTCTAAATGGCCAATGAGTTCCCTTTCATCCTCAGTCCAGAACCCCAGAACTGCCCCATGCGCTGCTCAATCCACCGCATCCCTATCCTAAAGTTCCCCTGGTGCACATAGAGAACTACAGATGCTGCAGGGTGCCCTGTAGCTACAGGGAAAGAAGTTATGCCAAAAATTGTCTAGATGCAGCTCTAAGACCCATTTCTGCTGGCCAAGGAGGTAGTTCACTGTATAAAGGCAACTACAGCAAGGCTTGATGATCTGAGCACTCTCCGTGGTAGAAGGGAACTTCTGTAATTTTCCTCTGACTTCCTTCACACGTGTTCAGTGGCACCTGTGTGTGTGTGTGTGTGTGTGTGTGTGTGTGTATGTATGTTCAAGTATAACACACACTAAATATTTTTTTATTCCAGTTCTATTTCCTTCTCTGGCATTGACCAAGTCACATTTTAGACACAGTCTCTCATTTGGAAAATAAGGAAACTGTAATTTCTAGCTACTGGGGTTAGTATAAAGATTCAATTATGTCATCCATACAATATTTCCAGTGTGAGACTAGTAGGTAGGAAAGCTTTAAGCTAACTGCTGAGCAGAATTCTTACCTGTCCTCAGATTTTTAATCCATTTTGACCAAGCCTACCAACATGAATGGAACAGCAGAAAACATCAACAACAGCAATAACAGTTTCTGGTGTTTATTTAGCGCCTTGTACATTCCTGACTCCATGTGTACCATCTTATTCATCATAGGAATTATAGATTCCCCATCACAGTTCATGTTAGGTTTGTTGACAGTTCTGCCTACCAAAGCATTTCCAGTGTTTCTTCTCCAAAGTTTATTCACTCTTTCTTGTGGCACAGTTGATGCTTTGATATAAGACCAGGACTTTATATCCACCCATAAAAGGATGGCTAGATTGTGTTCAGTCTTTAGTCTTCTCCCATTACAGCTCTCTTGTACTTCAAGAACTTCTTGCTCTCTGAATCTGCCAGCTTCATGCCACTCACTGATCTACTATATCTTATATATTTACTATTTTAAGTCACTGACAAAGTGAATCTCCTTCCAGGCACCACTTGCCTTGGTCCCTGTCATGGTAACTTGGTTTCTTTGAGTCCCTAAAGGAATTTGGAGGTTAAGTTCCCCACTATTTTCTAAATATAGCAAGCACCAAGAAAGCATTAACAGCATTGCTTCTAATAACCTTGAATCCAGTAAGGACTTTCTCCCCAATGGAAGAGATGTACTACCTCATGAGGCACCAAAAGCCAGTTGCATGCTCCCCTCATGGAAATTTTTCTTTCTCTAGTAAAGTCAGATCTAAGTCTCACCACTCCCAAATGGCACTAGAAGGGCAAATTCTTTACTTTTCAGCTTTCAAAGGAGAAAAATCTCTAAGTTTCCTTGACCCTCTGGAGAGGATTTATTTCTGCTTCCCGCCTGCCTGCAGGCCCTCTCTCCACCACACACTCTTGGACTCTGTCACTCCCTCGCTCCTCCCTGCTGGGGAGTCTGAGCAGCCATTCCCCAGGGGTGAGATTCTCCTCTGCTGACAGTTGAAGACTGGGGAGATGCTTTGCAACTCTCTCCCTCTCAGGAGCATTTGCCTAGATTCCTCTTTGTTCTCTTCCTTGGCTCTCTAATGATAACTCTTTCCCATTCCTGGCCAAACTAGCTTCCAAACTCCAGACAATTGTTAATCTTAGGGATTTGGAATAAAAGATCAGAATTCATGGCAAAACCCCAAATAATAAATTATTAAAATGCTTCCCACATTATTCCACTTGATTTCTTTGTAGAAAGATAGTGAAATGATTTAATAAGCTTTATTAAGGCTAATAATATTTACAAAGAGCTGTAGGTTAGCCTTGACTGAACTTATAAACCATGGGAAATATGTGTCATCCTTATTAGGTGGTTTTTCAATAATGTAACATTCTAATCTACCAAGAGGACTAAGGAGCTCCACAGAGAACTAGGTGTAGAAGTTTCTGGTTGAAGAACATGTTTTGCCTTTGACACTTCATTCTTGGGACACCATTCACATGGTTGAAGAGGAGATGCTGTTTGAGAAGCATAACACTTGCTTTATTAGTAAGAAGTCATTAAAGGCAGCACATTGATAAGAAAACATGTAAACATGCATGTTGGTCATGCACGTGTGTTTGTGTGCGTGATTGTATGGAGGGAGTGCACATACGTGCACCTGCATATGGAGGCTGGAGTCTTCCTGAATCACTTTCCATCTTATTTTTTTGAAGCAATGTATTTCTCTGAACCCAGAACTCAGGCATGAAGCTAGGCTCTGGCTGGTGAGTTTCAGAGATCCACCTGTCTCTGCATGCCTACTCTCCCAAGGACAGCTGCAACAAATGTGTGACTAGTTTTCTTACTTGAGTGCTGGGTATCCAAACTCAGCTCTTCTTATGTAATGAGCACATTATGAACCCGGCCTGGAACATATATTTTTGCCAGCGTCATTGCTGAAGTCAAAACAGATGAGACTGTGAGCCCCACTCTCTTTTCCACACTCCTGTTCAGTGCCTGGGAAGGTAGACTTTGGCCTTCCTGTCTGATCTTCCTGATACCTTCATATCAAAGTGCTAGATTGCTCCAAGGAACACATCTCTGTGGTGAGCGTCTCTTGTTCTCACTTGGGGAAGTGAAGTACTTTCTCTCACTCCTAATTTCTACAGCTCATTTTTCTCACACCGAGATTCCAAAAATACATTTTCCCAAGAACTGCAGGAGGAAATTCCCTCGCAGAAAGCACTATAGTGGTGACTGCCTATGGTCTCAATCTATCCGATGGAAATCAATGTAGTAATGAACATCTATGTTCTGGGTCAATTCAAGATTGCTCCCTCTTCTTTCTGAAATGGAGCCATGGCTGTTTTTTGTGGGACTTCCCTTCTTCATACTGTGTGGCTGTCAGCCATAGCACCAAGCAGCAAACAGAGCTACCCCTTTCTTTCTGATTATAGCATCTCAGCTTGCTGGTCATGTATACTGTGGTATGGTTAACCAGTGTCTTGTCCAGAGTCACTTTGTAGCCATGGATTTGGGGGCTGCAACTCCAGCTAGGATGTCACAGACAGAATAAAGAAGTATTTGATGTGGAATCACCTTGCTGATAAAGATCAAGATTCCGGATATGTCTTTAGTTCCTATTTTTTCCCAAATACCCAGTTATTAGTAATACTCCAGTAAGTTATGAAGTTTGCTTGTTCGTATAGTTCCTTTGATTGGAATAAATTAAACCTAAGAGATTCCAGTGGAGAAAAAAAGAAAGGGGCTCCAGAGAACTACCAACTTGGGGAAAGTAAAAGGGTGATCCAAAGGCCGGTGCCTGTTGAAGACCTACAGATGTCTCACTTTGAAACTTGCGCCAATTTACTCTCTATATATGCATTTGATTTGAAACTGGCTTATTTTACCAACAAAATTATGAGATTCTAGGGCTTGTATGTGTGATTTGATGGTAACTCAATAAGATCTAAACACATAGCTTTGTATTTAGGTGCCCAGCATTAGATGATGGCTACCAACACTGGAAGGGCGATGTGCTTTACCCAGGGTCACACATCTCTTGGAGAAGTACTCTCAGCAGCACCCAAAAACTTTGACCAGATAGTCAGGCCTTTTGTGTGCCAAATAATTTAAAACATAAAACTTACCACCATACTATGCATGGTATTTTCATTAAAATCTATAACATAACTCTTTAAATATATACGTCCATCTTTTTTTTCTTTTAAACAAAGTGCCAGACAAAGTAGTTGACAAGCACTCACAGGACACACCCAAATCCATGCATAGGAAAGAATTTACATTTAAGCAGATGTCTCAAAGGGTAGTTGTTTTCTCTTACTCCAAAGAAGATAGCTTAGTCACATGACCTAACTCACCTGGTGAGAAACAAATTTTTCTGATTGGCTGTCCATATAGACACAGAAAAGGCAAGGAGTCCCATCACTGAAAGTAAAAGCCAAAGTACCCATGATAGCAGTTGGTATTGCCTGCTGGAATGGACTAGACAACCCCAAGGTCCTTCTTGTCTTAAGAACAAAGGTGTACATGTGTGCATATCATATGTAGGTACCTAGCCCCTGTCACCACAGCCATCTTTCTAAGCTCTGACCAGACCTTCTTTTAGACAAATAGCAACAAACAGTGACTCTTGAAATTGTCATCCTCTGAACTGTGAATTAGACCTCAAACTCTGGCTTTACATCTTCTTGTTCTTTCCTCTCATTTATTCATTATTCATTCAATGAATACTTAAATTTTAACTACTATGAACATATACCTTTTCTTAAATGTTTAAAGTAGAACAGATCCCTCCTCTCACAGTTTTTATTTCATTTTAAAGTAATAACATTTCCCAAAATAAAGAGCAAGCATCAAACTTCTTGTGAAAATAGACCATTCCGTATATATTGTGTACGTCACCAGGAAAAGGGAGAGACACACAGCAACTAGCACTCTCTCCACATGACATCACTGAACAGGCAGGTCTAAAAGTACCTTAGACAGACCAGGTTGCCTCCCTGGCTCTCTGCCTAGAGCAGTGACACTGATGTCCCCGGAGCAGTGTAGTTCTGCAGTCAACGGGTTACAAAGGCATGAGATGTGTTAGTAGGAGTTGCTGCAAGGCATTGAAGAACTATGGAAATCCTAGGTCTATAATGAGAATGACAGCTGAGTCCAAAGGGAAGGAATATCTCTTCCAAACAGTTCTTGGATCCATGAGCATTCTTGTTTAGTAGAACATTTCCACATGCCACTTATTGTTCCAAACATGAAGGATTTTACTTCTAGGGTAAACTTTTTAAGAAACTTTGAATTTAAGGTCATATATATTTTTTTAAGATTTAGGGTATTTTTATTTATGCATATGTGGGTACCTGTGTGTGTGCGTGTGTATGCATATGTGTGCATGCACATGCATGTGTGTATATGTCTCTGTGTGTGTGCATGTGTGTGTGCACATACACGTGTGTATCTCTCTCTCTCTCTCTCTCTCTCTCTCTCTCTCTCTCTCTCTCTGTGTGTGTGTGTGTGTGTGTGTGTGTGTGTGTGTGTGTGTGTGTGTGTGTGTAGCTGTAGAGGCCAGAAGAAGACACTAGAGTTCTTGGAGGTAAAGTTACAGACCGTTGTGAGTAACCTGGTATAGCTGCTTAGAACTGAGCTCTTGTCATTCACAAGAGCAGTGAGTGCTTTTAACTGCTGAACCATCTTTTTAACCTCAAAGTCATATTCTTTTTTTAATAAAATTTTTATTATTTTTACATTAATTACATTTTATTAGCTTTTTATCCCAGCTGTAGCCCCCTTCCTCATTCCCTCCCAATATCACCTTCCCTCCTTCGTCTCCTCCCTGCCCCTCTCTAAGTCCACTGATAGGGGAGGTCCTCCTCCCCTTCCATCTGACCCTAGCTTATCAGGACTCATCAGGACTGGCTGCAACGTCCTCCACTGTGGCCTGGCAAAATCATATTCTTATATGTCACTTAGACTTGTATTTTTGTTTTCTTTAAAGGTTGTAGCTTACTTTTCAGTGCAGGGACTGGAGCTCAGGGCTTGCTGGTGAAGCACTTTCTAAGTGACCTGTACCCTCAGTCCTGGAATATCTTCACTTACTATTCTCAGAGCACCGTGGTCTTATTCGTTTAAGAAACTCACTTTCTAAGCCCTACCATAAAAACACCATCACTGCTGCCTTGAAGAAAGACAACAGTCATGTAGCAGAGCTTTGACCACTGGCACCTTTGCCACCTATTGTTGAACATCTTCAAGTCCCTTTGAGCCACAAGGAATTCTTCTAGGAATGCTGTGTGAAAACCATGCTCTATTGGGTGAAAGACTTTCTCATGGCTTGGGTCTCAACATGAGAGGGGAACAAAACCAAAAAAAGGGAATTACAGCTTTTTATGTAACATCTACCTATGGAGGCATCACTCTGTTGATATATAGTATAGGAAGATAGTACAGGAGGAAGAGCTGAGTCAGGTGAGGCACCATATGGGTCAACCAAGAGGAGTTAGGAGATTCCTACACGAGTTAAGGTTTGCATCAGAGTTGCTGGCTTCCTATAGACACATCCTTTCATACTGTGACTTAGAAAGTGTGTCAGATGTAGTAGAACCGTACTCTATTATTAAGCATGGGACTTTATAAAGCTCAGTTTCCCTGGCATAGAAGGTACCTGGGTGAAAGACTTTGAACCCCTGCTTCTACAGCCTCACTAGGTAGGCTTTACTGACCACTGTGTTTATACAGCCCCTGACTTTCCATCTGGCATGGTCCATGCCCTCGTCATGCTTTATTTTTATCCCTAGGGCTTATCACCGACTGACATCATGTATATCTGTCTGTCATCTCTCTCCCTCATGAAAACTCAACCCCATGAGAGCAGACCTTTTTATTTTGTTTGCTGGTATCTCCCTGGAGCCCAGGAGAATTTCTGGCATGTAGTAGGTGGGCAGTAAAAATAAATGAACTGTTGAAGGAATTATGAGATTGCTGTGAAAAAAGAAAAGAATACAGTTGAAATGTTTCCCGTGGTACCTGGCTCCCAGAAGGCCCCCAGTACAAACCAGTTTATTTGTGTTACTGTCATCACCCTCCACACACAGTCTCAGAAGCTGACTTAACATGGTGAGCTCACCAATTTCTTCATAGCTCTTCATGTGTGCCTCTGTGTTACAACAGAGACAGCCCCCCCCCCCACGCACACACATACACCAAAAGGCACGTGTAAGAGGTGAAACATTCCTTAAGTCACATGGGGTAGGAAATCACACCTATTTTTAATACAAGCTGTGGATTAAAGGTGCCTCAAGATTCCAAGGGATGGAAATTTGATTCCCAGCACAGCCAAGGTGAGGGGTGAGACCTTTTGGAAGTGGTTTCGGACAGGGCCATCAGCCATCCATTGTCAATGGATTGATGAGTTACCAATGAGTGATCTCTCTCTTTGTCTCTCCATCTCTGTCTCTGTGTGTACGTGTCTCTCTTGCTTGTGGCTTCTGTCAAGGTACAAAGCACCGAACCTCACCAGAGGCCTGTATCATGCCCTCAGTATTCCCAAACTCTGAAAATCGTGTAATGAAAAATCCATTTCTTTTTAAATCACCCATTCTGTAGCACATCCGAAAATAAAGACACACTTGGCAATTCTTGAAAACCAATACAGACATTTTCTCTCAGCCCAAACCAGACACATTTTCATGCAGTATCACTAAAAAATGTCAATTCTTTGGTTGAGATGGAGTATTAGCTTTGTTAGAAAACCTGGATACCAAAGAAATAACAATATTTTAAATTAGTAAATCACATACCTTTGTGTTGTTTGTACATATGACTATCTTTCAGATCAGTGAACTTCTCTTACTGTAGTGTCTAAGACCAAATAAATGTAGGCAAGGATGCATGTTATGGCCACTTTCCATATGTTCCACACTAGAAAATGGGTCAAAATTATCATTATTACTTAATGTATGTGTTTATCATGTCTTTTACTTTTGTGTCTTTCTCTTTCCACTTCTCATATTCTTTTTCTTTTCTGCCAAGCGTAGCATTGAAATCTCTGTGTTTATAAAATCAGGAGAAAAACATTTCATACTCAAACCATTTTCCAGTTGGAGAGATCTTTAGGATATATCAGACTTTCCCACTTTGCACAGTGTATATGAAGAAAATGTTAATCAGGCATGTGCACACTCCCAGGAGCTGGTAGTTTCACAGCTGGACTCCAGTTCTGTGGCTCCCTGACTCCAGGACTTGTCCCTTACCTGACTTGGCTGCCGTTTCAGGCTTCACATACCTCCAGTTCTAACTTATCCCTCTCCCATTTGTGAAATGGGAGGAGGACCTCTTGGTTCCTCTACCTCTAACATCATTCAAACATCCCTTAAAGAAGGGATTGGGCTTCTGCCCTGTCTACCTCAATCTCTTTTCCCTTCATTGTTTTCCTGGGAACTGGTTGGAATTCTATGCAATCCCAGAAACTCTGACTCAGCTACGCCAAGTACCCTTGTGTCCACCTTTCCTCTCATTTAGCAACCACAATATTTCTTTTGGGAAACATTACTGATGAAGATCCTGGCACAGAGTCATGGCAGCACAAGGGAGTGGAATCTGGCATGATCTTTGGGACCACTATCTCACACAATGATCAGGAACCATATCTAGACAGACAGTACAACTGGATGAAGACGGAGGCTTAGAGTCTCTAGTACTATAAACAGAACTGCATTTCTTAACTAATAAAACTGTGTATGTAATGCCAGATTATTGGGGCAGATCAGAAATGACCTCACATTACACTTCTGCCCTGAGGAAGGTTTTGACGGGGTGAGATGTTACAGGGAACAAAATTATGTTTCTAGAGAGCCAACAGACTTGTAGAAAATGTTTGATCACATAGAAATTGGATCCTTCCTTTGTATTATAACTGGTGACACTGGGCCAATTTCCAGTGACTCACAAAGCTACACTTACCACTTTCAGTCCACCTGACCCCCTTTGTCCTTCTGTCCATTCCTTCCATGCCTTCCCCATTTTGTGTTTTCAAAAATTTGCCAAGATATATAGGCATGTCATTTCCTTCAACAGCAGATAGGCCTTTCAAAACATTATCAAGGGCTATGGCCATGAAGAAAATTAGGCCATGAAGAAACTGGGAAGAAAAAGCTAAATTGGAACATGGACTTCCACAAGGTCATTTGGTGATCCAAGTGCTCCTTTCCCAGTTCCCTCTGCCCTGTTCTCCTTTGAATTTGCACATAAGGTCTTACTATCTGCCACAGCTTGTGTAGTCATTGCCTTCTATTCATCCAAGCAGTGGGGAGAAGAGAAAAGAGAGTGTTATAATCTGTCTCCCTGTGTTACTCTTTACTTTTTATCTAATGGCAAAAGTAACAGCCTGCCCACCCTTTGAACTTGAAAGTGGCTCTGAGTAGACTTTCATAGGGGTTTTCATGGTCTGCATGATGACAGGCAATGTTTTAAGGGAGTTTTGATCTACTGGTTTCTCCTCCTATCATTGGGAATGAGGGAACCCCAATGCAAGAAGATATCACATGACAAGTGGCTCATAAACAGCAGGGGTCTGGGAAGGTGCACAAATCCTTCACTGTGCTATTTTTAGAGCAGTCATGAGCAAAAACTCATCTTGAAAGCATTCCTGAGTGTGAGGAATTGAAGCTATCGCCATGATTTACCAAAGTCATGGAAAACACATTTGACTTCCCTGTTTTCAAAATGACATTGTGTGTTCACCATTGCCCATTCCCTCCTTCAAAACTGTTGGCCCAAACCAAAAGAGCCTCATAAATTCTCCCTGGTACCCTGCAGTCCACGTTCAAAGACTCAGAGTGTTTGGTGTACATGATCTATTCACCAAGGTGATTCTAACAGAGACAAATTATGTCCAAACATCTGAAAGTCATCATCTCTCTGCATATGCAGGCTTTCTGAGAAAGTCTACGAGAGGATCAAAACCAAGATTAAGCCACATCTGTTTGAATTTAAACGATATTGTCTATGTAGTTCAAAGTTGTTTCCATATATATATATATATATATATATATATATATATATATATATACACACACACACACACACACACACACATACACACATACATATATATAAAACCTGCCCAGCTGTTTTTTATCTTACATTCTTAGCCTTTATCAAAGTGTTTTCATTGGCCAGCCAGTATTATTTCTAAGAGTTAAAGTATTTACAAATGGAGCTAAGGAACAAAATGCCTTGTTCATCTAAGTGCTGTCCCCAGAGCTTTTGCAAGCATTTTGAGAAAACCAATACAGTGGTTTTGTTCAGTTCTAAATAAAAAGGCTGTATCTACTGTGTGTCAGCATATCATAAATGATGTCTTCTGTCTTTTCCTATATGTCAGTCATTACACTTGACACTGATAAAAACCGTGACTCTAAAGGCACATATTATATAATGAACATTCAACTACATCAGTTTTCTACACTGTTAAATGGGAAAGAGAATGGTTTTGGAAACCATCATGAATCAGGAAATAGTCTTATTTAACAAAGAAATCATTGGAATGCAACACTACCCCAGGACTGACTTTCTTCTGGATATCCAATACATTTATATTAAAAATCACACCTGATCATCCCCCTCCATTTGATGAGGAATAAATAAACTTCTCCATGAGGCTTTCACTTACCAGTTTACTACAATGGAACTTGAAAACAAGTGAAAATAAGAAAGAACCAAAGACTATGTTATGACAGCAAAACCAGCCTGAGCAATTGCTTAGGTGCTTTCTGTGCCTACTGTGAATACTGAATAGCACATTTTAAACATGTTTATATACAAACAAACAAACATACATACAGGTATATGCACGCAAATACACACTTGCAAACATAAATATGACAAACAGATGCACACATGCATAGATGGACACACATACACACACAGTCTCTGCTATTATTTCCATGTGTCAGTAACCACTAGGTCCTTCTGAGAGCAAGATTAACACTTGACAGCTTTCTACTGTAGTCTTTGCAGTCAGTGCCCTGTTAGACACAGCAGAATTCTTTTGCTTTAACAATCAAATACATTATTGAAACATAATTGTCCCAAATGCATGTTGAAGATGTAGTTCTGATTTTCCTCAGTTTTGATTACCATGAAAGTAGAGTCTTGAGAATGGGTAGATAACCACTAGTCCATGGACTTGAATGCAAAAATCCAAGAAATTTTCTAATTGACTGGGTTTCACCCACTTCCTGTTTCCTTAATACATTCAAAATGCTCAGTCGACAGTTCTTGGACCCTGAGTCATACTGCCTGTTCTCACATCTTCTCCTAAGTAACTTTGGTCCATTTAAACTCAGTTTTCACATCTACAAAATAAAATCAATTTTAGGTTTATCTTAATGAGGTTACAGTTAACTACTGAGAAAATATACACAACACACCTCGGAGAATGTCTAGTGCACAATAATTGTTTCATTAACTTATCATTGCTGTAGGTTGAGTCCCAAGTGTCTTTCAGTGCCCCTGCCTGTAGCACTACTGAGAAGTGATGAGACCTACAGGGAGGTTGTAGGTCATTGGAATGTGTTTGTAAAGAGGACTATGAGACCGTGGCCTCTTTTCTCTTTCATTTACTGCCACGAGACAAAAACGTTTGCTCTTCCACAGATTCCTACTCTGACATACTGCTCCCTACTTCAGCCTAAGCAGAAAGTCCCAACCATCCCTTGACTTAAAGTGCCCAAATGAAGAGCCAGTGGAGAAGCTTTATACTGATGATCTTGGGTACTTTGTGAGAGCAATAGATAGCCAACACACAGCTATTTTTACACTATCCTAAGATTTATTTTTCTTTTTCTTTAAACTGTACTGGCCCCCTTCTAGCGTCAAATCTTAACACAGATCTCTTTACTGAGTGAACAGTGAGATATGCCATTTCCACCTTCATATGGCTCGCTGTACTCAGCCTCTGTCTTTCTTAGCCTCCACTCTTGAAAGAGCTTCTCCTTTCTGAAGCCAAGCCTTTTACCCCTAGAGAGGACACATGGGTTGTGCAAAGTGTGAGCTCATGTAGCGATGTCACAGCGCTTGCATAGTGGGAAAACTCGCCGTGAGTAGGGTTTTCTCCTCCACCTTCCTATACAGGTAGAAGATGAACAAGCTGCAGACGGACATATAAGACTGCATCCTGTGTGCTCAGCCTTAGCCCCTCTTGCCTTTTCTGCATTGTCACCTCATCACACAGCACCTTTCTCCATCACGTCTCCCATGTCTCCCTTCGATGCTCAGTAAGATGATGTCTGCATAGGTTTCTCTAATGCCTACCTAAAGAGCACCTGGGTAATCTTGCAGTTACTCCCACCCAGAAACATTATTGCTTCCAGTAACAGACAGGGGGAAAGCCACTCTTCTGAAAGCTGATAGAGAACTATCTCAGGATTTTACTATCTTTATTGAGGAAGTGACATTTAAATTATCTTTAAAAACGCAGATAAAATTTATGGAGCTCTCTGTGCGTCCGACTGTGGCCCAAATGCTATACCCATCAGATCTCCAAGTCTTCATGAGATTTCTCTGAGGTAGGTCTGATTGCTGCCCTCATTTTATTAATGAAGGGGAAAAATCGTCTTATGATGCTCAACCTTGCTCAAGACACATGGTTTGATCTGCTGCTGATTAATTGCTTTGTCTCTGTGTTTCTTCTTGTCTGGCGTCACTCATTTCCAACTTGTAATCTGCAAGTTTTGGCACCAAGAAAAGCAACATCCTAAGTCCAGTTAGGCCAGTAACTTCAAGTGAGCTCCTCCTACATTATCAAGTATAGCTACATTGCTCCTCGGAGTATTTCTGCCTTCTAATTCATCCCTTGCACAGGATCTTTTAAACACTCAGCATCTTCCACATAACTACTCTGTGGTACACAGCCACACATTCCCATTTTACAGAAGTAGGAAATGCAGCACAAGAACACTTAGGTAGTTTGCCAAGACCGTATAATAAATAAGTTGCTGGACTAGAAAATGAACCCACGGTTCTCTTGTCGTAATTAAAACACTCTGGGCTTGAATTGGAGCTACAGTTCAGTCAGTAAAGTGCTTACTGTTTGAATGTGAAGACCCAAGTGTGATCCCTCAGGACCCTGTTAAAAAAAAGAAAGAAAAAGAAAGACAGACACAGAGACACATATCTGAACTCCCAGCATGGGGAAGACAGAGATAAGATGGTTCCTGGAGCCTGCTGGACAGTCCGTCTGGCCAAATTGATGACCTCTAGGTTCAGTGAGAGACTTCACCTCAAATGTAACATAAAATAAAATAAAGTAGAAAGTGATCATGAAAGGGGTCCAACATCCACTTCTAATGTGTGTGTGCACGCATGTGTGGTGTGTGTACACACACACACAGCTTTAGCTTTAACTGCATTTTTTTAAATTCCTAGAACAGTAGGTAGATGAAAGCCTGCATATTACTAAAGTTACATTAGTTTTAAGTAAAAATAGCAAAATGCATCCTGGAAACTGACAGTTCAAGAGTGCTGGCTTATGTATCAAAACAGATATTAAGACTCACGGTTAAGCCCTTGGCAGAGGGCGGGAAGTAATAATAAATATAGGGGAAGTTAGTAAGACTTGGGGAGAACAAGAGCTCCACAAAGATCAAACTGAGCAGGGCACAGGGGTTTTATATGGGACAATTTCTCCAACCAGGGACCATGTATGGATATGGCCTAGAACCCCTGCTCAGATGTTGCCCATGATAACTCATTGGTGAACTGAAGACCCTAGTAAGGGAAACAGGGGCTGTTTCAGTCATGATCTTGATGGCTGACTCTTCGACCCTCCCCCATACATGCCAGGGAGTAACAGCCTGGCTAGATCCCCGGGGAAGGACATTGCAGCCAGCCCTGAGGAGACAAGATGATATGGGGTCAGATGGAAGGGGAGGAGATCCTCCCCAGTTGGTGGACTTGGAGGGGGCGGGGAGGAGATGAGGGAGGGTTGGGGAGGGTGGGAGGGAGTGAGGGAGGGGGCTACGTATGGGATGCAAAAAACCTAACCTGTGATTGATATAAAAATAAATAAATTTATTAAAAAAAAAAAGAGTGCTGGCTTGCCAGCATGTGGCCTCTCTTCCCCATGTCTTCCTGGGAGGTGAGCTGAGGACAGAATCTCAGCTTTGCAGCAAATGTCTTGGTTTCTCTGGATTTATTTAGCCACCACCCTGGTTAACAACACAGTTTCTCTTCCTACGCAGTCATATGGGCCTTTATAATTTCAAGCAGACAGACAGGGGCTGGGGCTTTTGAGGCGTCTGGATGAAGGTGACACTGAGACTTACTGAGATTTGAATTTCAAATGGGCAGGGGAGGGGTTGGCACAGGCCTGCTTGCAGATGGACGTTGAACTGCAGACTGAAGCAAAGAGGCATTCATGCGGCTCCTCTGTCTGCAGGAGCTGTACCCAGGAAAGGAACAGGCTAGCAGAGAGGCCCTCAAGAGTGCTGTGAGCTTGTTCAATGGTTTTGAAAGTATTTTCGTCTCTTGGTTCAAAAACACTTAAGTTGAGAGGCTCTTTCAAAAGAGAAATAAAATTTCTAGGCTATTGGGCTCTGGAGTCTGGCAAGCTATAAGTTGGGAAGCCAGGCTGAGCCTCAACAAACACTGAGTGAATTCAGCAACTCACTCGGGGAAGTAATTCATGGGGGCCCAAAGTTGGCCAAGTCCTGATATAGGTTAAGCCTATAGTGGCTGCATTTATAACGTACAACAGGAACAAACTCACTCCTTCATGGAGTCACCTTCAGCTCTCTGTCAACTCTGAAAGAAAAACCCCAGACTTTCTTTGGCCCAAAGCATAGGATTTTCTATTTTTAAAAAATTTCTTCTGAAAGGTTACTATTTAGGAGGAAACAACCAGAATTTATTGTGAAGAGTTCCTTTCTCCCTAAAGCAGATTAAATTTTTGTTGTTTTTGAGACAGAAACTTGTTTTGGAGCCTTGGCAGTCCTGGAACTTAGGATGTTCCTAACCAAAGCCTCCAGAATGTTAGGATTACAGATGTATAGTGAACACATCTGACTTCTGCTAAACTTCTGAATGTATTGAAATCCATGCATGTGCAAGCACATGCATACACACACACACACACACACACACACATACCCTCTGAAGTGTTATCATGAAGTGTGACCTTGTCTTCAGATGAGATTTTGGTAATGTGAGTCTGTATAATGGGCAAAAATCTGGCTGTTTACTCTTTCAAAGTATTTAATGAAGTGTTTAGAAACAGGCGGTCAGTTTGAGCAGCTGGGAATGACCCAGAGGATATGTGATTAGCCACAATTTGACACTGTTAAATGCCTGTAAATACACTGCTTTCCTTTTACTGTTCTCACTTTGGTATGTGGGTGAGTTTTTCTGTAACAAAAAGTGTAAATAGCTTTTATTTATTTATATTCATCTACGTGTATGTGTGTATCTCTGTGAATATGCCACATGCATGTGGGTGTGAACTGAGACCAGGGAAACAGGTATTAGGTTTCCTGGAACTGGAGTTACAGGTGATTGTGGAACTACTCAAGGTAGATGTCCAATGTAGGTACTGGGTGCTAAACTTTGGTCTTCTGAGAAAGCAGCAAGCACTCTTTAACTACGGAGTCATCACTCTAGCTGCCCCCCCCCAACCCCTTTTAAATTTCAATGAAATGGACCATGTGCCTTTGCTTTGTGTCAATTCGTGTTTTTCCAGACAACCAGCTTTTTCAAGTCCTATTATTAATGGTTGGGTTCCTATTCTCTACTTCTGGTGGTTTAGATCTATAGCATACCACAAAAGATGCGCGTGTTAATGTGAGATTCTCGGCTTGGCACTCTGGAAAGTGGTAGAAACTTTAAGAGGAGCAGCCTAATGGGAGTGTTTAGGTAGTGAACCCTCCACAGAGAGTGTGAAGAACTACGCTTTTCCTGTATCCTTTCTGTTCCTGGCCATAAGGCATTTGGATTGTATTGATATGTGCTTATTACTATATCTTCCCTTGTCTCAGCCCTAAAAACAACAGGGTTAAGTGACCATGGGCAGAAAATCAGCCCATGCTTTTTAGAAGTTGGTCATCTCAGTTACTTATAACTGTGTGAGGAACGGACTGAGCATCCCTGGAGTATGAGCTGCAGGAGACAGACGCTAGTCTGAGTGGTCTGCATCTTGGTAAAAGCACAACTGATAAAGCATCCAGATGTAGGTTTGTAAGTCAGGCTCATCTTTTTCTAACTGGAAGACTGCAGCCAGTTAACTAGTGTGGACTCTGCTTTCTCACTATGTCCCCGAAGATCATCTTCCTTCTGCAGAAATGTGGGCATTGTTTACATGTGCCATTTAATCTTCATTTTAAACTTTCCTGGATTTGAATCCCGTAGAAAACACAGCTCAGGGTGTGTCTCTGAGCATATTTCCAAAGGAGTTTAACTGAGGAGGGAAGACCCACCCTGGATGTGGTTGGCACCAGAAGAAAGTAGGGAAGAGCCAACAGAGTACCAGCATTCAACTCTCTGCTTTCTGGCTATGGACACAAGGTGACTAGCCACCTCACATTTCCTGAAGTCCTACTTTCCTCACAGTGATAGACTGTGCCTCACCCGTTGGCCAACGCTTCCTCTCCTAAGTTGTTTCTTGCTGACTATCTGGGCAAAGCAACGAAAACTAAGTAATATGCCTGCATTTTAACATGCAAACCTTTGAACTCTTTCTTTGTTAAGAATGGGAGAAATACATTGAGTTTTGTGTTTAAATTATATCAACACTTTCAGAAGATTTGGCAGCTAAAGGGGCATCTTTTCACTTCATAAACACTGCTCTTGGGGAAAAAAAAGAAGGGCCATTTTTGGCTTTACCTTTTCTGGCTGGACCTGGAAAATGGAAACTAAGAGAGCATGAGCTAGAGAGATCTTTTTAAGTGGAAAGAGATAAAATGTATTTGGAAACTCATATAAAAATGCCAAGCCAATTTTTATAGAAATTCAAAATGCTTTTGAGATAACTAGCAGTTCTCCCAAGGCCTGATTACAGGCTTGTTGGCCTTAATTTTTCTCTAATATATAATTCTATGTTACAGTACTCTGTAAATGCTATGGCATGTCGTTAATGCTTACAAAATGTCATGAAAGGACCCAGAGCAGAGAAACCTCCCAGCTAGAGAATTTTACAATCCGAAGATAGAGGCAGTTAACTTTAATCTAGTGAGCTGAAAAATAACCACAGAATGGTTATTCTGGGTATCTTATAGAGACTACCCCTCCTTGTTCTTTTGAAGTAGAGGACAGTATTTGGAAACTGGTAGTGTTTTGATTATAGAGGAAAAAATTTAAAAATAAGGTCTACTGCTACTCATGGTGAAAAGAGGAAGAAGATAACAATGAGAGAAAGATATTGTGCATACAAGAAGAATGTCAATCAAAACTTGTTAAGTCAAAGTATGAGTAATTTGGCTAGAGATGGATATTTTTAAAAGCAAAACCAAGTTTGAGTTTTTTTAATGTAAAAGACTGAAATAGTATTATGGAAATTTAGGAAGCTACATAGACATTTTTCTGTATCATTTGGTCATTGGTTTCAGGGCTTCCTTTCCATCTGAGGTTGGCTGTCACCCTCCAAGAATGCCCGAATCCCTGACCCAAAATTGTGTAGTCTTTTCATAGAACCTATAGATAGGTTTTTGTATGCTTTCAATTATCTCTTTGTCACTCATGATACCTAGAACATGTTAATGTTTTAAATGGTTGACACATTGTATTGTATAGAAAATAATGACCTACAAAGTCTACTCACCTTTGGTACAGAAATAACATTTCCCCCAAGTGTTTTTGATCCATAATGTGTGGACTCCACAGATAAAGAACCTTCAGATACATAATGCTACCACATACATTGTAAAATGAAAACGTTGCATTTAAAAGCCTAGGATGCAACTCCAATCTTGTTTCTTGCAGCATTGACCCAGGTCTGATCACTGACCAGTGTCTACAATTTATCCACGTTGACAGTTGGCAGAAGCTATGGATCCTCTTTAAGTTGTAATGCCTCATACCAACTTTCCCAAAGTAATCTGGAGGTTAATTAAGTGCTAACATTTTCAAAAGAAGAAAAAGAAAAAGCCTAAGATTCTTCTTTTTATAATGAAAAAATAAATGTACCCCAACTGTTGAAATTAACCCATGAATTCATGTGATAGCCCACTCAGCTCAGTCCTGGAAACCTGAGTGGGAGTAAAAGGAGATAAAGAAAGGCAGACATAAGGAATATAAAGCTGGGATCAGGTGGATTGTGCACTTGGGTGATGATGTTTCAACATCTCAGATCCTCAGCCTATTTATTATATACAACATGAAAGAGGAAGTAGGTAGGATAATCTCAGCAGGGGGTGAATGTAGGGGGAGAAATGAACCTAAGTCATCCCATCTAGGATGGGGAAGCTCTGGTTGGTACTTTTGGCATGTACTGTTTTTAGCCAAAGGTCAACTATCAACGTGTGTTTGGACCAGAAAAAGGCTTTGTCATTCCCCCAAGTCTTACCTGGGTGAGCTAATGTCATGAATGTTTTATTCACACAGGGGTATACTTCATTCCCACAAATTCAAGGACTACTTAGTGAGCTTATTCCATAAGCCTGATTGTAGTGTAGGCACAAGTAGTACTCAACATGAATTATGCAGATATTCCCTGCCTGCACAGTATTTATAACCCATTAAAGAAGAAAAGTGAAAAATAAGTAGCCATAGATAATTAAAATATGAGGAAAAATAAGTCAAGGATATTCATTAAATATACATTTATAATATTAATGGTAAGGAGGTATGTTCATATCTGGAGGCAATAAGAGTGGTATTAGGGACATACACAAAGACATCTTTGAGAAATTACTATTTGTTTAGCCACAATCATGAGTAAGTAGTAGTTGCAAAGAATATACAACAGAAAAGCTTTCTACAAGTAGCAACTAGCTTGTGCAAAGGTCCCAAGGAAAATAACAGCAAGCTGAAGGCACAAGCAGAGAGTTATTCGTTATAGGCAATTCAGAGATAAAAGGAAGAAACTGGCTGCAAGATTCAGAGATCAGATGATACAGGTTTTTTGTTTGTTTGTTTGTTTTTTAATGAATTAAAGATGTTATTCTAGGAGCAATTAAAGATTACAGAAGTGTAGACTAAAAGAAGAAGTACTATTCTTTTTGTAAAAGTCATTCCACAACAAAGCAAATTACAATTGAAATGTGCAGAAAACAGGCCATTTGTGCATATTGGTCAAGGCACCCGGATACCTTCACGGGGTCAGATTCTGAAAGTTCATTGTGTTCTGTGACTAAAGAGTCTCTGTGTACCATGGTTTAAAAAAAAAAAGGAAGAGAAGGGAGAGGGAGGGAGAGAAACCTCCCTACCCCCCAGAGTTTACCACTCAAAAACAGACAAAATATTTCCAAACCACATCTGAGGCCCCAGTAAGAGAAGGAAAGTTGGTGGGGCTGACCCAGCCCAGAGGCCGGTTGGGAAACTGAAATGAATAGCTTAGGGTGGGACTGGGGAGGTAATCCAACTCATTGGCATCTTCACAGAGTGTCATTTGCCACAAACGGGAGTGGTAGACTACCATCCCTAATTCTAACCGTGGTCTAGTGCTCAGGAGTCTACTCTGTCTTGGGAAGATTCCACCCATTCATTCAAGACAAGAACCTGGGAATCATCCCTGATTCCTCCTCATTCTTTAGTACACACACTGAATTCATTAGCAAAGTCCCTGTTATTCTGACTTCAAAAATATATCTTGAATCCATTTCTGCTGTGACCACTGCAGACCAGGCTTACTAACAACAGAGTCCTGGTCGTATGCAGTTTGTCCTCTGTGAGGTATAAAGTGACCTTGTGAACTTGTCCCTTCCCTGCTCAGTGTTCCTCAATGCTTTGTGCATACAAAGCATTCCTTTTCCTACCTTGTAACTCTGACAGGATCCAACACCTGCCTACCTTGCTAACCTTATCTCAGACCATTTCCTTTCTCCATATCTAGCCTGCCTCCTGTTCCTTGCAGGTGCCAAGGAAAAAGTATTGCCTCACAAAAAGTACTTTCCTAGAATAGTCGCATTTGTGGACCAAGAACCTTCTACATAAATCATCTGAGAAGAGAAAAACAAGATCTTAGGCACTGCTTCTGTTGTTAGAGATCAGAATTTCTGAGGCTGGCACCCCAGAGAGCTTAAGAAACTTTCTAAATGACATATACACACATGGACACATGCACACACTACATGTGCATGTGTTTGTCATATGTGTGTCATATATGTATTTGTCACTGCCCCCAAAATCTGTTTTCTAGAACTGAAATGTTTTGAGATTTTATCTGTAACTTTATTGAAAACTAAAGTCATAGTGATTAAAAATGCAGGAAAAAATATATGTGTATGTATGTTTTATATGTATATGTAAAATACATACACACATATGGATATATGTATACATGCATATTTGTGTACATATGTGTATATACACACATATGTGTATATGTGTATGTATTTATATACATATACACACATACATACATGTATGTATATGTATATGTTGTTTACCATTCACAGCTGCTACTCTCAGGTTCAGACTATGTCCCAAGAGAGTTGCTGATAGGATCTGTCATGACTTCATTCTAAGAAAATAGAAGGAGAAAAGGAAGACATCACAGTCTTCCTCTAAAGATGCCTCCCAGGGGATGCACATCATTTTTATTTACTTCTCCTAAAGGAGATTCTAGTTATATAATCACGCAGCTGCAAGCAAGGCTGACAGATACAGGTGGTTACTCTGAACGGTCTCCAATCCAGCTGGCATATGGGGTTACACTGCTAAAAGATAAAGAAGTGTTACATATCAGAGACTCTTATCGGACTCAACCTCATTGTTTACTCTGCATGTTTTACCTAAAATTTACCTTTCTCAGTAAGTATGACTGCGAGGTTGGAGTCAGTCCCTTTGTTTGCTCTGTCACTGCATCCAAAGAGTTCTCTGTGTTCCTCTTAACAAACGGTAGAATTATGCACAGATATGCAGATCCTTTCTTAGACCATAAACCCTGTGATGGCAGAAACTATGTCATCATAGTCAGTGTTGATCACCTGGTACCTGGGACTTAGCTCTTAGTCAATATTAGAAAAGTGAACAGAAGAGACAGGTGAATAAAAAGATACTTGGAATTACTCCATTGCAACACACTGAAAGAATTGTGCAGAAAAATACAGGTCCCACTGACAACATGCTGTTTCTCCTCATCACTAGTATTTGGACAGGTATACACTAAAGTTAAAAAGCTCTTTGCCAGCAACATGAATAACTGAACATGAATCCTACCTATATATGCTTAACCAGCCTAAAGAAGTCAGAAAAGAAAACCCAGTTTAAAAAAACAATCTCCTACTTCCGATGTCCATACCATTTGTCTTTCTGAATGAGGATTGATCATCTTACCCATGGTCTTCCTTCTTGCTTACCTTCTTTAGGTGTACAGATTTTAGTATGTTTATCCTATATTATGGGTCTTGTATCCACTTACAAGTGAGCATATTACTGTGTGTATCTTTCTGCTTCTGGGATACCTTACTCAGGATGATCTTTTCTAGATCCCACCATTGCCTGAAAATTCCATAATTTCCTTGTTTTTAATTGCTGAATAGTATTCCATTGTGTAAATGTACCACAATTTCTGTATCCATTCCTCTGCTGAGGGACATCCGGGTTGTTTCCAGGTTCTGGCTATAAAGCTGCTATGAACATGATCAAACAAATGTCCTTGTTGTGAAATAGGACAGGAGCCTACCACAGAGAGCCTCTGAAAGACTCTACCCAGCAGTGTATCAAAGCAGATGCTGAGACTCTTAACCAAACCTTGGGCAGAGTGCAGGGAATCCTATGAAAGAAGGGGGAGATAATGGAACCTGGAGAGGACAAGAGCTCCACAAGGAGAGCAACAGAACCAAAAAATCTGGGCACAGGGGTCTTTTCTGAGTCTGACCAGAATGGTCCAACCAAGGACCATTCATGGAGAAAACCAAGAACCCCTGCTCAGATATAGCCCATGGCCACTCAGTATCCAAGCAGGTTCCCTAGTAAGGGGAACAGGGACTGTCTCTGACATGAACTCAATGGTGGGCTCTTTAACCACCCTTCCCCTGAGGGGGGAGCAGAATTGCCAGGCCACAGAGGAGGACATTGCAGCCAGTCCTGATGAGACCTGATAAGCTAGGGTCTGATGGAAGGGGAGGAGGACCTCCCCTATCAGTGGACTTGGAGAAGGGAATGACAGGATATAAGGGAGGGAGGGTAGGATTGGGAGGAAATGAGGGAGGGGGCTATAGCTGGGACACAAAGTGAATAAAATGTAATTAATATAAAAAATAAAAATTTAATTAAAAAATAAAAATAAAAATCATAGTAAGAAGAAACTCAAAGATCATAGAAATAAATCCACAATATACTTATGACCCCAAAGTAATCATGAATAACATTTGTCAATTAAAAGGAATGAGTTTCAGATTTGGATTTTAAAAATAAAATATATAGCCAACAAGGATCCCAGGTATGGTGTAATGACACACAGACACAAAAGTCTGATAATTAATGATAAAAGGGGAGAGGTATTGGGCTAAACAAGGATGCTCTTGTAGAGGACCAGGTTTTGCATCCTAGCATCCATGTAGTGGATGGCTTAAAACTTCAGTTCCAGGGCTTCTGGTGCCCAGTTCTGGCCTCCACAGGCACCCACATGCATGTCCACATACCCACACCTAGACACATAAAATACAAATAAAGTAAATAATAATGGAATGTGTAACTCTTCTGAACTTGCATACACCAAACAAAATCCTGGAATGGATGTTTTAAAAAATGGGAGAAAAAAATCAATCTTCGGTCATGGGATATTTAACACGATTATGATTGCCTCAGAAATCACCCTACTATATTGCTCCAAAACATTAATAAGAATGTAAATACTGTGACTCAATTAACAAGTTATATCTAAGAATCCATACACAATGCTTCAGCAATTTTGACTTCTTCAAAAGAGTATATAACATTTAAAAAAGAAAATGTCGTCACTCAGGAGGCTGAAAAGCAAGCTCAATAAATATCAAAGAATTTAGATCATCAAAATGTGTTCTCTAACAAAAGTACATAAACTTAGAACTCAACAGAAGACATTATCTCCCACAAATGTATCCACAGAGAAGATTTAAGCCATCCTGATATCAGTTATTACTGAAACAAGAGAATAATGCAATTGTTTGGAAGTAACTGGCCAGAAAATACCATTTGTATAATGAATGCTCCTCCTGGAGGGGAATGTGTCACTATAAAAACATATCAAACAAACAAAAAATGTGAAAACCAAAGCCAATGAGCTGAGATCAGCCCCAGAAGCTAGTGAAAAAACAGAGTAAATTTTAGCCAGAAGGGAGGAAATAATAAAGATAAGAGCAAAACTTTGGAAAATGTTTTTGAAAATAAACAATGATGGGTATCAACCTGACCTAATTCCAGCTTCTGAGAAGTTAATTAAAACAAAAACTTACAGTAAAATTTATAAGGAAAAAATGTGGAAAGATCACTGACAAAAGTAATCAATGAGCAATCAACTGACAAGTGAGTTGACTTTGGAGACTGATATGTGATTCCATCAGCAAGAAGTGTGTTATCACCAATGGCAATTCAATAGGAACATGTATTCCTCTACTCTGTGTGACTATCAAACAATAGCTGAGGCTATGGGCCTCGTAAACCAAAGAGATTTGTTTAGTTCACAGTTCTAGAGGTCCAAGAGCATGGCCCCAGCATCCTGGGGATGCTTTCCTGGCTATAGTATGGCATGCTGGTGAAACGAAAAAGCAACTGGTTGAGTGCAGGAAGAAACAGGTTATCAGATTGGCTGCTTTTTAGAACAAGCCATTTTCATAAGGTCTACCCGAACTTATTATCTCTTAAAGAAGATGGTATCTCCAGCATCCTCCCACCCCCTCCACTATACTACTGACCCCTTGAGGCACATATTCAAATTTGAATCCGTAAAGAACCCAGTAAATACCAGTTTATTTTCTCCAAACAAAGTATTACAATAACAAGCAAAGATGATATAATTTTGAGTGAATCAATAATATCAGCATGTCTCTGAATAAAGCTGAGGAAGAAACTTATGCTTTGATGTAGCCCACCAAGTTCTTCCTGAGAATCCTTAAGACTGTGAAATTCCAATTTCAAAACCAATCATTTAATTTATCACATAACTCAACATCTATCTTTTCAGGGCACAAAATGCCCAGTGTATTCTATTCTTCAGGGTCTGTGTGACTGCAAGCAGTAAATGTGCAATTGTAATAAAGACAGGAAAATCAGCAAGAGATAGATCATTTCTGGAACTGCATGTGTCCTCTAGGGTGATATAAAGCCTTAAGGTATTTTCTTCCTCATCCTCCTTATAGCACAATATGAGCTGTTCACATCTCCCATCCTTAGGGGCATGGTTAGAGAGTATTCAGGTTGCAAGTAAGTGAAAGCTCCAGAAAATCATTACTGGAAGAGTCTGAAGGGAATCACTGAATCCATGAAGGAGATTAGAAACAATGTTGAAGCAAGGTTAGGAGTCAGCCTATCTTCAGCTTTGCAGCTAGAAGAAGAGAGAGCAAGATGATCAAGGAGAGCAGGTGATGAAATAGCTCAATCAACAAAATGATTGCCAACCAAGTGTGACATGCTAGGTTTGCATCCTCGGCACCCAATGTCAGCCCTGGAAAGACAGAGTCAGGAATCTCCCTAGAGCCTGCTGGATAGACACCATAGCCTACATGGTAAGCTCCAGGCTAATGAGAGTCCTGTCTCAAAGACAAGTCCCCTGAAGGATAAAACACAGGGTTGATGCCTGGCCTCCACATTTACATGCACACACATGCACCCATAGGGACACACACACCAGAAATGAATAGAGTTTATCTATGAAGGTTCTACAATGAGACAAATAAGTGACAACAAAGTTTCTGGTTCTTCGATCAAGAAAAGATTAGAGGATCCAGCAGTACCCTGGTCTTCCCTCCATGTGACCAGTGCCACACTCCTTGAAGCACAACCTTCTCCACCTCACCATATTCTGCACCTCATCATTTTCTAAGCCTGCCTTACCTCTATTCCCACTGAATCTGTGAGCCTTTAATATCCCTCCAGAAAATTCTCCCGTTCTCTAGGACAAGTGTAATCAGTGACTAATGCTCTTGCTTAGAATTGGAATTGTAGCTGATATAAAGAGAGTTGTTCAAAGATTTGTGGCAACTTAATAGCCTCTCTTTGGAGGCCCACAGATACTGTGCTATTATATTGATAGTCTAGAGTCATTGTAGCTCATTCTGCCTCAAGGCTAACAATGGTAGGGAGTATGAATTTAACCTTGTTTGCAGTCTCATGTCTAAACTGTCTTTGGCAAAGGCTGAAAGCGAGGCTTTGATTTCTGTCCATGGCTGCCTTGCACATGCATTTGTACCTTAGTCTGTATCCCTAGTGGATGGTTTTCATTGGTTGCAACTGTCTTCTTGGGTCTGATTGTAAAATCTTGAAATTAAAACAGAAAGGCCTGCAATACCCTCTATCCCTGCCAAAGTGAGCTCTTCAGAACAACAGACAAAAGAAAACTCTAGCTGATCATCCCGGGGGAATGGAACTTGGGAATCCTTTGCCAAAAATATGATGAAAGCAAGCCTTCAATCAGAAGGTGGCTTTTATCCTTGGAGACATCAGTAAGCTGACCTTAAGAAAATGTAGTTGTGCTCTCTTTAACCTTGAATGTGTGGGAACCAGACGCGAGTTTCCATATGCCAGGATTTTTATTACAGAACTAACCCAAACTCCTCAAAGAACATCGTAAATTCACAGTAACATGTCCATTGAGACTTTTACTCAGTAAATGGTGGGAAAATATACATATTTTTCTAGGCTAGTGTTCACACACCAACATCCAAGAGACCATTTGGTGACCCAGCAATGGCCATTGGTTTGTCCTTGATTTTGTACATTAATTGATCCAAATCCATATATAGAAAGTTTGCCCCAAGAGAGCCACTTAGTGGAGAAAAAAAAAAACAGAGCTCTACAAATTTAGATGGTGTCTCTCTTACAAGAAGTAATGAGAACCATGAACTTGGAGAACTGAAAAAAAAAAAAGAAAGAAAAAAATCAACAACAGTGCACTGTCTTTGCAAACTAGATGCATTCATCCTTAGTGCACTTAACCTTAAACCATATGCCAAGAAGCAACTATCTGATAGACAGTACTGGGAAAATGGCCAATAAATATACAGAAAGTTGCTTAACATCACTAGTCATGAAGGAAACTCAAATTAAAATCACAGTGGGATATCACTTGACCCATCAGACTGGCTAAGGTTGAAAAGATATACCACACCAAATTTTATTGTAAAGGATGCAAAAAAATTGGGTTTCTATAATATGTAGGTGCAAACTTAAGTTGGACTATTAACTCTTGAAAGTGTTCAACATTTCCTTTTTGAGGTGTTCTTTGACTAGGCAGTGTTTGCCTATGTTAGATACTTTTGTTGTTCTTATAACACAATCCCTGAAAAGGCCACTTGCAGAAGAGTTTACTTTGGCTCACAGTTTGAAGGCACAGTCTCTCAGGAAGGGAACAGGGCACAGCATCAACCATATGAGGTGGCTGATCACCTTGCATCTACAGTTAGGAAGCAGAGAGAGATGAAGGCTAGGGCTCAAAGAGATACCAACACTTTCCTCTTGACATTGAGTTCAGGACTCTAGCCCATGGGATGGTGCCATGTACACATGGGGTGGGTCTTTTAACCTCTATCAACCTAACCTCAAAATCCCCTGAAAGACAGGCTGAGGGATTTGTTTCCATGGTTATTCTAAATCTTATGAAGTTCATGTGGTGGAAAACCATGCTATCCAACCAATCTCTTCCTATAGAGTAAGAAGCGTAGATGAGAATGATTGTGACCATGAGACACTGAGAACAGTCCAATGTTCAACAACTCTAAATGATACAGCCATGTCACTAATTCTGCACGGGAAGTAAGTAAGCTATGCATGAAATATGGGAATGCTACGAATTTAGGATTCTGTAGATGTACAGAAGCCAGGTACAAAGCAGCACTGTGCCTTTCCTTCTGTTCCAAGTTCAAATCAAGTACAACAGAAGTGTAATTCTAGAAGTCTGGTGACCAACCCTGAAGAACACAGATGCCCAGGAGAAGCAGACCACAACAGACCTGCAGTGGGTACACAGGGTGTTAGTTAGCATCCTTAATCCCAGAGCCAGTTGCATGGGTATTTTGCATTATAATAAAGGAAGTATCCTTTACTTTTTTGTGTTGGATATATACAGCATTTTTCAAATTTTGAAACACTGACATAGACGCCTCTCTAGCCCCGTGTAGAAGACAGCCAAAGTGACTGAACTCAAGGGTGGTAAGATCAGTCCTGGATTTACCACTGGTTAACCTCAGCTTGCTCATGTGTAAAAATAGACCTAAGACTTCTTATTACAGTAGTTTTCCTTGGGGCTTTCAAAAACATTTTTCTATATACCCACAATCCTTTCCCACCTCTCCTTGCCTCTGATTTCTTAACTTGCATAATACCTACTCATCTTTGAGGTGCATGCACTACTGTGTCAACACTTGCAGTGATGCCTGTGCGGTGGAGATGCCACACCTCTGTCCTTTACATGTCATGGCAGGTAGCATCAGAGGCACAGTTATACAACAGGAAGTGATGTGGACTAAATGAAAAGAAAAGAGAATATTAAAGGACTATTGAAGGCTCCAACATACTATTTGCTACTATTATCACATATGGCCATGACCAGAAACACAAAATGCCTAGTCACTTCTGTGATGCACTATTTGGTTTCTCAGTATAGAAAATTAAACCCTAACAGTCCAGAATACACTGTAGAAATATAACATGGCATAGTGCAATCCATTGTTTGTCTGCCTGCCTTCCCCAAAACGCAGCAGCATCTATGAGGTGAGGAACGCTGTCTGGCTTAGCACTGTTTCATCTTTATACTTATCACAATGTCTAACACACAGCAGGCTTTTGTAAGGCCAAATGAATAACTAAATGGATGTAAAATGTTTTGCCTAGCTCCTACTACACAGTAAATGCTTCAGAACACACTAGAGGTAACACTGGGTTTTTTAATATCAAGGGCTACTTTTCATATGGTTTTGTGTCCTTTGTATCAGGTGGTTAGCATAGTTCAACAAAGTTATTGAATGAATAGTTGAATCTATGAATGAATGAGCATGGATCATATAATTCAACTCTAGATCACATCCAAAGACATCTTATATCAGTGTGGCGTACACAATGGCAGGTTAGTTAATGATACAGTGAGTCCTCTGAATCCCGCAATGGGTTGGGCATGTGATGGTTGATATTGACAGCTTGACAGAATCTGAATCACCTAGGAGACAAACCTCTGGACTTGGTTGTGAATGAATTTCTAGACAAGGTATATGCAAAGCTTAATGGACCATGTGTGTGTGTGTGTGTGTGTGTGTGTGTGTGTGTGTGTGTGTGTGAAATATAAATGCTTTCTTTTCCTCATTTACTTCTCTACATAGATACCAGTTTCTTTTCATCCAGCAGCTTGATTCTGTAGAACTGTCCAGATAACCCATGCAATTCTCATCTGAAATCACTAGATAAGTCTAGAAACTATTATACAAGATCAAAATCTCTCCTCTCTTTAGCTGTTTCTGATCAACCAGGATGACAGCACAGCTTCTGAATTCTGATAGGTAGCAATAGTTCATCTACCAAGATTTTTTTCATTAGATTGAAATTATCTGACTCTATTAAATTACAATAGCTCAAAATTTTGCCTGACCTATGGCTTCTGGTGAAGCCTTAAGAGAAATTGAGAAACAGGTTTGATTCAGCAAGTCAGCAACTGTACAAAGCCTGGTCAGGGTCCACGAAGATGCACAATTCCATCACTGACACAAAGTAAAAGTCTCCTGTTAGGGCACGAATCAGAGGAGAACCCACTCAAAATGCTGTTAGATTGTTTTAGCACATCATCTAGCTGAATGGGGAGGATCTGAAAACACCCATATGGCTATATTTATTTGTACAAAGATGAAAATTCTGAAACATTGGTAATGTTCCCATCTCTAAATTAGAACAATTTCAGAATTGCTTTTAATATAGAATTTTAAATAATGATAAATTAGAAGAACGAGCAACTGATGGCCCACAGCTTCTGGAATGCTAGTTCACTGCAGATAAATGCCAGGAGATGGCAGCATCTCCTCCACCATGGGGACTTGAACTTTGAGGTCATCAGCATCTGAAAGTTAACAATCTCACATAGCATAGCAGCTGCCCAATTTGTTGGCTATTGTAATCTTTCTTTTATGATACACTCTTTCTCTTTTAAAAAGAGATCCATTTAAGCCAATATAGCCTTTAAATATATGCACAATACTAATGATCTATAAGCTGTGTGCCAACTCCCCTGACTCCCTCCCATTTCCTTTTTGTTGGCTTTTATATGAGCAAGCCTTTGCATGTCTAATTGTATGGAGACAATTAGCTGACTATAAAATGCTGCCCCCTTTGTATCTTGCATGTGCAACTACTTACATAAAAATTCACTCTCGTGTACTGAAGTTCTGCAGTAAAAAACAGAAAGGACAGAAGATTTATCCCACACAGGTTGCATCCCATATCCCGGTTCCAACATTCAACATCACATAGCCACCTTATGCTGTTACTTTATTTCATTTTGCTTTCTGTCTGTTTAATATATAAAGATGAACTGACTGACATTACTACTATCTTTCTGGGAGCATTAGTATCAGACCTATATACATTAGATGAATGAAGCAAACAATAACTGAGTCTCCTAATATATGCCAGGCACTGTCAAGCATAGGCAATATTCCTCAAGGAGGGCACAGTCTCAAGCTGTGCTCTTCAGTATAGGATCACAAAGCCTTATAATCTTTGGGAGTTGACAATTAACATAAAATAAAATAATTCATTTGGGGGGGGGCTTCAATGGCAGCCAAATGTGACTAGTGAGCACCATATTGGAAAAATGTAGATGTAAAGAATTTCTGCCAAGGGGGAGTTCTACGGAACAAGGTTGATCAGAAGGATCATCAGATTCATGGGAGTCTGTGATCAGTTTAGAATGTGCTGTCAGACTAATATGTAAGTGGGGGAGGGTAGGGAAGATGGCTCACTGGATAAAGTGCTTGCTATGCATGTGTGGGGATCCCCAGAACCTATAAAAGCAGGCAGTGCAGCAACTGCCTTTTATACCAGCACTTAGAAGACAAAGACAGATGATCCCTGGGACAAGGTTGTTAGCCAAATTCATAGCTAAAAGCTCACCAGAGACCCTGTCTTAATAAATAAAGTGTATTAATCATATATCATCTTAATGGATGTCTTCATTCAAGGAGTATCCAGGTGTCCTGCATAAGACCTGAGAGGAAAAGGTAAAGTTTGTGGAAAGATGTATCATGAAACATGTATTGATAAAGACAATAGGCCATGATATGCTCAGAGCCTGTGAGCTTTTTTGTATTATAGAAAGATAAAAACTGAGGCTCAAGAGCGCTTGTTGGGAAAATGAAGAGACTGTAAAGTAACATCACTAGCGCTCGCCATTATTTTGAGCATTGAATGTGTTAGCTCTTTATCCAAACAGAATGAAGGAATTAATAGTGACCCCTTTATTCTGGGCACAGGCACAAGGAGCAGATCGACTCATTCTTTCCACAACAGTGTCTGAGTGGAAAATGAAACCTAGTTTTCTTCCAGAACCTCCCAGAGCAAGACTGCTTTCCCTGACACATACCTCACAGAACTCACAAGACAGCCCACTGGCCATGTCACCAAAAACACAGCTGGCCATGTCCCACCCCTATCCACCCCACTCCCTGCTGATGCGTCCCTTCCAAATGAGACAGCAGCAAATGCTTTCTGCCAAGGCTCGAGCATATCCAAGCCTCATGAATCTTAGGCTTTGAACCAGCCTCCAACATTCTGTGGTTACAGTTCACAGTCTGCTGGCACAATGTGACTTCCTGGTTCTAAGATAAAAAGACTTGGGAAGGAAAGGAAGAAAAGTGAACGACTTACTTGACATCAAGGGACTTGCAAAACAGAACACTGATGGGCAGAGTGTCCTAATCATCCCGATTACATTTCTAAGAACGTACACACTTTCCAAATTCTCAACAGAACAATTTTAGTGGAAATACGTTTGAGGAGTCTCAAGACATTTAAGAAAGACATAGAGACAAAACATGGCACATAGCGAGGAATATAAAGACTTTTATTTTTCGGGAAGAGGGGGGTGTCAGGCAAGAAGTTCTGTTGTAATCAGTGTTCCAAGAATTGCTAGTCTTTCATAAGAGTGGAGGTCAGGAGAGTTGGGGGAGGGTGCAGACTGAGCACGTCATGCGGTTTTATTTAAGCTAGAGTAGAGAGAATCAGCCTTCTTTTCATTTCCATACAAATGCTCGCTCAAGCAGCCAGAACCCTGTCACATTCCTAACTCAGATTATTTTAGTGGAAATCATTCTGAAGCAGAAAATATACCAAAGATGCAAGATGCTTCCTGGTAAAGAGTTACCAAGAGAGACCGGAGGAGCACATGTCAGGCCCCAACAATCCAGAGTTCAGAGCCCCCTTCTTCCTCCCAGATGGCCAATTATTCCAGTGGCAATACCTCACACAGCGTGATAGAGAAGAGTCCCAGCCAGGCTGAATGCTCACCTGCTTGGGACTCCATCTTTCTTTGTCATCTTGATTAGAAACCTGGGGGAAGGGATCTGGCCTCCAAGGCCCAGGGCAAATGTTTTCCTTATTAAGGGCTAACAGAAGAAGAGGGTGTAGCTGGCGTCCTGCCATGTGCTGCTGTGACTTAGTATGGCACCTCGGTTATATTGCTTGACAAATTTTAGGCTCTATTTCCTCATTAGTAAAACTGGGAAATCCCATAATATTTAGCAATGTCTACAAGGCCTAATTTAAGATTGCATGAGCTGTAACCATTGTGTCTCTAACACAAGGCTTGACGTACATAGGAAAGGCCTGATTAAGGTTGGTTGCAGTGTTTGTCATTGCAGGTATAACAAAAAGTGAGTAACACATTGCAGAGACAGGAAGCATAATTTGACCCACAGGTTTCTCAAGGACAAATTGTCTACCCCATCTTTATTAAGAAAAGAAAAAGGATGAGAACACATGAGCACTGCTCTTTAGTGAATATTATAGTGTAACACACACTATTGTTAATAATAGGCTCAGTCTCTAGGACTCAATCATCATTTGTAACTGAATATTTTAGCCACTGAATAAAAATATCTCCTCTCACTCGGCACCATTCCGCTCTTATACAAGTGGCTGTTAATCAACTTTTTTTTTTAACTTAGCATAGTGTCCAAAGCTTCATTGGTATTCGTGTGGGAAATGTTCCTCTTGTTAAAAGCAGAATAAAATTCTGTTATGTGCTATTCCACATCTTATTTATCCATTCACCTTCTGATGGGCATTCAGTTGCTTTCTTCATTACCATGGCTTTTGTGAAGAATACACTGATGATCAGTAAGAATACAAATACGACTTTTGAGATCTTGTTTTGAATTATTTTTTGGAAAATACTCAGGAGTAGTAATGTTGGATCAAATAACCATAATGATATTCTCTACTCTTTTTCTTAGTAAGAAATTAATATTACACTCCCACCAACATATCTCTCAACATCTTCACCAGCCCTCATTATCTTTTGTTTTGCCTCTTGTTTAAAACCACTCTAACAGATATAAAGAGATATCTCACTGAGGTTTTGACCTGCATTTCTCTGGTAAGTCATGGCTGTGAGTGAGGACATTTCTGTACCCTCGTTGAAGAAATGTCAGCTAAAGTCCTTGGTCAGTTTTAAAACTTGATTGACTTTCTGTCCATATATTTGTTTGGTTTTGTTGTTCTGTTTTACTTTTTGGTTTTGGGTTTCAAGACAGGTTTTCTCTGTGTAGCCCTCCTGTCCTGGAACTTGCACTGTAGACTAGGCTCTCCTTGAACTCAGACAGCCTCCTGCCTCTGACTCCTGACTGCTAGGATTAAAGGCATGTGCCGCCGCCACCACCCAGTTCTGTTTCTTAACACCATCAAGTTGAACAAGTTCCTGGGCTTTGGGGGATGGTATTCCTTATTTTTCGTGTTGTTGTGACTGAATACGTGATGAGAAACGAAATAAGAGTAAGATGGTTATACTGGCTCACGATTTGAGAGGGTACAGACCATCACGGTAGTGAGAGCATGGCAGTGGACTGCTTTGTAACAGCGGAGAGTGGGGACAGCTGCTTGCTCACATCAGCAAGGACTGCGAAACTGCAATGCTCAGTACGAGTTCCCTTTCTCCCCCTTGGGTTCAGTCTGGGCCCCACACCTGGAGATGATACCACCTGCTTTCTGGGTTAGACTCTCTGGAAACACTCTAACTGACACACCCAGAGGTGCATTTACCAGGTGATTCTAAGTCCAGTCAAGTCAACAGTGAACCATCCTCATAGCCCCCTTTCCTCACTTATAGTTTGAGAGACTTTTCTATTTGTTGGCTTCCTTTCCACTCTTGATTGTATCCTTTGCTATGCAGATGCTTTTGAGCTTGATACATCTCAGTTGTCTAATTTTTGCTTTTATTGCCGTTACTATAATATGAAGAAGTCATCACTAAGGCTTGCATGGGAGGGTCCCCCTCTCTTTCCTTGTGATAGTTTCATATCTTACACATATGTTTTCATCCATTTGGAAGTGTGTGTGTGTGTGTGTGTGTGTGTGTGTTAAGATAGGGCCAACTATTATTGTTCTTTTGCACATGGTTATCCACTTATACTAACACCACTGGTTAATATTATCCATCCCTAAATTTAACTTTAAGCTACGTAGGAACTTTTGAAGGAAGATAAATCTATCACTGATATTAACTTTAGTGCCGACAAAATCTGCCCCATAACTTCTTGTTAATCTATAGTCATTAATCACAACCTTAAACTAAGTCTCAACCTGTATCACCTCAGGTGATCATTCCAGGCCATGCTTGTGTTATTTATCAGGGAATGAAGCACTTCCTGTCTGTGGGATCAAAGTGGCTTTCCTTAGGGCCAGTGGGGCTCCCTAAACAGAGGCCGTATGGCCTAGAGCAATTAGGTTCAGGTTGGGCCTGCCTTTCTTTGACTCACTCTTCCAAAATGACTCAATTTCTATTTTATTGTGTTTTCTTCTTCCCTCCATTAGCCTACTATTGGTTTATTTCCCTTAATCTTAAGAGTTCCTCAGGCCAGTATCTATCCCATGTAATATGTACTACTTAGTGTATAAGTTGAGGGCAAATTAAAGACAGAAAAAGATACTACATTGGAGTAAAGTATGATCCTCCGAATATCCCAACAAACCCACCAAGACTCTGTGCTCAGCTTCTTCCCTGTGCCAACTTTCATCATTCTACAACTCTAAGTCATGGTTTTAATGTGTGCTCCCCCAAGCCAATATTGGAAGCTTAATTTTCAGTGTGAGAATATTTGAAAGAATGAAGAGGGGGAAATAATGACAGTTGCTTTCTGGGGCCTTGATGAGTGAGTTTCATATAAAAAATTATTTCTTCATCCTTTTCTCCTGACCCCTCTTTGCCCTTCCACCATGGAGTGATGCCACAAGAAGGTGTTTGCCAGATGCAGACCCCTTGACCTTGAGATTCCCAGGTGTCAGAACTGTGAGAAGTAAACTTCCGCTCCATACAAATTAATCAGTCTCAGGTATTCTGCTGTAGTAACACAAGATGGACTAAGACACCAGGGAAAAGAAAAAAGTCTGGCAGGAAGTGGGATTGGCTTTCCTTTGCATTAGCTTTGACAAGTATATATAATCACTTCCTTGGCACCTGAAAGTTGAATTGTCAGCGCGAGAATGGATTATCATAAAGCTCTACTTTTAAATGAAATATTAGAGATATTGTAATATCGTAAGAAATATATTTGGCCTTTGTGTGTCTTGACAAAGAATCCCTGAAACATTTGGAATAGGTTCACTCAGGAACATTGCCTGAATAGCTTTATACTAGTGAAGTTATTTAGGATGAGCATGTGGGTGACTTCAGGATCAAGCGACTCACCAGAAGAACTCAGTGATCCTTAAGGACTTCATTTGGGACTTTCACCCCTATTCACTTTCCAGTGAAAAATAGGGCAGAAGGACCACAGCTCAAGCTATAAAACTGTGAGCAATGAGACTTGATGAGTTTCTAGGTTCTTGAAGCCAGGCAGGGTCTGGAAGGTGGTGTATCCAGACAAAGCATGAAAACTCCTCCTATCCTTATGCATCTCTGAAAAGTTGCTTGTTCTTGAGCCATGTCTTAGTGATAAAGCAATAAGCATTAACTGGTGTTTCCTTGAATGTTGTAACCTTTCAGACAAATGACATAGCCCAAGAATGATGTCATCAAAACCTTGGGTTTATAGTCCATGGATCAGAGCAAAGGTAACAACATGGAATGAATAATTAGTATTTGAAGTGAAGGCTGTCTTTGGGAGTTCTTAACCTGTGGAATCTGATGCTAACCCAAGTAGATGGTGCCACAAATATACTGATTTATATGTCACCTGTTGTCATCACACACCTGACATGAGTGATGTTATGTGAGAGTACAGGGAAATGTGTGTTTTATTGGTGTACAGGGAAATGTGTGTTTTATTGCTATACTCTCTGATACTGACAAGTTTATGGAGAATTCTCGGGTTCTTAGGAGGGATTTTAGACTTAAATATCTGTAGAGGTAAAGCCTGTGAATATAAATGTCAGAATCAAAGTGAGTAGGAATAAAAATTATTTTACTTGATCTTAATTCTATTTTGACTCCTTATTGTAGTATAAATGCAGGTTCATCAGTTGAAGAGAGTTGCCATTTGGGTCTGAGTGTAGGGAGTCATGGGGATTGAAGCACACAGAACAAGATATTTCTTATAAGCAGAAAAAGTATTTCATCTCTAGCTAATCACTGTCCTGTAGGAAAATGAGCGCACTGTTGCTAGATGCCTCAAGCTCTGAAGCCAAACCAGAGTCTTCTGTTTTTGAACAAAGTCTTCTCATTAGTGGCTGTTGACAAATAGTGCATGTAATATGATTATATGTTAAAACAACAGCTACTGTACTGTAGAAAGTGTAAACCAAATCTGGGGTTGTTGGTCCTATTCTGATTGCTGATCTTGGTACAAATCACACAGGTGTGCCTTCTCTGGAAATTCCTTGAGGTAGACCCTTATTCAGCTTCGCCATTTTATATGCATGCATTTCACTTTAACAAAAAGTTTCTAAACTATATTGGCAAGTCAACAACTTTTAAAGGAATTTTGAAACATAGGTCAGGCCAACATCATGCAAGACAAATAATGCCCATGTGTAAGACAAGCTGAGCCCACTAGGTCATTCCTTATAAGCTTGGATTTAGAGGAGCTGAAGTGAACACAAATACTTCTGTTTTTCCCACCATTGTCTCAAAGATGGAGCAGAAAGTGTGCGTCTCTCCCTGCTCCTGTGTTCCAGTATGCACAGCTGTATCTCCAGGACATGCTGCCATGACCTAGCACACACAGAACAGCTCAGATCCCTTGGCCTCATACTTCTCCTGCTGCAGCTGTAAGCCGTGCTCTTTCCTAGACTTGCCCCTCACTGCCTATTACTGGAAACCCCGAGTCTTGCTGCAGTCGTTCCCTTTTTGAAATCCAGGGTTCACATTCATCCTCAAGGAGCTTAAAGCTACAGGGGCTGATGTTGGTGAGTTGGTAGAGGTCTTGCTGTCCATGGATGGAGACCTGAATTCAGCCCCAGGTAAAAGTTGGGGAGTGGTGCTATGTGTCTGTAATCCTGGTTCTTTTTTTTTTTTTAATTTATTTATTTTTATCTCACTCACAGGTTGGGTACTTTGAATCCCAGGC
>CM053761.1:39666059-39703860 GCA_028658305.1 Pachyuromys duprasi
TAGGAGTTCCGCTCACCTGGCACTCACAATGCTGGCGTTTTAGGTCCCAGAGTTCAGTCTCCTGGTCGCTGCGTTGTTTCTGCTCTCCTACTCCTCAGACACAGTGTTCTCTCGTGGCAGCCATCTTGGATCCCCCCTCATGTCAATCGTAATCCTGGTTCTTGCTCTGGGGAGATAAGGAGATATGGGGTTTGCTTGACAGCCAGATGAGCAAAACAAGTGAACTTCGAAAGATCGACGAGAGACCCTGCCTCCTAATGTAGAAAGCAGGAAGGGAACACATTGCATGTCCACCTCTGATCTTTATACACATATGCACACAGATGTATACACTCAAAAGAACATGTGTAGAACTTGTGTAGAACATGTGTAGAACTTCTGTTAGAACTCTCATGCAGGTGGCAGGAAGAGACAGGGTCATACTGGGCTTGGCTTGAACATCTGAAACCTCAAAGCCCACCACTAGCGGCATGCTTTCTCCAACAAAGCCACGCCTACTCTAACAACAAAGGCCACACCTCCCAATAGCACTACTCCTTATGAGCCTATGGAGGCTATTTTCGTTCAAAGCACCACACCAGGTATGCCAAAGCTGCTTTCCATGTATCATGGCTGGAGCATCTAAGCTGTGCTACACAGAGTTCTCAAGGCCTATCAGTTCTTCACGCACCCCCTTCTTCTTTTAAGTGGCACATTGAAAGTGTGGGGTGGGGGAGACTGTAGACACTGGCCTTTATATTTTGGCATGCACTTCCAGCAAGTTCTGGGTAACTTGTTTACTCTGCGATGGTGACAACAAACTTTAAGTCTCATCCCTGATGACTTTCACATGGAAAGACTGGGATCTATTTCAAGCCATGGTGGTGGGCAACAGACAGGAATCTAGAATTAGCAAGTCAAACAAGAAGAGTTAAATGTGCTTCTCCCTAGGCAGCTCTCCTTTGTTTCCCTAAGAAGGCTACCAAACTCATTGGTTTGTTTTTTCATTTGAATGTTTTATTCCACGAATAGCCTAACAACATAAATGTGTTTCAAGTACACGAATAAACAACATAATAATAAAAAGCACATGACTCTCCCAGGAATTTAGCCCTGCAGTTCTGAATTTAAAAAGACAGAAACTTTCACTTGAGAAGGGAATGAGAGAGGGGTAAGGGACTAAGGGAGGAAAGGAAGCAGGAAGTGGGGAAATCAGGGCCAGCCTCCTCTCTTCCAATGTGCCCCAGAATTGCTGTTGGGAAATGGGAGGAAGAGGTATTTCTGTCAAGAAAAGATACATCTGGTTTGGCACTGACAGTGAACAGGAAGAACAATGCTCTTAGCTCAGGAGTGTGAGAAAGAACACGAGCTTTGATAGCCTTCTTAGGGAAGCAAAGCAGAGCCTCCTAGGGAGAAGCACATTTAGCAGTTTGAAATAAAGCATGGCCTGCAGTCAACTGGCCTGAGCCCTCTCACTGATAGGTAAACCCTAGCAGGTCACTATGGTAGTCACTTTTCGGTCACTGTAAAAACTGTCTGTGGAGAAGGTTTCCACAATGCTCTGACTTAGTTTAGTCTCAAAGCAGTGGTGTGATTGTGGATCAAAACTTCTGCAGGTTTGAACCCAGACTAAATTTTCTGCCTTGAAACCATTTTCCCAATAAAGCCGCCATGCTATGAATTCATCGAGGGGTTAATCCTAGTTCAGCACTTTCAGGATCCAATCACTTCCCACAAGCCCCCCCCCCTTTTTTTTTTTGAATGGAAACCCAGATTTAACCACAGAAGCCTTCCGGGACTTAAAAATCAGCATAACAATTGCTCACCTGAGTCTAGTTGTCTCATTTGTGAAAGGGAGAATAAACTGCCTGTCCAAAATCTTTGAGGAGAGTAGAAGTTGAGTTTCTTAGCAAAATATTGGCCACTAGAAGCATTTTGAATTTCAGAGTAGTGTGTGTATGTGCGTGTGTGCCTGTGTGTGCATATGTGTGTGTGTATGTGGTGTGTGTGTGTGCTTACCTCAGTACATGTATCTAATAATTTCTTGAAGACAGGGTACAAGTCTGATTGTGAAATCTCTTTATGTCGGCACCATACACAAAGCTTTAAATATAAGTTTATTGTGGTGTTTTGAAAATACCACAGGTTTGTGTTAAGAGTTTGTGCATGTCTGTGTTAAGAGTGAGAACCATCCTATTTAGTCTAGTTGTAGGGTTTTCTATGTGTGACATCATGTCAGCATACAAAAAGGCTCAGATTTTGAAATGTTGAAAGCCTGGGATTTTCAGTTTAGGGTGCAAAACTTACACTAAAATCAAGGGGAGGGGGCTAGGTTTCTTATAGTGTAAAGGCTCTGTTCCACACGAATACCATGCATGGCCTACCTCTCTAATCCATTTAACTCATCAAAACTTTTTTTTAAAACTGGGCAGATGCTCTGCTCTGGAATATGTACTTGTATTATGTTCCCAATCATTCCTGTTAATATTTTTGGTCAACACCAACTGGGGCAATCATGACCATAGTTTATCCCAATTCATGGCCATCCATTCCCTTTTACCTAGCCTTCTGTCTCCTGTACTTCTGAGGTTCTGGGACTGGGATCTGAACTGTAGTTCTCTTCTAAGTAGGAACTGAGGGGACTGAGGCCCACTGTGTTACTCTGCTAGGCCTTCATTTTCTACCTAGAAAATAGGGACTTAATGACTGTATTGGCCACTTTTCTTACCTCTGTGACTAGATATCAGACAGGAAGCATACAGAGGAAGGATCTGTTTGGGCTCACAGTTCAGAGGGATGTAAGCTACTATGGCAGGAGCAGCTTGGTCTATGGTACCAACTAGGAAACAGAGAAAAGTGAATGCCGGTCTGTGTGAAGCTTGCTTTCCCCTTGTTATTAGTACAGAATTTCAGCCCATGCATGGTGCTGAATACATTGAAGGTAGGTCTTCCCTCCTAGTAAATCCTCTTTTGGAACCTCCTCACAGACACAGCCAAAGCCTGAATGTTTCCTGTCTCTCATAGAGCCTTAACCTTTAATAATGGAGTCATTCCTTCGGCCCTGGGATGTTTCTTAATACAATAAAGTTGGCAATCAAACTCAGCCACCACAATGTCCCTGCCTCATACACCGAGGTGTCCTGCTGAAAGCATTCTAACATATTGGTCATTATCGCTAGATACCTCTTATTTAGAGCAAATGACAAAAAGCAAGCTTTAAAATTGCTCAATCTGCAGAAATAAGGAGGGTCCAAAATCTGCTGGATACAAAGCCTATGTTGTCTGCACAGCAACACACCACTAGACACCAAGGAAGGTTTGCCACCAACGCTGCCGCTCATTGGGCAGCTCAGGCACTGATCCCATATTTCACCATGAGTGACAACTTTCAGGGTACTTCCTCCTCTGTCCTTTCACATCCCTTTCCATGTACCACCAACTAAAACCTCCTGGCTTTTGTAATTTGAAAGATGTAAGAAAATGCTGTCAGATGGGCAAGATAAAGCCTATTGTAGCAGCAAGTCATCACTCCAACAGTCAAATGCTACTGTGCAAGTCCGCCCATTGTATGAAGATCCTTCTTGTGACCTGAGTAACGAAGTGCCTAGCCTTCAAGCTCTGATAACATGCCTGACCGAAGCAATCTAAGCGAGGGAGGAGGAGCTCATTTTGGTCTGTGGAGTCAGTCCATCATGGTAAGGAAGCCTTAGTGTAGGGAGGTTGAGGCAGCTGGTCACATTGCCTCAGTAGCAGGGAAGCAAAAAGATGAATGCTGGCCTTCATCTCTCTTAGCCTGTTCTGTCTTTCAGGGCCCCAGCCCTGAGGTGATGCACAATAGGTCTTCATATGTGAACCCAGACTAGACACTCCCAAGCACAAATATTCACAAGTTTGTCTCCTAGATGATTCTAGATCCTGTCAAGTTGACAATTGGTACTCAACAACACAACACTATTATCTGTCCTTATCTGCTGTTTCTCAGGACACATCACCACTGGCATCATGAAACATTAAGAATTAATTTACATCTTCCTCCGAAATACATATATTTGCATGCAGACACGCACAGTGCCTGGACACAGTAGATAGTTCATGAATGTACATGTGTGGGTTGTTATTATGACTACCTAGGCTCCTTCCCTCCTGAGCTCAGAGAATTCACTTCAGCAATGGCACCCTTATTTACATCTTTAAAGTAAAAACAGCTCAGAATGAGATAAAAAGAAGGAAAATTTCAAAACTGGGTTGAGATAATTGATATTTCAGCGCTCACACAGTATAATCCTGTCATCTCAACATTCATGAGGAAAGAAATATGTTAAAATACCTGAAATCCTACAACTTATATTTGCCCCTCTTTCTAGTGAAAGATGGGGTTCATTCACCAGTATATTTTTAGTGAGACATTTTTCCCACATGCTGCTTGCTCTTCTGACAAGGAATAAGAGGACGAGAAGCTTGATGCAATCTGTTCTGCAGCTCTGTCAGGATCAACAGGTTTACAGCAATTGCTGCTGAGACGGAGAGATTTGGCCAGCCACCATCAGGAAGCCTGTGTGTAATGCTGGAACTGGGGAATCAGCTGGCCCAGGAATTAAACCCCCAAAGAGAACTGCCATTTCATAACCATGTTTGTCATGGGAAACTGGGTGCAGGAGCACGGCGAGGTTTCTTGTTGACTTGAGCGTATGTTAAAAACACAAACAAGCCAAGGCAGCGATGGCTGACAGTATCTTGTGTCTGGCCATTTAGTCAGAGCACCTTCAGGCCCCTGGAGATGGGAAATTCCACCAGCTGGTCATCGGGTCCACAGTGGCCTTGGCTACTCAGATTTGTGCTACTGGTCTCCTAATCTATTGTCCTTGACAGACATCAGTTTTTGTCTCAAAACTCAGGATCCAAATAGTCAGCCTCTGAATGTCCAAGTTGTTAATTCCCCAGGGACTGTCTCCGGAAGAGACAGTCAGAAGTGTCTAACATTTTTGTTATCTTTCTATCATTCTGTTGTTCCTCTGAGAATTTGAATCCTTAAGTAATTCTGCACTCCCAACTCATCCTGAATTGAAATTTCAGTTTTTTCAGCTAGTGACTTTACCTATCCCTTCCCCTCCCCCTTTCCCTGTCTCTCCTTTTTTCGATCCTATCTTTCCTTTCGACCCTTTCTGCCCCCTTTCTACCTTTCCCTTCCTAACTTTCCCTCCCTTCCCCCTTTTTCCCATTCCTACTGTTCCTTCCCTCCCTTCCTTTCGCTCTGCTTCCTTTCCTTTTCTTCCTCCCCTCCCCTTTCGACCATTCCAACCCTTCACTCCCTCCTTTTTCTGGCTCTCCCCTCCCCCTTCCTTGCCTCCTCTCACCTTCTCTCCTACCTTCACTTTTCCCCCCTTTACCTTCTTATGTTCAAGGCTTGAGAATTTGTCAATGGAATTTACAAATCACAAAAATAAATAAAAAAGCAAGACCAGGATAATTTATAAACAGTTTTACCTTAGCTTTTCTTTTTTTTTAATTTTTATTTATTTTTTATTACAATTTTTTTTCACTTTGTATCCTGGCTTAGCCCTTTCCCTCATCTCCTTCCAGTCCCAAACTCCCTCCCACTTCTTCCCCTATTCTCTTCTCCTAGTCCACTAATAGGGGAGGTCCTCCTCCCCTACTATCTGACTAGTTTGTTCACCCTGTAGAGACCACAGCTACCCGGTGATTACAACTTGCTCAGAGAATGAACTCTCCATTCCCAAACTCTCTACTGGCGCTCCAGGTAGCTGCGTTCTCCGAGGGGTATAGCTTGTTACTGTGGCCACATGTCAAGCCTGGCTTGCTAGAAGCAACAACAACCCCCACCCAAGCACCTCCGGAAGGGAAGGGAGCTGGGATCCTGGGGCCATCTGGAGGCACCAGGGAAGCTGTGGAAAGAGTTAATCAATCACTAGCCAGTTCAAACAGAAAGCCTTTCTCCCACTTGCTGCAGGTCACACACCCACTGCCAGAGCTGGCTGAGCGGCTGAGCCGGCCCGACATCAAAGCCAGAAACTCAAAGCAAGTGTCCAAGAGCCCAAATGGAAGTGACTGAACTAGAGAAGACTTTACCCAAGTGTCACTTTTTCCTGGAGCCCGCAAAACAAGGCAGAGGCGACAAGGGTCCCACCCAAAGTGAACATAAGCGAGGCAGGAGGCCACAGGCTACGGTTCCCACTAAGGTTTCCAGTCCTGCCTTCAAGCTCTCTCCAGAAGAGCCTCTACGCAGGTGCGCAGAGGCCGGTGACCACAGCTGCCTTTCCATGAAGTGATGCCAAGAGAGGCCTTTGCCCCTGCACGCTCTCGGGCTTCTGTAGAAACACATGACCTCGTTCCTCACTGCCCCTCTGTAAACACTGCTTTGTGTTGGCTGCAGATGACAACCGTGTGGCCATGCAGCAGGTAGTGAGACCGCACTGGCTCGCAGTCACCTTCAGGCCACTGGCTCTCTGCCCCTTGGTCAGAATGTTTCTCATTAGCTTTCAGGACAACAGGAATGCAATCTGCCTTCCACTTTTACATCCTGCCTGGGTAACTGCCTAATAAGACAGACATGCTTGGAAGAGAGTGATTCTATTTCTGTGGCCACACAGGGTTGCTTCTAACCGCCTCAGCCCTCAGCCCTGATGACAGCAAGCATTCCTTGGTGACTCCGAGTCATTGAAGGGATTAAGTGCCAGGATTCCAAGGAAGGTTACGTACAGTGCCTTGCAGGTGGCATGCACTCCATGCATAGCTTTTGCTCTTGCTGTAGTTCATGGATTCGTGTTCACTCAGCAAACAATTCTTCAAGTATCCTTTTCGACCAAGGTACTGTGAACTGTGGGAAAGAGACAAGTTCTTGGCTTCCCCAGAGTTTACAATGAGTTTATTCCACTCATTAGAGGAATGAGATGCTAAACAAGGTAATAGGTAAACAAACAGTGCCTCCTGTGCAGAGAAATGAGCAGAGGTATTGTCCTAGAGAAAGGCCTGGCATTGAGCAATTTAGCCTGGCAGTTCTGGGAAGCTTCTTTGAGGATATGAAGACTAGGCTGAGGAGATAGTTCAGCTGATAAAGTACTTGCCATCCATGCATGATGGCCTTGGTTCAGTTGCTAGAGCCCACCTTAAAAACAACACTAAAAACTGGGTAGGGTGGGTTACCAAATCACTTCCCACAGGCCAAATCAAGACCGTTACCAGTTTTCATAAATAAAGTTTTATTGAAGTACATTTATGCCCATTTGCTCCAAATTGTGTGTTCTCATACCATGATAGAAAGTGGAGTAACTATCAAACATCATATGGCCCTAATATTGGAATCTGGTTTTTCACAAGAACACTGACAGCTTTGCATCTGAATACCCCTGTTCTCTCAGGGTTTTGCAATACCTGAGCTTTTGCTCCATGTCATAAATTCCCTTATGTTTCCCGCTGTGCCTAGCAGATAGCAGGCAATTGCTGAACCCAAATTTCATTACACTAAGTGAAATTAAATTGAACTGAATACATGTATTTACTATGAATTAGATTGGTGGCTGCTTTGTTTAGCTTTTGGCTTTCTCCCAGAGAATGCCTTTTGGTTTTGTTATTTTGTATTTTTTTTCAAAACTCATTTTGGCTCCTGCATCTACATGGCTGAAAGATATTATGGGTTGGAAGCTACCCACATCACCTTGCCCCTAGCAGGGTATGACGCTGCCACTCTGCCATTAATTCTCAAATCCCCAAGGATGACCAACTTTGGAGAGAGATGACCTAAACTCTTGTGGTGTTCCCACAGTGGAAGAACAAATAGTGTCTGCTGACTGTAGGGGCCATGAGACAAGATCTAAGCCAAGCACACAGAACCAGAATGCCCTGAGTATCCTGTCACTTCCCCAGTACCCCCTGAGTTCACTTCCTGTGCCCCGAGTTCTTGCTCCAGCCAGACCCAATCTCCTTGCGGCCGTTCTCAATTCTCTTGAACTCTTGTTGTAGCAGCTCTCCTGACAGGAATACCTGTGACAACCACAGTCAATGCTGCTAACCTTTCCCCCCTCTGGCCACATGCTGTTCCTATCACAATGCTGAATGTGCTCTCTATAATATGTCTTTGGGGCATTATTCATGCATCCCCATGCCACGTAGAACACTTAGAACCTTTTACAAAACCCCAGTGTTACTTATCAAGTTCATTATTCATTTGTTTCCCCTATTCTGTGTAATTCTTTAGGAGCAGAGCTGTTCTATGCGCTGTTCATTGACTTATTTCAATCATGCCAAAACATGTGTGCATTCATGTATTTACCAAACACACACAGAACTTACTATGTACCTAACATTGTTTCCTCTTTATTGAAAATAAGGACTCCATGTGAGACATTCAGTAAATATTTCCACAGTAAAGGGTTAAATCGAGAGGCTATAAAGCAGGTACTTCTTCGATGTTACACTGAGTGTTCCAGCCTTATTCTTATCTAGTTCTGCTGGGTGACCTACAGCAAGGCTCTTCACCTTTTTAAGCCTTCTCTCTCCTTCCATGAGAAAATAAAAATGAAAGTGTTCGTTTATGCATTTTTTCAGAGAATTAAAAGAGATAATGTCCAGAAGGTCTTGGTGTAGTTCAAAGGTGATGAGGAGAATACTCATGGTGTTGCTATGACACTATATGCACTCAAGGTACCGGGCTGTCCATGATAAGTTGTTTTCATGTTCTTCTCTCTTTTTCTTTACAGAGCTAAAAAAGACTACAAGAGTGCTTCACTAAGTATCATTTCTTCAAGATAAATTTTTTAAAAATACAGTTTCATGGACAAATTAAGATACAGCATATTTTTCTTACTTTTATTCCTTCAATTAAACATATATTTAATATAATAATATTAACGCAAAAGCATATTTACTTGGTTTTGGAAAACATACCATATTTCTTACGTGTCTGGTGTGATGTAAGCTTTGGCTTCAGGAGCAGAGAACTTACATAATCAATAGAATTGGGGCACCACTATCCCACAGTTCATGTTCCGGTAGTAATCAAGAGTGAATGAACAACACCATCAGTGCTGTGATGAGACACCAACACACAGGTCCAGCCAAGTGTTCCCTCTCAGTGACTAAGGTCACAGATCACCCTCTTTGCATTTCTCTGAACTTCCACTTGTCTTAATATTTTAATTAATGTTTATGTCACTTTGTGACGTTTTTATTATTGTATACTTTTTATAAGAGAAAGATAAAATGGAAAGCATTTAAATCACCTGAAATCACAGTTATATGATATGAAAGTGAAATTAGACCGACATCCACAGGTCTTTACCCCACACTCACATTTGAAAATGGCGACGCTACCTCTACCAACAGATAGCTCATGGGTACTTTTCAAATTGTTGTCAGTTTAGATTCTATTTGTACTGTCATGTGTGCAGAGTGGATCTACTGTCACTAGATCATAAGAATTAAATAAGCTAACAGAAAAGAGCATTTGCCCCTTCCTGGTCACTGGCAATAAATCAGCATTAGTTGAAATGCTTTATGGTTATAGAGTTCTAGTTGGTGTATGAACATGTAGACCAAGTAACCAAATTAATGACGGTTGGTTATCAGTTAAGTACTTACTACATCAAGATTTTGTGCTAAGTTTTTTTCATAAATTATCATGTTGTACCATGACAGTGACCCTATGTGTTGTTATTTAGACTTCCATCAATCCCAGGCCCTGGGTCTTCTCTTGACCATTCTGCTATCTAACTGCTATCTAAGATCAGGAAAAGAAAGGAGGTAATGGAGAAAAGAGATGATAAGGAAAGGTGAATGGAGGTATGTGGAGGAAGGAAAGGACGGTGGTGGGGGTGGAGGAAGAAAGAAACTTGAGGTTATTTTTGGAAGCAGATGCTAGGCATGGTATAGTTCTGTTTGTTTGATTTTTTTCCTGATGTACTTTATATGTTCACAAAATAATGCAGTAATATTTATACATTTATTCTGAATTGGACATGTGTTTCTGTGCCCACTACAATTTCGTGAAACTGATGATCCTGTGCATTTCTGTCTTGTGATATCATGGTAAGGGTGTGCTTCCTCTACTTGCTCCTCACCTGCCTTTTTGTCAAGGACAGTCACTCATCTCCTCATTCAGCTCTAGTGCCAACCATTTGAGAAAGAAGTCAGGGTTTAATGTGGGTTAACATGTGGGAAAATGGTTTCTGTATCATTGGTCCTTCAAGGTGTCCAGATATTTTTTATTTCATCAACTAAAACTCAAGGCAACTTTTCTTATGACTCTGTGCTATTTCAATAAAATACAGAGCAAAAATTGTAGAAAAGACTTTCTGTTCCCCCATGGAATTATCAAGTCATGGCCCCAAGACTGGAAGAGAGGGCTCAATCAGGAAGGTGCCTACTGAGGAAGCATGAGGACCTGATTTTGATCCTCAGAGTTTGTATAAAATCTCTGAGCATGCTGACATGAAAAATTATAACCCCAGCCCTGGGCAGGCAATATTGAGGGGTTCCCTGGAACTTGCTGGCTAGTCAGCCTAACCTGACATTCTCACTCCAGATCAATGAGAGACTCTACAAAAACAAACAACAACAACAAAACAAGGTGGATGGTGTAAGAGAAAGGATATCAAGGACATGCAAAGTTAACCTCTTGTCTCTACTTACAAGTTTACACACATGTACAGGTTCTTGTACACATCCATGTACCTACAGGATCATGTATGTACACATACACACACAATGGAGTGCTCTGGTCCTTTGTTCTCCTTTTCAAAAATGCAAAGCCCCAAAGCTTTAGTCTTGCCTCATCTAGATGTTGCTTTGCAAAGAAATATGTCCTTATTGAGGCAGTAAAATATTTGCTAAATTCTCCTAATGAGGGGGATTTGCAGACTATGCTTTCCGTGCGGCTACGTTGCCAGAGAAGGTTTGACAAAAATATGCAACAGTAAAGCAGGACAGAACATGCAGAATTGGGTCATAAAACTTATGTCCCCTGTGTGTTATGAGGCAAGATGCCAACAGCCCTGTACCCTCAGCCACCTGTGTACAATTGTAGCTGATCATCTGGGACTCACTGGAGGCTGATTAGATTGTTTCTGTCCTGAGGCCATTTTATTATAATGTTCAGTTGTGAATTTCATTAAGTTTTACAGTCCTCCATACATGTGTTTATAACAAGAGCTGTCTCCCTTGTGGGATGACATTTGTTTTTATAAAACAAAATGAAATCAAAACCCAAGCTTACAAAGGAAAATTTAAGTGTTGAAACACCATAGGCACAAAATAACTATCTAGCATAAAGCATTATGAAATGTGAATTGTTATTCACTTGGGTTTGGGAGGCAATTTTAGGTATTACTCCAAATTTGATGTAAGATACATATGAAAAGATACTCAATAAGTAGTGGAACTGGTGGGTATTTCATCCCACTCAATATTAAGATACACCTAGAGCAGGTATGAACTTCACCTCTGCAAAGGAAACAAGAAGTTTTATATCCCTTGTTGAAAATGGTGACAGAAACAAGCTGCAGCCTATGGAAAGTGCTAGGGGGAGATAAAGATCACTCCATCTGTGGTTCCAGAATGTTTTAGACCCAATGAGACAAATGAACCATATCATTTATGGTCACCTCTCTGTCTCAGGTAGCAAAAAAAAAAAAAAAAAAGTTAGGCTGAGACTCTTTGAAGAAACTCATATGCTTGTGGCATTTTATAACTCTGGGAACTGTTTAGTCCAGGAGTTGGCAAAGCAATGATTCAGTAAATTCTTTCATCTTCATGAACCACACCATCTCTATGACTCAAGTCTGCAGCTGAGTCCCACAACAGACAGAAAACAGGTAGATAGATGAATGGAACTAGATCCCATAAAAAGCTTTATAAGGTGCTGAAACTTGAATTTCATATGTCACAAAAACAATTTCTCTCTCTTTTTAAATTACTTCCAAGCACTGGAAGCTGTACAAACCAACCCTTACTCATAGGTGGCTCAATAACAGGCGTTGCCTGTTCTCTCTCATATGTAGATGAATTTTTGGATAAATTAGAATGAATAGCCACAGAGGCCAGGAAACTTGTAAGAAGCCATAGTGTGGGGGTTGCTTTCTAGGGGTATAGAACAAATGTGGTTCAAAGGGGAACTGAGAAGATGGAGCAAGAAGAATGAGTAGGGAGGAAATGGGACAACAAGAGTCAAAGAGGTCATATTGGCAAGAATGACTAAGACCTTTGAGAAAACCATGAGGGAAGCTACCACTGTACAGGCTTACTAAAATATAGACACGTGGTTATCATATAATGGGGAGAGGGAACAATGGCTCTCTTAGACCCCATAGACCCCATAAAAAATCAAGTGCCAGTATATCTCTTTTGAAGCTGTTGGTCAGTGTGGTCCCGTAAACCCTGGGATGTTGTCATTTTCTTAGTTGTCATCCAAAACTTGATAAGACCCTATTGCAGAAGACACTAGATATTGTAGTCATAGACTATGAGGCATCAAGTTGGTGCTGGTCTGGAAGCTTCATCCCTATTGGCTAGTTTTCATGATTTTATAAGGTGCTATGCATGCTACTGAAGAATAAAAGTAATCATTACTCTACATATTGATTTGTTGTGCTCTTCTGTAATCATCTCTGAATGTTGCAATTAGAAGTGTCCTTGATGAGGGTCGAAGACTATACTTACCTGTGAGTATAAGGACAAATGGTCACAGATTGTTATGGATTGTTCTAGTTTAGTAATTAGTTGTAAAAATCTTCTCCAATAACCGTGACTGTGGAGCCCAACCCAAATTGATACTTATACAAAATACTACCACACCTAAGGCTCAGAGAACATTGTAGAAAAGGTGACAGAGAGATTATAAGAAGGTTAGCAAAATAACCTGGACCTTGTTGTGAGACTGTGTCTCCCAGTAACATCAGAAGCAACAGCCATAAAATCTCAACAAAATGATCATCCAAATATGAGCTGAACAAGGAAAAGATCAATGAAATGCCGAACTCAACAAGGAAAAACCTATGAGGCCTCTACTGTACAGAGAGAACTATTGGCAACTGAGGAAAGCTGGGAGTGAGAGAGGTGGCCTTCCTAGGGAAGAGCACACTAGTTTGTTGTCCAGTACCAACTAGTCAGTTTTAAAACACAACGTGAAAAATAGCATTAAATGGACCCAACAGGTTATAACTAGGAATATGAGTGTATATCTACAGCTATATACGTATACACACACAGTTCACAAATATACACACTAAAATGTCATGCTGTTCACCACAGTTATATACAACCCTCACTTGTCAACTGAACAATAAATAAACATCAATGGGCAGTTACTGATCATGGGCCTCTAATTAGCTGTTTGTGGAGATAGATTTTTTCCATGCCTATTTGATCCAAGCCACATTTTACAAATTTAAAAGTTGGAAATATAGCCATGACTTCAAATCAGGATAGAACTATTGTTTTTCTTTTAAATTTTCTTTTATATAGTTTTAATTAAATATACTGAGATCACTTCCCCCTTCCCCTTCCTCCCTTCAGTTCCTTCTAAGTCCCCTCCCACCAACTCCTTCTGTGCCCCCCACTCTCTTTCTAACATTAATAGCATGCTTTTTCTTAGATTATTAATGTTACATATGTGTGTGTGTCTGTGGGTAAGTGTATAAGTGCAACCTTCTCAGTTTCGCCTTTGTTCTTTGTGTTTCAGGGAGAAGCTCTTTTTTGTTTGATAACCAATTAAGAGGTTTGTCCTTGAGAGAGGATAATCCTCCCTCTCTCTGCAGTCATTAGCTGCCTGTAGTGCTTTGTCTAGGGGTGATACCCCATGAGATTTTTTCTCCTTCTGTGTTAACATGTCTACTGATACTGGATTGTTCAGGACTTATTTATGACAGACCTTTTTTTCACAGCAGATTCTGGGATTCTGAATCTTACTATTTCCCCACTCCACCTCAATCTCTTCCCCGATGCATTTTTCATTCCTTATTCCACTACCAAGGAGACCTATTTTCTTCTCCTTCATACTCTCAGGTCTTGGTTTTGGCTGGGTAGCTCAGTATGGTCCGTGAAGGCAGGAAGGCCCTTAGAGAAGGTGGCAACAAGCCAGTTCTGTGTAAGAGCTCCAGGAGTTGCTGACCTCTCTGTAGAAAGAATGTGCCCCCAGTAGCCATTGCCCCTTGAGCTTAGCCTCAGCCTGAGAAACCATGGAACATACTTGACTTTGGACCTGATGCAGGACCACCCAGACTGATCATGAGAAACAACGCGGAGCACATTACATTAAAATTTCAGGTGGTGTTTCTACCATAATATCAATTTCCAGAAAAGGGGACTTTGAGGGATGAAATGGCAACATTTTTGGCACTCTCTTGGTGTGCCCTGACCACCTTCTACCTCACTTTTAATTTGCGTCTTACACAGGCCCTCATTCTCCTTGAAGTAATGCTTGCCATAGTTATTTTTCTTTTATTCTTTGTTTGTTTTTATTCCAACAAAGCTTGAAGCATTTTGACAGGGAATGTCTCATTCAGTTGACTTGAAAACAGATTTTTAGAAGGAAAAGATCATGTTCCCTCTAAGTGAAAAGGACAGTGTTATGAAGACAGGAGCAAAGGAAATGCAAAGAATTAAAGCATGATTCAAATAACATCTAAGAGCATGAAAGAAACCCATGGATAGAGTAAGTTGCATGAAATTCCAAATGTCTAGAATTTTTTAAGACAATTTTTGCATTGTCAAATTGCAAAGGCCCGTCTAGCTTATTATCTTGAGCAACTGTCTAAAAACAATGATGCCAACCTCTACTTAATTAACAGCTGGAAGAAATAGGACCAATATTTGTTATACTGGTTGTATGTTTAGGAAGGGCAATCAGGGAACAAATGCAAATTGATCCAATTGAGCACAACATTTTGTTCAATTGCTGTTGATATTTTTCCGTGGTTCTGTGGTTTGAAGAGAGAACCTTCCTACTGAACCATTTTGTTTGTTCCCCCACAAGTTCTTTAGCAATTAAAAGCACATTTTAAAAAGAAACTAATTTCAAAATCTAAATGTGTTCATTTTAGACTGGCTTAGTCCTGCTGCAAGCGTAAAGAGCTGTGAATTTGGGTCCTCCTAAAATAGGAATAAAGAGAAAGGCTTAGAAAGTGTCCTCAAAGTAAAGTTGAACAGCTTATTCATGCATGTCATTGGAGTGTGCATCTGCAGAGTCTTCCTGCTAGAGATCAAACAGATTTCTTGAATGTATGTGTACTAGACATGTGTAGACTATTTTTCTTGTCATGGTTCTCTAAACAATATAGTATGGCAGCCGCTTATATAACATTCACTATTTTATATTACCTTATGTACAGGAAGTACTTTACAGATTGTTTAAGTTATACAGGCGGATGTATATGAGTGAGAGGAATATTCTGTGCCATTTTGTATAGGGACTTGAGCATCCCCAGAACTGGGAACCAATGCCTTACAAACATCAAAGGACAGCTTCTTTTCTAGCGTGGCAAGACCGAATTATATGAGAAGTAGGATAATCTGTCACTGAATCATGATCAAAGATGGAGCAGATTGGCTAAGCTTCTTGTGTAAATAAGACATTATTTGTGCAAAATGGTAAAAAAAAAAATTGCCATCGTTATAAAATCAGTGTCAGAGAAAATATTGGGAAGGCAATTTTTTTAAATGGTGGCTATATTAGTTGCCTTTCTTTTGTTTTGATAAGACTATAAACAAAGAAACTGATAAAATAAAACATTTAATCTGGGGATTATGGTGGAGGGTTAGAGACCATGACCATCATGGCAGGGAGCAAGGCAAGCAGCAGACAGACAGGCATGTTACTGGAGTAGTATCTGGGAGCTTACATCTTATTCACAAGCATTAGGCAGAGGACACACTGGGAGTCTTTTGAAACCTCAAAGCCCACCCCCATTGAAACACCTCTCCAAGGTCATCCATACCTCCTAATCTTTCTCAAAACAGTTCCACTAACTAGGGATAAACAGTCAGATAAATGAGCATTTGGGGACTATTATCATTCAAACCATCGTGGTGGTTTTCAAACATCCACATAGACACACACAAACATATATACACCTTCATTTTTTCTGTGAAAAAAAAATCAGAAGATGAAGAGACAAATCTCTATATCAGAGAAAATACAATCCTAGGCCAAAATATGTGTCTGGTCTTCATGGTTGTACATGCAAGCAAAGCCGACACTCCTCTTTGCTAGATATACCTTAAAGTGACCTACATGTACGTGAAAGGGAAAGGGAGAGGATAGCCTCTTCTTAACTCACACAGTCAATGTGTAATATCATGAAGCCAAACACCTGCTATGGATCTACATTATGTAGTTCGCAGAAGAGTGCAAGAAAGCTAGGGGATACAAAGTGAGGCCAAAGACTGCATTTGATTAATGAATATTTTCCTTAGAAGCCTCGTCAATTTTATCAACAAATAGCAATGATTAAAAAGACCAAGTAGCTACTGGTAGAGCACTTAACTGGCACACAAGAGGCTTGCACCATCACTACCGCTAACACCACCACCACCACAACAAATAATAATAATAATAATGGCAATGAAACAGTGACAATTAAAATAGGAACTTTCATGAGCACTGAAAACTGACTTTTAAATCTTTTCCAGGAATATCAGGGTTCTATCAACTAAAAAAATGGTATTCTTACTTTTAGTACTGATTGTTCCAATCTGTAAATGCTGCTTTTTTTTCTGACTCAGAAAATATAGACCCCAGGCTTAGTGACCATGGAAAAGTCAACTCGGTATGACTCTGGCTGTACAGGTATGTTGTACAACCGATTTCCCCTGGGGAGAAGCATCACGTACACTTCCACACATTTCAGCCAGATAGGGAGCCCAGGATGGACCAATGGATGGATACCAACAAAGCCCAACTTGGTAAACCAAGGAACTGTATTGGGGTTACTTACAGAAGTATGAGTGAGGGATTATTAACAGGAACAGAAATGACTCAAAGATGGCTGCATCACCAAAGCTTACGCCAGCATGGATGTCAGCTCACAAAAGCTGGGAACCTGGAGCACACTGCACTTTCTGCAGGCAACTCAACAGGTTGGAAAGCATCCTTTCCTGAGGGCTAAGTTGGTCACTTCAAGCCCACTTGGCTGGTCTCTGCTTCCTTCAGGCATTTGAGTCTTCTTTGCAGCTTGTCTTATCTAAGAGTCACTCCAAGGGGCTGGGAGGAGCATAGCAAATCTGGCCAGTTTCGAGGACTATCTGAAGTGTTTTGAGTTGTTTGGTTTCTGTCTTAAGTGGCTTGCCAGAGTGATGGAATGTTTCAATCTCTGAGGAAACTGCTACTCAACAAAATACTCAGTGGTTGTGTCCCACTGGTAATGTAGGAATCTCCTTTAAACACAACTCAGACGAGAGCTCAGGCATGGGCTGTCAAAAGGAGTTGCAAACATAGTTGAAATAACATTCATTATGATTTCACAGATTTTTTTTCCAGGTTGACCTCACCTTCTCAACACCATATCCATAACCTACATTTTATATATGTATGTTAGAGTGATGTAATGCTTGATGGAGTATTGAAAGCATAACAAGACTCAATGTGACATAATGCTTCTTAATTGTGATTTTAGTTGTATTAAGGACTGGAAATACTTTAGACTTTGAACTGGCAACGCCTTCCAACCACCTGGCCGCATATGTTCTCATAACACTAAGATCTGTTCAGTCCTCCATTATTCACTAGTTTTCCCTTCCCTGGAACCCCTGTACCTACTGTTCCTTCTCCTTACTTCCCACCTCACCATAATATTTCCTAGTTATTCTAATACCAGCTCAAGCAGCCATTTCTCACTATCCTAATTTGCGTTCTGCTTTTATGATAAAACACTTGCAAAAAGAGACTCGGGAAGGAAAGGGTTTGTTTATTTACATTTCCATGTCACAATTCATCAAAAATGGAAGTCAGAGCAGGAATTCAAGCAGAAATCTGGAGGCTGGAACTGAAGCAGAGACCATGAGGGAATACTACTTACTAGCCTGCTCAGGCAACTTTCTTATTCAACTCAGGGCCACCTGCCCAGAGGTGGCACTGTCCATATGAGGCTGGTCCCATCCTCATCAGTGAGCAATCAAGAAAATGCCCTACAAACCTGTCCACAAGTCCATATGATGGAGATGATTTCTCAACTGATGTTGCCTTTTCAAGATGGCTATAGCTTGTGTCAAGTTGACAAAAACAAAACAAAACAAAACAAAACAAAACAAAACGAAAAACTAACCAGCTCTGTGAAGCCTTATACAGTTTCTTAAATTAACCAAATTCCCCATTCTGGGTCCCCATGGAGCCCTGTATCTTCATTATGATTTGTGCAATGATCTATGCATGGAAAGCTTGGTCTTGAGAGTTGAGATATGGAAGTTTACAAGCCATTTAATCGGGAAGATTTTCTGTGAGATTACTTGAATATTAAGAATACTGACTTCGAGCTGGGCATGGCAGTGCATGCCTGTAATTCCAAAACTCAGGGAGGCAGAGGCCGGCAGATCTCTGTGAATTCAAGGCCAGCCTGATCTACAGAGAGAGCCCAAGACAGCCAAGGCTATACAGAGAAACTCTGTCTCAAAAAACAAACAAATACAAAGAATACAGTAAATAAACTGTAATTAATATAAAAAATAAAAATAAATTATAAAGAAAAATCATTAAGAATTCTGACTTCTGACAAAACTCATGAATTTCTTGTGGGGTCCTGAGTTAGTTTTTATGAGAGCAAGTTGGTATAAAAGCAAGGCTGATGACTAAATCACACTCTGGCTTCTGGTCTTGAAACCTTTCCTCCCGCCCTAGGTCATCCCCGAAGTTCAACTGATACTACCTCCAGAGGTGATGTCTTTATAAGTTTCCAGACCTGTGAGCTAAGCCCATTAAAATATAAAGCTAGCTAGCCTACCTTAGGCACTGTGTTATAGCAACCAAAATGCACTGACAAACTCCGGGTGGTGCTTTGTTGTTGTTGTTTGTTTGCTTATTATCTAGGCAGGGTTTCTCTGTGTAGCCTTGGCTGTCCTGGACTCACTTTGTAGACCAGGCTGGCCCAGAACTCACAGAGCTCTACCTGCCTCTGTCACCCAAGTGTTAAGATTCTAGCTGGGCACCACCATGCTGGGCACCAGGATGGTGCTTGTTTAAATAGTTATTTTAAAATTCTTTCTGGGGCTGGAGAGATGGCTCAGCGATTAAGGGCACTGACTGCTCTTCCAGGAGTCTTGGGTTCAAGTCCCAGCACCCACATGGCAGCTAACAACTGTCTGTAACCCCGGAATCTGACTCTGTCACAAAGATATACATGCAGGCAAACCACCAATAAACATTAAATGAATAAATGATAGATAGATAGATAGATAGATAGATAGATAGATAGATAGATAGATAGATAGATAGATAGATAGATAGATGGATGGATGGATGGATGGATGGATGGATGGATGGATGGATGGATGGATGGATGGATAGATGGATGGATGGATGGATGGGTAGATAGATAGATGAATAAATAAATAAATTTCTATGTGAACACTATATTAACAATAAATGAAATCTAGAAACAAATTCTGTGTGATTGATGCATGTCTGTATCATCTCCATGGAAGAGTATGTCTGTATTCCTTAAACTCTCACCAGGACATAATGCCAAGGAAACATGCAGCATGTGCTAGGAACTAAATGTGTGCCCTCACAAAGTGTAAATGATGAAGCCTTAGCCCAGATATGACAAAATGTAAAAGTAGGGCTTTAGAGAGACACTTAATTTTAGGTGTGGTAAAGAGGACTGAGATCCCATTATGAGATTTGCGATTTCTTTTTGTAAGTCTGAGAGTATCCCAGAAGCCAGAAAACAAATCACTTGGTACCTGGAGATGTCCTAACCTCTAGAATTGAGAGTAATAAATACTTAATGCTTGATGTTCCCAGCTGATGTTGCTTTGATAGAGCCACCCAAAACAGCTACAGTTTTTAGATGAATAGGTAGAAAAAAGGACAAGAGACTCTCAAGGAATAGGTAAGTGTTTAATATTTAACTCTTGCGGTATTTATCATACCAGCAACTATAATAACAATGGTTGAAAATCAGGGTTTCTCATTTGAATATTCTACTGGCTTCTACCCATTATGCCCTATAGCCAAAGACATAGCTCAACATATTGTCTAACAAATGAAAACAATTATGAAGTAGTGTCCAATGCATGGATTCCATTCTCTTTTAAGAAAAGCATAATAGAATGACACAAATGTACACAATAATCTGGAACAAGACAGAGAAGACATCAACACATTAACAATAGCTATCTTGGGGTGGGAGAAATCTGGAAGGTTTCTTTGCTTCCTTTCACTCCCTCATGCGCTCTCATTTTTCCATAATTAGCAGGCTCCGCTTGTGTATACCATATGTCAGCTTCCTCCCACAGGGCTCTGTTTTTCCCTGACACCCTGTCAGGGCAGACACGCACTTGTCTGCATTCTCCAAAGAGTCAACAGTAACACCGAGTGTTGGGGAACAGGGAAAGTTCTGTGGAAGTTAACTGTGTGTAACAGGATGCTTGCACCTCAGACCCAACAGCATTTATCTTGCAAAATTCCCACAAGATATTCTTTCATACTGAGATTCTTGAGTAACCAGCAGATCTCTCTCTCTCTCATCTCTTTATTCACCACCACTACTCAGTGCTCCTTGGGGGCCCCTGTCTGGACTCCAGCTGCTAATTCAAATAAGCGTGGACTCACTTTTTTCCTCTGCAAGAAATCTTGCCTCAGCCCCACACTTTCTCCTACCCTACAGCTGGCTGCACGTTATTCCTTCACAAAGGCCATCTTTCATTACTTAAAAAACAAAAATCCAAAACCAGCTACGGAGAAGACACGGCTTCACCCGTGCTGTTGCACACAAACAAACTTAAGCCACGATTCCCTAAAGATGAAAAAGTGTACATGCCGTTTACCATCTTCCCTTGTGATTCTGTATCCGACTCCGGCGGAGACCGCTGCTGCCCTTTAAAGCTGAAGCATTCTGATTAAGAGCAGAAGTGTCAACCACAGCCTGATGTAGCATGTGACTGATCTTAAGGGCACGTTGCCCTCTGCACGTTGCTCTAGTTATCAAATTTCCCATCATGCTCTAGACATTGGTTTTCAAATTCTTGGAGCTATTAGAACTCTGAAAAGAAAAGAAACCAAAACCAATTCCTGGCAGGACTATAGGGCTTCTTAAACATTCTGACACAACCATCAGGATCCTGGGGTGTTGTCCTTTTTTTTTTTTTTACATGTATGGGTTGTATGCATGTATGAGTGCAGACGTGTGAATGGGGTGCTTATGCAATTATTCCCGCATGCATGGAGGCTTGAAGCTGATGTCAAGTACCCTCCAAGATCATGTTTATCCTATTGAGACAGGGTCTCCCTACGAATCTAGATCTCACTGCTTTGGCTGGTCCTGTATTACTTTCCATCCTATTTGTGTAGGATCTTTCCCTGAACGCAGAGCTCACTGCTTTGGCAGGCCCTAGATCACTCCCCATCTAATCTATTGAAGCAGAGTCTGTCCCTGAACCCCGAGATTTGCTGATTTGAGTAGCCAGCTTGCTCCAAGATTCCTCATCTCTACCTTCTGCATGCAGAGGTTACCAGCAGTTTGTCATGCCTACTTGACCTCTACATGGGTTCTGAAAATGTGAACAGCCACTTACAAAGCAAGCCCATTACCCACTGAGCCAGAACACAGGGGGAAGATGGTGGCTTCTAAGGCAAAGTCCAAAGTTCACACTCAAGTTGACCTGAATTTTTTACCTATAACTGTTGTGTGTAACTGAGGTGATGCTAGTCATTTTGTAATAATCATGAAAGCTAGCATGTGGTAGCCTCCATAAACCCGCCTCTCCACCTCACCACAATATGCTCTGTCTTCTCCTAAAAGCTAAGTGTGGCTTATTATATCCAATAAACTCAAAATCTTCCTAACAGCTCACACAGCCTTATTTTGTCCCCACTTCGTCAACAAACTAAACTACTGAAATAACCTGCTCAAATTCCCCCTACAGTTGTGAAGAGTCCTCTTTAAACCAGAGCTCACATCAAACCCATGCTCCTAAAATCTTGGAACTAAGCCAGCTCTCCCTATAAATGTAAATCTTCTGTGCCTTCATGTTAACATAGAACTGGAAAGAATTACATGACATCCTTAGAACAGATGCATTAATATTCAATATTTGTAAAAAAAAAAACGTTTCTGCTATTTTGGCACAGACATTTTTTTTTTAAATCACTCCTATTAGCAGTAAAACATCTGTGTTCCCAAAAGGTTGGGCTGTATGGCATCACGTGTTTCAGCCCTTAGCCTTGCAACTACTAGAACAGAAGGATAAAAGGGCAATTATTGTGATACATATTAATATTACACATATTATTATCATATCACCCTGCAGACCGTATGTTCTAAATTTAAGGACAACTTGGTAATAGAACATAGCAAAATGGCAATTTTTCTAAAACATTATCAGAAAGCTTGCACTAATATTCTATTCTTCTTTATAAATTCCAAGGTGTTTTCAAATTTATCTGTCCTATTGAATCTGCTGTTAAAAATACAAAGTAAGAGTATATGGTTTGGTCTTCAAGATAACTTTTATTCACATAAAAATTCCTGTCTCTCCATGTAAATATATGTACATTTTCTTTAAGGTCAGAGTCCGGTAAGCTTCATGAGTTTTCTTCATGTTAGAGCTGTTTATAATCTAGTAAGCCAAAAAGTATTAGTGTGAAGGCAATGAGCATTATGGTTTAGTTTTCAAGGAAAAACATCAAGGGTTAAATTTAAAGAGCGTTCGATTTACTATCCAACATGGCGATTTTCAAGTGTAAAAGGCGAAGATATGTAGAAACTGATTATAAAGAAACAAGTCCTTTTAAAATCCTAGCCTCTGGCTGTATGCTACATGCTCTCATGGTACCAAAACCAGATGTCCAGGCGTGGCTTCCTTAGGCTCTCTCAGGAGGGAATGCTGCGGCCCATCTGATCTCAGTACCGGACCCAGCATCTCTTTTCTCCAGCACTGTGATCACGGCCATATTTCATAACTTCAGCTTCTGTGCTTATAAAATAAAGCTTTTTGGAAACATGGATTAAGTGGAACAACAATCCGTGAAAGTAAAATACCCAGTGTCGTACACACTGCACAGTAGCTATTCAGTTTAAAATAGTTCTCGTAGCAGATGCCGGCCCTTCTCCAGCCTAGTGGATCTCAGACTTCCCAGTGCTGCCACCCTTTAGTACAGCTCCTCATGTTGTGGTGACCCTCACCATAAGATTTATTTTATTTTTTATATTAATTACAGTTTACTTACTTTGTATCCCAGCTGTAGCCCCCTCTCTCATTCCCTCCCAATCCCACCCTCCTTCCCTCATTTCCTCCCATGCCCCTCTCTAAGTCCACTGATAGGGGAGGTCCTCCTCCCCTTCCATCTGACCCTAGTTTATCAGGTTTCATCAGGACTGGCTACAATGTCTTCCTCTGTGGCCTAGCAAGGCTGCTCCTCCCTCAGAGACAGGAGGAGGTCTAAGAGCCAGCCACTGAGTTCATATTAGAGACAGTCCCTGTTCCCCTTACTAGGGAAAGCCACTTTTATGCTGAGCTGGATGGGCTACATCTGAGCAGGGGTTCTAGTTATATCCAGGCATGGTCCTTGACTGGAGAGTCAGTCTCAGAAAAGACCCCTGTGCCCAGATAGTTTTGGTCCTTGTGGAGCTCCTGTCCTCTCCAGGTCATACTAACTCCCCCTTCTTTCATATGACTCCCTACACTCTGCCCAAGATTTGGTTCTGAGTCTCAGCATCTGCTTTGATATACTGCTAGGTAGAGTCTTTCAGAGGCCCTCTGTGGTAGAACTCCTGTCCTGTTTCTTTTTTTTCTCCTATTACCAATGTCCATCCCATTTGTCTTTCTAAGTGAGGATTTATCATCTTACCCCTTCCTTCTTGTTTAGCTTCTTTAGGTGTACAGATTTTGGTACGTTCATCCTATCTTATAGGACTAGTACCCACTTATAAGTGAGTATATACCGTGTGTGTCTTTCCACTTCTGGGATAACTCACTCAGACTTATTTTTTTGCTACTTCATAACTGTAATTGTATCACTGTCATCAATTGTAATGTAAACATCTGTGTTTTCAATGGTCTTTTGAGGTCAGGAAGCACAAGCTGAGAATTGCTTCTCTAGCCTCTTGTCCAAAAGTGCCCAGGCAGAAATGTGATTCTCAAAATCTAGCTGCAGCCTCACAGTAAAGTACTTGTTTAATAGCCTTGATCTGTGATGAGTCTTCTGAGGTCCTCTTTGACAGCTCCATTTTTTCCCACTTTCCATTTCACTCTTTAAGGCAAAATCTATGTGAGAAAAATGTATGGAAAGCTACATGTGCCTGGGATGATATCTTAGCCTTGTTAAACTGTGTCAGTGCTAAATGTTGTCTCCTTCCCAAGAGGCAAAGCTTCTAAGGAATGCACAAGAGTGAGATGTTTAAGTGAAGGAAAGAGGTAGGCAAAGATAGAAAGTGATCAGCAACATCAAGTGCACATTTGAGCATCTTACCAAGGAGGAGGTTGGAACCTTACTATCTTCCTTATAGAGATGCCAGCACCCTTTACCTAACTTGGCTCTCTTGGCTCTCTTTAACGCTGAGCTCTTTGTACTGGTCTTACGTCTGTTTTCTTCAAAACACATGAACCTTAGTAATAACACCAGCATGTAGATATTATACAGCCCTTGAGAGTAAAATTTCCGAACCACTTCTGTATATCCACATCAAAAATGGAACCTTATGAAAATGTTGGATCCTGATTAAAGTGGGGCCTGGGAACTGGAATTCTGCATTTTAGCAGATGCCAAAAATGAGCCAATGAATAGAGAAACAAATGTTTATTTCTGTTTTACAGGTGAAGAGACTAAGGTAAATGGATGGACATTCACGGTAGTACTGTGTTCCTTCACTTTAACGTTCAGTGAGGCCATAAGTATCCCCCTTTGGCTTACTTAAAACCCTTTGACTTACTTAAGCTCAGCTTTAAATCTGTTGCAGTGGAAAAGGCAAATGCGGTAACTGACTTGTCTTTCTAATGATTATGTTCCTCAGTCTTGACTATGTATAAACCCATGCATATTGTAAGGCAAGAACCAGTTCCTGCTCTCAAAGAGTTTACATGTAGCAAAGAGGCCAACATTTATACCAGGAGTACAGCAAAAAACATGCTTTGTCCAATGCAAGGCATGATTTGGCAGCAAGAATAAAAGTATTAAGGAAGCACTGAGGAGGGGCCATTAGATCCATCTGAGGAGGATCAGGAAAGATCCTTAGTGCAGGAAGTATCTGTGGCTTGACATTCAAAGTAAAATCTTGATTTCAACATATAGGATTAAAATGTGTAGGAGGAAGAGAAGAGTAAGGGACAAATCCCAGAGGTGACTAAGAGCTTGAGGAAGAGACGTGCTGTTCTCTTTGTTCCTCTCCTGGATATCCATGTACTTACTTGGGTTTGTTCACCTATAATACAGTGTAGAGGAACACTATGCCTTTTGTCTGAAGTCCTGGAAGCAGAGGTTAGGCTGCTTTCACTGACTCTCAGAATGGAGACTAGCCACATCCTCACATTTTCTTTGTTTTTCTCCAACCTGATCCCTGCAGGAAAAATATCTCCTTTCAAGGAGGGACCTAGAGACTCAGATAACAAATCTCTCATTGGTGAGTCATGCTCTCCTTGGTTACCCAACGCCCATGGATATTTCCTTTCTAGCTTCTTTTCCAGTTGTCCCTAGTGGAAACATTGCCTCATACTTTCCTTTGCCAAGCCCTGCAGCTCACCTGAAGGCCTCCCTTAGGTTTTGAGCTTGAAATCAATTCCTGTCTCCCATAAGGGCATCAGCTAGGTTGTCTTCCTTGAGTCACTTGAGGGATGCTGATCCATGGCAAGACACTTTCTATTGAGAGACTAGGCTAGTGAAGGATTCAAAAAACAGTAGATGTCCAATAAATGCTTGTTGTTCCTGTAAAATTTCATTACCAACTTGGTTTGCCCAAGCCTCTACCTCAACCATATGTTTTATGTTGAGTTTTTGTTTTATTCATAACACGATTTAATTCCTTTTTTATGATCTTGTATTCAGCATAGTCACTTTCCAGACTTCACAATCGCACTTCACAACCAAAGTTCACAGCAATATCCAGAGAAGAAATGTTCATGGGTGTCTCTGATTTTTAAGCACAAGAACATCTTAACCATCTTGCCCCATCCTCGGCACTACCATTTCTATGGTTTCAAATTGCAGTAAGTATGAAGATCTTTGCATTAAGGATCAATTGAAACACCCTGGTAACAATTCTTCAAAATAGCCCCATGTGATTAATAAGTTATCCCCTTGACAATTTCTTAGAAGTCCCTGGTGAATGTAACCATTGTAAAACCACATGCCACGGCATGAGAAGCCAGCTCCTACCCTAAAGACTCATTCTGGAAAGGCATATAGTGCTTATTAAAGTGCAGTCTAACATAGAAGAGATACTGAATTCCAGGAAGTTTGCCTATAATCATTTTTATTTCAAATATATGTAATAAAAATGTTCACAATGTTGACAAGATGCACTTTAAAATTAGCATGCTAATTAATTAAACTGAGCTTTTCCTCTTCTTTTCTTTTTGTTTTCAAGACAGGGTTTTTCTGTGCAGCTTTGGCTGTCCTGGAGCTCACACTGTAGACCAGGCTGCCCTTGAGGTTCACCTGCCTCCGCCTCCCAAGTGCTGGAATTAAAGGCGTGCACCACCACCGCCCGGCTAACCTCAGTTTTTAAAAGTGTGCCACACTTCAAGTGATTTTGCACTAGAAATAACTTTCTATTTTCTCAAACAATGAATTTCCCCACCGAAAATGTAGCTTTTGTTTGAATTAAATAGGATCTCAAATTAGAAGACAGAAAAATGAAAAAAAAATATTTCTTTTCTTTTTCATTAGAAGCATCTTCGCTATGAACAAATTTGAAAAAGTCTCATATTTCAAGAATTATTCTTTAATCCTTGACTCCCTTTTTTAAAAAAAGATGCTGTCAACACAGCAAAGGCTGTGCTTTGTGTCCGCTGACTGAGGAGTGAATTAATTATTATGGTGAGGGCTGCCAAGTGGCTGCTTCTATATTATCATTCTCTTTGCAATTATTGCATAGTGTTCTCCTGGAGGGAGAAACCTGCCTTTACCCCCTTACAGAAGAAACTTATCAGCGTGAACACGAATTGACATCTCCTAGCTTTAGCAATATGCCATAATCTGATACTGTCTCCATTGGATGTTCAACTTATCCCCAGTTTGGACAGCACACACCCTTCATCTGAAAAATGTGTACTTTATACTGTTCATAATTCTGTGAGCTCTCCTACCAGATGGCCTAACAACAATTCTAGACTTGTTTTGTATTTTGTTTCTTTTTTTAAATAATATGTTCAAAATGCATTCTTTGACTATTTCACACATTCATATAATTTATTTTGATCATATCCACCCACCATCAGCTTCCTCAAACTACCGCAACTGCCCTGACCCTGTCTCCCTCTCAACTTCTTTTTCTCCTTTTTGTTTTTAATAATAACCTCTTGAGTCCAGTTAGTGTTTCTCATATGTGAGGATACGGCAGGGGCAACATACCACTGGCCAGATCCCAAAAGAAGAGTGACTCTTTCTCCCTCAGCAGCCATCTACTGCCAAAGGAGGGGCCTCAGGGTTTCCTCACTCATTCATGGTAGATTTTTACTGGCTTGGACTCATGTAGGCCCTGTACAGGTTGCTATGGGTCCTCTGCGTTGATGTGTACAATAGCAATGTCATGCCCAGGACTCTATATTTCACAGCTCTCCTTACCATCTATTAGCTTTTACATCTGTCCTGCCCATTCTTCCACAATATCCTCTGAGCTTTGCATGTGGAAAAGGGGCTAATAACTGGCATTTTGGCCAGATACACACTAACCACTACTCACTGCAAAATGAGTACTCTCTGACTAAAGATGAAAGCAACATAAATATATGTGTATAAACATAAAGAAATAGAAGTAAGTTTGACAGCATGAACTATAACAGCAGTAGATTTCACACAGAGTCTATAATCTCCCCCCAATCATAGGCTTTTTACCAGGTTTAAAGGACCAGACATAAAATTTAGTCTCTGTAAATAGGTCTTGTATACAACCAGAAAGCATTTGGTTACCTCTTTAACCATCATGCCATTATTATACCAGTAGGTATATCCTGCCAGGTAGGTCAGTATTGTAGCATGCGTGGTCCAGTGGTGACTGAGACCATTAGTATTTGTTCTTCCTGAGCAACCTGCACAGTGTCTTCTGATACCACAGAACTGTACAGCAGAGACAGTTTTCTAATGGAGGCTAATTTCTATGAAATCCACTTTTAATATTATATAATCTGTTCTGTTCCTTTAAAGAACCCTAACAAATATTGATCAATTTCAAGAACACTCACGTTTTACATGTGTTTGTATGACTTTCTATTTGTCTCAACAACTTAAATTATAGTCTATGTAAATTAAAAACCACAAATACCACCAATTTTAGGTCAATAGCGAAGAATGTGTTCTACCTTCTGCCTTTTCTATGTTTATACTTGTACCTGATACTCTAAAACATGATGGTTTTATCCAGAGTCTATGTACTTGTTGCTTCAAATTCAGTTTTTAAAATGTGGTAACTTCTGACAGTTTTCAATATATTTCATCAAGTTCATTACTCTCATCAGTAGTGGTTAGAAATAAATGTTTGATAGCAACATATGGTGTTCACTATGATCATTCAAAATAATATCACTGATTTGCATAGTTAAAAAACATTTCCTATTTAGTATGTCTATCACTTTTATTTAAAAATCTGGTTTATTATAAGGGAAGAAATAATTCTGAAACTACAACATTTTCTGGGAGTCAGCTTATATGTAGTTCACATCTCTGTTCCTTCGTACTCCTAGATCTAACCCTGTAAGTAAAAAGAATTAGTGGCAGGTTGTGTTGCTCAGGATAGTCAAGAAGTAAGCCAGGAGCCTGGAGACATGACGTTCCTGCTCTTTCAGAGAACTCGATTCTGGTTGCCAGTAGCCATGTAACTCTAGCTCCAGGAAATCCAACATCCTTTCTGACTTCTCTGGGAATACACAAACACATATAAACATTAAACACACACACGCAAAAAAAAATGTAAGCTGGGAGTGTAGTGCTAGTTTTTAAACTTTATTTTATTTGGGGTGTTTAGTCCTCTACCTCCCTTCCAACTCCCCAACCCTAAGTAGGAGTGAAAAGGTTAGTGGGGAGAAGAGTGAAACCCCTTTACTTCTCCAGGCTGTTTAGGGGTGATGGGTCTTTGGGGCTATAGTGTTAACAGCAAATGCAGCCAGGAGTCTCCCCCATACCGTTGCACCCCAAGGTGTTTCTCTCCATCTGTCTGCTCCAAACTGCCATACTATCTGCCTCTGGTGTCTCCAAATTTCCACTTGCCACACACCAACACTGCATGCCACTTTTCTCTTTCTGGGCTCTCATATTTATATTCTCAGAGCCTTAGATCACATCCCTTTCAGTGCTGCATGAGGAAGGCCATTACCAGCTGGCAAAAGCCATTCTCCACATGAGACAATTAACAGGTATGGACAAACTAAAGCCCAACTAAAATCCCACACGTGGGGTTATAACAAAAACACAATCACCTAACATAACTGAGTTTACAAAGAAACCAAGCTTCCATTACATGGCAGAGTGCAAAACAGGTTATAATGCTTATTTGCATAGCTAAGCAGGCATCATGGGATGTGCTCTTGTCCATTCTCCCACTACAAAACTCCAACAGGGGGATTGTTTACTTTGTTAACTTTTATACCCTCTTTCCTAAAGCCTTATTTAAGCCTGAGTGAATCCACTCATTAGGTGTGAGGCTCAGCTAGGAGTGCTGTGATGTGCCACTCACTTTAATTCCTCTTTGATACATAGATAAATAAACTGTAACAGAATAGATTTTAGGGTGATGCAAATGAATTTTGTAATTTCTAGCCAAAGTAGTATTGTTCACAAAACACTAGATCAGTTTTTCTCATGTGTATACACATGAATCATTTGAGAATCCCATTACTATGTGAGTTCAACTGGCCAACTGTGGTGAGATCTTAGATGCTGTCCTAATGTACTTCTAGGCAATGCTGAGGCTCTCGATGTATGAACCACAAATATAGCTCGGGTCATTTAGGAAGCATGATCATCCCCATGAACCATCTCATTTTGCTGAATCAAAAATCTCTAGGGTAATCTAGGTACAATGACAGAGACATATATTCCCAGCACTCAAGAGGCAGAAGCTAGAGGGTCAAAAATCAGAGGCTAGTCTAGGTAAGATAGCATATCTCAACAAAAACAACGTGAGGGCTGGAAACACAGCTCAGTCAGTAAAGTGCTAGAGCTTAAACTGAAGACCTGAATTCAATACTCAAAATCCAATTGTGGTGACCCACACTTGTAAAGCCAACAATGGTGAGGTAGGAGGCAGAGATAGGAGAATCTCTGGAAGCTTATGGGCTAGCTAACCTGGCCTAGATAGAAATGAGAGACCCCATCTCAAACAAAAGATGGAAGATACCCGAATAATGTCCCTAGGGATTGTTCCCTAATCCCATGTACAAGCACACACACATGCATCTGCAAATTTTCACATGTGTGTATACACACCCAAACAAAGGTGTGTATAAGGGAAAGGCCAGGAAAACTGTCAGGTATGTGAAATAATTCAGATTATCAGCTAGGTAAGAATCCTCGGTCTAGATGACCTTAGGGCCCAACTTTCACATGTCCTCATCATACTATAAATATAAGAAGCAGAAAACAACATTTTAAAAATCCTTGAGGCCTTTTAAAATCAGTTGTTTCAACTAACCTATGCATGGTGATTTATGCATGGTGATTATGGCAGGTGTATATATAAGGTATGTATACTGGGTAGTCTTAGTAACAGGAGTCCTATCTCAGAGACCCAGCTATTGAATCTTGTTGGGAAACAGATTAAGGTTCAGTGTGGGTGTGTATGTGGGGGGGTGTTGGGTGTGTGGTTTATGCATGAATGACTAGAGCTTTATTTGCACAAGAATTTCACTTGGTCAGTGGCTAGAGCTGGAGAGGAAGAGGAACAAAACCAAAATAAAGTTATAACATGTAAAGAAATACTCAATAGCTACCTATTTATTGCAAACTAGTTTTGTCACATGTAATCAGTCCTGTTTGAAATGTGCCAGGTTCTCATTCCTTCCTCGATGTATGGATATATGTAAATAACCTATCTTATAACTAAAGAATTGACACACATGAACATAAATATGTACAAACTTGCATATATTTTATATGGAAATATGTAAGTTCACAGTTTTAAAAAGTAGTCAACCAAAACATGTATTTATGTACTTTCATTTAGGACTCATCCAATCAGCTCTGCATACCTTCCTTACCACTCTTTGGAAAACATAATTGTTGAAATTAATAAAATTGTCAGTCTACTGTTATTTAAATAATACATATGCTATTATTAAAGCTATTCTTCAGCTTTTTGAGACAATGAAGAAAATGCTTTCTGGTATGTAAGTTCAAAGGAGTAGACATTTTAGCAGACGTGAGCAGTTGTCTTGGGAATGCACATTTCTGAAAATTGATAGCCTGTCTTTGTCTGGCAAAACAAAGCAACTTTCTTTCCCAGTTCATTCTCTGTCTGTATAACACAGACAAACCTTTTCTTGTGTTTTGTTCCTCCTGTCTTTCTTCTTCCTTCCTTCATTTCCCCAAATACTAATTTAGTAGTGGGTATGGATGTAAAATTTTAAACTAAACATACCTCTGAAGCCCATTACAAGGGAACACCCCTGGGGTCTCAGCAAATCCTCAGAGCCGCAGAGAAAAAGATGCTGACTTCAAGTTCAAGCTAACATGAATAGCAAAAGCAAATAAGGGTTAGAAGGAGACAGATGTTCAGATCATGTGTTTAAATTGATGATAAGTAAACAGGTTATTATAAACAAAGCCAGACAGCTGGATGTAGTTAAAGAGTACTTATGAAAGAAAAAGGAAGATAAGTAACACTAAAATCCTTTTGAAAAAAAATGATGATGTAGAAAAGTACTAAGAGAATTTTGCCCTATTTTTGGATTTAGGGAGTCTCAGGATTTCATGTTTTTCTCATTCCCATAAATTGTGCTTACATTTACATTGTACTCACCTAGCCTTACTTAGCATATGCTAAAAATAATAAGGCCTTTTCATCTCCTGGGACAAGTCACATGTTCCTGCAGTTGCTCTGTTTTGGGCTTTAGGGCTGTGAGCAGTACCACTCCACAGAAAAACAAGCAGCTGAGATAACATTACAAATCCAAAATGTCACTTCAACATACTCCTTCAATAAGGAGACCAAGGGGTCATGGTGGCCCTCTTTTCATTTTTTTTCCTTCCCTAAAAATCTGGAAAGCAACTGCATTTTCTATCACACTTTGGGGGATTTGAACAGCATCCAGACATCTGTAAGATGTGTATTTTTAATCACATCTGACTTTCACTTCCAAGTCTTGTGTATGAAGACCTTGAAACTGCCATGTAGCCTATAAGGAGGTAAGGGCCCCTCAAATGAGGCTACAGAAGCATTTGTTCCTAATTTCCCAACTAAATTTGAGTACATCTGTAGGGTTTGTTGGCTCCTGGTAAACTGAAAATCTGGATCTGGCAATGTTTTGGCTAGCCAAAACTTCCTGGGTGAATGCCTTAAACTATCTCTCTTACCATAGTAAATTATATACTTTTTTACTTATGGAGCATTCAATAGTCAGAAAACATTAAATGGGTATTGACATGAGGCAAATCAGGAAACAATACAATATCTACTCCCAATAAATGTGGTGTCTGTATGGCCAGTAGCAGTCAAAGATATGAAAAACTACTGGAATGGAACAAAGCACACACTGATGTCTGTAGTTATATAGTTATAGTACAAAGAATAAGAACAATCAGAATTTAACATGGCAGAGAGAAAACTGTAGGCACACCAAGCAAGAAACACTAATAGGTTGACCAGATGTACAGATTCAGTAGAGACACCAGTATATATTTGTGGTTTTTATTGTATTGCCACCAATCATTCTCAAACATGAATGAAATTTAATGGAAAATAATACAGTCCTCCCAATTATGGAAAATGAATTTAATTAAAAAGAAGGGAATAGGAAAGACCTTCCACAAGGAAGTGAATGAAGAATAAAAACAAGACAGAAAGAAGATACAAAAAAATGAGAAGGTACATGAAGTGAAGTAGGAAGGAGAAGCGAGATAAGGGAAGAGTTGGGTAAATAAGATAAAAACATATCTTATGAAAATCTTGAAGAATTAATAAAAATATTACACTAAATTTAAAACACACAGACATATGAATACAATATCCCAAAGCTCACTGCTGAAGATAATTATGTTTAACCATAGTACATATACATGTATATTTATATGAAACATAGTACAATTTATGTTTAACACTCACTACTGGTAATTGCTACCTACATGGAAGGATAATGTTTTAATTAACTTTTTTTAGATTAATTGTTCCTTTCATTTACAACTTAAATGGATGTCACTCCACTTCTATAAAATGCTTTTTTAAAATGTTTATTGTAATTTAAATTTATTTTTTGTAATTTATTTACTTTACATCTCAATTATAGCCCCCTCTCTCATTTCCTCCTTGTCTCATACTTCCTCTGTCTTTCCCCTACTCCCCTTCCCTATTCATTAGAAATTGGGGAGCCCTCCTCCCCTACCATCTGACCCCAGCCTATCAAGTCTCACTACGACTGCCTGCATCCTGCGCTATGGCCTGGCAAAGTTCCCCTATCAGGTGGAAGTGATCAAAGAGTAGGCAACAGAGTCCATGTCAGAGACAGTCTCTGCTCCCCTTACTAGGGAACTCACATGGAAACTGAGCTGCCTATCAGTGGCATTTGATCAGAGGGGCTAGGTTTCCTTCATGCATGGTCCTTGGTTGGTGCGTCAGACCTGCAGGCTGCTTTAGGCCCAGATTTGTTGGTTTGGTTGCCCTTCTTATGGAGCTCCTGTCCCTTTGGGGTCCTTATAGTCCCCCACGCTTACAGTAATATGTTTGCTTTTTTATAAAATTTCTAGTATATAGTAGAAACAACCCAAAACTATTTAAATGACAGACATGAGACTGATAATCACCTACCATTCTAGCACCTGAAGAGGCTCTCTGCTAGTGCTATTTGTTACTTGTTAGCTTTTTCTTTTCAGATGTAGTGGAAAGGGCATCTTATTGTCCATTTTGATTTGTACACTCTAACTTTCTACTACTTAAATTTACAATATCAACACGTATTTTATAGTTTGACAATTCTTTTATAGAGTAACATTATTTAGTGCATTATGATGTATTAAATGGTTTCCTATGTTCAGTAGTCAAGACACTCTTTCATCTTTTATAATCAACATGCCATAGAAAGTTCTGGTAGAAAAAAAAAACTCTATAGTCAGTTGCCCAGTTACTTCCTATGATATATGCATGAGTACACATGTGTATGCATGGACATTTGTGTGCAGGTCAGAGGACATCTTGAAGGAATCCATTATCTCTTTGCACCATGTAGAATCTAGGAATCAAACTCAAGTCACTGGGCTTGGCAGGAAGCTCCTCTACCTGCTGAGAAGACATCTTATAGGCCACAGAAGTAATATTTTGAGTTACATTGTGTTTAGAACTTTTAGATTGTGATGGAGAACTTGACTCACTGAGGACATCAGCCTGGTGCCATTTGGCTCATCCGAGGCCAGAAGCAATGTGTGGAATACCTTGACTTATTTTCCTTTATCCACAATATTGTTATGGTCTCGTTCTCTATTTTTTCCATTCCTAGTTCTGTCTAAAATAGTCTCTAAATTATGAGAAAGGTTTCTGAAACATCATTCATGTTTGTTTGTTTGGTTGAGACCATTCTGTGAATTCCAGTGAAACTCAGACAAAACCCATCTTCCCCAACTTGACATTACATGCTCTAAGTTGTCTCACTTCCCTGTCTCCTCCTTCATCTCTCAGTACTAGTCTGAATAGAATTAAGCTTTCAACTACCCCATAGTCCACTCTTCTTGAATACAGCTTTGCTCAGATTGAAAGTTTACTGATCTTTGTGGACGTGTGATTGGAGCACTAATGAAATTGTTTCTCCCTTCTGGTTTGTCAGGGGCCTGCGTAAGTAAGTAAGTAAGTAAGTAAGTAAGTAAGATTGGCAGTCATAATTACCCAGTAACTGTTAGAAAGGTGAGTGAGTGGATGAAGTCTGCTCATGAACACAGAGGACCTCCTTCAAAGAAACCTGCATCTTTCATGCTGTTATCATGAAGTTCCTAAAAGTTTAGTTAGTCTCACAAAGTTAGTGTGGATTGTTGGTGCCAGGTGACAAAACACAGGAAGGGTAATATACAAATACATAGATACATGAATGTTACCTGTGCAATACCTGGGAGCTGGCATCATCTATCCATGTAAAGGACTGTCTGCCAAAGGTAGGCTCCAGGCCATAATACAAAAAGAAAAAAAGAAAAAAAAGAAAGAAGGAAAGAAAGAAAAAAAAATGTGGTTAGGACCCAGTCAGCTTGGCTTTCTGAATAAGAGCCTCTGTAAGCAGAAGTCACTCCAGGGTGAGGATGAGTGACACAGCACAGCCGGCAAAGGGATGACCACTAGGATTAGCTGGGTCAAGACATCAGGCAGCCCAAGCAGCCATGGCAGGCCCAGCAGATGCAGAGGCCTGATCGAATGTTACCTCTCCTCATCTCCATCTGTTTGCTCAGCTGACCCCGGAGCTGGCCCCAGCTTTCTTTCAGGGCTCTCAGGCAGCTGGGACCTGAGGAAAATGAGTGTCATGCGAGACTGTTTGGCAACTGTGTGTCTGATGTGTGCTCATAAGTCATGGCAGTGAGGCAGTGAGGTGTCAGCTTACAATTTCTGCATGTTTCCTCTCCACATAGCTCACCATTGCCAAATAGAGGAAGAGGAGGTGGTGGGTGGCAGAAGTCTCCACACCATCAATTTAGGAAATGAAGTTTGTCTCCTTGGACCTTTCACAGCATCCCTTATTCACCATACTGAGGAAGTAGGGGGAGGGTCTCAGTGGCTTCTAGACTCTAAGTACTAGCTTCAAACTGACACTGGGATGTCTAACTCCTTGAATCTGTAGTAGTGTAGCCAGTACCTACTTATGTGACCTCAGGGAATTTGCTCAACTCCTCTGAACTTCAATGTTGTCTTCCGGAAAATTATGCTGAAGCATGAAAAGATTTAATGGCATATTTTTATTGAGAGCTTGAACACAGAGCCTCTAGCCTAAAAACTTATCAATATGACAATTATTGCTATTATTCAAATGTATACTACCAGGAAAATAAAGGACTGTGGCTTTTATTTGCCAAACTCCTGGAAACAAAAACAAAACAAAACAAAAAAAACAGCCCAAATGATGCTGAGTCCTAGATGCCTGCTTCCAAGTATTCATTTACACAGTGCTACACAGAAATCTATTGAAAAAACAAGTTCCTATGCTAAATTATTTCACAGCCTTATCAAGAAGTTGTAAGGAATCAAGAAGAGGATGAGGAGTCTTAGAGAAGAATACACATAGGATATGAGAATCGTCACTAAGACCCACAGCTTAGTTAAATGCAGAGAACAACTGACCATAGAATACCTAGCCCCAACTGATATTTCTACAGCAGAACCCCTGTACCGAAGGCTCAGGGAAGAGAGTCAAGAAGAGGCAGAAACAGTGTGTGTGTGTGTGTGTGTGTGTGTGTGTGTGTTCATGTATGTGAATGAATGCCTGTGAACATTTTCAGAGGCCAAATGTCAATGTCAGTTTTCTTTTTCTTAATTATATTTTCAATTAAATTTTTATTTTTATAGTAATTACAGTTTATTTGTTTTGTATCCCAGCTGTAGCCCCTTCCTTCATTCCCTCCCAATCCTACCCTCCCTCCCTCTTCTCCTCCCTACCCCTCTCTAAGTCTACTGATAGTGGAGGTCCTCCTTCCCTTCCATCTGACCCTAGTTTATCAGGTCTCATCAGTACTGGCTGCAATGTCCTCTTCTGTGACCTAGCTAGGCTGCTGGTCAAAGAGCCAGCCACTGAGTTCATGTCAGAGACAGTCCCTGTTTCCCAGATTTCCTCATCAATCACTTTTCACTTTATATTTTGAGACAAGTTCTCTCACTGAACCTAGAGCTGGCCAATTTAACTGGATTTCCTGACCAGCAAACCCCCAAGTCCTCCACTCTGTTCCCTCTGCTCTGGGATTTCAAGCATCCTCCACCATCCTGTCTTTATTTTTATAGGAGTGCTGGGGATCAAACCTAGGTCCTTACGGTTATGCATCAAGTTCCTTACCAACTGAGATATCCCCCAGCCTCAACTTCTCAGAGCTAAATGTTAACTCTGTTCTATTGCTAATGACTGCCTAAAATTGAAAAAAAAAAAGGAGTATGACTGACAACATCTGTTCACATGGGTACATGCCCATCTCTGTCACTAAGATGGCCTTCAGCTTTTTCTATTCTGAAGCCACCCATAGCCTTCATTGGAGCTCCTCTCTCTCTCTCTCTCTCTCTCTCTCTCTCTCTCTCTCTCTCTCTCTCTCTCTCTCTCTCTCTCTCTCTCTCTCTCTCTCTCTCTC
>CM053761.1:39703960-39717571 GCA_028658305.1 Pachyuromys duprasi
CCTCCCTCTGATTCACCGTCTTGAATCTAGGTCATCTTTCCCCACCCACCAGCAACCTCAGCTGAAGTGACTGTGCTCCACGGCACTTCAAGCTGTTCATATCCTGAGGACCTGCTTTCTTTCTATTTCAAAATGCCTTTGGTGTTGGGGTAGCAAGCCAAACCTCCTCTCCTCCAGCAATTCCTTCCTCTAATGTGTTTTCTCCCCTATGTCAAAGCCTATTGGAAACACAAAGGCCTCAGCCCACTGGGGGTTAACCACATATCTAAATGCATCCATCACTTCTCCCAACCCTGGTTTTTATCAAGACTAACTCCTCTGCCATGGCACCAGAAGCATACCTCACCAAAGAGCTGGCATGATCAATAGCACTGTGCTTTTTCACAGGCCACAGTAGGCATTTTATTTTCCACACTGTAAACCCTTCAGGATGTCTGTTTTGCAGCTGATGTGTTGGCAGAGCCTTCGGGCTCCGTTCCTAACTGTGGCTCGATCAAGTCCAGTTCAAGGAAAACTTACTGAGTAAAAACAAAATCTGTGCACAGCATGCTGCTGGCCGCAGGTTCTGCAGCAAAGGAAATTCCATTGCAGGGGAATGTCAGCCAGCCCCAGTAGAGCCAAGTTTGTAGCCCTCTGTGAGCAGTCAGAAAGCTGAGCTGACACATGGATCCTAGCAAGCTCACTGCAGCAGGCAGTGTTTACTTCCCAAGCTCTTGCCTCAGTCAAGAAAAAAAAAAAAAAAAACAAACCCAGAACCATTCAGTCTAAAGGAGAATTGTGAAAAGCGAAGGGGAAAGGGGGGAGAAAGTATCCTGTTTAAAATCTTGCTTCCCAGGCCCTCACCAAACTCCTAACAGTATCATCCCTCCTAGAGCAGAACCTAGGAGTCTGCGTGTGTGTGTGTGTGTGTGTGTGTGTGTCTGTGTGTATCTATGCTTGTGTATGTGTGTGTATACGTCTGTATGTGTGTGAGTCTGTCTGTGTCTGTATGCGTGTCTATCTGTGTGCGTGTGTGTGCCTGTGTACAAGGAAATAGAGAAATATCCCTCAAGCACTATCTACCTTGTTATATTTTGACAGGGTCTCTCAATGGCCATGAGCTTGCCAAGTGGGTTAGCCTTGCTAGTCAGTGATCCCTAGGGATACACTTGTCTCTGCCTGCCCAGTTCTGGAATTACAAGTATGTGCCATCATGCCTTGCTTTTATAATATGGGTTCTGGGGATCAAAACCAGGTTCATGTATTTGTAAGATAAGTACTTTACCGACTTAGCTGCCTTTCTAGTTCACTAGAAAGATTGTACTAATTGCACAATCTGAAGATGGATTAGATTGTGTCCTTTAAATGCATCTGTTCTGTATTTTGTAAATCATATCTTGGTAAAACTTTAAAAAACAAAGTTCTTCAGATCAAAGGGCAGTTTCTCACTGTGTGAAATATTATTTTTTTAAACTCATTGGAACAATTTTAAATTTATTGAGTGCTAATTTCGTGGAAAACCAGGAACTGGCTGGTATAAGTTATTTAAATAAATCAATTCTGCCTTGCCAGTGATTGGTTCAGCAATTCAGCTACAAGCCTATCACAAAGTGCTTTTACACTGTGGTGGTCACATGACTCATTTTAGCTCTTTAGGGGTTGTCTTAGTTTGGGTTTTTATTGCTGTGAGGAGACATCATGACCACAGCAACTCTCATAAAAGAAAACATTTAGGTAGGGCAAACTTACAATTCAGAGTTTTAGTCCACTGTCATCATGGCAGGAAGCATGGTACCATGCAGGCAGACATGGTGCTGAAGAGGTAGCTGAGAGTTGTAGAGGCAGTAGAAGGAGACAGTGTGTCACACTGGGTGTAGCCTGAACATGTAAGAGACCTCAGAGCCTGTCCCACATTGACACACTTCCTTCAACAAAGCCACATCTATTCCAACAAGGCCACACCTCTTAATAGTGCCCCTCCCTATGTGCCAAGCATTCCTATACATGAATCTATGAAGGCCATACCTATTCGAACCACATCAGGGGTTAAACAAAAAATTTATCTAGTCTTTGTGGGGTAAGAGTCTCTTTCTCTGACTAGGCTTAAATTATAGTACTCATTTCCACTTGTCCCTGACAGCCACTGGCCAAGGGTGAGCAGAAGCAACTCTAGAATGAAGTCAGTTGCCTGGATGGTAAAGCACCTGGGTTCGTCATTTATAGTTCTCAGTAGCTCTGAGGGTCAGCATAGCTTGTCGATCTCTTACATGGAATTACAAGTCTGCCCATTGTTTAAGCAAATATGAGGCCTACTTACTATGATTTAGGAACTGAAGTAGACAGTAAAATATGCTCCTATCCTTAGACAAGTCAGGTCTCAGAGCATCTGTCTATTCCTAGGAACGTTTCTACCTTTGCCAAGGAAACCCAAGAAGGGAGTTCAGTGCCCATGAAGGAAGGAGAAATCACAAAAAGCATTGGTTCTGGCCTCAACTGGAAGAGTTAAGTTTTCAATCAACACTTAAACTTACAGCGGGAAACTAGGAGATGAGCTAATTGGGAGCCTAAGTGAAGAGAACAGCCAAAGTACACAGCCCAGTTACAGTGACACATGGGATCCCCACCTGCCATTTTCTGTTTGTATTGCTTGTAGCCACTTGTTAAGTAGATACTCTCCTTACCCAGTGGGCATGGATGCCATTTATCACTATAAGCAATTGTTCTTATGTTCGAGGTGAAATAGAAATAGATACAAGTTCCGGACAGGAGGGGATTTGGTCTCCACCCCCCTACACATTTTGTATTTGGATAACATGTATGTGATAATGCCAACCAAGATTTGAAAGTGCAAAGAGGTATTACATCCAAACCAGCAGACTCACCCAAACCCTACAGTCTAAGAAACATAGATGCATCTGAGTTCATGAGTAAGTGCAAAAATTATTTTGCAATAAAAGAGAAAGGTTTACAGAAGTACTTCTGGTAAATTATCAAGGGGAAAAAAGGAGAAAAAGAGGGTCCCCAAACCATTTACTGAAGGGAGTGAAGGCCATTACCCTGCTTAATATTAGGCAGATCCTTGCTAGATTGGGACCATGCTCTTAGCTGCTTGGCAGCTGCCAGAGACAGTAATTAGGCCAATGGGCTGTGTGAGTCTCTCAATTGTCATCACTTTAAGCAGGGCCTTCCTCATCTCTGGCTTGTGCAGAAGTTCATTCTAGACCATATTTCAACCTTTTGTTGGCTCTAAGCACTATACGAACAGGAAGTATTAATCTTTGATTCCCTAATGCACAGAACCATGATGGCACATTTATTTATTGGTTCAGGCAGCCCCTATTTTATGAGTATACTCTGCCAGTCCCTAAGAATAGAACAGTGAACAAAAGTCAGCCTTAAGCTCTTATGAGGTACATGGTCCAGAAGGGATGGTCATTAAATAAAAGCCAAGTGCATAATTACAAACTCTTGTAAATATAATTAAGAAGTGAACTCAGGACATTGAGGATCTGGTCTGTTCTGGGACCACAGGGGAAACTCCAACAGGAAACGGCATTGGAGTTCAGACCTGAAGGGTGTGGTTTAATAAGCCAAGAAGCAAGTATCATCCAGGCAAAAGAGACTATAGTTACAAAATCAAAGAGAATTTAACACTGAATAATCAAATAAAAATTGGGTTATTGAATGAATAAACAAATATCTAACATTTCTATGGCACCTACCTGTATTCCTGGCACAATAATGGGGATTGTTCTAAGTATCTAATCTTTGAAAATTTAAAAATTTTTTCAACTGCAAATTTTTTTTAATTTTTTCAAATTTAAGTTCAGTTTACTTATTTCATCACAATAGTAGCCCTATATAAGAGATATGATAATTAATTTATAAATGAGAAAACTAAATTTCAAAAACTTAATAATTTTTTTCCAAACTTAAGCAATTAACAATGTTTGAAACTTAGATTTAGGTCCAAGGAATTAATTGAAGCAGAAAACCAGGAATTTTTTTGAAGACCTAGGAAATCCCTGGATTAAGTAAAGCAAAAAAAGATGGACTCAAACAGGGTGTGTGCAGACCCAACAGCAAAGCCCTTTAAAGGATATCACTTGCTCAGGGAAATAGAGATATAAAGAAGACTTCAGGTGTTCCTATTTTTAATTCATGTGTGTACATGTGTTGATGAGCAGAGAATAACCATGGGTCATCCTTAGGAAGGCTCTCCTTTGAGGCAAGGTCTCCGGCCTGGAACTCACCTGCCATTCTGACAAGCTATGACCGAAATTCTATCCTTGCATGATTACAAAAGGGCACCTCCATGTCTGGAATTTTTGAATTTTTTTCTTCACAATTTATTCATTATATATCCCAATTGAAGCCCCCTCCTTCAACTCCCCCAATCCCACCCTCCCTCTCTCTTCCCCCCATCTCCTTCCCCTAGTCCATTGAAAGGGGAGTTCTCCACTATTGCTGTCTGCCCATAGCTTGTGGCCGATTGGTAACTCAGTCTCCATGTGGGTCTCTGAGTAAGGGAATCAGAGGCTGCCTCTATCATGTACTCAGTTGACTGATCTCTAATCACTCGACCGTGATGATGCAGCCTTGCCAGACCACAGAGGAAGAGGATCCAAGTAGTCCTGATGAGACTTAACATGCCTGGAATTCTTAGCTGGGTTCTGGGAATTGAACCTGAATCCTTGCACTCGAAAAGTGGGCAATTTACCTACTGTGCTATCATTCACTGCATTTTCAAAATTCCCTTAAAAGAGCTATTTTTTTAAAAAATAACTGTTAAACTATAAATATGTAACAAAACGTAGTAGAGGGTAGTAAAACAAAAATATCAGTAACTAACTCAATGGAAAAGTTTGGCATTAAGATATTAACCAGATTAGTGGTATTTCTTTTAAATATCTTTCTCTTCTGTAAGTAGATCCTAAATACCACAGACATTCGTTCTTCAGGCTTTCTTTCCCTGCCAGGTATAACTGGGCCGTACTAGTCACTCTGTCCCCAAATGTTAAGATACACTAAGAATTGGGAAACCCTGGAAAATCCCTTTCTCTTCATGGGAAGGCCAGGCTAAATAGCCCTGCTTGGAAATTCACTCTGATTGTCTGCTGAGACTTTATTTCCTGTCCCAAAATCCAAGTGAAAGGTTGGAAAACTACTCAGGCCTGTGGCCCTGCCAGCTTCGGTTATCTTCATGCCTCCCAGGCATCTTTGAGCCCAGAGAATCCTCCCAGGAACTTTGCCCTGAAGATCTGAACTTTTTAGCAGGTTGAACAGTCCAAGGTGTTTCAGGCTCCTTGTTAGCATAAAACTCCCTCCCTCCAAGACTGGACCACAACTGACAAGACTCCTCTTCCTCCTCCTCCCCATCCTCCTCCTTTCCATCCTTCTTCCCCCAATTCCCTTCCTCTTCTCTCTTCCAGCCTCTCTCCCTTCTCCTCTCCCTTTCCCCCCACCTCCTCTTGCTCTTCCCTTCCTCCTCCATTTTTTCCTCGCCTCCTACCTCTCTTCCTCCTTCTGCACCCCCTACCCCCACCCTCTCTCTCCTCAGCTCCTTTGCTCCTCTTAGCCACTTTTAAGTGCAAGACCTGTCAGGCAGTGAATCAAAGGGGACTATTTTTGCTCCAACTGTGAGAATGTTTACAACATACCTAAAACTCGGCCTGTGGTTTAATGTTGTGTATATTTCCAGAAAAACTGACTGCTTTCCAAATTCAGCGGATGGCTGTGAAAGCCACAGAGGGTCTTAGGGGACTGTTCAGACCCTCCCAGCTCCCAGGGTGGTCAGCACACCCCACCTGAGCAAGGACAGGGCTGCTGATCAGCTTTCTTTCCTGGAGATGCTAGTTTCAAAACTGGTGGCTCAATGCTATGAAAGAAGAAATTCAAAACTTGCCATGGGCAGGGAATTCTGTGAACATGCTATCTTCTTCCCACCCAACCAGGCTGCCCCCAACTGTTTTGGATAAATGTACTATTCTATTAGAAGACAGTTAATCTTGAATGTATTTTACCATGAAATATGAACACAGCAATTACAGAATTTTCCATTCAGTCCCCCCTATCATGTTCTTAACATATTGGGTTCTCTCAAATAGCATTTAACCGTTTTCATATGGGCTTCTGCCTATCCTGGAAGATTTAAAATAGCCAATGGCTTCAACTGCAATAAATTCTGGTTGAACTCACTCCTCTCTTCCATCCTTCTCTCCTCACTTCTTTCTTTCCATGTCTTCTTCTCTTTCCCTTGTGTTGTCTTTCCTACCCACCTTTTCTCCCTATTCTCACTCTCTCTGCCTTCTCTCACATTTTCAAAAAATTTCTCTTGCAGTGACTCCAAGTTCTAAAATAAGATTAAGGTCTACCCAATTTTCTAAGAGCTTCCTGTTGATTTATCCACCGATAGCAATTCCATGGTATTCGGGACAATTAAATTCTCACACAGCCCTGCTCAGTAGTGAGGTAGGAGGTGGGACAGTCCAGGAGGTCTTCTCTTATCTGAAGCTGAAATCAGAGTCCTGGGCAGGCCAACCAATGTTTGACAGGGCAGTAGCAAAACAGCCCCCAGTGTTGGCTAAAGTCCTGCCTGACAGCAGCTCTTGTTAGCAGCCAGAAACCTCAGGCCAAGCTGCTCACACGTGGTCAGTGCAGACAGACTGGGGCCAAAATCTGCCTGGCCTGTTCTTGGACCAACGCTAACTTTCCACTGAGGTTTCGATCTGGACTCTATATTAAATCCTTGTAGTGTGAGTAGCTTCTATTGTCTAGGCCTCTGCTGGCTTTCACCAGGCAGGCAACACTGGGCCTGTTGTTCCCATCTGTCTTGAGAATCTGGTAGTTTCAACAGCAGGCAGCTTGGGCCAGCTTCCAGAGACTTACAGCCTTGTTCAACTGGATTTAGAAAACTGGTTCAGCCGGGATGTGGCTCCCTGGTCCTGGACCTGCTGTTTTGTTTTCGTTTTTTGTTTTCCCCTTCTGATCAGAGTACAGCTTCACTTGCTTTAGAACAGTGCTGGCCAAGGATTATGGCATTCACATTTGTAACCTCAGCATTTGAGACATAAAAGCAGGAGGATCGGGAGTTCAAAGCCAATCTCAGCTATCAGGCCAGTGTACACTATGTAAAACCCCACCTGAAAACAAGCAAGCAAACAAACAAACAACAAGAGTAATGATTGGTATCAGAAAATGGAAATGGACCCATCAGTTGGGAGGATTTGTTTGCTCAAAGGGCTCACCTTTACCGAGAATCTCTACCATTTGCTGGTGACATAGTTTCGGGGTACTACAACTGCTTATCAGAAGTCTGATTCTCCCACTAGAACTGTGAAGCTCAGACTCCTACATGTATCAGACCCATCAATAGAGCTTATTCCAACATAGGCTCTTGTCCACACCCTAATGGTAGCTAACTCAGATGGGGCCTGAGAGTTTATCCTTCTAAGCTCCCAGGTGATGCAGGGATGCTTGCTGGTCCTGAGAGGGTCTATGTTTCAGGCATGACTACACAGGATATGAGGGCATCCTGTGTGCAAGAGCAATCTGACTCATCCCTGGATGGACATCACTCTGCCCTGTGTCTGCTATCTGTCTCTCTTTCAATGTTGTTTAGAGCTCCAGTTCATTGTGTCTGAACGATAGGCACTCCACAGTGAATAAAGCGAAGAGGCTCCATGTGCTAAAGCAACAGAAAAGCATGGGAAGGGCCCAGAAAAACATCAATAATGAGATATCATGGAGCTTCTCTCTCAAGAAGAAACAGTTTGGAAAACTGAATGAAATAAGTAGGCAGGTCATATGAGCACTGACAAGAGGAAGACATTAGGTGTTAGAACAGCCTCAGAGCAGGCCACAGGGCAGAAGCAGCATGTCATTGTCAAGATGCAGCAGGGACCCAAAGTGGTGAAGTGAAAGGAAGAGTGGTAGATGAGACAAACAGAGAAGAAAGCATCCTGGGAAGCATTGACAGGGAGTTAGTGTTTAATTTTGAGTGTGACAGGACAATAATGAAGGGTTTTCACTGAGGATAAAATACTATGGGGTAATTATATTTTAAAGTCCACACTGGAGACTTAATTGTGAGAGGCATGGAGAGCTGATATTTTAGAGTATGGTGCCGGTGGTAAGACATTAAGTGCCAAGATCTGCATTACATTTTCAAGTTAGCTCAAACTATTCTTGTTGATTGAATGGTGGTCTGATATAGTGCTTTCAAGGAAGAATCAAGACTATCTCAATAATATATATATATATATATATTCTTTAATTGAATGGGTACAAAATGCACTGTGGGTGGGAAGGGCTGAGTATTATTTTGTTTCGGATAAGCCATGAGATGGAATTAAATATCACTCTTCAGGTGTGGTGGTTGGGTAGCTGGTTGAGACTAGAGGTTAGGATGGAAGTCCCTGGTGGAATATAACTTTGCAAATCACTGATAAAGAGACAATCCTCATGTCATGATACTGGTAAGAACCCCTCACACACAAGGTCTGCAGATAATCATCATCATCATCATCTAGCCAAGACCTGAGGACAGAAGAATTGAGATTTGTTATAAACAGGAAGAACAAATGCCAGATATTTGCAAAAATGAAGGAGGAGTTGATTCTGCTTGATACTTCTCAGTGATAGAGTAAAACAAAGACTGAGTATACACTTTGTACAAAAGAAACCTGCTGGTGACTTTGACACAAGCTGTGTCAATGAAGTCTAGAGAATGTCAGTGACAGTTAACTATGATTGGAAAGATGTAGGAAAGAACATCACATGAGAAAGTAAAGAAGATGAGTTAACTATTCCAATGAGATTTTTGTATGGATGAGCACAGAGAAGGAAGACACTGATAAATAGTGGAAAATAAGAGCTCAGAAAGCTTTTCAAAGAAAAGAAGCTGTATTTCCTATTTCCTGTTAAAGACAGCTTGGAGAGAGATGACGGATGGATGGAGGGAGAGGATGGATAGATGGTGTTTTGTATAGCAGAAACAGGGTCAACAGTGCTAATAAAGTCCTTTATAGAGTATATGAGAAAGGAAGGGATCCACCACAGGAAAGGTAAGACTGGAAGACTGGAAATGGAAGTCAGAGCTCCTACATATGAGTAATGAGTAAGAAAATGAGAGAGTTTTTTTAACCACAGAATTAAAGTGATGTAAATTTGCAACAAGATTGTAATAGGATGTTTTTGAACATTTACTAAATATGCACAGAACCCTACAACACAAGAAAAGATGGAAGGTAAAAAGTGAAAGGAGATGAAAGAAGCATCTTTCATAAGCACAAGAATGTTACTTGTATGGATAAAAAAGTAACCTAAGGAAATAAGCAATCACCAAGCTGCATTGGATCTTACTTGGTCTTGATAACTTTAAATATCAGGGGGATCCATTCATGCGTTGCTGTATATTCCGTGGATATGTAGTAATGAAGTATAGAGCAGAAAGAAGGTTAGGTTGAATATATTATAAGAGATGAGGATGCCAAGTAAGGGGAGAGGAATCTAGGGTCTGTTCAAAGGGGAATGTTAATGATCTACTTTGAAGACCTGGGGTTCAAGAAAAACAGGATATGACAAAAGTTTCTCAGAGGAAAAGAAAGTAGAAGAATCAGTGGTCAGAAGTCCTGAAGAATGAGGGAATTATTAAAATAGATAGAGAAATCTTGGGTTGAATATATAAAATCAAATTCTAACAATGAGCTATAGGATGGGGATGATCAAGAGAAGAGAGAGAAGAGTAGCACCCTAAGAGTAATGAAGTCAGTGACCAAGAGTCGAGCAGGCTAGATGGATTGAAAGACAAAAAGGTATAAGCTTAGAGCACTAAAAAGTTACTATACAGGTTATAGCCAGTCATCATCCAAAATTGAGTTATTCACAAGACAGACACACAAATAAAGTTCATCTTTCAACCTCCAAGTGTTTATAAGCACCAGTGTATAAAAGAGTTCATCATAGAAAACACAGGCTGTCTTACAAATAACATTTTGTTTGCACAGAACAAAACTGATTGAAAACTGAAGTGCTGTTTGATGGTTTTTCCTTTTTGGTTTTCATGTTTGTTTTTGTTTTTAGAAAGCCAAAATAGCTTCCAAAAGTATTTGCATATTTATAACATCATCTGGGCATGGTGAGATATTTATATATCTCAGCCTATAAGTAGATATACAAGTATATACACAAACATACTACATGAAAATATATGTGTAAACATATACATGCTTACAGTTGTATTTATATACACATGATCATATACATATATGTGTGCAGATATATGTATTTGTACAACTGTGCATCATATACATTTAACTATGTATGTATATGTATACATATAAATAAATGTATATATACCCATATATTTGTACCTATGTGTGTGTGTGCATTTGTACATAGTCAGTGTTAGCTGGTAGATTGGAAGTTTTATCCATGTGATTCGCTGAATAATTCTATAAAAACCAAGTGTTAGAAATAAAATTAAGAACCCAGAGAGATGGCTCAGCATTTGATGCTTTTCCAGAGAGCCCGATTCAATTCCCAGTGCTCACGTGGAAACTCACACCTATGTGTAACTCCAAGTCAATGGAATCCTACAGCTTTCATGGCCTCTGAAGGCACCAGATATATATATGGTACACAAACGCACACCGACACACATTTTAAAATAAAATGCATTAAAATGAATTTTAAAATTTAAAAAAAGAAAGAAAATATAGACAACTTTCTGTAACCTCAACAGGAGTAGTTGATTATCAATGCATACTTTTTTAAAATTCGTTTATTTACTCCTTCCTGTAAACAGATAAAGTTCCAGAAATGAGTCCATCTGCTCTGGAATTTCACAATCTCAAGTCTTTAATCTTATGCACACTGTGACCCTTACAACCAACTCTATGTGCTTTTAATCTTGGCTTTTGAAGACCAGAGCTCAGTGTGTGGTCTACTACTAAAAACACGAATATAACTTCTTGGCAGATGTGGACTAGCTCTTTCTCCCGTCCTTTCTTTCTTCCTTCCGCCCTTTCTTTCTTCCATCCTTTCTTTCTTTCATGCTTTTCTCTTTCTATCCTTTCATCTCACAGGCTTCAACTATCCTTTAATTATTTAGATCTTAGTTGTGAACCTCTTTAATCCCTGGTGGAAGAAGACTGAGAAGAGATAATTAGTTTAAGACATTATATGATTGATATTTTAAAACTTGCTTTAATAAAAATTTTTAAAAAATGAACAGTGACAGCATTTTGGCTCGAGTTGCTGGAAAGGTTGGAGCTAAACTCCAGGTGTGCTGTTTCGGTGCTTAGTTAGTGTTTCCACCAACCCACTGCTCTCCATGGCTGCAATTTGCTTGCTTCTGTGAAGACTCTAATTCCGGTCTGGAATTCAAAAAAAATGTTTGCATATTAGCTTTCCATTGACTCATACATTTGAGCACATGGACTTCAGCTGGTGTTGCCATTTGGGAAGTCTGTTGAGCCTTTAACAGGTATAGCTTCATTGGAAGAACTGGGTCAACTAGGCTGGGGCCTTGAGGCTTGACAACCCTGACCTACTTTCTGTCTGTTTTCTGCTTTTTGGCAGCGGCTACAATGTGGTCCAAATAAACTTAGCCTCCCTTAAGTTGCTCTTCATGGGTACTTAGACACAGCAATAAGAAAAGGAACTAATAATCATGATGAAGGAATGTTTCAGGCATTGTCTATTTCACAGGGTGAAACAGGAGGAAGAGACCATTTTTCATGAGACGCTCAACTCATTTATAACAACAACTTTCTGAGGATCTTCTATGTACCAGAATCTTCCCTAGGTACTCCAGATCCATCAGTGCAAAGATCCCTCTTCTTGTGCTGCTGAGTTTGTTAGTATTTGTTGCTATAACAAAATACCAAAATCTGGGTAGTGAAGATTATTTAGCTAGAGGCCCTGATAGCCCATCAGCTCAGCTCTGGGGGAGAGGGTTGCTTGTTGGATGGCCCTATAGTGGGATGTGTGAGTTTGGAAAACATTATATGACAAATCAGGAAGCTGCACTAGAAGAAGGGTTCAATTTTTTTGGCCTGCAATTAGGTTCTACTTTTGAACATCATCAAGAACCAAGCTGCCAACACTCAAATATTTGAGAGCATATATTCAATCTGTATTCAAAGCACTGATATTTCAGATAGACAATAAGCTATAAGTGCAAAAAATTAAGTGTAGAGTTTATTAATAGATGGAAGATGCGGTGGAAATAGAATATAGTGTAAGACAACATAGGTTGGAAATGACACAACATTCAGAGGAGGCACACTGAGAAGCTGACTTTTGAGTAAACACTGAAGAAAAATGAGAAAGAAAGGGCTATGTGCATGTCTGAAGAAAGAGCACTCTAGGTAAAGACCAGACAAGAAAAATCCTGCATCACACTGTACCTACAACATTCTATCAGCAACACTGAGGTCAGCATAGCTGGAATAGACCAAGGTATGAGATCAGAAAGAGATTCAATCATAGACGATGATGAAGTGGGCAGTGAGAAGATGCAGACATTTCTGGCCTTTGTATGGATGTTGGTGTAGACCAGGATGAAAAAGGAACCAATTCAGCATCTGACAGAATCTTGATCTTTTCACACGAATAACACCTCAGCCACTGTGTAGAAGATGCTATGGGTAAGAAGAATGGGAGTGTGTAAAAGCAGCAGGAAATAATCCAGGAGTGAGAAGGTGGCATCTTAGGTGTTGGTTTTAGTGATGGAAGTGGGATTGTGCCAGATTCTTAAAGTGTACCAAAGACAGAGCTAATGAAACTTCCACTTTGAAAAAAATAGGAACTTGAGGAAGTGATCAGAAAGAACATTCCAAACTAAATGAAATGGAAAGGCAGGACAGAGATAGAAAGCACAAAGAGAAGATAGGCCACTGTAAGGAGAAATTTTGATTGATAAAGGGAAGAGATGAAAGGTAAGTTTAGAACCAGGTCTTGTATGCTTTCAGAGTGTGTTAAGAATTTCAGACCCTATCCTGTCCTTCAGGGGAATTGATGAAGAATAGTTAGTAGAACAGCAATAGAATAGTAGAGCTTAATGAAACTAATTAGACCTAGAAGATACTGCAGGGACAGATCTGAAGACAAGCAGCTATCTTGGAGAATTTCTGATAAAATAGATGTTTGATGACACTTTGTGGGAATTAAAATATCAGGTTTTAGAATGATATGTTTGGAAAGGATTTTGCCTGTGTTCTACTAGTCATGAGCAAACAATTATTTGGTCTCTCCAGATCTATTTTTGCTAATTTGTAAAATGGGAACAATTTATACCTAATTTAGAAAATTACCTTGGCTAAAAAAAATGACCCAATGACCACTGAGGTGCCTAGTGCAATCTTAGCACACAGTAAATGTTCAGGAAACTATTCGCAGCTCCTCTCATCCTTTTAAATCCATATGCTATTGGAGAAGTCAGTAAGCATTAAAGGAAATAAAAAAGTAGATGACTACCACTACTACAAAAATCACACTGAGAGATACTGATATATGATAAAATTAATGGGTGATAAGTTCAGGGAAAGTGATATATATATATATATATATATATATATATATATATATATATATATATATATATATATATATATATATATATATATA
>CM053761.1:39724522-39763203 GCA_028658305.1 Pachyuromys duprasi
CACACACACACACACACACACACACACACACACACACACACCGAGACCTATAAATGGAGACATAATTAAAAAATAATTAAAAATTCATATTGCAGCATGCTGCTCTAGTTGTTCTCTTTTATTATTATGTATTATTATTATTAATCACCATGGAGCTTAATTCGCAAGTTAAACCTTCTCAAGGGTGAATATGAGTAGGAAATGGTATAGGAAGGGTCCTGGGCTCTCCAATGTTTTAGGTGTGTACTGGATCTCAGAACACATCCTCCGTGAATAGTGAGGATCACTATGGTGTGTGACAACAATGCAGATGGTTTATAGGATATTGGCCTTTTGATGAAATATGCTTTGCAGACTCACATTGTATGACATCCTGCTAGAGCCTTCAGGTTTAAACTGCCATAAGAAGCAACCCACTGAAGATCGTGTCTACCTTCCTGAAATCTACTACTTCCTAATCATTTTCCTTAGGGTGACAGGCTAATAGCTACATTAATAGCATTTGAAAATACAAACCTGTTATTAGACTCCAGACACTGTTATGTGCTAAACTATTACTAATTCCCCCAATGTCTTGAAAGATAGTTATAACTCTTTTCAGTGGTATGCTAAACTTCAGAAACATTACATCATTTGGTTCATGACCACACACACAAGTAAAAAAGCTCAGATTTAAAACCACCTAAATTCCAAAGCTCAGCACTCTCTGTTACTGAAATACAAAGTAGATCCAATCTACCCTGGAGCTAATGTGAAAGCACCATACCCAGTACCTTCACAAATGCACCTCTGAAATATCCCATGTTAAGGCCATCGCTAATCAGGTCAAATGCAGAAGTAAAACTATTGTTCCCACTACCCATTGTCTAAGAAAGGAGAGGCTGCATTTCCATGCAAGATCAGCTTATAGATCCTGTTAGTCATCTTTTTATCATGGTGAGAAAATAGCCAAGATATTAACTTACAGAGAGGAAAGATTTATTTTGACTCATGGTTTCTGTCTCAGCTCCATTGTCCTTGGATCTGTGACAAAGCAGTATATTACAGTAGAGAGCAGGAGGTATTTCAACTGCTTACATCATGGAAAACAAAGGGAGAGAAGGAGAGAGGGAAAGGAGGGAGAAAAAGGAGGAGGAATGGAGAGGATGGGGAAGGGAAGGAGGGGGAGAGAGAGACTCCGTTAATGGAATGTCCTCATAACCTGACTTCCTTTCACTAGACCCCATCTCCTAATTGTCCACCGCCTCCCACTAATGCCAGGGGTTGGGAATCACCACAATGGCCTTTGGAGTCCTTTCAAGATCCAACCCAAACAACAGCAGGTAGATAAGGTGGGCTGGGGCTATAAAGCAGTGGTTGAGAACTTGCCTAGCCTGTGTGTCACCCTCGATATGAAACCCAGCATTATAGAAAACAAGAAAGGGACTAGGGAAAGAAGGAAGAGGAAATAAAGGTTAGGAAGAGGAAGAAACTAAGGAAGGGAGAAAGGAAAGAAAGAAGGGATGGGGAGAAAGAGAAGGAAGAAAAAGAAGGAGAGAGGGACGGGGAGAAACAGATAGGATGCACCCACAAAGAAAACGGTCCAGGAGAGAGACATGATACAGAAATATGGAGCTAATCAACAATTCCCTTTTAGGGAGCAGTAATTTGCCTGCAAAAACAAATGGCTGGCTAATTTTAGCAGAGAAAGTCTTGGACTGCTAGGTGTGAAATGTTTTTACAAGCAGCCCTAGTGCTGCCCAGTGCATGAGAGTTTGCCGGAGAGAAGTTTTCCATAGTAGTTTAGAGAAATTTGTTTTTCAAATTCATGCTTATTACCGAAACACAGTATGGTATTTTTTGTGTTTTGAATGTGTGCTTGAGCAAGCAAACTTCCTGCTATGTCCTGGAATATTCTATTTATACTTGGTAAGCTCGTTAATATCTAAAAGTTGCTGCTTTCGTTTTAAATAATTGTCCTATGTCTATGTGAAATGTGGGCTGTTTTGAAATGAATGAGCAATGATGAGTATTCAGCCAGTTTTAATTTAGATATTGTATTTTAATAGACTTAAAAATATATGTTCATACTGGAACAAAGTCATTCCAAAGGGTGATCAGCTCACATGCTGGTATCTTTTCTTTTTTCTTCTCTTCCCTTTTATATTTGTTTCTTTTCTCCTTCTTCCTCTTCCTCCTCCTCTTCTTCATCTGCTTTAAAGAATTTCTAGTTTGTAACCCATCCTTAAAATAATACTAAGTGTACTATTTATTTCAAGAATGAGACGAGTCATTTCTAGTAATGGTGTAAAATCAAATTGAATATAAAGTTTAATAACAAGTTCTGGTTATTTTATTTATTTTTTATTAATTACACTTTATTCACTTTGTATCCCCCCCTGTCGCTCCCTCCTCCCTCCCCTCCCAGCCCCTTCCTTTCTTCCCTTTCTCCACCTATGCCTCTCCCCAAATCCACTGATAGGGGAGGGTTTCTTTTCCTTCCTTCTGATCCTGGCCTATTAGGTCTCATCAGGAGTGGCTGCATTGTCTTCCTCTGTGGCCTGGTAAGGCTGCTCCCCGTCCCCCCCCCCCTCAGCAGGAGGGGATCAAAGAGCAGGCCAATCAGTTCATGTCAGAGGCAGTCCCTGTTCCCATTACTATGGAACCCACTTGGACACTGAACTGCCATGGGCTACATCTGTACAGGGGTTCTAGGTTTTCTCCATGCATGGTACTTGGTTGGAGTATCAGTCTCAGGAAAGACCCCTGTGCTCAGATTTTTTGGTTCTGTTACTGCTTGTGGAGCTCCTGTCCTCTCCAGGTCTTACTATTTCCCACTTCTTTCATAAGATTCCCCGCACTCTGCCCAAAGGTTGGCCATAAGTCTCAGCATCTGCTTTGATAGTCTGCAGGGCAGAGCCTTTCAGAGGCCCTCTGTGGCAGGCTCCTAACTTGATCCTTGTTTTCTCCTTCTTCTTATGTTGATCCTCTTTGATTTTCTGGCTGGGGATTGAACATTTTAGCCAGAGTCCTCCCTCTTGATTAGTTTCTTTAGGTGTACTGATTTTAGTAGGTTTATCCTATATTATATGTCTATATGAGTGAGTATATACTGTGTGTGTCTTTCTGCTTCTGGGATAGCTCACTCAGGGTGATCCCTTCTAGTTCCCACGATTTACCTGCAAATTTCATGATTTCCTTGTTTTTCATTGCAGAGTAATATTCCGTTGTGTAGATGTACCACAATTTCTGAATCCATTCCTCAGTTAAAGGGCATCAGGGTTGTTTCTAGCTTCTGGCTATTACAAATATAGCTGCTATAAACATGGTTGAGAAAATGTTGTTAATGTGTGCTTGAGCCTCTTTTGGATATATGTCTACGAATGGTATAGCTGGATCTTGAAGAAGCACTATTCCTAGTTGTCTGAGAAAGCGCCAAATTGATTTCCAGAGTGATTGTACAACTTTGCATTCCCAACAGCAGTGGAGGAGGATTCCCCTTTCTCTGCAACCTCTCCAGCATGTGTTGTCACTTGAGTTTTTGATCTTGGCCATTCTGATGGGTGTGAGGTGAAATCTCAGGGTCATTTTGATTTGCATTTCCCTGATGGCTAATGATATTGAGCATTTCTTTTTTGTTTCTCTACCATTTTCTATTCCTCTATCGAGAATTCTCTATTTAGCTCTGTTCCCCATTTTTTAATTGGATTACTTGATTTGTTGTTTTTCAACTTCATTAGTTCTTTATATAAACTGGATATTAACTCTGTCAGATGAAGAGTTGGTGAAGATTCTTTCCCAATCTGTAGACAGTCGTTTTGTTTTGATGACAGTGTCCTTTGCTTTACAGAAGCTTTTCAATTTCGTGAGGTCCCATCTAAACATAGTAAAGGCAATATACAGCAAACCTATAGCCAACATCAAACTAAACGGAGAGAAACTTAAAGCAATCCCACTGAAATCAGGGACAAGGCAAGGCTGCCCACTTTTTCCATATCTCCTCAATATAGTTCTGGAAATCCTTGCTAGAGCAATAAGACAATTGAAGGAGATCAAGGGGATATAAACACCTTCAGCAAAGTGACTGGATACAAAATTAAGTCAAAAAAATCAGTAGCCTTCCTGTATGCAAAAGACAAAAGGGTAGAGACAGAAATTAGGGAAACAACAAGCTCCGCAATTGCCACAAAAGACATAAAGTACCTTGGTGTGACCCTAACCAAGGAAGTCAAAGACTTGTATGAAAAAAATTTCAAGTCTCTGAAGAAAGAATTAGAAGATATGAGAAGATTGAAAGGTCTCCCATGCTCATGGCTTGGCAGGATTAACATAGTAAAAATGGCCATCTTACCAAAAGCAATCTACAGATTCAATGCAATTCCTATCAAGTGACCGACACAATTCTTTACAGACCTTGAAAGAAAAATTGTCAACTTCATATGGAGTAACAAGAAACCCAGAATTGCTAAAACAATCCTCTACAATAAAAGATCTTCTGGAGGTATCTCCATCCCTGATCTCAAGCTGTATTATAGAGCAACAGTAATAAAAACTGCATGGTACTGGCATAGAAACAGAATGGTGGATCAATGGAACCAAATAGAAGACCCAGAAATAAACCCATACTCTTACAGACACCTGATTTTTGACAAAGATGCAATGGAAAAAAGATAGCATCTTCAACAAATGGTGCTGGTCTAACTGGATGTCTACATGAAGAAAAATGCTAATAGAGCCATACTTATCACCCTGCACAAAACTAAAGTCCAAGTGGATCAAAGACCTCAACATAAAACCAGATACATTAAATCAGTTAGAAGAAAAAGTGGGGAAGAGCCTTGAACTCGTTGGCACAGGAGACAAGTTCTGTTATTTAATATTAGATTTGACCAATGTAGCACAGCAGCTGCAGGATGGAAATTGGATCAGAGGTCTCAGGCCTACCATCTTTGCAGCTTTCGGTACATCTATAGTTATTCTAACCTAAAATGTTTGCTTTAAAATTGGAATTGGCCATATCTAGTTACACAGACAGCTGTGATTTGGGGAAGTGTCTTCCAAAGACCTGTGAGCTGGACCTGCAGCCGATGATGCTGTTGGGTGATGGCCGATCCTACAGGAAGTGAGGCCTGGTTGGAACTCTTCCTATCTGTTGGAGAGGTGGGGTTGAAGGACAGTTGAAGGCCCCTCTTCCTACTCACTCCTTTTTATATTCTGGCCCCTATGCACTGAGTAGCTTCCTCTGTCACACACACTGTCATGATAGCATACTTCTTCACCAAAGACACAGGAGCAACAGGAGCAACCAGATATACACTTAAACTTCCCAAACCATGAACCAGAGTAAACCTTTTTAAGATTCTCTGCCTCAGAGATTTGTCATAAGTGAGTTTAGCACTGTCCTTTATACAGACTAAATAGGAAAATTGTGTTCTCTGATCTTCTACTATCCCCACCTCAATTACACCATGCCTGCAGCAGGAGTCAGGCTAAGGAATATAAAGTCAACTAAAATGACAGTGCTGTGTGCTATAGTTGCCCCTTCTTAGACATAATGATTTACTTGTTCAGACTCTCTTGCCTTATCTCTGGTACAGAGATGGCTTCCTGTGAGCAACACCTACGTATGCGACATACAGTTCAAAAGAAACACACAAGTAAACAACACACTATCAAAAGATACTTTGTGCTCAGTGTGTGTCAGGTAACTTAGACATTTACTTTGTACTATCAAGATAATGCACAATTCCAGGTGAGAAGCCACACCCATTTTCTACACTGGTGGACCTCAAGTTCCTCACCTGGCTCTGTAGATACTCAAAGATGACTTAATGATGGATAGGTTGAGGAATTAATTAGCTGCAATTCATATGAAAGGATCTAACAGGATATAAAGTGTTGTATAGCTCTCAATTCACAGGGAAACAACTCCAGTACCCACATGTATAGTTTTTAGTCAGTCAGAGAATTACATTTCCAGTGGCCTGAGTGATGGTTGTGGATTCATACTGATGAATCCATGAAGCACAGGCACTATCAAGGACAATTGGCAGAAAAAAAAAAAACAGGCAGGTAAAGGGAAGTTAGTCCAATCCAAAATACAGTGACTGCTAAGAATGTGACTGTCATATTAAAGAACATCTCCACACTACCAATGTAGAAAGGCTCCAGTTCAGTCACTGGCTTATTAAGCAAATATTGTGTGAGTGCCACATGTTCCAAATTAGTGAATAAGCTAAACAGAAGCCCATCCCAGGTGACCCCTAGTACAATGGAGAAGATGAAGAACAAGTAGAGAAATTGTAAGTGAAGGATCACAAGTACAATGCCCCAGGCCCAGCATTGGCAGGGAAGATTGGGAGTCTTATGATAGCAGTCAAGCATGAGCAGGGCTTCTCCGAGCTCATTGACTGTTGCCTATTATCATGTAATTAATTAGTATTCAATGGTCTAGATCAGTGGTTCTCAACTTGTGGGTTATGACCCCCTTAGGGGGTCGCACATCAGGTATTCTGCATATCAGATATTTACATTATGTTTCGTAATAGTAGAAAAATTACAGTTATGAAGTAACAACAAAATAATTATGGTTTGGGGGTCACCACAACATAAGGAACTGTATTAAGGGGTCACAGTACTAAGAAGTTTAAAAACACTGGTCTAGATTATGTTATAATTATCATCTAGCTATCATCTATCATTCTACCTGTTCTCTAAAAGTACAGCTATGAGCTAGGTTCTGTGCTGATACTGTTTGTGGGAAGGAAACTGTGTCTAAGAAGGAGCTGCTCAAGATCACATGGATAAAATAATATTGGACTCAGTGGCAGGCTCTTTGACCTCCTCCCACTCACCCCCAACCCCCTGAGAGAGGAACAGCCTTGCTAGGCCACAGAGGAGGACATTGCAGCCAGTACTGATAAGACCTTATAAGCTAGGGTCACATGGAAGGGGAGGAGGACCTCCCCTATCAGTGGACTTAGAGAGGGGCAGGGAGGAGAACAGGGAGGGAGGGTGGGATTGGGAGGGAATGAAGGAGGGAGCTACAGCCAGGATACAAAGTAAATAAACTGTAATTAATATAAAAAATAATAAAAAATATGTCGGAGCAGAATGTGAACCCAGGTGGTCTGGCTTCTGAGATCTTGACTTTGACCCTACATCCTTCTTCTTCAACTCCATCATCTGTTGGTCAACACAAATTAAAAGTATTCATCTTAAATTCTAAAGTCTTCCAGTTTTGCTCACAGTGACATCAACTCTCTAGTAATCCCAAAGATAAGAATCAGCTTTTGAAGTGAACAAAGATGATTTAGCCTGTCAGTTAGTTTCCTCTTTCTGCTCAGTGTCAGTAATTATTATCAGTGGAAATACACACTTTCCAAGATGCTGACAAGTCCAATAGCTTAACATCTTACTTGAAAATTACCATTGTTATTTTTAACATGTGAACAATTTCTTACCACCTGATAGGTTGTGCCTTTTTAAATTTTTTGCCAATGATGGGATGGAATTTTTGTCTTTCTAAGTCTTTCTTAGATTCTATTATTAATAAGATACTTGTTTTTTAATTTGTTATTCATAAATAAATAAAGAAGTAATTGCCCAATTTATTCTTTATCTCTACACCTTGATTTGAACGCTTTAAGGCTGGTCATGAAGATAGAAAGACATTGAGTGTCATAAATATTCATCTCTCTCATACACTGAAAATCAGCATGGTTATGTAGTTCACACTGGGTGCTAATCTTCTATTTAGCTCTTGGCTGATTATTATCCTGACACAGGAAACTGTGAATAAATATGAATTTATAAGACAGTGCACAGGACTAGTATAATTGCAAAGGTGTTAATAAATAATGACACCTGTAACCAACATCCTCATCACTGTCACGGCAAAACTCTTCATTAATTCCTGGGAACGCTCTAAACATTCCATGCAGATCAGCTTTATAAAATGAGAAAAAAATGACATTGAATTTGCAATTTTAACCATTTTTTTCAAGATTTATTTTAGTTTTGATGTGTGTGTGTGGGGGGGGGGGGAATCAATGTTTGGGACTGTCCAACATGAATATGGGTGTCTTTGGAGCCCAGAGGAGATAGTCAGATCCTCCGCAGCTGAAGTTGCAGTGGATTATAAGCTGCCAGGAGTGAGTGAAAGCAACTGAACTCAGCTCCTCTTAACTGCTGAGCTATTTCTTCAACCCCTATCTTAGCCATTTTTAATTATCCACTCCAATGGTATTCAGTACATTCATGTTGCCATGACACTATTTCTACCTTTCACTTCTAAGAGATTTCATCTTGCAAAACCAAAGCTATGTAACAAGTACAGAACTCTCTAGTCCTACCTCTCCTTAGCCCTTGGCAACCATCACTCTGCTCTCTTTGTTTATAAATAAAAATCTTCTAGACATATCATATGAGAGTGAGAATACAGCATTTGCCCTTTGGTGATGAACTTGCTTCACTTGCAACCTGTCAATCAATTGTTAAATATAGTATTAGCACTCAGATTCTCCTTCTTTGCCTTTGTTGGGCCATGTGTCAACATTCCTTGCTTTCTAAAACTGGGTAATATTGTATTGTATATGTTGCTTAGCTATCCATCTGTCAGTGAGCACTTAGGTTGCTTACACCTGTTAGCTCCTGTAAATATTACAGGAACATATTACAATGAACATATTTTTTAAAATATCTTTAATCCTATCTGCAAGGGATTGTAGCTCCATAAGCAAACCAATAAAGCCCAAAATCTGGGCCCAGGGGGCCCTGCAGAAACCGATGCTCCAACCCTAGAACCCCTGCCGAGATGTAACCTACAGGCAGCTAAGTCTCAATGAGTGTTCCCTAATAAGGGGAGCAGGGGTTGTCTCTGACAAGGACTCAATGGCCAGCTCTTTGATTACCTCCTCCTGGGGGGTCAGCTTTGCAGGGACACAGAGGAAGTTGATGCAGCCAGTCCTAATGAGACCTGATAGGCTATGATCAGATAGTAGAGGAAGAAGACCTCCCCTATCAATGGATTAGGGGAGGGACATAGCAGGAGAAGAGGGAGAGAAGGTGGGATTGGAGGAGATGAGGGAGGAGGATACAGCTGGGATACTAAGTGACTAAATTGTAATAAATAAAAAATAAAATAAAAATATCTTTAATCCTTCAGTTTTTATCATGTGTATAGATAGAGGTAGAGTTGCTGGATTATACTATGTGTCATTGGGGCAGGGTGTAGGGTTGGTGGATGAGTGTGTAAATGCACCCTCCCATTGACCCACATGCAAAAGCCACAGCAGGACCTGGGGTAACTTCTTTCATTTTCTACCTTATTTCTTTGAGACAAGATCTCTCACTGAACCAAAGCTCACCATTTCGGCTAGGCTGGCTGCCAACCAGCTCAGACGATCCAAACTATCTCGGCCCAGCCCCACGCCCAGGTGCACGCACACACAGTCGTGCCTAACCTTTCACATGGATCCAAGGGGTTTAAACTTAGATCCTCATGTTTACACAAGTGCCCTTATCCTCTAAGCCAGCCTCCCAACTATGTGTCATTTTTTGAGGTACAAGCATCGAGTTCTCCATACAGGCTGACCCACTCTGCATACCCAAAAACAGTGCACCGGAACTCCACAGCCTACCCAGCACTGATACTGTCTGGTTTTTTTTGTTTTGCTTTTGTTTTCTTGTTGTTGTTTGCTTGTTTGTTTGTTTGTTTGTGTCAGTGGTAGCCTCTCTAAATATGTCTGAGGAATTGCTTTTAATACAATTCAGTAGGTGAAGAAACTGGGTACAGAGAGTTAAAATAAGCTGTCAAGCCTCATAATATCACCGACTGCCAATCGATTTTTAAAATCCATACTGTTTTCTTTTAATAATGAGAGAAGGCACCATTTATCAAATGTACTATGTTCCAAGCACTACACTAAGTATCCTATATGAAGAATTTCACATAATGCTCATGAATAGTTTGCAAGACAGGTTTTATGGTTTCTACTCTTCTAATGAAGATAACAGAAAGAAATTGAGTCCACTGTCCAGGATTACTTACTCATAAATAAGAGAGTCAGAATCCAAATCCGGTTTCCTGAGCTCAAGGTTTAAGCAGCCAGCCTCCTTCCTACATTATATTTCAGTCAAACAAACTCTCATTAAATCCTTTATCTTTCTGAGTGGCCTCAGTAGAGATGAGCTCCTTTCTTACAGTTAATCGAGGGCCTTCTGTTGTATTTCTTGATTATTTGAATCTGCTCACCTACCCAGAAAGGCTTGTGCTGACATTTAGATGCAACTCCTCAAGGCTTTCTGATGAGCTCAGACAGTTGAAACATGTATACCTCCCAGAACATTCCTTCACAGGTAGGGTATGTTGGCAGGACTCAACATTGCCCAAAAGGTCTGCGACTTTCAAAGGAGCCTCTCATTTACCTCTGAGTCCTTCCCAGCTACATGGTATTTGTTCTTATCATAACAGCCCCAAGTGGTGACTCCTTACTTGGCCTCCTAGCTTGTCTGTGGATCTGACAAGCATATCACTGTGGTGGGACCCCAAAACTGGCCTCTTAATATGCCGTTCGAACTCCGCTAAAACCTGGCCAGCAAGGGACCAGTCAGTTTTGGGAAACAGAATGTGCCAAATAAGTAGGAAGTGTCACTTAGAATAATGGCACATGATGCCTGGTGATACTGGTCAGCAGTGAAACACTTGCTTCCTATACACAAGACTGTGTCTGCATATCTAGCACAAGGAGGAAAAATACTTAGACTGATGAATGGTGCATGAGCACTAGTGGGTCACGTTGAGTGTGGGCTGTGCAGCTGGCTCAGACTAGCTTCAGAACTCCAGCCATCCATTTCATAGATGCTAGACTTTGAGCTAGCAAGTTTACCCCTGAGCCTTCGTTTCCTTGCAAGGTGGAGATAAAAAAAATAACAACCCTCACACCTCTGTAAAGTATGCCTTAAAAATATCTGTATCATAAGGTTATAAAAGGATCAAATGAGATTCTGTTCATCAAAATAATAGCATGGCATCTGGCACATAGCAAAGCCTCCATAAATGTTAGCTACCCTATTAAATCAGGCTGGCTCCATGATAACATTCCAAGGAGAGAGATTAATCCTTGCTGTCATGTCTAGGACAGAGACTTATACATACACAGTAGGTCAGACCAAGAAATCTTTCAAAAGGTTATTGGTCATTGTTTTGGTGGGATAGCCAAGCAGTTTTCAACCTTGTGACCCATACCCTAAAACTTTCAATCCAAAGACCAGAAATGGTCAGGGTAAGGATAAATAGCAGGGAAAGCTGGCATCGTGACAGGCACATGCAGGAATTCCTCATCCTCCGGGAGCCAGCCTTGAAGATGCCTCATACTTCAGGCCAAAAGAAGTTGGCTCAGGCCTCTGTGTGAAGAGATAGGGTGTTGAGCAATGATCTGCAGGTCTAAACAGTTCCAGCATCTTGCCCACCCGAGGAGTTGCCCTGACACTTCTCTGCAGGGATTATCCCGCTTTTCCACATTCACATGTTAGGAAACGTCTCCTTTGTAGGACATTCTAATCCAAGCCATCCGATTTGTGTCTTTTGAATGCAGCCAGGCCTGGAAGCATATTGTTTGTAATTGGAATGTCATTGTGTTGTGCTAAAAAGGAGGCCAGATACTCAGTTCATGCTTACATCACTGCTGGAATTCGAGCTCTGCTGTGATACAAAATGATAGGGCATGCCTTCTGAATGGCTCTTCTGTTAAAGACTTGGTCCTCAATGCAATGCTCACAGGAAGAAGTGCTTCTGTGAGATGACTAGATCATGAGTATGCTGACCTAATCAATAGATTAATGAACTAATGGATTCACAACTGGATGGACTGTTTGTTGGTTGGTAATAGCAACATTGGAAAGAGAAGCCTGGTTAGAGGAAGTGAGTTAGTAAGATGCCTTTAAAAAGTATATCTCATCCCCAGCCTGTCCACCCAACCCCTCCCTACTTCCTGTATGACGTGAGTTGAGCAACTTTCTTTTACCATGTCTTTCTGTAATGTTTCAAGCTCACATCGGTCCATAGCAATGGAACCAACAGGCCATGGATTTGAGCCTCAGAAACCAAGAACCCAAATCAGTTCTTTCTTCTTCATTAAGCTCTTTGCTCAAGTATCTTACAACAGCTGCAAATGCAATTAATACAAATTCTGTCTTTGTTCTCGTTTAGGGACTGACTTGCCCAACAGAGTAATACCTGTACATATGTATTACTTAAGCTTAGACTGATCAATTAAAAAAAACAATGATATTCACTTTTAGCCTCAACCATACTACAAGTGCTCAATAACCACCTGCGTCATGGATAGAGAGAGAACATTTGCACCATCACAGCAGGCTCTGTTGGCCAGAGGTGCTCTAGGAAATACACCAGATCTCAAATCACTCACATAACAAGTGGTATGATAGCTGAAAGAGAAGAGAAAACAGTCCTCTGCATGGTGTGGTAATATTCAAATATCATGCATTCTTTAATGAATCTCCCACAAAAATAGGGAATGTAATTCCCCATTCTTAAACATGACCTAGACTTGGTGACTAGCTTCTAACAAATAGAATGAAACAGAAGTAATGAGTTGTTGTTTTCAGAAAGGGCAAGAAAGCATCAACTTGACTCCTATCCCTCTTTTCTTCCTTCACCCCTCACCCCTACCTCTTTTTCTCTCCCCACATTAGATGGTAAGGCTAACTTTTTGGACCCAGTCTTGAGTAAGCCCCAATCAGTTGAAGAAGCCATATATAGGTCTTTTCTCTAGCAGTGTTTCCTCAAGGCCCAGCTAAGAGTCAGAAGTAAAATATATATATATATGAGATGGTTTATCTGTCTTGGCCATGAGCTTCTTCTGCTGAAGGTCACTGAAACAGACAAGGGTGTTCCCACTATATCCTGCCTTTCTTGTGGATCCATGAAGGGCTCCTGTTGTTTTCAGTGTCTATTTTTGATATGACTCATTATGCATCAATAAAGAGTCAGCACTGGAACATATCATTTGAAAATGACACATTTTTTTCATGGTGCCACTTAGTGAAATATTTTTATGATTTTTGAACAAAGTTTAAACCATGATGAAAAGATGCTAAAGGAAGTACAAAGTTTTCCTTGGTGTGGAGTGGAGTGAAATGCCAGTGGTCCTAGAATGATGAACATAGAAACAATAAAAACTATATGAAGTTATTTTTAAAGCAGCAAATTTCCCAGCATCCATCTGTGTATGCTATCCCTCCGGCCTGAGTCTTTCTCTCCGCTTCACTCTTAATAACTAAAACATGGATAACTTTTGGTGCTTGTTCCACCAAATGGCAGAATTCTTGAGTAGTGATTCTCCAGTTCTCCACAGAAATTACATTCTGGTTAGAAAGGGACTTGGATATACTACTTCACAATGAGAAAATGTTACTTGTTCATATGCCATAGATACTGTCACATGACTGTGCTGTCAATGCTTGGCTGAATCAATTCAGCATAGGAAGAACTGACTTGAGCTCACACTTTCAGAGGGCTTCAGTCCCTCATGGTTGGGGAAGACATAGAAAAATTCATGGCAGGAAGGATATGTGGCATGAGCTGCTCACACTACTTTGGGCCAAGAAGCAAAGTAGAGAGCTAGAACCATAGGCCAGGCTGCTGCCTTCCATTGTCTGCTCTTGGCCTACTCGGTTAACCAGGCCATACCTCCCATAGTCTCTAGGCTTCCTAGAATAGTACCACCAACCAGAAAACAAGCGTTCTAAACTTAAGACTTGATGGGCATTTCAGACTCGGACCCTAATGACATATAAATGGCTTTCACATTTGCTTCAATATTGATTAATGTAGGGCTTTGCTGGGAGGAGAACTTTAAAAAGAAGGCTTAGCTTATAACACCTTATGGGAGTGAGTTGTGTAGAGAGATAAACACAGAAAATGGGTAAGGCCAGAAACAAGCATGTGTTGTTGAGTTGGTGACTGCTAGAACAGTTCAATGCCACTGCTGGAAAAGTTCAATCCAGCCCAGGGGAGCAAAGGAGGAAGACTTTGTCTGTGACTCCTGTTCCTCCTGGCTTAGTCATTGCCCTGTGGAGTCTACCTGCAGGAGAGCCAAATGTTCCCCAAAGCATGTCATGGCATGGTTTAAAAAATCCTTAGAGTACAAAGCAATAAGTCATAAAACATTATATTCTCACACCACTCTCTTCACGAGCCAGGTAGCTATAGTGATTAAGTTTAAGGGTCACCTAAGTGGATTAAAAGACACCAAGAGAGCTGATTAGGCATTGTTTCTGGTTATGTTTAGAGGGGGCTGTCTAGGAGAGTCTAGGGCTTCAATCAGAAGACTAAAAGGGTCCACTTTCACTCAATATGGGGGCATGTTCCAGTCAAAGGAAGGACACTTTTCTGTTTGCTATGACAGACACCTGAGAAGGACATCTTACGTAAATAAAGAAGGGTTTATTTTGGCTCATACTTTTAGGGTGCAGTCGATCATGGTGGGTACGGCATGGAAACAGAGAGGGACAGATGCTTTGCTCTTGCTCAGCTCACTTTCTCCTTTTCATTCAATCCAAAACCCCAGCCCAATGGTACCGTCCATAGTTAGAGGGAGTCACTCCACCTCAATCAGCAGGCAGAAACTCCCTCGAGAGCATATAAAAATGTGTATCTCTGGATGATTGTGGATCCTGCCAAGGTGATGATGATAATAACCCTTGCAGAGGCTAAAGAATATGAAGACATTTGAAAAGTAAATATACTGTCTCCCAGAGCCAGGACATTTCTCATCTCTTGTCACTGACAAGGCGATTCTCTGGCATTTTGTGACAGATCATCCCATCCCAAGTTTTCAGTTCTTCAGTGTCAGACGAAGAATCATGCCATCAGTTTTCCTGCTTCTGAGACCCTTTTGGATTTCAACTCCTCTGACTTCCTAGGTTCTTCGGCATGCAAACAACTTATACTTCTCAGCTTCTACAATTTCTCGAGCTTGTCACGTTGAGCAATCTTCACTCCCCTATCCCTCTCTCCCATCTATTACTTTTCCCCACCAAGTATTTTTCACTTGACTCATAGGTTAGCTGAAATTCTTACTTCACAAAAATAATAAATAAATATTCACCGATCAGAGTATTTGATCCATTAGTCTCTTTGCCATTGCTGGAAAATGCCATTAACAACAGAACTGGAGGGATAGACTCCCAGCACATTGACTGCTCAGGCTTGCAGACGTTGTTCTCAGTGCTTTCACCATCAAAGCAGCACCTTAGTGTTGTCAGTTAAGTGCATTGCTGTAGTAATCATTTTCTTTACTCACTGTCAAGAGAAATTGCAAGTAACCCACGTATTCCTAAATCCCATCAAATAACTACCATTTTGCCTCACTTACTGTGCAGTAAAGGGTATAATTTAAGAGGCAGAATCAGCCTCATACTGTATGCCACACTACCTGTGGAGGTTTGAAGTATTTTGTCTAGGAACACCCATCTAAGTGTAATTGAATAGCTGAAGGAGTTGCTTTGAAGTTGCATATTATAGGAACCACAATGATTCTACTTAGTGTTTTTTGGAGAGGCTTTGAGTGTGCTGAAGAGGCCTACATAGCACCTCTTGGCACAATCCAGGTGTACTCTTCAAGAAGGAAAATTTCAGAACACCTTCCTTCAGGGAGGCTTGTGAGAGGCTCCCACCTGTTCCATTGAGGGGGGGGTGGCTGTTTCCTGTTCCAGGCACAGCTGTAAAGGACAGCTCTATCCACCCTTCGTGTATTCCACACTGAAACCATGTCTCCAGCACTTCTATAGTCTACCCAAACCACAGCACGCCCAGAAGTATGAAGAATGTAGCATCCCCAAGGAAACTCTCTCCCCAAAGGAAGCTGAACTGGATAAAACCTTTCAGCCCCCACCTTTGCAATATATAGTTTAGAAGCATGGCATGCATGGCTCAGCTGGCCTGGAGAAATCAGGCCCCCATTTCCCAGAGTGACAGCCTTACACATTAACACTGGAATTGTTTCTTCCCATTTTCACATTCTTCACTCCCTCGGTTTTTGGGCTCACTGCCCACATGAAATAATCCAAAAAAAAAAAAGACTTCAGAAAAGAAAATTTACAGATTCTCTGGAGTCTTAGTCAGGTGTACTAGTGCTGTGATGAAACACCATGACCAAAAGAAACTCAGGGAAGAAAGGGTTTATTCTGCTTATACTTCCACATCACTGTTTATCACTGAAGGAAGTCAGGAGGGGAACTCAAACAGGGAAGGAACCTGTAGCAGGAGCTGATGCAGAGTCATTGAGGGGTATTGTTTACTGGCTTGCTCAGCCTGCTTTCTTATAGAACCCAGGACCACCACCCCAGGGATACCACCACCCACAATGGGCTGGGCCTGTCCCCATCAATCATTAATTAAACAAATGCCCTACAGACGTGTCCAGAGCCCAATCTTTGAAAGCATTTTCTCACTTGAGTTTCTCTCTTCTCAAATGACTTTAGTTTGTATGAAGTTGACATAAAACCATCCAGCATTCCTGGGAACCTACTAGTGACTCCATCTATAGAAGCAAGTAGGCTAACTGCAGATCTGCAACTCTCTTCCAAATCCAATATTCTAGTCTTATCCTCAGCTCTGTAGCAGACCACGTGTTGTGACTTCCCTTCTTTCCTGGACCATCTCCAGGGAATCACACAGATCTTCCCCTCGAAACTTACCCCCCAACACACACACATAGCCCTGACTCATCCTTATCCCAGCCCCCAACTCCATTCAAACATTTTATGGGAAACCACAGGCCACTCTGGCAATGCAAACAGGTAGGTTAACCTGCAGATTTTCACCTCTCCTTCCTCTCCTCGAAATCCAATCCGCCAGTCTCATCCTCAGCTCTGTTACAGACAGCCTGCTGTGGCCTCCTTCTCCTCTCTGCTTCCATTTCCAGGTATCACACAGATCTTCTCTTCCAACCATTCTCTGAACTCATCTTGTTATATTAGCCCCCAACTCCAGTGGGAAATCCCTGAAAACCGTCAATCTAAGCCTGCTAGAAAAACAAGACCAGTGAAGCATGTAGACAAGATTCAGATCTTCTCAAAGCCCAATCCCCCACTCTCATCCTTCACTCTGTAGCATAACACCTGTTGTTGCCTCTCCTTATTCTCTACTGCCATATCCAGGAAACTAAGCAGGCCCTGGTGGAACAGCCTGTATCTCATCAACAACAGAAAGCTTACAAACTCCCAGAAACTGACTGACTCTCTACCAAATAAAAAATGGGTCAAGACAGGAATTAGAAAAGAAATTAAAGACTTTCTAGAATTGAATGAAAATTAATGCCCAACATAGCCAAAATTATGGGATGCAATGAAGGTGGTTCTCAGAGGCAACTTCATAGCACTAAGTGCCTGCTTAAAAAATTGAAGAGATCTCATACTAGCAACTTAACAGCATACCTGAAAACTCTGGAACCATAAGAAGATATCACACCCAAAAGAAGTGTATAGTAAGAAATAATCAAACTCAGGGCTGAGATCAGTAGAATAGGAGCAACAACAAAAGCAATACAACGAATCAAACAAAGTATTCATTATTTGAGAAAATCAATAAGATTGACAAATCCTTATTCAAATTAACTAAAAGGAGAAGAAAGAATATACAAATTAATAAAATTAGAGATGAAAATGAGAATGGAACAACAGACACTGAGGCTATCCATAGGATTAAGGACATACTTCAAGTACAACTGAAAGAAAGAAAGAAAAAAGAGAGAAAGGAAAGAAGAAAATAAAGAAAGAAAAAAATTTCTAGATACATACCACTTACTAAAGTTAAATCAAGATCAAATAAGCAATTTAAACAGACCTGTAACCTCTAGCAAAATAGAAGCAAAAGATAAAACAAAACAAACACACAAACAAAAAACCTAGAAAAAGCCCTGGCTTTTGTACAGAATTCTACAGACTTTCATGCTAATGTTGTTCAAATTATTCCAAAAATAGAAACAGAAGGAACATTGCCCAATACATTTTATGAGGCCACAATTGCCCTAATGTCCAAACCACATGCAGACCCAACAAAGAAAGAGAATCACAGACCAATATTTCTTATGAACATAAATGCAAAAAATCTCAATAAATGCTTGGAAATAAATCCAAGAACACATCAAAAAGATCATCTCCCATGATCAAGCAGCCTTCATACAGAGATACAGGGATCGTTCAATATATGAAAATCAGTAAATGCAATCCACCTTATAAACAACCTTAACGACAAAAACCACACGATCATCTCATTAATACAGAAAATGCCTTTGACAAAATGTAATACCCCTTCATGATAAAAAGTCCTGGAGAGATTAGGAATACAAAGAACATAACTAAACACAATAAAGGCAATTTACAGTAAGCCCGTAGCCAACTTCAACTTAAATAGAGAGAAACTCAAAGCAATTCCATTAAGATCAGAAACAAGACAAGGTTGTCCACTCTCTCCATCCCTATTTAACATAGAACTTAAAGTCTTAGCTAGAGCAATAAGACAACTGGAGGAGATCATGAGATCACAAAATGGAAAGCAAGAAGTCAAAGCATCTTTGTTTCCAGATGATATGACGCTATAGATAAGTGGCCCTAAAAATTCCACTCCTACAGTTGATGAATACATTTATCAAAGTACAAAAATCAACACACAAAAATCAATAGCCCTCCTTATACAAATGAAAAATGGACAAAGAAAGAAATCAGAGAGACAACACCTTTCACCAAAGCATCAAATAATACAAAGTATCTTGGGATAACTCTAACCAAGCGAATGAAAGATTTGTATGACAAATACTTCAAGTCTTTGGGGGAAAAGTTGAAGAAGATATCAGAAATGAAAAGATCTCCCATATAAATGGATCAGTTGGATTAATATAATAAAAATGGCCATCCCACCAAAAGCAATCTATAGATTCATTGCAATCTCCATCAAAATTCCAACACAATTCTTCACCAGATAATTTTCAGCTTCATATGGAAACACACACACACACACACACACACTGATGACAGCTTAAAAAAATTCCTAAATAGTAAAAGAACTGCTGAAGGTATCAGAACATGCCCGACCTCAAACTGTACTACAGAGCTATAGTAATAAAAACTACATGTCATTGGCACAAAAACATATCAATGCAATAGAATTGAAGACACAAACTTAAATCCACACACATATGGACACCTAATAGAAAAGCCAGAAATACGCCCTGAAAAAAAAGACAACATTAAACTGAATGTCTGCATGTATAAGCATGTAAATAGATCCATACTTATCATCCTGCACAAAACTCAACTCCAAAATAATCAAGGACCTCAACATAAAACCAGATATAATGAACCTGACAGAATTTAAGTGAAGAATAACCTTGAACATATTTCTGAACAGAACACCATTAGTATAGGTACTAAAATCAATAGTTAATAAATGAGACCTCATAAAACTGAAAAGCTTCTACACGGCAAAGGACAACATAATTTTGTCAAAGCACAGCCTACAAAATGGGGAAAGCTTTATTTTTACCACCTACACATCCAATAGAAGGCTGATATTCAAAATACCTAAAGAACTAAAATATGTATATCAAGAAAACCAATTAAAGAGTGGGATACATGTCTAATAGAGGCTTCTTCAAAGTAGACTCCCAAGTGGCTGGAAAACACTTAAAGAAATGGTCAACATCCTTAGTCATCAGAAAAACACAAATCAAATTTACTGTGATATTTCCTCTTGTACTCATCAGAATGGCTAAGGTAAATAGAACAAATGGCAATTCATGTTGGCAAAGTGTGGAGTAAGGGGGAAAATTCATTCATTGCTGTTGGGACTGCAAACTTGTACTACCATAATGGAAAGCAGTGTGATGTTTCTCGGGAGGATGGGAATCAATCTACTTCAAGATCCTACTATTCTACTGTTGGGCAAAAAGACAAATATTTGGAAATTAAACCATATGCTCCTAAATAACATATAGGCAAAGAAATCTTATAAAAATTTTTTTAAAGTTTTGAGCCAAATGACAACAGAAAGGACTTGAGGCTGGAGTTGGGTGAGTAAGGTACTCACCACAAACATGTAAGGATCTATGTTTGTATCTCAAGCACCTTTATAAATACTGGTCAGGCTTCATAGCCTACCTATAATTGCATCTCTTGGAAGTACAGACAGAGGGAGCAGGGTGGCTAGAATAATTGAATTGCTGAGCCTGAGTTCAAGTGAGCCTCCATATATAGGTAGAGAGCAATTCAAGAAGACATCGATGTCACCGTCCAGCTTCCACATTTATATACTTACACCTGCATATCACACACATATGAATACACATATAAACCGAGAACTATGTAGACAGGTTATGTAGCAGGAGAAACAAAAAAAACCCTACAAATTACTACTACCAGAAATGAGAAAGGAACCATTACCAGAGATCTCAGGAATGGGATATTCTTGAGGAGGGAATTCAACTTGGAGTATTTGCTTGTGTGATCTATAAACAAGCATTTGGGGGTTGATGTGAATATACTGATTCTTTACAAGACACAAAATATCCAAGTTCATGCTATATGACATCATCTGAATAGGTCTTTGTTCATCTCAGAAACTTAATCAATAATTACCTTCCAAAAAGAAAAGTAAAGCAAGCATGGTTGATTTCCTTGTTGCAATCCATTAAACACATAAGAAATAAATATCAATCCTATATACTCCTTTACCGAAAATAGAAGTGAAATAGATACTCCCTAATTACACTACATAAACACACACACACCAGAGAGATGAAAGGAAGATAACAAAAGAATATTATACAAAGTATTCTCACTTTGGGGAAAATTATAATTTCATAAAGTGCTATAAATCTGCAATAAAGCCTGTAAGACTAAAAGCAAAAAAAAAGATTGTACAGGAAAGCGTTCTCTACTTTAAAAGATCTTCCCAGCAAGACTGTAGGTTAACATTCTGATGTGATTCTATGTGGGTATTAGAATTAATAAGTAAGTATGGCAGATAAAGGCAGCCAGGGTTTTCAGCGCTGAATGGTGGTTTATAAATAAGCAAGATGAAGATTGGCATGGCCTATGTGATGATGGATTAGAGCTGGGGACTAACAGGAGCTCTTGTTACTTGACACAGAAACAGAACATACCATGTAAAGGTATTTATAAATACCTGTAGGTTTAGACTTTTCAACAAACCTACTTTATTTAAGGTTCTTAAACACATTTACCTCCCTTCCAACCCCCTCTTTTAGTAGGGAAAAGAGCACTAGACCTCTTTTATCTACTTCCTATGCATGGGGTCCTTAGGAGATTACCAAACTGGCATCAGGAGACCAGCAGTCCATTCCAAAGGCCAACACCAAGCAGCAACATGAATCAACATGATTCAGAAGATCAGGACAGGACATTGAAAGCAGCAAGACTCAGTTGGATTGTCCCAAGAAGTTCTCTGGAAGGTTTCTCTCTGCAAAGTCAAGTGTTGAAGTACAAAGATTAGTGCAGCAATGTCGATCCAAAAAGCGATGCCTCGCTGTCTTTGGATTTCTATATATCTTCTCTCCTCAAAATCCACCCATGGATGTTTTCAGCTGGCCAGAGTCATACCCCTAGCATGAGACAGCTTGCAGCAAAACCTCATGTGCCCTCTCACAAAACAATTGCAGCAAAACATCACCGGACACAACAGAGTCTTCAAAGAAACTACAAACTTCCACTTCAAATACTTGTACGTGTAAGAGGTCATAAGCATACACACATTTCTGAGTTCTGCCAGCAGGGAGGACAGAGAATCAGCCACACCACAGAAGCTGTGAGAGTACCTTATCCCAAGACACTGGTCTCTCTAATAACACGTTCCAGGATTCCTTGGAAAAGTGACTGACTTACAAAACTATCCAGAAAATGTACAATATGAGCTAAAAGAAACATGTAGTTCTAGAAAGCAAGAACCTGCTCAAAATGTATTACTATGTACACACTCAGAGAACCCTTCCATGTACAGAAGAATGCCAGAGGCACATGTGAGTGAGTCAAATGTAACTGCCCCCAATGGCCAACACTGAGGAAACCTAAACCACAAAATAAAATGACTAATACTATACTATAATCCAAGGAAATGAGCTATAGATAGATAGATAGATAGATAGATAGATAGATAGATAGATAGATAGATAGATAGATAGATAGATAGATAGATAGAAGTCTCAACTAATAAATAGGTCAATGAACTGGACAGTTCTCAAAGAAACAGAAATGGCCAGCACCACCACCTCCCCCTCCTCCTTCTTCTTTTAGTGTGCAACGCTTTTAGTCATTAGGGAAACAAACTCAAACTGTTTTGAGATTCCATCTCACCCCAGTCAATGCAGCTATCGTCAAGAAAACAAAGAACAAGAGCTGGCAAAGATGTGGGAAAACAGAAATACTTATTCAGTGTTGATGGGTGTGGAAATCAGTGTAGAAGATCCTCAGGAAACTAAAACTAGGAATACCACGTGACTCTGCTATTTCACGGTTGAAAATATGCCCAAAGGACTTTGTCTTCTTCCACAAAGATATTCACACATCCCTCTTATCTACAACTCTGTTCATAATAACAAGAAAATAGAATTATCCTAGATCAGTGGCTCTCAACCTGTGGGTTATGACTCCTACGATCATCAGAAAACACAAATGTTTATATTACAATTCATAACATTAGCAAATATACAGTTAGGAAGTAGCTACAAAATAATTTTATGGCTGGGGAAATTACCACAACATGACGAAGTATATTAAAGGATCCCAGGTTTAGGAAGAATAAGAAACACTGGCCTAGATGACCATCCACAGTGGAGATGATACTAAAAATGTAGCACATAAGAGAGAACTTTGAAGAATGGTAAAATTAACAGGAAAGTGGATGGAATTGGAAAATGTGAGATAAAGTAAGGTAATTCAGATTAACAAAAGTAAATGCTGCGTGTTTTCTCTCACATGCAGGATCTAGGTTCATGGTGTTGTTTGTTTGTTTGTTTGTTCTGAGACCAACTATCACTGTGTAGTTCTGACCTGTAACTTACTTTGTAGACCAGGATGATCCTGTACTCACAAAGATCCACCTTTGTCACCTGAGTGCTAGCATATGCCACCACACTTGGAGGTTATATATATATATATATATATATATATATATATATATATATCTGTGGGGGGTGGTGTATGTGTGTGTGTGTGTGTGTGAGTGAACATGGGTTTTAACAGAGACCAAGACAATAGAAAGGGCCTATTAAGAAAGAGAAAGATACTATAAGAGAGAATAGTAGAGATTAGTGGTCTCAACCTTCCTAATGCCGTGTCCCTTTAACACAGCTCCTCATGTTGTGGTAACCCCCAACCATAAAATTATTTTCATGGTTACTTCATGACTATAATTTTGCTACTCTTAGGAACTGTAATGTAAATATCTGATATGCAAAGTATCTGATATGTGACTCCCGTGAAAAAGTTTTTTCACCCCCGATGGGTTGCAACCCACATGTTGAGAAAGTGCCGGTAAAGAGAGCAACAGCAGACCTGGTATGAAAGTAGAAGGGGGGACACTAGGCACAGAAGAACACAAAGTGCAGTGGTGTTTAAGGAGCTGTGGGAAAGAGACGAGAGCTTTCAACTGAAGCTGAACGTGAGCAAAACTGTTTTAGGAAAACCTTTTACTTTGCATGCTAATTTTAAAAAGTTAAAGCAGTAACATGTAATCACTTCCCTTACAAAGAAACATGTTGTCTCCTACAGAAAGCCTTTCTGATTTCGGCCAATGTTTTAAGACCCTGCTCTATTTGGAGCTCTTTCAGAAACCCAGTAATAATTCAACTTCTTGAAATCTGTTTTTCCATATTTATTACAAAGATGTTCGTTAACATTTCGGGAAAGTTCATGAGATCTGGAAGTCCCTGTGTATCTCTGTATCCCCAGTGCCAAGAGCACCATAAATCTTTATAACTATATGTTGGGTGGATGATGGAAGGAAGAGAGGAAGGGTTTTGGGCCTGTTAGTCACTGTGCTCTGTCCTTTTCACTCGTTGGTTTTGGTACTATTCTTCATTATTCTTGGGGTTATAATCCAACACATGTCATGCGGACTACTGTTTGGGGAAACAGGTGTGTGTATGTAGATGCCAGAAGGCACTCCTAGCTATCATTATTCAGCTGCCATTACCTTGGGCCTCAATGACTATGATGAACTGTCTAACCAGTGAGCCCAGGGACCAGTCTGCTTCCACCTCTAAGGCTCTGGGATTTCAAGCACAAGCCACCACTTTCAGCTCTATTTACTTGATTTGTGGGGGATTGAACTTAGTTCCCCACACTTACAAAGCAAGCACTTTACTGGCTGAGCTATCCCGGAATCCCTGGACTATTGTTTTTGGTTCTTTAACATGCAACACACTGTGGCTAAGAGAAATTCTATTTCTTGCCCATGTCCAACAAGCAACACAAGCAAGACCCAAACTTCCTGACCCCAGAGCCCACATGCTTGACCTCTGCTCTCATGGCCATAAAACTCCTAAGGTAACAACAGAATGACAGGAATTTACGCTTTCCTAAGCGTCCCCTGCCTTGCTTCTTCCATGCCTAGTGGAGGGCTAATAGATTGCTTCTAGAGCCCCTTCTGTGGTGCTGGTTATAAAACTCAATGCAACAGGCCCCCCTCCATCAGAATGTTTCTCTAGCACAGTTCTGTTTCTCCTCGCCCCCACCCCAGGCCATTTATCGCCATTCCAGCGTGGCTTGGATAAAAGCAGGTCATCCATAATTTGTCTTGCTCTGGATTCTGCGGAGGAGGCAAAGAGACAGAGATAAATGCATGACCTCCAGTTCATTTTTCTAATAACAGTATCTTGTCTTGACACAAGCAGGCCTGGGACTACTCACCAGGTTTAAGGGAAAAGAGCAATAAGGTGGGGGATGGGGAGAAGCAGCAGAAGGGGGACTTTTCTCTGAAGACCCCTGAGACAATAAAAAGCACTCCCCTCGGATAGCACCAAAGACTGTCACACAAGAAAGTGCAGGCTCCTGAGGATGTCTTGTTGTCATTGTTTGACCCCTAAGCTCAGACTTAATTGTGAGCTAATGGCTGTAAAGTAAGATTAAAAACTCAGAGAAAAGTTAGAAAAGTTAGACTCTAGAGGAGAAGGCTTTTGCCCTAATTAAACAGCTTTGATGTTATGAAAAAAAAATATAGGGCAGATGTCACTTGCTATTTTATAGCAGCCGTGTAATTGCTAAACTCTTTAAGCATAGAGGAATATTTTGGGACACGAGAATAGAAGCCAGTTCTTTTGAGAAAATAGTCCCAACTGTCTCCAAGTCATCCCCCGTGTTGGGAAACAAGTTGACATTTCAGGAGAAAATGAGACTTTCTGTATGTTACCCCAGACCAAAGCTCATATACAGCTCTGTGAACTCAGTTCCATTTAACATTTTGTTATATTTTCTAGTTTTTAGAGTGATAGAAAACCACACTTTCTCCTCCTAAGTAATAAAGTTGAGGAGAGGATTGCAAGGCATAATGTTCTATAAATGGGTCTGAATTTATGGCTGCATTGTAAACTATATTAGGCAATCCAAAAGCCTGCTTGTTTCTTTGGAGTCTATAAATTAGGCAGTCATGCCCCGTAAACAGCAAACGAACAGCCCCCAAAATCACTCTGGGACAAGATGCACACACAGACGCTGCAGAACATTCTGCATCTCCTCGCTTACAGGCATTTTAAAATAAATCACCGGTAGAATAAAGTCCAGGCTCTCTTCTTTAAAAGGCACCCAGCAGGCAAATGGACTCTTGTGTCACATTCCAAACAGCTAACAAGGATGACTAAGGAGGCCCATATGGTAGAGCAAGTTTATCATGTAATAAACATCATCCTCAAGATATAACTGAGATTCCATCAGAGATCTCTGTGTACAGGACATGAGGCGACCTTACAGAACACTAACAAAATCAAGTGTGGCTCCTTTTGTCGTTATTTCTCATCTTAAAAGGTACAGACATGATGCTAAGCCCAATACCTCAATTGTTTATGCTTGTCTGATAGCCCTGTAAAGCTTGTTAAATAGGGAAACTGAGGTTCAGAGTTGAACACTGAAATTACCTTCTTCCAAGTAAAACAGCTAAGTCTCTCTGCTCCCAAAGCCAAGCCATTACTTATAATCTGTTATTTCTAGACAAGCTGTGACCCTGTCATGCCTAAGCATGTGATAAGATGCCGTGGGTCAGATTCTGTGCATCTTATCACTCACTACAAATTCACTTTTGCCAAAGCATAAGCAGCGACGTCATAACAAGGAGTAGAAGGAAGAGCCCTCAGCTTCACTGAGTGACTCCTGTGTGCTAGGCACTGGAGTAGGCAGTCTGAAAAGAGCTTTGACAAATCTTTCTTATGCTGCCCAGGCTAGACCCCTCCAGCCCCTGGATTTTGTCGTTTATTTTTTGAACTAGCATACAAAATATTTTGTTACGATATTTTCATAAAGTGTCTGTTTTAGTTGACCCCCAGATCGCTTTGCCCCTCTCATCCCCATTCCTTCACTGTCTTGTCACCGTCTCTTCCCTAGTGTCCCCTTTCCAATTTCATGCCACACGGATTCTATTGCCCCCTTTTAAAAATTACTCTTCTATGCCTTCCTCAAGGCTTGTTTTTCAGAGACTGGAAGGATGGGACAGTGGGTTAACTGATTGCTGCATACGTGTGAGGACCCATGTTCAGATCCGTAGCAACCTAAGTAAGTAAGGCTGGGCAAGCTACCTAGCCTCCTTGGTGAGCTCTTGGGCAGTGAGAGAACCTGTCTCAAGAAACAAAACAAAACCAACCCACCAAGGTGGGCAACTCCTAAAGAACAACAGCCTAGGTTGACGTCTGGCCTTGTGTATGTGCCTACTCCCTTGCATACATTAAGCCCTCACTGTGGGTGAGAAATCAGAGAGTGAGAGTATGATGATTTCGGAAAACACATAACCCAGCAAGGGGTTTGAAACCAGATAAGGATGCCTGGGAGACACACTCCTGATCTACTGCAGCAGACCGTGGACACCACCGTCACAAATGTGATGAGGTGGGATGCCTAAGCACACATTCTGTGTGTCCCCAAGTCCTCCCATAATCCGAGTATGTGGTATGTGGTGCTGTGGAACTGAGAAGTCCTGATTGTTAGGACAAACCTTTGTCATGCTGATCAGCCATTTCCATTCCTCACCAACTACACGTAGATTATTCGAGTCTCTGTGTTAGCTATGTCTGCTCTTTTGGCTTAAACTTTGCTGTCCAACCCTTGACATCTTTATTGTTTGGTTTTAAGTACTGAGGAAAACGTTGGAAATGTCCCCCTTCCTTCCCTTCCTGTCCTGCTCTGAGAAATATCCATTCCTTCAACCCACACACACTTTATCCTTTAACCCCAAACAAGTAACATTTATGGAATAACTGAACTACAACTTAATCTAGTCTCAAAAACCTGACGTGGACCCTGTAGGTTTCTAAGAAAGGAATACTTGAAATTGGGAGTGAAAAGTGTTGAGTGGAGAAGGGAGAACTTTGATCAAAATATATACATGTATGAAATTCTCAAATAAGAAAAAAATAATTAAACAAACCAAAAACCTAAGAAACTATTTCTACAATTTCATTTAGTTCTTGGATCAGCCTCAAATGGAGTGAATCTTTTCACTTTATGCTGCAAAAAAACAGGAAATGCCCCTTAGTGTTTATGCCATCCTTAAATTTGTTGCTCTTAAACCACATGGTTCCAAGCTTTTCCAGTGCACAATTTCAGCTGAGAGGTTAAAATTTTTCTTATCTCAACCCCTCCCATTTCCCAATGTCCTTTTTAGCAGTTCCAAGTAGTTTGGCACAAGAGTGTACATCTTTCATAAGAGGCGATCTTATTTGTTGGATTTGGCAGACACTGAAACACTTCAGATCTATCTACAGTGAGCCCCATCAAGACCAGATCACCAATGCTACTTCTCTTCTTCCTGTTGCTGGTAACTAGATCTCTTGCACCTGTGTGTACACTTGAACCCTACTATTGTCCAGGGGATTAAGGGCTGCCCATGGAGTGTGCTCACTATTGATAGCCATGGTTATTATGAGTGTCATGTTCAAATGCTGGAAATGATAAAATAGTTGACATAGATATGTCTCTATTATGAAAAACAAAGACTAGTAGATACAAAGCAGGTGATGTTTTCTAACAAACACAGCAATTACACTTTAAAGAAATCCTTCCAGAGGATGAGCTTGAGAAAAATCACAGTAATGTTCAGACCCCACAGATTGTATGAGAGCAGGAAGGTGGTGAACTCATGGACAAGCAGCTTGAGTTAGTCACTCTTAATGACATCATAAAAACTGGAACACTGCCTTCATGCAAACTCATCCAAGTGACTATCATCAGGACAAAATCTTGAGGACACTTCCAACTCATGCTCAGTTGCCTGCCTGATAATCATTTGAACAAACATCTCACAAGAATTCTTGATGGCACTATTTATGCTCACAAGTCTCCCAACAATAGGAAACACCATTGCTTGCCTTTATCCAAAGCCACATTAAAGCCATAGCTCTTTGGCACTTCCCTTTCCCTCACACCCACAGCTCCATTCCAACAGCAATTCCTTCTACCATACTTTCAAAGTTTATGCATACCCTGCCTTTCCTCACACATTTTTTGAAGCTTCTCTAATGCAGAATGCCATCATTGCTTACATGCAAGAGCCCCCAATTTCTTCTCCCAATGTCCTGCCTTGTACTTGAAAATCTGTCCTACACACAAAAGACAACATAGTTTTTATAAATTTCAAATCACGATTTCCCTTTGGCTGCAAACCTTTCACTTGCCTCCAGTCAAAATCCTTAACTCTCTATGTACCACATGTTGATATGCTCCCTACCTGCTTTTCCTCCTGCCTCTATTAGTACCTTCACCAAGCAAACCTCTCTGCACAGTTCTGATTCTGCCTAAGGCAGTTCACTTCTACCTCACAACTTAGGACTCACTCTTCTCTCTTCCTGAAGTACAGCTCCTCAAATTTTCACATGGCTGGTATCTGTCTCCAGAGCTCTGTTCACAGGTCAGCCCATCAGAGAGGAGTACCCTGTATGTACTCGTAAAACAGACCCCAGCATCCTCACCTGCTGTGCACACATAAAACCATTCTCAATTTCTACTGAACTTCATTTATCCTTTTTCATGGACCATATTATGTTACACCTTTCTTTCCAAGATCTATTTATCTGGCCTTCTCATGAAACACGAGTTCTGTAAGATCAAAACAGTTGTTTTGTACAACACTGTGTCTTCCAGGCACCACAAAGTCTCTAGAAAGCAATAAACATTTGGTGAAATAGTCAACAAATAAACAAGTACCAACATCAGCTCCAGTGCTCCCCAAGCCTCCATTTTCATGCTCTTCTTCCAATGCCTTTGAGAAAGTATATCACTGACCCAGCAGCTCTCAAAGGGCAGGCAGATTCACCTAGGGAGACTGTTGAAGTTCACATGCTGAGCATTGTTGCAGCAACTTCTACCTCAGGCTGTTCTCCTGTAAGACCTCATGAACACATCAAACAATGCTATGAAGAAGGCCAGTCAATATCTCATTTTAGTGATGAGAAAGCTAAGATCTAAATGGAGTCACCATGTCTAAAGCTTAGGATTTGAGGTCACAAATGAACTCTAGTATTCTGAAGAATTCTATCACTATCCTTCCTCATTTCCTCTTCATCTCCAACATTAAACGAGTTTCTCTGTGTCATAAAAAAAAAAAAAACAGAAAAACAGGACGGCCCTCCATTTTTGCAAGTTACTGGTTTCTTTTGTTTGCTCTTCAATGAAGAAATGATAAAAGAGAACAAAAAATGTGAAATCTTTAAAATGTGTTCACTTGAAATCTCTCCATTATGGTACAACACAGGGAAACCACAGCGAACTATAAAAGCACAGTTTACAAGGTGCTAATACGATTATTAAAAGAAAGTGGCAATTTCAGTAATCTATGTGCAGGAACATGTAGTTATGGCACTATGTGGATGTCCTCATTAGTGGTCATAATTTGATATGCCAGTTGGTAGAAGGTTCGTGCTTAACAGCCCTTCCTTCTATATTCCAGTTTTCAGTAGGCCTGACAGTAATGGAGCTAAGAATCCCATTACACCAGTGGCAGGCAAAAAGGAAACAGACAGAACTGGTGATTGAGTTCAGCATCCCCCATACTGGTCTTTTCCTCCTATTAAAACTCTAGAGTCCCAACTCGGGGGCACATACACTAGAACAAAAGGTTTCATTCTTTGAGTTCTTACTTGTCCAACCACAAAGCCAAGCCTCTTTGGCCACAGCTCATTCAGACTTTGACCACACCCAATCCTGTTCCACACAGGGAAATGCTAACAGAATAATATTTTAAGGTTTCCCTTTATTATGACTCATGCATCCCACAATTTTCTTTGTCTGTCCTTGCTCGATTATTTTCAGTGAAGTCAGGAGTTCAAATGGGAGTGGATGACTGTGCAAGTTTCACACTGCACAGTTCTGAGCATCATTCATGACTCCTACTTGCGAGTCTCGGTAGCTCTGCGTGTAGTATCCTATTGACCTTTAAGCTCTGGAACCGCACTATTTCACTTGAATATGAAGGATGAAATCATTTTTATGTACTTCCTGCACTCGTTTGGAGTGTGATGGAGTAACATGGGTAAACATAACTTATCAATTAGGAAGTGAATTATAGAGTATACGCAAGTAGGTGTGTTAGGTGAAAAGATTGATTAGCTACTTTTGTATAAGCAGACCTTCCTGGGTTATATGTTTTGACCTCTTGTTCCCATAAAAGAGAGGTCCTGAGACCCACCCCCTTTTTCCCACTGCAGAGGAATGCTTATTCAAACTTAGACTCAACCTAAAGAACTGACATTTGCATACCACCCACCTAAAAAAATGTATGCTAGATAAGATTATATAGTGTATACCTGCTCCAGTAATTGATGTTTAACCAGATGTTTAAAAGGGACACTTGAAACTCCGAGAGATTGGAGCAGGAAGGTCCATGTCTCCCACAAAATGATCCCAACATGCTAATCAAGCAAACGTCTCTTTCAGGGAGATTTTAAAAAAATAGTAAAATAAATGTTTTCAAAATGCATTTGATGAAACGGATATACTAATCAGAAGAAAAGTGAAATAGCCAAGCAAATCAGACATTCCATCTTAGCCCAGGCAAAACCTGCCCAGAAGCAGTGATAGAGCTCTGCCAGAAAACCTGATGTTATCACTAGGGAAATAAAAATTTCTTGAGCCCATGTTTTGACTCTCCCCATGAAAGAAAGAGAAGTGTGTTGTACCCAGGAAATGATTCAATGCCAAGCTTTAGCCATCTGTGTGAGTTTTTAAAACAAAAGGGCTCTAAAAATTACATGAATGCAGTCACATTTTGAGGTGCTTTGACTTAGTATTTTCAATTAGTGAAAGAGTAGATGATTTCAGCTGCTCAGAGCTCTCTGTTCACATTTACAATTCACATTTACATTATTTTTTTAATTGATCTCCATTCATTAGTGCCAAATGAGAGAAATAATTGGGCTCTAATTACCCTGGCATCTGAGTAAGTAATAGTATAATTTTCCATTTAGCTCCAGAGTATTCTCAATAACTCAGTCATGTCTCTCCTGCTGTCTAATATAGGAAGTGAAGTGCAATCCAAAAGAGGCGAAGAAGGGAAAGGAAAGCACAAAACTGTAATCACAACTCTTATCACTATGCGGCGTCTTTCCTGTCTACGGCTTCATTTTGGTTTTAATCAGTAATGAGGCACAAGGCCAAGTTCAAGGAAGTTCGGAGAAGATAGCATACCACATGCAATGAGAGGGTTCCTCAACTGCTGATTTGAGATGGAAATTTAATGCTCATAATATCCAATGCTTACGATGGACAGAAAAATAGATATTATCCCATGGCATGCCTAGCTGTTTTTGTTTTGATTAACATCAATTTGATTGTAATCCCATCCCTTCAGAAATCTGGATGGAGCGGTAACACAAGCAATTATGATAGTTATTGACGTATATTTATATAACCCTGTATGATTCTCAAATCACTTTAATGTGTATTATCTCATACGGGCCAAAAAGGAACTATAACTTCGTGCTTAGGATGCCAGCCTTAGGGTCAGAAGGCCTGTTGTCTCCATTAGCCTCTACTGTCTCCTAGTTAAGTACAACAAAGCTGTTCATCTCTCTGGTTTGTTTTATTCATCTAGTAAATGGAAGTAGTGCTGGAACCTCCTTCATATGGTATGTTTGACTATCACAGTAGTCAACGGGCAAAAAACATAGTTCACCAAATATTATAGTAAATCTTTTAATAAATAATACATGATAAATATTATAATAAATCTTTCAGAAAAATTACATACCAGAAATTAAATAATGTGGTATAAAACAAGGGTTGGCAAGTTTTTGACCCAGGGATCAAACTAGTTTTCTTTCTGCTTTTTTACAACTTATGAGCTAAGAATGGTTTTACATTCTTTTAATGGTTGGGAACAAAACACAAAAGAATAAGAGTAATCAGTGGCATGTGAAAACTATAAAAATATTCAAATTTCTATGTCTATGAATAAGGGGGTATTAGAACACAGCTGTCCCCACCACATGGTTTCTCAAGTCCATATAGCAATGATAGGACCAATAGTTGCAACAGAGTCTTCTTGTTCGTAGAAAGTGAAAATATCTATCCACTACCTGGACTTTTGCAGAAAAAAATCTTACACACTCCTGATATGTATGTTAAGGTCAGACGCAAGAACAGAATCACCCAAGTGCAAGTACAAATAGGAAAAAGAAACCTGGGTGATAATATTGTGGAGCCAAACAGACCTGGCTAGGATTCTAATTCCACCCATACACAATCTATGTAGCCTTGGACAAGTTCCCTAAGCCTATTAGTGTCCAGCCCCCTCATCTGTAAATTACATAATTGTTATTATCCTAATAATAACACTCCTACCTCACTAGATGGTTTCACAGATTATACTAGATAACAAATGTAAAAGACACTGAATACTCTCTGGCAAATCTTCATTGTGATGGTCCTATCAAGCTAAAGACAGGTACATAATTCAAGGTCAAGTATAACATAGGGCAAGAACATAGAAGTCAAGTTTAGGAATTTGTGTCTGAGATGTAGAGAATTAGGTTACAGTTGAGAAGAGACAAAATTTGGCGTTAGAAAGTAAAGGCAAGACACAGGGGAGCTGATGAACCTGAAGATAATAAGCTGAACTAGATTCAGAACAGAGAGGCAGAATTCTCCAGGATGTTCCCACAATGTTGCCTCCACCTCACCCCGTAGCTATTTCCCTACTTAGGTGTGACATGTGAGTGGTTTCGGAGGTTTCTATTTCCATGTTTGTCTCCAAGGGTGTAGTCCAGATGAGGAGCCTGGAGAGAGGGTTTGACTAAATAGATGTGTTCTACCTGGGACCTATTAGGTTAAAGATGCCTATGAGACTCGCAATGATGCCTGAGCAGCAGACAAATGAAAGTAAATGACTAAGATAGAACTACAGCCAGAATCTACTGAAGAAGTTCTGCTGAGTCCTGAAAGGTCTGATGAAACAGCAGCATCTGAGAAGGAGTTTGAAGACTCCAAGAAGAGAAATGGGACAGACCACTGCTAGCCACATAAAAGCCATTCCCAGCATCTTGTGGTATAAAGCCTAGAAAGCCATGCTCAGCTGGCTTGGATCCCATGTTTTGGAGAATTCTGAACTCCCCAACCAAAACTAACTTCCAGGTAAAAAGAGTTAAAGCAAGGAAGCCTGATAAACAGAAGTCCTTCTTAATCTCTGAAACCAGCTGAGAGATTAAGTCAGAAAATAGTAATTCAAAGACCAACAATCAACATCTTCTTGCATTATCTTCCGAGCCTAATATGGTATCAAAAAACATAGATGAAATTCAGAATCTATTCACTGAATGTGAATGAATATGTATTAAAATTAATAACATTTTTGTCATCCCAGGAAAAGAAGTGCTTTTTAATGTAAAGGAGTAAAGATTCAAAAGATCAACATCTAGGAACCAGTAGCAAGTAATGAGTATAATAAAATTTACTCCCCATCACTCTACTGTACTTTACTTCTTCTATAGTGTGCATATTGTGTGTGTGTGTGTGTGTTGAATCTTTCGCAATAGGATAATTATTTGACCGTATCTTTCAAAAAGTTGTAAAGTTCATCAGTGCAGAAGTTGTGTGTGTGGGTTTTTTTTTGATCATTGTAATAGCAGATATCTATCCCAACTACTCACACTACGACAGTGGGACAAAAGTACATGCAGACCATACTCAGTGAATGGATGCGGCGGTGGTCCAACAAAGCTATATTAATAAAAATAGGATATTGTAGGTTCCCGTCCTGTCCTTTCTTTTTTACCACTTCTGGCATCTATCCTGTTTTCTCTTCTGAATGAGAATGAAGCATCTTCCCTGGGGTCTTCCTTGTTGTTTAGCTTCTTTAGGTTTGTAGATTTTAGTATGTTTATCCTATGGCTAATATTCACTTTTAAGTCTTTTTGCTTCTAGGCTACCTCACTCACTTCTACCTGGTGGGGTGACCCAGCCAGCCCATGGAGGAAGAAGAAACAGGCAGTTCTGATGGGACCTGATAGGCTAGGGTCAGGCAGTAGGAGAGATGGACTTCACCTAACAGTGGACTAGGGAAGAGGGATAGGGGAGAAGGTGGAAGGGACGTTGGAACTGGGAGGAGATGAGGGAAGGGGCTACAACTGGGATACAAAGTGAATAATTTGTAAACAATAATAATAAAAATAAATAGGAAGCGATGTATATCTAGTCTGTGTGCAGACCCCTGAACTAGATGCATCTGGGGACCATGGAAGGAATATAGACAGAGATGAAGAAGACTTGCTAGCATCAGCTCTAGGCAAAACCATCCTGTGTCCCAACATAAAACAGAAAATGGGGTCTTATTCCTTCATTCCATATCAGAACCTCAGGGTTCATTACTAAATCTTTAACTCTAATGGTCATTTCTGAAGAGGACAAAGAGAAAAGAAAATTTCATGACAAGTTAGATGATCTTCTAGATCTAGCACTAAAGCCAAGCTTGAACCAAATGTGAGAAACTCATTTGGACTCAGTGGTCCCAAAGCCTAAACTGAAGCCCTTTCCTGCTACTGCCCAGCAGTGTGAACTAGTGGCTTTTCGGTTTAGCCATCCCTGGATCTACACAGAAAAAGTTTTGAGCCCTTCCTTGCAATAAATTATTAGGATCAGGTAGAATTACAGGTGTTTAACACTTCCTGACAGACTACCAAAATACACTCAACAAATGTTTTCCTTGTTAGTGCTGTTGTTATGGCTTCCCTTCTGTTCTGAAACCCTTTTAGGAAAATGGACTTGTTCTTCTCAAGATCTGCAAAATGCCATTTGGCCTCAACCAACTTTCATGAAAAATTCAAGACTTCAACTCAATGTACACGTTTCCTTTGCCATCACTCCACAATGCAGAACATGTGTGTAGTTACAAAGGAACAAACAAAGCATGGTGGCATAAATTATTGATATGTTTAGGAGCATATGCAAAATGAGACATGGGGGAGGGAAATGAAGTGAATAAAGAGATGGATTTGAAAGAAACTCGATTTATAAGCACAATTAAATCCCTATGAAGTGATCTGGGCCAAATAGCAATAATTTAAACAGGCTGACTATAAATTAGAGGAAAGTAAGTTCACTGCACTTGTTTATTGGCAAGAACGAGTAGGTTTGATTGCTCTAAAGCCATGTACCTCATATTATCTTTAACATTTTATTTAAAAAATGCCTTATCTTTAGTATAAAATAGCACTGATGTAATTCAGCATGTCATGCTGAAGGAAAAGAATATTTGCCTTTTGGGTTTTTGCAGGAACAAGCCAAACTACAAATGGTAAGAAAACAAGGCATCATTTGGCTAATCCCACCCATGCAGGCCTGCAAACACACACATTTTATTGTTGTAATTAACAAGTTATGCTGTTTCCCTGGAGCTCCTTTCACTATAGTGTCTCAGTTAAGAGGAGCTCCTGTGAGGAACATGGTAGGTAATTCTTAGAAGAGTTGAGCAACCCTCTGGGGTGCATACTTCCCTTCCAATTGTATGTTTCAACTAGCCATAACAACACATTTCCAACTGTGGCCACAGACAACGCTGCTCCCTAAAGTAGACCTTTCTCCCCAGCTGGGAAAAAGTGAATCACTCCAAAATGAGTGGATCCTCATTACTACTAGTCCTACAGAATTTGGAATCTCGTTCCTCTTAGCTCTGTTTTCATCCTTTCTAGGTTTCCTCTTGCTTGGAATCCAGGTGACAATGGAGAGACATGTTCCTGTGATTTCTTAACCTGAAACTGTGAGGAAAAAGATTATGTGGTACATGAAAAACTGGTGGAAAGGAAAGATCCCTTTGTTTTCCCACAATTCCAACTGCTCTAATACATGCATGGGGGATTGACTTAGAATTATTAGATCCTATACTGCATTGATTTTAATTTAAATCAGCAGTACTTCTATGCACAATGAATCCTTGGCTGCAGAACTTGTCATTTACTTTGATGAGTATTGATGGGTCTGCTTTGCTCTCCAAACAAGACCTCACACTCATAGGCATACCTGGGACAGCAGGATGCAGTGTAATAGGCCATGAATACAGAGAAGACTTCCTTACTTCTTTAAATAAATAGATTCTTCTTCTCCTCTCTTGAAAAACTGGGTCATCTCTGTTTTGTTTTCATAGTTGTGAGTCACAGATACAGAAAATATTTCTGCAGTCTGCTCTGAAGATTTTCACAAGCTAGGTGCAAAAGGGATCTTGTGTTGGGGTGTGGGAACAGCAATGGTGAATAGATGGTGCCTTGGAAAATCCAAGCAGGGCATGACCTGACCCAGTCAAGGCAGTAGCTGCTCATGAATGGGTTAACGTCGGATACTGGGAATCTTAGGCCTGGGATGGTAAAATGTTCCCTAGATACAGCTGCAGCTGACACAGAGAAATCAACCAGAATTAGCTGTTATTATGACTGTCATTATCATAGTCACAGACTTAGAATGGGTGGGTTGGAGATGAGTTTGGTCAGTACCTGTGATTGATTTCCAATGAAGAAACCATTCACTGACTCCTTCCATTCATACATAAGTTTTTGTTTTTGTTTTTGTTATGCTCTGATACCTTGGCCCAATTTTCTCTCTTAAGAAAATTCCTCACCCCTCCTCCTCAGTGTCAAGAAGCTAAATCCTACATATGCATTTAAGATTAACCAAAAAACCCAATGGCATCCTTCTCCCGTATCCCAGCACCATCAATCTCAGATCCGTAGTCTTATCCAGCCATGTCTGGATGAGGTGTGTATTAGCTTCAGAAAAGCACAAGGAATCTTCTAATACAGAACAGTATTAAAAGTCAAATAGTATAAATATAAAATTTTCTGAATTTATAAAACCAAAGATGTCAATATGATTCTTGTTTATTTTGCTACAGTTTATTCCTGTGAATTATTAAGAGAAACCATCCTATGTAGCTGAGATGCATACAATGGACAACAGCCTTGTGTCTCCTCAGCTCTGCGTTCAGTGGTTTCGGATTAGAAGTGTGGAATGGGTCCTGTCATTATGAGAATCAGCCATTGCTACAAACCAGGGCTCCTCTCACACTGAGCAGCACTACCTGTTTTGAATACTTGATGTTTGTGTATGTGTGTTCCTGTGCCTGCAGACACATGTTCAGGATGGTACACCTGAGTGCACATAGGCATATGGAGATCAGATATCAATGTCAAGGGTCTCTTCTTCAACTGCATTTCACCATCTTTTTTGAGACAGGGTCTCTTACTGAACTAGCAGCTTACCAATTTGGCTAGACTAGCTGGGCAGCAGGCCCTAGTGACCCTCTTGTCTGTTTCCCATACCAAGATTACTCTGCCACACCCAATTTTTTATCTGTGTGTAGGGATTGAACTCGGATCCTCATGCTTGCGTGTGAAGCACCTCTCTAAATCATCTTCTTAGTTCTAGATATTTCACATTTTTTGTTTTTGTTGTTGTTTGGGTTTTTGTTTGCTTTTTGTTTTTGTTTTGTTTTAGAGAAAAATCTACACCTTTCTTATGACACCATGTATTACAGACTATCAGTTTCAAATTCATAAAAGTTCTTCTAACCTGAATTTCTTTTGAGGTCAAAATACATACCTTGTTCATGTTCTTATTTTCTAAAGTTTCTGGCACAGATTGTATTCAATGTTTACTAATTAATGGAAGTTATCTTAAGTCATAACCCAGCTCTGAGGAAGTGAAAAGTTGGACTCAAATATTACATTTAAATAAAAATCTGGGCATTCCTTGATATCTGAGGGTGGTTGGTTCCATCCCTCTTAGGTTACTAAATTTCCAGATACTCAAGTCTCTTTTATAAGATAGTGGAAATTTGCTTCTAATCTCTGCACATGACTTTACAACATCTTTCCATTGCTCAAAATATCTGATACAATGTAAATACTATGTATGTAGCCATGCTTTATTATGTATAGAACAATAAAAAGAAAATGTCTTATGCATGTTCAATACAGATGAAG
>CM053761.1:39763303-39783536 GCA_028658305.1 Pachyuromys duprasi
TGAGACAGTTTCTACAATCAAGGACCATGTGTGGATGTGGCTGGAACCCCCGCTCAGATGGGGCCCATGATAGCTCGGTGTAGGACTGAAGACCCTAGTGAGGGAAACAGGGACTGTTTCAGTCATGAACTTGATGGCTGACTCTTAGACCCTCCCCCATACAATCCAGGGAGTGACAGACTGGCTAGATCCCAGGGGAGGACATTGAAGCCAGCCCTGAGGAGACAGGATAAGCTGGGGCTGGATGGAAAGGGAGGAGGTCCTCCCCTGTTGGTGGACTTGGAGGGGGCGGGGAGGAGGGAGATGAGGGAGGGAGAGGGAGGGTGGGAGGGAATGAAGGAGGGGAGCTACGCCTGGGATGCAAAGTACCTAACCTGTGATTGATATAAAAATAAATAAATTTATAAATAAAATAAAATAAAAAGATAACATTTCTCATTGTGGGTGGTGCCATCCCTGGGCTGTTGGTCTTAGGTTCTATAAGAAAGTGGGCTGAGCAAGCCGAGAGGAGAAAACCAGTAAGCAGCACTCCTCCATACCCTCTGTATCTGCTCCTGCCTCCAGGTTTCTGCCCTGTCTGAGTTCCTACGCTGGTAGCCCTTGATGATGAAACAACACTATAGAAGTATAAACACAATAAACCCTTTCCTCCCCAAGTTGCTTTTGGTCATGGTGTTTCATTACAGCAATAGAAACTAAGACAGTTGGTTACCTCTGCAGATAAAAAAAATAATAATTCAGAGGACAAACTATGCAGTCCATTCCAGGTATGTGGACTGATTCAGCAAAGGAAGGGCTGCCTATAAGAAGGCATGCAAGAAGCTGTCAGCAGGGAAGGAGCTGTGCAGAAAGGGACGGTAGAACAGCGGTGTATTCAGTGGTGTTTGTTGGGAGACGACAGAAGGAGGAGAATGAATTCAAACAATATTAGCTTGAGGCCTCTGGTAATACCGATATCTTTGCTTTCTGTTTCTATTTTATTGAGACAAAAATTACTCTTCACTGGGGGTTGTGGATGTAGCCCATCATAGGATGCCCTGAGTTCTATCCTCACTAGCACTACACTCTGAAAAACGTTTCAAGGCTCTCCGCTTCTTCAGCAAATACTTGTGTCTTCAGCATGACTGTTGATGTGTGAGAACAGCAACCACTTGAAATTTTTCTCTGCCAATCCCCTCTGTTCAGATGGAATCTGGTTTCACCCCATGGAAGTCCATATGTGAACTCAGTACTGCACTCATGGCTGTGTTTCCTGTCATGTGACTTCACTTCCACAACAGGTTGGTTCAGGTATGGGCATCTGTCCAATGTTGTGCTAACTCTGAAAGGGCTGAGTGACCTGTCGTAGCATTGCTCATAAGAATCTTGCTTATGAATTCACAGAGAGCTGGAGACAATTGAAACTGGTAGATAGAGTCAAGGGTGTTGAAAAGATGATGCAAGTCCACAGCAAACAAAAGCCATCTGATAAACCCACAGAATGTTTGGAGCAGCAGAGAAGGCCATTTGATGGCTGTTGAAGTCTACAACAAAGAAAGGTGGAGATGGGGTGGGGGAAGAAGGAGAGCGGCAGGTCATGGGGCTCTGTTAGTGCCTTTGTTTAGCAGTTATATTACATAGTGGTAGATGCAGAGAATGCAGTTTACCCAAGGTCGTATTTAGTAAGCAGTTAGACTTCTCCATCCCAGATGGGTGGTTTTCTAAAATAGATATGCGATATATTTGTTTCTCTCCCACTCTGTGCCCACAATAAACATGGCTGATTAAACCAGGGACACTCATTACAAAACCTGAATTTACTTTCTAAACTTTTCTCAAGCTGAGCTCTTGGAGTCCCTTTGCTGTAGTCAGAGTTAGTGACCATGTCTGCTACTTCTAAGTGAATGTCACCCATGGTGACCCTGGTAAAACATTTCTCAATTCTCTTGGTAATAAACTAACTCTCTGAAGGTTAAAAAAAACAGCAAACTTAGTCACCTAAAATCCAAATTAAATGTCCAACAAAGATTTGTAATATTGCTTTAATACAATCTGGACTTGTCATTCTGGTTTATCATAAACTGTTGAGTTACATGCATTTAAATTTTTTTGAGTTGTAGACATTATAAAGAAATAAAATTAAGTCATTACCAAAAAATGAAAGAACTTCAGCAAACAGTTGCTCACATAATACATGCTTTCATACTGTATCAAAGAAAAGATGACTCGAAACATGAAAAAGTTATAAATCTTTGAACTGTAAATAATTTGTGTAAGTTAGACTTCTGATTAGTGCTCTGTATATATTTGTTTTAATGGACTCCTAAATTTAAAAATAAATGTCAAATCAAACAAAAACTTTAAACTTATTAGAAAATTTTCAGCTTTTTATAATTGCTAAGAAGGATTTACATATGAAAAAAGATACATATGAAAAAAAAGTTTCTCGCATGATGGATGTTATTCCAGATAATTAGGTCAATATCCAAGGTTAATGTAATTTTAAATGCTTTTATTACATAGTGTGCATGTGTGTGTGTGTGTGTGTATGTGTGTGTATGTGCACATGCACCATGGATAGCATAGTCATTAAAGGATGACTTTCAAAAGTCAATTGTCTCCCCCATGTGAGTCTGAGAGACTGAACTAAGGTAGTCTGACTTGATGACAAGTGCCTGTACCCTCTGAGCCATCAACCCAGTTCATGTCATTGCAAAGCAAGAAATGGCTAAAACCTGTACTGATTTGTTCCACCATCCAGTTTATATTGAAACTACTACTTTTCTTTTACTTTTTTGGCATATGCATGTGTGCATGCTGTGCTTACACATATACATGTTTGCAAAAGTGTGGGCACATGATATGGGTCCATATGCATGTGAATATTGTGTATATGTGACAGCCCAAGGTTGATGGCAAGTTCTTCTTCAGTAGTTCTCCTCCTTGCTAGACTCAGGGCTTGCCATTTTGTCCAGTCTGGCTAGCTAATTTGCTCTGAGGATTTCCTGTCTCTGCCTCTTGCTCTACAGTCACAGTTGCCTACCACGCCCACCAGGTGAGCTCTGGGGAGCGGATATCCAGTTTACGCTGGTGCAGCAAACTCTTTACCCACTGAGCCATCTCCAGCCCTGTGCTCAGTCCTAAAGCAAAGTCTGTGAAAGTGTCATTGGTAAAATTATTTTAAAATAACTGTATAAATTCTATTTTATGAAACTACTTATAATAACAGAAGATACTAATCATTTTAGTGATCTTAAGTATTTTGCCAAACCATTGGTTAAGTCCTCAGAGAGTTTCATGAAGATTTTACAACGGTTCAAGATTTCCCCAGAACAAAACAAATGGCTTAGAAATTTTAGCCAAAATCAAAAAGGTCACAGAATGATTTCTTGATGTCACTCATATCATACTCTATATGACTGAACTTAACTGGGAAGTTGAAAAAGCTTATTTAAATAGACAGGTCTGAGACTTAATAATGAGTGATAACTTTATAAAACAGCTGACGATGATGACACACCTTTTCTGACACTATTTGCTGTGTAGGACTTAGTCACAGTAATTGTTAGCCTCAGATAAAATACCAAGAAAAACACTAAGAGTTAAAAGAATATTTTAAATTAAAGAATATTTTGTTAATATTATGCCATTTATGGCATATCTTTTAAAATGTGATGTTAATAGGCATAAATTGATCCCAAATGATTAATTTATTTACTTTTGACAGATACAAACATAACATTAGATTAATTTTGACACAAAGTTAAATAAATTCTGGTAAAAAGATATTAGCCAATTTTATTTGAACACATACAAATATTAGAGGATATTTTTGTGTATATTATGTGGAGTGTTTTGGAAAACATCCAGGTACACTGGACAGGTAGATATGTAAATCTACTTCTGAGTATGAACTTTATTTAATCTACTCTAAATACAGGTGAAGAATTTCCATAGCATAAGGATACAGCTCAGTGGTAGACTGCTCATCCAGAATATTCGGTTGAAATTTTTGAATAACAATATAGTAATCAAGTTGAAATGTGCTTTTTAAGTGCAAATATCAGTGTTCAAGGATTTATTGTGTAAAAAGAAGATTAATTGTGAAAAAAGAATACTAAATATCAAACTGGTAATGTTTTCTATTGATTATATTACTATTTCATAGTAGTGTTGCTCTGTGTAATCAAGCTAAATATATTTGGAAAATGAATGTTGCTTGTTTCTCTTTGTCTCTTTGAAGATGGCTGCCAGAGAGTTTGAAATTTTACCTTCAAGTCCTATTGTATTTCTGAGACAGTGCTACCCTGGAGGTATGACTTTTCCCACAAGTTTTTCATCTTCTCAGGCTCGAACTCTGACATGTTTATCATGAATCTGTTTCTCTCTATTCTAGCCCCTAGCAATTTCCATTCCAATTCCTGTCTCTGTACAGCTACTCACTGTGCCTTGTTCACTGTGTATCTTCGAAGATTGTAATTGAATCTTCTAGCAATATGGTTCAAAGTTTGATCACAAACGCCATTGCCAATGGAACATCCATGATTCCAAAGAAAGAAAAATCTGAATCTGAGTAAATTCTTGTAAAGCCAATTTCTGTAAACACTTTTTACTATAGAGAATTTGAGTTTAAAGTCAGAAAAAAAATGCTAATATCTCTACAGGAATACAAAGGGATGATTTTAGACTGACCTATAAGAGTCTTAGAATTGCAATTGGGCTTACTATCTCTTTAAGCTATGTAGCTCATTGAGCCCTTCACGGTTGTTATTGAAGGCTTGGGCTGTGGGCTGGACTTGACAGAAACGTCACATTGATTAGTCAAGATTATGTTAGACGGTAACTATGACAGAACTGTGAGTCAAAGCGTCTTCGGTCTCCGCAGATGCTACTCTGCAGTCACATAAAGATTACAGTACTCTGAGTTCTCGGTGTTGGCAGATACTGTCAAACAATCCCATACACCGGTGTGTTTTCTGTTAGAAAGTTAGGCAGGTAAAGAAAAATATTAAATTAGATGAGGACTGAAGGGCCTCTGGCCAGCTTGAGCTTGGTGAGCATGGCTCTGGCAGGCCTTGCCCTTCTCTGCCTTGCTAAACAAACAAACAAACAAACAAACAAAAAACCCATTAGATTCCATTCCTAAAGCTAGCCACCAAGGTCTATTCCCTTATTTGGTTAATTACTCCTCCTGAGACTGACCACCAAGGTCCTGCTATGGAAGTATTGAAGCACAGCAATCAAAAGCCCACTTTGGCTCACCTAATTAACATGCCTGATTTTAAACACCTCATCCCAGCATGGGATTTCTCATTTTACCTTTTAAACCACCATTTTTCTAGGTGCCATATGTGTCTCCTTTATCCAGGGACAGTCCTTTGTCCCACTCCAGGACAAATACCCCTTGCCCCACCCCCTTACCCCTTTCTCTCCTCTCCTTGTTCCTTCCCCCTTCTTCTTCCTCTGTCTCCTGTCTTTGTCTCTTTTCTCTCTTTTTTTTAATTTTTATTTTTTAATTTTCACTTTTATATTAATTACAGTTTATTTGCTTTGTACTCCAGCTATACTCCCTCTTTTCCTCCCAATCCCACCCTCTCTCCCTCATTTCCTCCCTGCCCCTCTCTAAGTCCACTGATAGGGGAGGTCCTCCTCCCCTTCCATCTGACCCTAGTTTATCAGGTCTCATCAGGACTGGATGCAATGTCCTCCTCTGTGGCCTGGTAAGGCTGCTCCTCCCTCAGGAGGAACAGGGGTCAAAAAGCCAGCCACTGAGTTCATGTCAGAGATGGTCCCTGTTACCATTACTAGGGAAACCGACTTGGATGCTGAGCTACCATGGGCTCAGCATGTGCAGGGGTTCTAGGTTATATCCATGCATGGTCCTTATCCCTACCCTCCATCCCTCTAGAGCAAATAAACTTCCTTTGTGCTAAGACCAATCTAGGTCTTGTGGCCCTGAGCTGATACGTTTCCTTTCATGGACCATGTACTGTGTTCATATATTCTTGCTCTTTGATTTCTCAAAGAGAAAAGTCAGATATCTTTAAGTGTGTCAACAACAAACTCATTTTGAGACTATGTATTTTCTGGACTATATAATAATGTTTTATATAATTTCTGTCTATAAACACTTAAATACTAGTCTAGAGACTTATAAACAACCAAAAGACAGAAAGACAATGTAGCAATATGAGAAAAATCAATAAACCTCTAATTAAATTTCTTGGGGCAAACATTTAATTTTGCCTTGAAAGTTCACTCAAAGGTAAAAGAAAACAAAGCTGAAGAAAGGGAAGTGACAGGGAAAGAATTGAAATGGATTTCAAGTTAGTATACAACAATATTTTCATACTACTTTTGTTTGTCTTCTATTTTTAATTAGCATACAGAGTAAGAGGTTTCCTCACAGCATTTTCATATATTTGATACAAGCTAATCAGGAAAGAGAACCTCAATTGAGAAAATGCCTTTATCAGATTGCCTATAGGCAAATTTGTGAGATGTTTGCTTTGTTAATGATTGATGTGGGATGTCCCAAACCAGTAGTAAACATGAGCATACAAATATCTCTATCATAGGATACATAGTTTGGAATACAGGCAAAAGAATGATATTGCTATCATATGGTAGTTACTTTATTTATTTTGTTTGTTTGCTTGCTTGCTTATTGAGATAGGATTTCTCTACATAGCTCTGGCTGTCTTGAAACTCATTATATAGACTAGCCTGGCCTTGAACTTCCAGAGATCTATCTGCCTCTGCCCCTCCCCGCCAAGTTCTAGGATTTAAGACATGCTCCACCATGCCCAGCTATTTTTAATATTTTAAAGAAACTTCCACACTTTATTTCATAGTGGCTACATCAGTTTATACTCCCATAAACAGAGAGTAAGAATTCTTCTTCCCCTAAATTTCTCCCAGTATTTCCTTGATAATAGCCATTTTAAGTAGAGTGAGATGGCATCTCGAAGTCATTTTAATTTACATTTCCCTAATGGCTAGAAATGTTGGACACTTACAAAAATATTTTTGGCCATTTCTGTTTCTCCTTTTGAGAGCTGTTCAATTCATTGCCTCCTGTATTGATTGAAAGTTTTGTTTCTTTGGAAGCTAGTTTTTGCAGTTCTTTGTATATTCTACATATAGTCCCTGATCTCCAGTATAGCTGGCCAGGGTTCTACCCTGTCCTGTAAGCTGTCTGCTCTCAGTTTTATTCTTGCTGCTATACAGCAGCTTTTGCATTTCATGTAATCATGTTTGTCAATTCTTGGAGCTTCTGCCATGCTACTGGAGTTCTATCCAGAAAGTTCTTGTCTTTCTCCATATCCTGAAGAGTTTTCCTTATGCTGTCTATTAGCATTTTTAGCATGTCAGTTATTTAAGAAAATTGTAAGATAAAACAGTGTTTCCTTGCCGTGATAACTTGTCCTACTCTAAAAAGGAAAACATCTTCAGTCCAGTGTGGAGTTATTGTTATTTAGAGACATTGAGGCCAGTGGGTGGGTGAGGGGGGGGGAGGTGACTCACCCCTGGTGCTAGAGAGGAGCTACCCAGTGTCAGCCATCATTCACTCCATCCTGCATCGTCTTCAGTCCACATCTGGACCTGCAAAAATAAATAACTCTTTCATTTATTTTGTTCCCTTCATAAATGCAGGAAGTAGCTGCATCTCCAAGCAAAATATTTATGTGTTTTTAAAGAGGCTTGCAAGGCCAATTGAGCAAACAAATGAAAACAAACAGATGTATTGCCTGTTAGCCAATGGCTTTCTGAGGCTTCTGATTTGTTTTGTTTCCCCATTAATTTATTTATTTATTCACTTTATACCCTGATCACAGCTCCCCTCCTTTTTCTCCTCCCAGCCCCACCCTTGCATCCTCTCCCCCCATTCACCTGCCCCCTTCTCAGAGGAGAAGAGCCTCCCCATGGGTACCAGCCTTCCCAGGCACATCAAGTCTCAGTGAGACTAAAAGCATTCCCTTCCACTTGAAATACCCAGATCTCAAGTCCCCAGATGACCAACAGGCTCTGAGTCCAATGCAAAACACACGAGGGCCTTTATTACAAACTCGAGCTGGGTGGATGCCCTTTACAAGAACAAAGAGGCAAGTGACCCCCAACTCTGGGAACAGGGTTTTTAAGAGGGCAAAAAAACAAAAGCAGGGAAGTGCAAGTCTTGGCAGTACAGGATTGGGTGAAAGGGTCTCTAGGGGAGCTGACCTTTAAAATGATTGGTTTGTTTTCAGGTGCCAAAACTGCAAATGATCAGGTCTGGCTACCTGGGGGACACCTGACCCCCGGGGCAAGGTACTACCCTGTAAGGTTAGGCTGCAGGTTAGGCTATAGCTAGAGGGAGTTAACACATTCCATAGGCTTCCTTAGGGGCTACATGACCCTAGTCACACCCTGAGGTTAATCTGGGTGGGGGACTGCTGCTGGACCCCTGCTCTGAAAGGACTGTGATCTGGTGACTTTGCCCCAGTCCCAAGAATTAACTCCAAGTTTTTGAACCTCTCACACTGAGGTCAGTCAAGGCAGCCCAGCTAGGGGATAAGGATCCAAAGGTAGGCAACAGAGTTCGAGACAGCCCCTGCTCAAATTGTTAAAGAATCAACATGGTGACCAAGCTGCATATCTGCTAAATGTGTAGGGAAGCCTAGGTCCAGCCCATGCATGCTGTTTGATTAGTGGTTGAGTCTCTGTGCAACCCCAGGGGCCCAGGTTAGTTGATTCTGTAGGTCTCCTGGTGGTGTCCTTGACCTGTTGGCCCCCTCCATCCTTCCTCCCACAAAACTCCCCAAGCTCGGCCTATTGTTTGGCTGTGGTTCTCTGCATCTGTTTCCATCAGCTGCTGGATGAGAGGCTTTGGTTTTAATATACTTTTGAAAACAGACAAAAATGTTTGATTTTGATGAAAGACAGTTATATTTTGTACTTTTATCTTGTTTTCACAGTCACAGAAGTCTTGTGTTCCCTTTGTCTTCTCCTCACACTGTGCTTTCTACATTACACCAAGGCAGGAGTGGTTTCAAAACCTTAAAGCTTCTCTTGTTTAACCGAAAAGTAGGTGGGTGGGCAGTGAGCATTTTAGGGTTCCATTTTCATTTCAATCCAGGATGGCAGACTTGTTAACCCACAGTGTCAGCAGAGACTCGGAGAACCATTTTTCACTGAAGAATGGCCAGCTTAGTCTTTTTCCATTTTAATGGAACAATTACAAAAGCCCATCATGGGGCCAGGACAATAACAGCTCATTATCTGGGTACCATGTGACACCCTCAGTGCAATAACCAGAATAATCTCAAGAAACAAACGAAAAAGAATGACACCTCAATGCGCTTCACAAACATGATTAAAGCCAGGGTAGGCAGGCAGAAAATAAGCTTGACTGTGAGGTTTCTATCTTTGAATAGACTGTTGACTTTGTTGCTGTGAGAACATGAGGCCCTGCATCTTCCCCATAGACATGTTGATTAATCGGGTAATGTAAATTCCTGTAAATTCTGAAGAGTCTCATTAGTTAGATTTAGAAAATAGCAGGAGGTCATGTTAAGCTTTAAATTAATTATGGAACTTATTCATCAGTTACAACCATGAAATTAATCTTTGTAATATCTTCCAAGGGCCAAATTAAAAAAAATGTAATAAACAAGAAACTATCATAAATATTTCAGGGCTTCTGGGCCTCATCCAGACAAGAGCAGAATTCTAAAAATACCCATTTAACTGATATTTGAGCAAGTTCTTTCTGTTTTATTTAAACAAGCCTAGAGTTACATAACCACCCCAGCATTAGCTCTTTATTCTGTGTGAATTCATTGTCACCTGCCTTCTACCAAACCAGAACAAAGAGCGGCCATCAATAACTTCTGTCACTGAGGTTTTAGCCACAGCTGCAAGCTGTGGTCCTTGCCTGACCCTGTATACAAGGTTCATTGCTAGACGGCCCTGGTCAGCCTGAAGCCTGCTCAACAGAGCTCTCCTTGGTCTTAGTCATTAAGCTTCAGGCTGGAAAGCTGCTTGAGCCAGGGTCAAGAATCTGATACACAAGCTATTGCTCTCACCAGCAGGCTTCCCTGAGCTTTCCTCTGACTTGACAGAAAGCCATCTCACAGATGAAGAACTAGGGCATCAATTCTTTGAGGCAATGATTGTTAAACTTCAGTCTTACTGATTCTGTATGGCTAAATATCTCCTCTCTGTTCCTTCTACTACCTAGAGGATTTGGTACCTATCCCAATCTGATATCAACTCTTATATAAATGCTCCAATGACAACCCTTTCTTTCTGGGCTTTTTGCTCACAGACTCAGAGTGTCTTTTATTTGCTTGGCCCTAATACCCTGTTTCCCAACTCAGCAGCCTTTGTTTAAGACCTAAGTCAGTATAGCATTTCTTTATAAGGCTTTGGGGAGGTGTTAATGATTCTTGTGGTGTGTCTGGCTGTAACATATCCACCAGTGTACTAGTGTTTGACTTACACTAACCCACACTGCAGGAGATACCATGACAACAATTTTTCAGGTGAGAGTAAAAAAGGTGAAGGAAATTAAGGAATGTAACCATTTGTCAGTTATGCAGCCAAGTCCTTTCCCAGCTGAGCTCCCAGTTCTCAGTTCTTTTCTGTGCCAGGGAGGAACCTCCCAAGTCTGTACTTCTGGAAGGATGACAGTAGATTGCTACCAAACCACCTAGGAGCTTGAACAAAAGAACAGAAAGCTTCCTGATTTCTAGAGAATCGGGTTCTTCATGCTGGGGTCCAGGATATAGAAGGTCAAGGTCTAGGACATTAGGACCTAGTGCGCCTACAATTCTTTTCTCCGCCCTCTTCTGCAGGGTTCACCAAACTCCACCTAATGTTTGGCTTTGGGTCTCTGCAGCTGCTTCCATCAGCAGCCAGAGGAAGCTTCTCTAATGTTGACTGGACAGGGCACCAATCTATGAGTATAGCAGAATACCATTAGGAATCACTGGATTGAGGGGTGGATTTTTTTTGTTTTTTCTTTTTTCCGGTTGTGTTTGGTTCTACTCTAAGTCTCTGGGCCATCAGCTTCTGCTTCCTGGCCATCAAGGGAGTGTCAGGCATGGGCTCCTTTTCATGGCTTGGACCTCAACTTAGACCATTCCCACAAGCTTTGAGCCACCACTGCCCAGCACATCTTGAAGGCAGGATAGCCTATAGGTCAAAGGTTTTGTGGCTGTGCTGGTGTTCTGGTCCTACCACTGGAAGCCTTGCCTAGTTACAGAAGATGGCTAATTCAGGCTCTGTATTTTCCATTCCTAGGGGTCCTCATTACAGTCACCCTTTAGAGCCACGTTCCAGGAAGTTTCCACTGCACTAGGTTTCCACATTGCCCCCTAAATGCCCCCTCATTCCAGTCATCTTTCCCTATACTCTCTGCTGTCTCTCCCTCTCCTTACTCCCTCCTCAACCTGACCCCCCCCCCTGTTCTGATACTAATCCTTTATAACAGAACCAAAAGCAGATCATTTTCCCACATATGCTATGAAACAAGACATGCAAAAGAAGGTCGCTAAGGCTATGATGCGCTCTTTGCATCTGCCTCCATTCACAGACAGTCATTTGTTAAAACGCATGTGACATTCTACAGTACAGCGCAGGGCTGTGAAGATCATGGGGCAGAATGGAAGAACGAATGTAAGAGGATGATACAAAACAGGCACTGAGATAAGAGGAGTTTCTGACCTACGGGCTGTTCACAGCATCGTGAGATCAGCAGCAAGTCCGTAAGTTATGCCAAGCTTAAATGCATTTTGAAATACTGCCTCCCGCCACTGTGAAAGTCTGCAGCCTGCGCTTTCCTTCACCTCGTTCATTCCTTGTCATTAAATTGCAGTCTCAATGAACTTTCCAAATACCATGGCCTGATGTCATGTTGCTACAAGTGCATTCTATGTTAATTGGTCACATCATTTCTCATATATTTCAGGATTCACTTGAACCTTGTCTTCTAAAGGGAGCTATATACAGGTTTTGATTGCCTCTTAACTTATAATAAATGATAATGAAGAAGGAAGACCATTTTCCAGAATAGTCATCTGCCTTGTAAAGTCAAAAGAGAAAGATGAAATAATGGAATCTGGCCCTGAGGTATTTAAAAAGTAGTGTAGAAGGGAAACAAAAACATTGCCTGGATTAAAAAAAAATTCTTGATCCAACATCATAAATATGCCTTGTGAGGTCAGAATTCATCTAAGAACAAATAAATAGATGAGAGAGAGACACATTAACAGGCTTACATTTGTTAATTAGCATTGAGAACCTAAAAGCTCTGAGAAGATATAGAGTCATTTCTGTGCCGGAGAAGAGACTGGGATGGGCCTTTCTGGTCTCTTTACAGAAGGAACTTTCCTCTCCCAAAGGCCATGGTTTAGTTCATGAAACTCATCAACACAACTCAGTAGACTCTGCTGGCCTCCCTAGTTCTGCACTGTAGTATATGTATGCTGTATCCTAAAGGCATTTCTTGTCACAACTTCACATTTCCTATCTCAAAGAGGATGGAAACCAGAGGCCCCAGCAAATGTTTAAGTATAGAACAAATCTCACTTGATCAGACCTTAGGAGATGGAGGAAATCTCTGCTATGGTCAGCATTTGCTCAGAGCTTTCACTCTCCCTTAATCTATTAAAGCACAGTAATGGCTGCAATCATTTTCCTTTGAGGAGCAAGGGGAAGTTGAGGGCACAGTAATCTTTAATTGTTTCTCAAAGGCAATTTTTTTTGCCTGATTGAAAGATGCTTGATATTGGACAACTAAATATAGCCTGATTACTTTGCTAACTTCAGAGAACATTGTTGTTTTTTTTTTTAACAGAACAAGAAAGGCATTTACTCTTCTTGAAGGCAAAATATAATAAATGTCAGTATGAAAGATTACTGGGGATCACATGAGCATTTATTGTGGCATAAGAAATAAAAAGTTTAAGTGATACCTATAATATCAGACAATGATCCTGGTTACAGCACCCATGATTTTAAACATACATATATAATATTTTAGTATGCTAAAACATATTTATTTTGTATTAATATAGCGAAGTACATCAAATGTGACTGTAAAGAATCACTTTACTAAGAAGGCAGGTCTGTAAACCTGTTAAAGGGTGAAGGACATGCTCTCAGCAGGTATATGTCACTTATATACTTGTGAGAATTGTTATTTCAGAGAATTGGTGTTATGCATGGTTTCTGTATAACAGGCTGGAGTTATATAAATAATATTACCCTAAGTCCTAAATCAGAGCTTCTCATATAAATCTATTATCATAGCTCTTGCCAGGACCATGACTATGTCAAGTAGAGATACTGCATTGTTGACAATCAGATAATCTAAATTACATTTGCTCTGAAATAGCACTGGCCATTGCTTTTGAAGCTAACCAAGGTCAAACTTACAGGATGGGAAACATATGCACATTGGCTCAAGCACTGGAAAAATGTCTATTTAAGATCTCAGTTCCTTGAACCTATCAAGAAGACTGATGCTAATGGGAAACCCCCTTCCTCTGAAGTCCTTAAATCTGCCTGCTTTGGTAAATAGTGCAGCATTGTCTCACCTAGTGACCTGAAGCTAGAAAAAAAGGGTTTGTCAAAAGACAAGAAAATGGATATGGCCCTGCTTTGTTGGCATTCTTCATCACTTAGAAACCAACACGTCACCTTTCTTTAGTGGTGTGCTTCACCATTGCAAAGGAAGTTCCTTTATTGCTCTTGTAATCTTAGTTAATACTTTAATTATAAGTATGCTGCTTATAACACACAAGAGATAATCCAAGCTCTGATAATCAAGCTCTGATGAACTTCAATGGGTCCCATCAAACAAGACAATGTCTTTGGGAAGGTATTACTGCCAATTAGTTGTATTATCTGAGGGAAAGGTTCATGTATTGGCCAGAGGGGTGCCGTGAAATGTTGTCTTCTGGGCACCGCATGACATTACAGCCATGGACTCTAAGCATCTGTGTTTATAGGCACAGGATGGTTAGAAGAGGCCCATCAATATTCCGTCATGGAAAAGGAGGGACTTTTGAGACCCCATTTCACTGAGAAGCTATAGACGGTTAATGTTTGCTGGGGTTGGAGAAGCTATTTTCTTCATTGGTGTTGTCTTTGGTGGGTTTTCCACGCTCCAGAAAACCAAGCCTACAGAATTACCTCTCCCAGAAATTTGAATCATGAGTGAAGTATGACAAGGACAAAAAATATGGAACACTAATATCCCCCGCTGTGCTGATATAAGGAGATAGTCATGAGGCTCTGGTCCCCCAAGAGAATCTTTGTGCTACATTTTCTGGGGTATCATTTTTTCCATCATATTCCCTGTCTAGTTACTACCTTTCTGATACCTAATGATGAATTTTAATTATTATAATTTAATTCAGTTAATTGCTACTACTTAGCACTCATGAACTGGCATCAAGGAGTCAAACAGGACAAACCTTACAGACCAGCTCCAGAACAGTCTCACTTAATATTTGCACTTTTACAAGATAGCTGGAAAGATAAATTGAAATTTTTGAGTGAATGGAAGTTTTTCATATACAAAAATATATGGGCTGGCTAGGAAATAGGGTGAAAATAACCCAACTCCCAAGAAAATTGGAAACAAGAAGTGCTCAAGGATCAAAGCATTTGGAGGCATCTCTTCAAAGCACTATTATTGGGTTGTTCCCAGCTCACTACTTTATGTACTCTTCATGCTCCACTCATGACCAGAAAAGGGAGACCAGGATGGAAGCATTTTATGTGGAACCAGGATAGAAAGGGATGCTTTATTCTGGGAAGAGATTGATCTAGAGATAAGTAAATAAATCTTTTGGTAACAGAACATTTTTTATGGGAAAAAGAATGAAGAGGATCTCCATTTGTTTATTTGTTGTTTTAGCAACATGATTTTATTGAGACTTTTCAGAAACTAGAACTGCAGACATGAATAAAGTGAAATTCTGAAGCTCTTAGAACTTGGATTCTGCAAAAAAAATACTTGGTAGAAATAAATGCATAAAAAATTTAAGTGATCAACACTGTGGAGGTAGGCTGGGTGGTCAGGAAGACCTCTCTTAAAGTCATGTGCAATAATGTGCATGAAAGACAGGATCCCCATCAGGACATAACCTAAAGAAAGATCATTATGAGAAGGAAACAGAAACTTGCAGCAGCTTTTATTCAGGGTATCTAGGACTATTAGAGAATAGTGAGTAATAGAGAGAGAGTTGGAAGATTGGTAGGTGGGCAACAGCATTGCTGGACTCCAATGGGGGTGAGTTAAGATACACTGACATATTTGAACTGATAGATTGGTTTAATAGAATAGAATTGGTTTTTGCTTTCATTAGAACATATTGTTGTATGTGGTGATGGATTTTCTAAAGACATTTTCATTCAGGTATATCGCGTTTTGTTTTTTTTAAGCATCTGTTTTGAGTGTGTTTTTCATACACAACGTGTGAAGGTGGGCAAAACTGAGTACATGGCTTCTAACTAGGAGATTATTGCAACGGTCCAGGTGTGAGAATGAGTCTGGCTCACACTAGTGTTGTAAAACAGATGAAAATTTATAAAATTTGGTATATCAGTTATTTGTCTTATTGCTTTGCTAAAGCAAAGGGGGGAAGAGGCCTTATTTTGGCTTACAGTTTCTGGGTGCACTCCATCACAGTGGGGAAATAATGACAGCAGGAACATAAGGCAACTGGTCACATTTCGTCTGTGACCAGGAAGCAGAGAGTGAGTAACGTCGGTGCTCAACCTGCTTCCTTCTTTCTATGCAGTCCAGGACCCAAATCTAAGAAATGGTGGTGCCTATTTTTAGGGTAGGTCTCCCCACTTCATTTGACCTAATTAAGATAATACTTCACAGACATGGCCAGAGGTTTGTCTCCTTAGTAGTTAGCTCTTGTCAAGTCAATAATCAATAATAATGATCACATTTGGTATGACATCTGTATGTAGCTCTAGTGCTGTCTGTATGCAGACTGGAGGAAGCCACACAATGAGTCTCAAATGATGGTATCTGTCACTGAACGGCCCACTAGAGTAGACCTAGACTGAGGGCGAGTGAACTGGGAGCTAGCATAAATAAGGTCTTCTCAGCAGCCATACCTGGCACGAAGGGAATGCACAGTCTCTCGGGATAAAGAGCCACACACACAAGAGGTGTTGCACAGAAGCCAGCTGATGGTGGAGGCTTCAGAAAGAGATGTAGATGTCAGCAAGTTGAGGAATGGAGCGATCTGAAACCATCCTTCCAACAGTGAAATTTTATCATGCAGTTTACAGAACTGATAAGCAACTCACTGCCTATTATTATAGCCCATCCCTGTAAAATAAAAACGCAGTTAAGTTGTGTTTTCCTGTTTCAAACAGGGCCCAGATGGGGAGAACAATGTTGGGTACATCTGTCTCACAACACGCTGTTTATTACTTAGACAAAAGACAATTCCTTTCAAATCCAAGCATCCTGAAGAAACCACAGCGTATGTTTTGTTCTTTTCCTTTGCTGGCCTCAATGTGAAGCTAGAAAATCCTGTGCATCTGTGTAGTCTGCTTCTGCTAAGGTAGTGGACTATGAAGAGCAGTAGCCAGACTCTGATTATGCTTCAGTCCTTATGTCAGCCAGCCTTGGAACTGGAGATTATGTAGAACCTCCCAGACAAACGAAAGGGAAGAAATAAGAACCAGGCCTGCTCACTTCACTTCCTTTTTTTTTCCAAGAGAAATGCTTTTTATAAATGTAACAAATTGTATCTAGGGCTCTGTTGGACACATTTAAAGACGATTCCACTTGTCTGGTAATAGATGGGGTGTCCAAACCCTATTTCCTGTGGATTCAGTCAGTTTTCCTAAGTTCACATTTCCCCCTCCATGTACACCATTCCCCTAAGTACAAATGTCTCAGCCCCATCTCATCCATTTCACAATTCTGAACAGAAGAAATCAAGGGAGGAGCATAGGCCATGATTCAAGTGTGATTTCTCACTCTTGCAATCTCAGGTTCTCCATCCTTGCTTCTAGCTAGCCCACAAGCAACTCTCCTTGGGACCATCACTCCCCACCCATTCTACTCATCTCCTTTGCATTTCATTCATGTTGTGTTCAGTACTTTGGGGCATCTAATCAGGACTAGCACTGCACTGAGGCATATAACAACAAAGCCACTTCCATTCCTTCTCCACGCCTCCCTTATTTGTGGTTGCTGAAGAAGCAATTCCAGCTTGAGTGTGTGACGTGCAAGTATGTGATACTCCTAGTTGCTCTTCTGAAGATAAAGCCAAGTAAGCATGCACACCCAGTATCAATAGCCCTTGATGTAGCACAGTATCTACAGGAATTTTAGACCTGCAAAGCCTACCTGTGAAGTAGGGAGGGGAGAAAGCTCACCTGCTGGGCATGAAAAAATAAGTAGGATTTGGGAGCAGCTGGGTATTGGGGATGTGCAACTGTGATTGGGCAGACAGTTTCCCAGGGTGCTGAGTATGGGCTACAAATGTAGGGACAGGGACATCAGATTGAATCTGAAGCCCTATCTGAATATGTTCCAGGTTACCGAAAACTTCTGTAAAAATTAGTATCTTCCCCATATTTCTCCCCTAAAATTTTTGAGAGAAGACAGAAAAGGGTCCTGTTTAGGTGAGAGATGAGAGACATGATAAGATAAAAGCTAAGACTAGAGCCTGCAGGTAAGGAACAAATTGTAGATTGCTACTCTCTTCCTTTTCTGTAGCCACTTTGTTTCATGTTCCGCTAATAAATATGTCCCCTTGTGCACCTTTTATATATGTTTGTGCCAGTATCTCAGGAGTTCCCTGAGAACAGAAGTAGTCATTTATTCAAGAAGCATTTAATGAATGCCTGTTGTATACCAAACACAGAGGCTCTGGTTGTGCAAGAAGATCCAATTCTTTTTTGTTTGGTTGGTTGGTTTTTGTTTTGTTTGTTTGTTTGTTTGTTTTTGAGAGAGGATTTCTCTGTATATAGCCCTGCCTGTCCTGGTCCACTCTGTAGATCAGGCTGGCCTCGAACTCACAAGGATCTGTCTGCCTCTGCCTCCCGAGTGCTAGGATTAAAGGTGCATGCCACCATTGGCTGCAAACTCTTAAAAATCTGAGCCCAGGGGGTCCTGCAGAGGCTGATGCACCAACCAAGGACCATGCATGGAGAGGACCTAGACCCCCTGCTCAGATGTAGCTGATTGGCAGCTCAATCTCCAGGTGGGTTCCTGAGTAAAGGGAGCAAGGACTGCTTCTGTCATGAACTCGGTTGCCTGATCTTTGATCACTTCCCCCTGGCCATGTGGCCTTGCCAAGCCACAGAGGAAGAGGATTCAGGCAGTCCTGATGAGACTTGATAAGCTAGAAGCAGAGGGCAGGGGAAGAGAACCCCCCTTTCAGTAGACTAGGGGAACAGGACACGGGGAAGAAGGAGATGGCTACAACAGGTTGATCACCACCCTCTGAACGGGGAGCAGCCTTACCAGCCACAGAGGAAGACAATGCAGCTACTCCTGATGAGACCTGATAGACTAGGATCAGAAGGAAGGAGAGGAAGACCTCCCCTATCAGTGGACTTGGGGAGGGGCGTGTGTGGGGAAGGGGGAGGGAAGGTGGGATTGGGAGGGGAGAAAGGAGGGGTTTATCGGGGGATACAAAGTGAATAAAGTGTAATTAATAAAAATTAAAATTAAAAAAATGAATAAATTGTAAAAATAAAAATAAAAAAGAATCCACAAAAAGTTCCCAATCTCAAAAAAAAAAAACCAGTTGAGAGAAAATATATGTTCTTATTTCATGTATGTGTGTATGTGTCTGTATACATATGTTGACATGCATAAAAAGGCAAGAAGTCAGCCTTAGGTGTTGGCACTAGTTTTTAACTCTATTTCATTTAAGTTTCTTATGCCTCTTTCTTCATACTCCACCCCAGTTCCTTCTAACACCCTAGCACTGGGTATCAGAGAAAGAACATTAGTGGGGAGATGGGGTGTAGTTCTTTTAGCTACTTCCTGCTGGGTAGGGTCATTGGGGTCCTTGAAGAAAGTCCAGTCTTTTCAGGTTATCTCTTCTTTTTATCCAACGGCATCAGCAACAACCTGTAGCAGCAGGGGGAAGCACCTGCAGCCTTCTTTCTCAGAGCTCCCTCTCTCCCTCTTCCTTCTCTCCTTCTTCCTTCTCTCCCTCTTCCTTCTCTCCCTCTTCCTTCTCTCCCTCTTCCTTCTCTCCCTCTTCTCTCTCTCTCTCTCTCTCTCTCTCTCTCTCTCTCTCTCTCTCTCTCTCTCTCTCTCTCTCTCTCTCTCTTTCTCTCTCAGCTCTGGCATTTATTCCCTCTCAGAGTCCTCAGAATTAAAGTGTCTGCAGCTGGCAAAGACCCTCTCAAGGATCCTGCAATGACACAAATAGTTTGCTACTGTGGAAAATCTGAATCAGTCCCATAGTCCATACCAGAGATCAAAACAAAAGCATGTTTACATCCACAACACTTAGGTATCATTCCTAAGGAAATAATCATCTTGTTTTTAGAGTCATGGTCTCTTACTAGCCTAAAACTTGCTAACTAAGATGGTGGACCAATAACCATCAAGGATCCACCCACCTGCCTCTGCCTTCCCAGCTCTAGCTTTGAATGCACACCACCATGCTCAGCTTCTTAAATGGCTCTGGGGTTCCAACTAATATCCATGCCCTTGCATGACAAGCCTTGCACTAACTAAGCTCTCCAGCCTTCTCCTCATGACTTTACATGCAAGAAGAACGTGTGAATACAGTAAATACTTAAGTGAGTATCTCTAACGAAAGGAGCATACAAGAGGCAATGACTTCATGCGAAAGGAGACATCACTAAAGATTTAAATCTAACAGTGTCTTTGGTGGTGTGTATTACTAAAGATTATTGTGTATAGGGAAGCTAATCAGTGTATGTTTTGGTTTTGGGTTTTTTTTGTAATTTGTTTTTTTTATATGAAAGCATATTGAGCTGTATTATATATTTTTTTATTTTATTTTTTTAATTAATTTTTATCTCAATCACAGGTTAGGTACTTTGAATCCCAGGAGTAGCCCCCTCCCTCATTCCCTCCTACCCTTCCACTCCCTCCCTCATCTCCCTCCTCCCCACCCCCGCCAAGTCCTCCAACAGGGGAGGACCTCCTTCCCTTCCATCCAACCCCAGCTTATCCTGTCTCCTCAGGGCTGGCTGCAATGTCCTCCCCTGGGATCTAGCCAGTCTGTCACTCCCC
>CM053761.1:39784036-40025764 GCA_028658305.1 Pachyuromys duprasi
CAAGAAGATCAGGGATTTCCGGTGGTTTGTGGTGTGTGTTTTGTCTCAGTTGAACTCTGTTGTGGGCTCTGTGTGCCCAGCTTCGTGCTCTGTGCTAGAAGCTGTGAGCACTGCAGGCTGGTCACCCCTCTGGTCTGGAGTCTTTACTCCTCACTCTGTGCTAGAGTCTGAGTGTCCAGGTTTGAGATGTCAGCTGGGGACTGTGCACTCCACCCTGGGCTTGCTGCTAAGGGCTCTCCCCTGGAATGGAGATTTGGTGCCTCCTTCTGTGCCAGGGGCTGTGCACCACGGTCTGAGATAATATTTGGGGCATACACAGTGGGTTTGGGTTTGTGTTCATCTGCTGTATGCAGGCCTGTCTGAAATGGTGCCAGAGGCCTTCTCTGTCTGGCCAGTGGACAGACACCCGAACTGGGGTTTTTACTGGCGGATGTGTGCAGCTTTCGTCCTCAGTGTGCGGTCTGGCCAAGATGGTCCCAGGATCCTCTCAGCCGTGGGTTTAGACAGAACTCGGGTTCCTCCCAGACCCGCAGGCGGACTCACACACTGACTGAGTTTTTGCTGGCGGAAGCATTCCGCATGCGCCCCCGCAGTGTGCGGACTGGTCAAAATGGTCCCCCAATCCACTCAGTCTGGGGTGATTCCGATGATCGGTCTGAGCCTGCAGCACACCTGCGGGTTGAAGCAGAACCTGGGTGCAGTGTGCGCTCACAGTGTGCAGTTAAGTGAAAATGGCACCAGGTTCCTCCTGAGACTGTCCGCGAGACTGTGTAATCCAGTCTATAATGGCGGGTGCGGGCGCCCAGCGCAGCCGCTCGTCCAGGTCAGAGCTGTGCCCCGCTGGTCACCGGGAAATTTCTCCAGGTAATAACTGGGTGTCCCTAGGGTTTTCCCATTTGATTTTCTCACCATAGGAGTTCCGCTCACTTGGCACTCACAATGCTGGCGTTTTAGGTCCCAGAGTTCAGTCTCCTGGTCACTGCGTTGTTTCTGCTCTCCTACTCCTCAGACACAGTGTTCTCTCATGGCAGCCATCTTGGATCTCTTTGGTTTTTTAATGTCACTTTCATAATTCTGAGATAAGCTTGCATCTTCTTTCTCCTCTAAATATGACCCTCAAGAGCCCCCAATGCTGTACTTTCTGTATCCAATTTTTAAAACATTCAAGAAAACAATGGAAATTAACAATTTAAAACCATATATGAATAGATGACACAGTGCTACCAAATCAATAAACATTTCATCAGGAAGATGGGAGAAACTTCCTCCTGAACTAGAATGACTTGGCTTCCTTTGAAGAAGTTTTACTCACATTATAAATAAGAGTGATTTCCTTTACTCTTTCTGATTTAATCCCAAGCTTCCATAGTACTAAATATTGTGACTCAAATGAATTTAATTTTAACCATATTTATGGTCCAAAAGAAATGAGGAATGCAAGAAAAGTTTGAGAAATGGCAAAGTGATTAATTCTTAATAGTATTAAGACATAAGAGTGCTGGAGCAGAAGTGCAAGTCATTGTCTGTGTTCCTCCAGGGTCTTCCAGTGTTGATTGTGGCTCAGTGGCTGAATACCCTCCAGGCCAGGACTGAATGAAAAGAACACCATCACCAGGCATGATCAAGTTCTTGCTGGCACATTGCTTAGGTTCTCAGCTGCAGACAACAAAATTCTTTCTGGTTAGCTGATTCTGAAAAGAAATTTATTGGAAGGATATTTAATAACTCAGGGAATTATAGAGGGAAGACACAGCCCAGTCAGACCCAGAAGTCACAGAGAAGCCAAGCATAGCCAGGGGCTTGGCTACTCAGAGAAATGTACTCAGTCACAAGTGATTCTCCATCCCAAGTGCTATCACCAAAGGTGCTGCCATTTGTGGCTGCTTCCACGCATCTGGGTTCTCAATACTGTGGCAGCTCACCTCTATCTGATGCTGTGTCTTTGTGTAGCTCGTGAGTTGCTGCTACAGTGTCAGGAAACAAGAAAAGAGCATGTCTCACATTTTAGTCTTTTTTTTTTCCCTATTCTCAGACCCTCTGTGTTCTGCCAGCAAAATGTCAGAGTTCCCTCTCACAGATCATTATTGTATCTGAAAAGGGGCAAACACTCTGAGCCATATAAGCTTATACAAAGAAGAGATTAGAGTTGGTCTATGTGTATTCAGGCACACAAGACTTAATAAGTGTAAGCAAATGGGCTTGCAGTTAAAACAAATAACTAGGAAAAGTCATGATCAGGGATTGAAGCACAGTCTTGTATGGCCAGGACTAAAGACAGCTACTCAATGATTATGGACATTATTTGTACTACTCTATTTTGGAGAGATCTACTTTGGGGTTGTCTGTCTGTGTCTGTATGTGTGTGTGGTGTGTGTGTGTGTGTGTGATATGTGTGTGATGTATGTGCAGGTGCCCAGAGAAGCCAGAAGAGGGCATCAGATCCCCTCAATCTGGAGTTACAGGCAACTGAGAACAGGTGCTAGGAGTTGAACTCAGGTCTTCTAGAAGAGCATGAAGTACTCTTGACATGGGGCCATCTTTCTAGCTCTAATCTGTATTATTTCAAGAGCGAAAATATACTATTGTCTATTTTCTTTACACTTCCAAAATCTCTGCTGTCAAAGCAGCACTGTCTTCCAGGGTGGTGTCTTGTAGCTGTGGCACGGCACCAAGGATTCCATGAGTACTTATGTTTTAGGTAACTATGGGTAAACTTCAATTAGGCCTTTATTTTTATGGTATTCAGACTTAGACCTATGTGATAGAAGGTAGCATTGAGTGTGTTTAAATCATATACTTAGCATCGTTTAATCTTCTCAACAACCAGATGAAGTATCCATTCTTGATTATTCAAACTGTGATTAAATCGGGGACCAAAGAGGTTATCATGGTCAAGCTCATGAGTAGTGAGAGAACTGGAATACCCATGTGGGTAGACTGCCTACAGAATCCTTAATCCCCTCATGTCAAAGAAAGAGCTTTTACCATATGGTGACCAGCTATGTGGAGGTGATGAGCAAAGGATGCAATTTATTTTTTCTTTCTTCAAGAATGGCAGTCACTAGTGCTGACCACACTTGTTGAAAGTCACACCAGTTAAACCTGCAAGCTATGCATTTATAGCCAGTCTTAACCATGAGGTGAAGGCGCTCATCATTTTCATTTCCAAGAGCAGAAACTGAAGCTAGGAAATGTAGCTGCAAACCTGAAGTAACACAGAATAAGTGACAGTCAGTGACAGAGCCAGGATAGGAATTGTAGTGATCTGTCTTTAGAGTCTAGCCTTTTGCCCATGTGACATCTATTGCCTTGTTATCTGAGTGCCTTGGGGATTGGAGGTAAAACTACAACCACATTGTACAGATAAGTAAAGAACATTGTCGTGGGTGAGGAATGGGCAAATTTTTCTCTAAATGACCTATACTGGTAAAGACATTTTAGCTAGTGGAAACTTAAGCTTCTATTCTAACAATGTAAACCTGCTACTACAGCCCAAAATTAGCTATGAACAAAGCACAAATGAATGGGCTTATTATGCTACAGTCAAACCTCATGTGTAGACACTGGAATATGAATTTCATTTAATTTTCACATGTGAGGGATTAGAGCTCTTCTTTTGACTTCCTTCTAACCACTTAAATATGTAAAAGTCTATTATTAGCATAGGCCATGCAAACAGAGGAGACAGACAAGACTGGCCACAGGGACATATTCTGTGGACTCTTGGCCCAGGTCACACAACTGAATATGCCTGAATCCAAGCAGGGTGGTTTTTTTCCCTCTTCATTCTAATAAACTTACAGAGAGAGGGAAAGAAGAAATGCCCTTCATCTATGGATGAGTGAGAGGACAATGACCATTGCTTGCTGAATTGCAACATATCTAGAACTAGCTGCTTACAGTCACAAAGTATTGGAGCATTGTGGTGGATGGAAAGAAGAAGTCATGGGCTATATCAGTCCAGCTGAGGAGACTGTAAATTCCTACTTACCAGGAACAGATTGTGAAAACAAGATGTAAGATCCAGAAGTAAGTAGATCTTGGGACCATGTTTTATAAAACACACTCTAGATCATAGATGTACTGAAAATTGTTTTCAGAGTCATGAGATGGAGAGTTTTGATTGAGTTCTCCCCCTCTGACTCCAAAGAAAACCAAACTGCAAAGGCACAGCTTTCCCAAGAGAGCTCTTTGCCCATTCAGCCATATCTTCTAAGGGGGTTGGCTTATTGAAAAAATAGAAATGACTTGTGGTTGTAAAACCAGTGAACCTCTTTCCTTGACTTAACCTCTGGCCCTTGAAAATGTGCTGTTTTATGGTTTGCACATGACCTAAGCAAGCCCTTGCCCAGCTCTCCTTGTACATGAGCTCTAAATAGAAGCACTTCAAAGAGAAGGCAGAAGGCTGCAGAAATACAAGGTGGCAGGGTGGCTTAAATCCAATAGGAAGTCAGGTCGGTGTGCTCCATTTCCAAGTGCAGTCATTTCTGAGACGGGAGGTCCTTGGTGTGTGCTGTGATAGGCTTCCTTTACCCTTACTCCCTTTGTCATGTTTGTGCATGAGGATTCTCCTTGTGTGCCCAGAACTCAAAACTTGTCATTGTTAGTGACTGCCCCTGGACTAGCTGTGAAGACTCTGCCTCTCTGTCAAACAGTTGAAGTATCTGTGAATGTCTGCCATTCAGTGTAAGGGGCAAGACTTAGTCAATGACCAATGGGTCTGAGGCTGTAAATACTTACACTCCCTGGTCCCTCACAGGGACCACTAGAGGTTTGAAGCACAATGTGTTCAGCACCACTTTAAAATTGTGCAGGGTTTGGCAAGAGGACAGGATGTAACATCCTTATTTGATCTCTTCTAGTTTCACTTCTTCACTGACTTTTTTTGTTTTGAACTCTCCCATAAGTTGCTTTCATACAAACCCTCCTCATTCTGGAGAATCAGCCAGTGCCACGGAGCTTCAAGTATTTAAAAGATACACCTTCAGATATATGATACATTTTAAATTAAAATCTATTGTTTTGCATAGAACAAAATTGACTATCAAATGCTACTATGTCGCCTCTGCATATCCTTCTAACCATCCCTTGTGACACAGATGAGAAAACAGGCTCAGGTTACTTGGACAGGAACTGTCAGGGCTAAAGGGCTTTTGGGGAGTGGTACAGGGGTAACCAGTCGTCAGATTGCTGCTTAAACTGTGCCTTTTACTGCAAATTACATTTTAACAGAACATTTTATTGGATGATGATGAGAGTGTGTGTGTGCATGCATAATGCAAAAAAGAGAAATACTACATATTGAAAACATCATTCCATCCACAAATATCACAAATATTTATTAAGGTGCAGGTATTTCCCAGATTTTCCAAGAAAAAATGGAATGGAGTGCAAGCCACATGTGAAACATGGAAGTTTCTAAAAGTTGTGGTTTTTTTTTAACTAAAAGTGAGTGAAATTTATTTTTAATAATATTTTAGCCTAGTATATTTTAAAATAGGATTTTTGATAAGGCATCAATAGAATTTGGAGGAAGAGATATCTTCTTTTTTATCCTGAATCTTCCAAAACACAGTATGCTATGTATTTAATACATCAATCTCAGTCATTCACCAAATTTTAAATGCTTAATTAGCCACATGTGTTTGTTGCTACCATTTAGGACAACCTACTGCTAAGTAATAAAACATACAGTACAGTGGCAGAAACTGTGGTGTCACAGTAGTTCTCGGTGCAGAGTTTTAATGTTCCCACCTCCACAAATATAAATAAAGCCCACAACCATCTACAGTGTAATAAAGCAACCAAGAAAATATAAAATTGGCTATGTGGGCTGTGAGCATAGAAAGTCAATTTATTCTCTCTTCAGTGGTAGAAAAGTTTTCATTTCTTCCCCCTGTCAAGATATTAAAAACAAAACAACAACAAAAAAAATGAGAATGGAGAATTTTGTATGACCTGGGTGAAGTTCAGCTTTATATCCTCCTCCTTTACCTCATTTAAGTCTCCCCTCCAATGTCGTTTCCTTAGCAAGGTCACCACTAACATTTAAACTCTCTACTACATGATGTGAGACACAGATGTCTGTTCATCTTCGTGGTTTCAGTAATGTGGTTTCTTCCTGTTAACTGACCACCTGGAGACTCCAGCAACATGGAAGTTTCTTCTTCCTTTTTAGCAGTCTCTCAGGGGCTGCATGTCACCAACACCTCCATCATTTGCAGGAATTCTGCTCTCAGTGTCTCCCTCCTTACTCCTTATCTCCACCAGGCTCAGAATCTGCAGGAGTTGGTACCAGCATTTCCAAGCCTCAGACTCAGATGAAACCACCTTTTGTTATTGGTGCTCTGGACCACTCACAGTTGCTGTCTTCCTAAGTTTCCTTCCACTCAATGCTCTAAGAACACTCCAAGGCCTTGGTTTCCTAACTCACACAACGAGAATGTTGGATTAGGCCAAATGCTGTTGGCATTTTTAGGAAAGGAGGACCCAAACCACATTTTAGACCCTATCTCAAAAGATAAAGTGGAGCGTGTTGGAAAAAGACACATGCTCTTGGCCTTCAGGCATCAACATGCATATAGACACATGTTCACAGGCAATACACGTACATATGCACATACCCAACACTATAATAACAATAATCATTTCAAAGAATATAGAATGACATAGTTAGCTACAAAATTTTCATCACAGCTCCAAATTACTCCAGATTCGCAGAAGTAACCATCTGACACCTACTGTACAATTCTATGCAATATTTCTCTTGGTCTTGCAGAACGGCACAAGAGTAGAATGAAAAGGAATCTTCTGTCATTTAATCCAGTATTTCTCCAACTGTGATGCCCTTCTGAACTGCCAGATTCTGACTCCAGAAGCCTTCATTTCAAATAAGCTCCCAGGTGAAGCCAATGAGGCTGAGTCATCCTTGGAGCCGTGAGGTTGTGAGCTGCCTTAGTCAGTTTCTATTTCCTATACCCAGAGCAACAGAGACAATCCTACCCAACTTGCTTCAGGGGGTTTTCTACTCAGGAGGCCTGTATTTGTGTTTTAAAAGATTAAATAGAGGCAGCTGGAAGGCTCAACGGGTAGAGGTGCTTATTGCCAAGTCAGAACTCTCATGGAAGGTCTCTGACCTCCATACTTATACCATGGCATAGGTGTATGTATAATATACTAGACAGGTGGATGGATGGAGAGGGGATAGAGAGACTGAGGAGACACGTGACAAATTAGTGACAGCTCCTCTCTGAATATCTCTATATATGCTATACTCACATGCGCTCCTAACAAAACATTTATATATAGTTTTGGTTCATTGTAATATATTTATTCTTCTAAGAATTTGATGTGGCCTTTTGTCTCCTGATCCAGATGTATATTTCAGGAAAGGTTTTTGCTCGTTTCTGTATGTGCTCATTTGCACTTGCTGCTGTTCTCTGTAGCTTCCTCAATTGTCATATTTTGTGTCTCCTTTGTCTTCTGAACTCACCATCTTTCTGTAGCTTTGGACATTTGTGTAGACCTGTCCAGGCCTATTGCCAGATTAGTTATGATATTTGTGTGTGTGTATGTGCAATCTTCTGTGGACTTCAATTTACGTTTCCTCTCTGTTGTTGTCTTCCCTAAATTTTCTAACTCCCGTCTCATGCCTTTAATCCTAGCTCTCAGTAGGTTTAAGGCATGAGGATAAGAATTTCAAGGTCTTCCTCAGCTAAGCAAAGAGTTCAAGGCTGACAGGGGCTACATGAGACCCTGCATACCCCTTTCCCCACCAAACCCTCCAAACCAAGCCAAACAAACTGTCAAAGCATATTCTGACTGAGGTGCTGCGAAAATAACATGTCTACACTCTCAGCTCTATCATCTCTTTCACCTTTTTATCTCATCTCTCATTTTCATTTCATGGGGACATATCTGTATTTTTTGAGATCTCAAAGTTAGAACACCTCACTGGATAAGCCCTCATAAGGAGTAGTTTTACCTCCTCATTAAAGGAAACAGTTCTCGTGAGATAGACTTGCAATCGTCACCAGGGCTTGGAGGTCAGCAAGTGAAACTGCAAAGATTAGGTGTAAAGTAACTCAGGATTGAAAAGAAAAAAAAAAGCAGCAAAACTCAAATGCCAGTGTGATTCGTGAACATGGTAACAACTTAGCCTTTGGTGCATCCACTAACATCTGCACATGTTTGCCAAAGGCTGTGTGCAGCCAGCAAAATGGCTCAGCAAGTAAAAATACTGGTCACAAAGACTGACAAACTGAGTTCCTGAGTTCGAGCCCCGGGACTGTCAGCATGGAAGGGGACAATCAATATCACAAGTTATACTCTGGCTTCCAAATGTACATATGTGTGTGTGTGTGTGTGTGTGTGTGTGTGTGTGTACACAAGCACTAAGTAAACGAATGTAATTTGCACCTGAAGAGATGCCTCAGGAATTAAGACAAAGGGTATGTGCACACTGTTGTGTCTACAGAAATTGCCTTGGATTTCCATAGAGATTCCCATATGTCCACGTCAATTGTTTATATTATCAGGTGCTCACTATGTGCTTGCATGCTGTTTGACTGAGTGGTGGGACAGAATATAAACAAAAGCAACTGGAGGAAATGGCGTGTGCTACTTTGGCTTCTGGTTGGAATGGCGTGGCAGCAGGAATGAACAGTACCTGTTCATTCACAGTCAGGAAAGCATCGAAAAATGAATGACATTGCCCACCAGGCTTTCTTACTCCTTCCCTCCTTTTTATTCCATCTAGGGTCTCAGTTCATGTTTAGGATTTCCCTTTCCACTTCATTTAAACCTCACTGGAAACACCCTTAAAGACACGTCTGGAGTGTATCTTCTAAATGATTGTAAATGCAGTCAGGCTTGCAAAGACGACTAGCCATCCTATTTGCCGATGTCATATCAAATGAGTAGGTAAAAGTCAGGTGGAAAAATCTCCTGGGAACTGAATAATAACAGTGCACAGCTTTCTTTGTCCCATGTATTGGAGGTTGGTCTGTTGCTATGTGTACTAATGCTAATTACTGGCCCCAAGATCTGGTTGCCACCCAGACAAGTGTATTCTGATACAAGTGATATTGTATAAACTTTGCTCACCAATATTCTCTTGGTTAAATAAAGTAGCTGACAGCCTATAGCTGGGCAGAAAAGAAGTAAATGGAGCTCAGGTTCCCCAGGCTTGGGATCAGATAGAAACCATGAGACAGTAAGTATGAAAAGCCTGGAGAGAAAGAAGTCCCCATGGAGCAGTATGGACCATGAGCATGTGGCCATGAGGGCTAGCCTGATGGAATAGAGGTAGCCCAGGCAGGAACAATTATGGCAGGTACTTTGGGATGTGTAACTGGGAAACAGCAAAATACCTTAGAGGGTTGATGTCTGACCAGCTGTGTTGTCTTAAAGCTTTTATTAATCTAAAAAATCTCTGTCTCAATTAATTGGGAACTAGCTGAGAGAAGCCCTCTAGAATCTAATATCCTCTCAACAATACCCATGCCCAAACCGGTCACCTCAACGATGTCTGTGATCTCTCTCAGGACTCTTGGGAAGTCAAGAGTGAATGGATCACAGATCTAGCTAACAAAGTAACATCAAATGCCAACAACATTCAAAGAGCTCTGGTACCCAATGCAGGTGTTACTTCAGGGCAAAGGTTATTAGTTTCATTGAAAATATGAAGAAACTGAGGTTTGAAGAAATGTAACTTCTTATAGCTGTTCAAGCATCTTTAAACTGCTGAAAATAAGTCTTAAAAATCAGTCTTGATTTCTGAATGCACATTCTTGGTTTGTTGGTAAAATATATTTTACATCCATTAAGATATATATACACACACACACAAACTCACCTAGAGTAGATCCTATTAAGTGAAGGCAAAGAAGACCCCTCTGTTCATAAAGAGATGTACATAAAGGGAGCAAGACCAAAGGAAAATCTGACTGACTGGCCAGAAAATTAGTAACAGGAAAGAAGTGGGCCGCACATACCTGTCCATCTGGGTTTGTGCTGAGGAAGCATGGAGAGCCATCCGAATGGCTGACCTCTAACCTCAGGTGGTAGGACAGGCTAGAGAACACAATGGGCACCTATCCGTCTGCATGCGAATTTAAAACGTGGTCATAGAAATTATTTTTAGCCTTACTTAGAGGAGAATATTACAGGGTCAATAAATCATCTCACATACCATTTAGCCTGCAAAGTACAGGGTTAAGAAGCAAATAATTTTGAAATCAAAGGCAGAGTATAAATCCATATGTTTCTCTGAAATATAAATGTGTACTAACTTCAGCAGATGTTTGTCCTCTATGGAAAAAAAGCAGGTCCCTTGGCTTATGGGACATATGGGAAGAAAACCTATTTCTCCCCCTTTGCTTCCCCTTAATTCTCTGATCAGCACCATGAGTTCCTCTCTTACTGTCTGGACCACAGTAAGTTCTGAGTTTGTTTTCTCTATAATTACAAATCTCTGCTTTCTCCTCAAATGTTCTGTGTTGCTGTAGCCAGCCAGTCACCAACCCCTGCTTGAATGCCTTGACGTCAGTCTGTAAATAGTGAATGGTGTGTCCATGATCACAGACTTGGAGGCAGTTGGCAGAGTTGTTTGTCTGGTGGAAGTATCAGTGGGGACTTTCTGATGAGGTTACAATGATGCTGACATGAGTTGATGAGAGCTATGTGAGGAGGGACTTCCTCTACACTATGAATAAGTGAGGGCTGGGGAGACGACTCAGTCAGTGACGTGCTTGGAGTACAAGCATAAGGAGCTGAATTTGATGCCCAGGTAAATATATTTATAATACAATCCTGGTTAGTGGTATGTATTTATAATCCCAATGCTGGGGAGGAAGAGATAGAAAGATCTCTAATGATCACTTATAGACAGTCTAGGATACTCACCAACTGCAGACCAGTGAGAGAGCCTATCTTAAAACAAACAAACAAACAAACAAAAATGTGTACACTACGTGAAGAACAATACCCGAGATTGTTCTCTGGCCTCTGCAAACATGTGCATACAGGTCCATACACACACACATACACACACTCACACACTAATAAGCATGTGTGAGTCCTTGGCATGGCTCTCGCAGGTATATGGAGACAAACATCTTGCATGGCTGATTAAATTGCTATAACATAGAAGTTCTCAAATGGAAATGACTTTGACTCAGGGAACCCTTTGCAGTGGCTAGAGACATTTTAGTTGTCACACCTATGATATGAATGTTATTGGCACCCAGTGACTAGGCATAAGAGAGGCCGCTTACTTGCCCACTGTGCATCCCAGCCCCTTAAAGCAAGAATTATTAGGCTCCAGATCCAAATAAGGCAAACAGATATTTGAGTAAAGAGGACTCTTTCAGCAAGACAGGCTTATTTTCTATGCATAACCCCCAAATGGGCTCATTTAGCTGAAGAGGCCAGCCCCATATGAACCTCTGCCCCTCTGCCTTGATGTGTTAACCCCTCCCCCACACATAACACATACAAGCAGGACAGGAGTTGGCAGAATTTTCTAGGAAGGACAAGACTGGACATGGCTCTGCTGGTCATAAAGATTCCACTGTATCTTGTAAATTCTAACAAGATTCTATAAATGGATGGTGCTGCGATAGAGAGAGAGAAAGCCCCCCTCACATAAACAGACAGTGGGCTGAGCTGGGCCTGCAGGCTGCTGTTAGGACCCTGACTGGTCAGAAGGGTTTGGTCTGCATGGGAGATAGTGGAAATACAGAGGAAGCCTGTTTATTTTTAAGAGATAGCACAGGAGTTCTTTGTACCCATCACTTTTCTGTTTGTGTCGGTTGGAACTCAGAACAGCTGGATATGAAATCTGGAGTGAGGTATTGTAGCTAGGGAAAACTCAGATGCCGTTCATTTTTATTTATCTGATTCGCAAGCCAGGATCTTGCTATGCAGCTTTGCTATGCAGTCCACGGTAGCCTTAAAGTTCAAAGGGGCCTAATGCCCTTCGAGCGCTGGGATTACAGGCCTGCGCTCTTATACTTGGACTCGCCTTCATGCTTTAAGACAGGTAAGGATGGCTATTAAAAGACAAATATCAGTATCTTCAATCACCAGAATGTGGAAATGGAAAGATGAGTGAGAAACACCCAATGACACTTGGCAGCACAGCGGGCTGACATCACAACCAGCTCTTGAAGTGACCTGTGGAGTTACAATTTTTCTGTTACACACGTGAACTGCTCTGTAGTTTTTAGTGTCGGGACCAGTGTTTCATTTTAAGAAGATTTCTATTGCACCAATATGCAGTGTCAAATGGAATGATCAAGCTTCAATGTCGCAGGGTGTGGAAAACACTGCCATATTGTCGGTAAAGGAGAGGACAGCTCGAATAAAGATGGTGGGAAATAAATGAAGTAAATGAACAGAGGAGAAATTTAGAAGGGAGAATGGACAGAGTAGGCATGCTACAGACTAAACTTATTTTAGAAATTTAGGAAAAGCAGTGTTCATTCTTAATAGTAATTAAAATATAAACAAAATAACAGAATATACTCCTGTTACCATTATAGCTCTGGGTTAGCCTGCACTTTTTCCTCTCCCTCTCTCTTGTCTCCAGCACAAGGAAACATCACCATCTTTCATGAAAAGCCATCTGCTTCTCTGAAGTGTGGAACCCAGGGCTTATGTGACTCGAGGAAGATGAGGCATTTGCAAGCCCCAGTTGTAATGAGGGGGCAACCCCAGTGCTCAACAGAAGCAAAGCAAGGAAGTAGCATGTATTTTGAGACTGGCTGGCACCAAGAGAGACAAAAGCCCATGGTGTAATTATGCTGAGTGGAGTATATAATATGATGCAATCAGGGACTGTCTCCAATATGCCCCACGGTGCTGTGAAAGGGCTTTGAATAACAAAATGCTCTAGAGCTGTGAGTCTGTGTCCCTGGATGCCTGAGAAAGTTGCCTCAGCCGGCATCTTCTGTTCCTTCAGCCAACAGTGCCCAGGGGTATTTATTGAGCATCATCTGGATGGCAGGGACCACACTCAAGTCTTAAGGACACAGAGAATAAGACAAGAGTGTTCACCTTTCTCAAACAAAGACACTCTACTTGCTGTCCCTGAAACCACTGAACAAAGGCTGGACAAGTGTTTCTTTCATTTGCTTAAAGCCTCGTTTCTAGTTATGAAGGTGTCCTAACCAGCAAGTATTGCTTACAAGGTTCCTGTAAAGTTCTTTTTGCATTTAGTATGCAGGACACATTTGGCCTTCAAGACATACTGTCCAGCCATGCACTTTCAAGGAATTGCCTGAAAAACTGTTGGCACCATTTTTTCCTAAAGAGAAAAGACAATGTGTTCTTTGTTGTCTGTCTTCAGTTGGTTACATGTTGTCAAAATCACTATGGTGACTCACTGGCAAGTTCTCTAAATAATAAATAACTCCAGTGGGAGATGACTCGTGTGGGGCATAGATATAGCTACTTCTTTCCTTTGTCCCCTAATTTGTTTCTGTTAAGGTTTGTCAACAAACCATTTGTGAAACAAATCTATAGCCATTGCCTGTATGTGCATTCAGATCATCTTCATTTCTGAGACTCCAGAGCTTGGGCTGGGTTTGCAGGCATGTCTTTCAGAAGCACAAGTAATGCTGGTCTCTCTCATACTCTCTTGAGAGCCATTTGCTCATTCCTAACATTATTGTCTCAGAAAGTTCTGATAGTGTGCCAAACACTTTGTCTATGTTCCCTCATTTAAATGTTGCAACATTCACCTATCCTCCATTCACTCTGTAAAGCAAGAGTGAATAACAATAAGGAATAAAGAATGTCTCCAGGTACCAGTGAGGAAATCTGAATGAAATGAGCAACCTTCAAGACTATGTCAGTGGGAAATGACAAACAAGCATTTGATGCAGGCTTTTATGACTCACAAGCACATTATACTCTATGACTCTACTGAGTAGTGACTTTTTGTGTATTGTGGATGTGAGTGTATAACTTGGAGAAATGTGTGCTCAGATGAAGGACAACTCTATGTGCTCAGTTCTTTCTTTATACTTTTACCTAGATTCTGGAGCTCAAACACAGGCCATTAGACTGCTCTGCATGTACTTTATTTACTAGGCCAATATCTAATTTTGTTTTAAATAACATCTTTATAGCTTTATTTCATGACAATGGCCTTAATGTAAAAAATTCAGTTGGTTTCTGCTTGCCAAAACAACAATGTATTCATCTATAACAGTTTTTGGCAAACCAACACTTGTGGGCCAAATCCAGACTTTTAAAAAATAAAGTTTTATTGGCACATAGCCACTGCCATTCATTTACATACTGACTTCTGCCTCTTTGGCATTGAGGTCTCCTGATAGGCATTGCATGGCTCACAAAATCAAAAGTATTTACAGGAAGTTTTTGCCAGTCCCTGCTGAGAGCACAATCATATGTATTGTTTCTCTCTTGAAGTTGTTTCTGTTGAATGGATGAGTGCTAGTTAATGATTGCAATAAGTTTATCTTTAAAATGAATACATACACACACTCTTTATATCTCCCATCTTCTCTTCTTTCACTTCTCCCTTTTACCATTGGCCCTCTTCCTAGACAGTTTAATTTTCATCTCTCTCTCACAGACACATACATGCATATATGATTTAATGAACAAAGTTATATCATTTGTAAGAAATCAGGGGTGCAACTGGAGATAACCATATTGAGTGAACTAAGCCAATTACAGAAAGTCAATGTTGTTATTTTTTTTCTCATTTCTAGATTTTTTTATATAGGTACATGAAATCAGTACTTTTTATCAAATGCAAAAACGCAGTGTCAGGAACCCATCCACAGAAAGAAACACACCATTTCCAACTGAACTCTGAGATGTGTGTCTTGTTTTGACTCTTCCCAGAAAGCACTCAGGATTCTGCTAGCCTTTGAAGTTGTATTGTTAGCCTTCCATTTCTTTTACATACTGGGGAGCTGTTGCCATGTCTGGTTAATTATGGCTCCTCCAGGAGAAAACCAAAACAAAACAAGCAAACAACAAAAACATATTGAAAAGGTGAAAAACACACTTTCCCTTATCCTCCACAATTCTCCAAAATGTTATAGTTCAGGCCAGTGTGAGCTGTGCAGCCCCGGCTTTATCTTCATCTTTAAGCTTACATAACCCGCAGATAAATTATAAGTTACAACAAAGATTCCCACCAATGACAGACTGAGTCACTGTCCTCCGAGCCCTTTCATCTTTCTGGATTCTACTTCTAAGCCTCTTTATATTCTGTCAAAATGGAGTGTGCTTTTGCCAACGTGATGCAGCGTATGCCAACACTTGGACACATTTTCCATTTCACCTGCATGGAGAACATGACCATGGGTGAAGTTTTTCCACCATTACTTTTTTTTTCGTCCCTGTCTCCCCAAGCTCCTAGCCAGCTCTGGGAAACACTGCATGCCTGTGCCTGTGCTGCAACAGCGGAAGGAGAATGAGTGGTTAAAGTAGCTTCTGTTTACTGAAATATAACAAACGATTGTCCTGGAAATGCCATGCCATCAGAGAACTAATCTGTTGCATGTTTTGTTTAGACTTTTTAATTGCCAAGTGCCCACTTGATCTGGGGATTGAAGCCGCAGTTTCAGGACAAGATCTCAAACACCACCGATGCCACAGTTTCTTGGTTCAAAAGTCACTTGCCCAAAGCTACCCCAGAAGAATAGGATTCTCTTATAAAAATAATCTTTAAACATCATTAAGAAATAAAGCAAAAGGTAAACTTCCTTTTCTGGATGATGTAATGGTAATGGTGTGTGTATGTGTGTGTGAGGGGGTATATGTGTAGGCATGTGAGCATTCAAGTGCATGTAATGATTGACACCGGGTGTCTTCCACAATCACTTTCCGTCTTATTTTTTGAGACAGAATCTCTCATTGAAACTGGAGCTCACTAATTCACCTAGACTTGTTGACTAGAGTGATTTAGGGCTCCACGTGTTTCTACCTCCCAGACACTGAGATTGCACCAGATCTCCTTTGGGTCCTGGGGACCTGAACTCAGATCCTCACCCACAACAAGCACTTCAGATGTTACTGAGTGAACCTTCTCCCAGCCCTTGAAGAGCATTTCAATGAAGGCGCTTGTGTACTGTGTTCAAAGAATGGGAGGCTCTCTGGAGTGCTGCAACTTTGTGTCCTTGATGCTTAGATTCCTGCAGCTGCCCAACCCCAGAGCAACTGAAATTCTGCTGCAGGCTTCCTTGTTGTCAAATACTGGCCGCCACACTGGTTGTTGCAGGCTCTGAGGCAAGCACTATCTCACTGCAGGATTGTGTTTGTCAAATCAATCAGGGAGGAGATGATGCAGCGAGGGATGGGCCTTATAAGCTTCCATTCCCACGGAGAGTAGGCAGACACTGTAACCTGTCTCCCTCAAACAGAACAGTGTTCTTTAACACCACCAGACAATAATAATGCCTAGCACCCATGTAATGTCTTCACAGGTTTCTACATATAAAAATTAGTTAATTAGCAATTATTACCATGTGCTAGGTAAGCAATGATTAACATCATAATTTTACAGACTGAGTAAATGAGAGTGGAGGTGAAAGTGCCAAGAGAAAAATTAAAATTAATAAGTTCCTAGATCATAGGCCTGAACTGCAGTACTTTCAAGAGGTGTGTTTGTCTGTCTGCATTTTTGTTTGTTTGTTTGTTTTAAAGGAAATACTGGGTGATGATACTAAAAGGCTAGAAAAAATTCATTTTCCAAATTGAAATTTTTCTGTTTATTAAAGATTCCCAGAATTCTGGGCTTTGTTTTTAGGTCTGAATCTTCACATGCAACACCTGTGAACCATGCGGAGGAGGGGTTTTTTAATCATAGATCTCATCCTTGATGTCCTTTGCATTGTTTCCCCCCACATTTTAGAAACAGTGATATGTCCCTCATATGATGTCAGGAACTTGAAAACTATGTATTCAGAGCAGCAAATATTGGAGTGAACCACTCTTCTCTACCTTCACTCCACATGGTCCAAGTGAAGCCATTCCATTGCCTGGCTTGAGAATGGGCAGAGGAAATGAGGTCAGTCAAGATCCGCACTGAATGCCTGTTCTCAGAAACTGTGAAGGGTCAAACCTGAATGGGAGAACACACAGAATAAGGTTATAAAAAAGAAAGGTGATTACAGAGATGGTAAAGACCATAAAGATTTGCAGAGTCGCCAATCTTCTTTGTCCAGATTTGCCCATATTTCAACACACAGACGCTGCTGAGACAGGTGAGTATGTCACCCAGGTCAGAAAAAAATCAGTCTTTTCTTGGGGGGGGGCTTGGTGTATCTAGAATTCATCTTCCTGGAGTTCAGCTGCGCATTTGATAGAGTGAAACCTCTGCCTTTCAGGGCAGCATTCCCTCCTCTCTCTGCTGTCTACCCCATGATTCTTCAGCCAGCTGAGGATGCCAGCTGTTGGCAGCGTCTGGCTTTAGAATGAAGAGAGGGCTGCCCTCAAACACTGCAGTAGTTCTCATTCTGAGGTGGCTTTTCTTCAGGAGACACTGGCAGTGATTGAATGTTACACGTGGTGGGCGAGAGAGAGAGAGAGTGGTGCTTTGCCACTGCATCCATGGACATCACCAAGAGATGTTGCTAACCACCCCAGAATGCAGAAGATAGCTTCACAACAAAAGATGGTCTAGTTGAATGTGTCACTACTGAAAAACAAAAACAAACAACCCCCCCCCAAAAAAAACTGATGATGCCCTGATTTCTGCTTTTTCTTAATAATTTTGTCTCTTGGTTCTCCTGTCTGTTCAGTCCAGTAATAGAAGAATATGCATGCCCCTCCCCTCACTCACACATTCCAGGAGCTTTATTTGGCTTGGTTTTTGCTGACCTCCAAGAATTTTAACACTAAAGTTAGGAGAGGCTTTCTGAAGACTTTGCCTTTGCCTGAAGGGGCAAAATGACAACAGGGCACTGCTTATCCGTGGTCTCAGCTGTGTCTCTTTCTCTACAGCCTGCCTCTCTCCCACCCCCAATCTGTCATCAGGGGCCACAGATGGGTGGAGGAACAGCTCTGAATTGAATGATACATCTCAAGTAAGTGCTAATTTCCCATTTATGGTGCATTGAGGAGTTAACCCATGTTTCTAAAACCAGTTTGGTTTGAAGATTATCACCTTGTTGACACTAGCTTGTCTATGAAACTGACAAGCCCACACACCTTGGTTGAAAGAAGCTGCTTCTTACCTTTATGTGAGAGCCCACGAGTAGCTTAATAAATGCACCAATGCAAGATTTTCCCTGCTGGAGCTTACCTGAACAAAGGTTGAGTATCTCACACCACTCGGAATCCTATAAAAAGAAATGCATCCATTGATTAAAGCAATGACACAAAAGTATCAAAACTGGACACCAAATGCCACCAGTATGGATTAAAGAACAGCATTGGGAGACCTCATCCATGCACTGAACAATCTGGCTAGCAACAGCTTGGCAGAGGTCAATGCAGAACACTAATCCTTACAGACATCAAGGCAATTCCTTCCCTCCAATGGAGCAGTTCAGTAGTGAAGGTCATGGGTCTCCAGCAGCCCTGTAAAGGACAGAAGTAAAAGTAATTAGACAGAATGAATGCTGTAATCCCATTTTTTTTCTTTGGGGGGGTCTGGACCAAACACAAAACTCTTAGCTTTCTGTTTCCAGATTCTCTGGAGAATCTGGCAGCAGATTCGGAATGAGGATTCCAGAACTTGACTTCACTCTCACCAGGACTGGCTGCGTGTTTCTTAGGAATGTCTACAGACTTAGGAGGTTTTAAAAAAACAAAACAAAAACCTGCCGAATGCATGGGCGATGTTATGTTATGAACTTTCCACTTACACTGGAATCCCGAAAGTGGCGATTTGACACTCACTAGTGCTGCTGCAGACTGCCACGTGAGGCTTGCTATTCTGCTTGAAAAGCTTCCCTGGAGTAGAAGAGAAACAGCCAGAACCCGGGATGCCAAGGGTTTTTCAATCAAGCTGAAATCCAGAGTGTCTACAGACCAGCAGCTTCTGCGTGGCTGGTAGGTTCTTTCAACGTGGACACTCAGGCTCGACTAGAGCCACTGGTTTACAGTCTGAAAGGACACGGGATTCTCAAAAGAGCTCTTCGGCAGCATCCTCTGCAGAGGTTCTTTGAACTTCTCCAGTGGGAAGATGGAGATAAAACAAAACAAACAAACAAACAAAGCAAGCCAAAGGGATGTAGTCGGGCGGGCGTTGCTACAGGGACTTGAAGTTCTAAGCTCCTCCAACTCTCGTGCCAGAGTCAAAGCTCTAGGAATGGGGCTGGGGTGGGGGTGGGGGATTGTATAGTTTTCAAGTGGACCTAAAGTGAGCTCTCACAACACTGTAGCGCTGGTCTTTAAAGGGACCGATTTAGAGGCCCCCAGCAAAATGCATGCCATACTGTTGTAGTGCCCTCTTTTCAGAGGTGTGAGGGGAAGCGGACCCAGCCCACCACTCTGGGCTGTCACACTCAGACAGCTGGAGGGGAGGTCTAATTCCTGCATAGTCGCCCTCTGGTCCTAGAAACCTCTCTGGCTGTTAAACGCTGCTGTTCGCAGGTCTTCTGGTTGCGACCAAAGTTTCAGCAGGAGCGTCCTGCAGCGGCTGTAACTTTCCCCGGAGAGAAATAAATAAATAAATAAAGGCCGTAAATACAGAGATAGAAGGGCCTCACATATTTTTCGCTCTTAAAACCAGACACAAGGGAAAGGAGGAGGTGGGGAGTGAAAAGTCCTGATGTTGCAGGAAACTTCTACGGACTAAAGCCACAGACGCAACTCCAAACCCAGCGAGATGCTCTCTGCTGGCGTATTTTGTCTTTTAGGGAAGCCTCCAAAAAAGGCGGAGAAGAGACCCATAAGGGGGTAGGAGTGGGGGTGGGTCCATCTCGAGTCTCTGTAGGTCTCATTGCTAGTTGGTCACTTCAGCCTCTTCTGCCCGGCTGCCCCGTCCCTTTGGCAGAAGCAGGGTCTCGAGGCCTCGGAGGCAGGATGTGAGTGCGCTCGCGCTCCAGCCAATACGGCCGGAGGAGTCCTGTTCCTCGGGCATTTTCCGAGGAAGTCTGGAGCAATTAGGCTCAGTCCTGGGAGAGCTAGCTAGAGAGCGGGCGGCGTAGCCGGCGTGTCTGGGCCGCCTCGCAGGGAGGGAGGGAGGGGGCGGCCGGTCGCCCGGCGGCGACACCGGGCCCCGGCCGCCACCATGGGTTTCGAGTTGGACCGCTTCGACGGCGACGTGGACCCAGATCTGAAGTGCGCCCTGTGCCACAAGGTCCTGGAGGACCCGCTCACCACCCCGTGCGGCCACGTCTTCTGCGCCGGCTGCGTGCTGCCCTGGGTAGTGCAGGAGGGCAGCTGCCCCGCGCGCTGCCGCGGTCGCCTGTCGGCCAAGGAGCTCAACCACGTCCTGCCGCTCAAGCGCCTCATCCTCAAGTTGGACATCAAGTGCGCGCACGCAGCGCGGGGCTGCGGCCGGGTGGTCAAGCTGCAGGACTTGCCCGAGCACCTGGAGCGCTGCGACTTCGCGCCCGCGCGCTGCCGCCACGCGGGCTGCGGCCAGCTGCTGCTGCGGCGCGACGTGGAGGGCCACATGCGCGACGCGTGCGACGCGCGGCCCGTGGGCCGCTGCCAGGAGGGCTGCGGGTTGCCGCTGACGCACGGCGAGCAGCGCGCGGGCGGCCACTGCTGCGCGCGGGCTCTGCGGGCGCACAACGGCGCGCTGCAGGCCCGCCTGGGCGCGCTGCACAAGGCGCTCAAGAAGGAGGCGCTGCGGGCCGGCAAGCGGGAGAAGTCGCTGGTGGCGCAGTTGGCTGCCGCGCAGCTCGAACTGCAGATGACCGCGCTGCGCTACCAGAAGAAGTTCACCGAGTACAGCGCGCGCCTCGACTCGCTCAGCCGCTGCGTGGCCGCGCCGCCCGGCGGCAAGGTAAGCAAGCCATCTCCGTCTCTTTCTCTCTCTCCCTTTGGTCTCCCTCCCGCCTTAGCTGACCCAGAGCCCCACCCAGGAGCATCTCTGACCCCCCCCCCCCCCCGTCTTCCTGGCGGTGCTCGCCAGCTCCATCACCCCGGTGCGGGTTAGTAAATTTATCCGAACTGACAGATTATGGTCCCCACAGGCAGGACATCAGGAGCGAGGTGAAGCTACAGCAGTGTCGGGGTCCAGGGAGTGTCTGCAAACACTAAAAGGGACCCGCAACCAAGGGTAGGGCAGAAATAGAGAACGTTGCTCCAGAGTCACCGCTGTGTTGGGAGGCTTTGCCCTTCCCTAGCAGATCCTGGGGAAGCTGCTCATCTTGTCTTACAGAGCCATGGTCCCTGTGGGCATGACTCTGCAGGGTGACCTGGGTCCATGGACCTGCTGCGATTCCAAAAAATGTGGGGTGGGGAGGGACACTCAGAGCCTTTGTGATGCAGCTCTAGAGGGATGCCAGGAGAGCCTCCCCCGCCCACCCCCCACCCCCGGTATAAAAGGCTGGATTCAATCCTGTGCTTTCCTGCCAACTCCCTGGCTGACCTTGAGCAAGAAGCTTAATCCCTCTAAAAAGTTGGAAAGGATGGTTCCCCGTTCCCAACGACTTACAGAAGGAAAATACAGCAAGGCAATCCAGAAAGAACCCAATGACCCCCTTGCCCCAATGACTGGAAAGTAATAATTAAGTGCTAGCCTCCTGGAATTAGAATTGATAACCAGCTGGGTGACCTTGTGGCTTAGCCTCCACAGGTGCCTCAGTTTACCTCTACTGTGAAATGATGTTTCCATCAAGGTGAGAATTTAGGAAATGGCCTGGCAGGGTGCCTGCCTGAGAGTACCTGCAATTACCTGAAACCACCCCTGTGGCATTCCCCTGCCCTCCAGACAAGGATAATTATGGCAGCTGCCACTGGAGAGGGTTTACCCTGCTCAGCTCTTCCTAGTCTTTTCCTTCCCTTTTCTTTTCTTTTTCATCCCTCCTCCCTTCCCCACCTCTGCCTTTTCCCCTCTCTCTCTTTCCTTCTTTCTAGTAAGAAATATAGGTACAATGCTTGCCATTTTGTGAGAAACTAAGGCTCCTGGAGGGACACACTCATGCTCAGGTCAGGGCTTTAAGGTTCACAGGAGGGTTTTGACCACACACGTGTCTCTAATCCAGTGGTTTTCAATCTGTGGTCGCTACCCCTTCGCTGGTGGTATATCAGATATTCACCTTACAAATTGTAACAAATTGTAACAGTAGCAAAATTATGGTTATGAAGTAGCAACCAAATAATTTTATGGTGGGGGCCACTGCAACATAAGGAGCTGTAGTAAAGGGTCACAGCACAAGGAAGGTTGAGAAATGCTGTTGTAGTCCCTGTTAATCACAGTTGTGCTGTGTCTCAGTATAACTGCCAGAACCTGTTACTCTGTATTTATTAAGGGCCACCAACAGTGGGGGCACTTCACACTTCATCTAACCCTTACAAATGAGAGAACTGACCAGGGGGGGATTATATAACCTGTCCAAACTTCAATAGTGGGACTCAGGAGAAAGGTGTGGATTCAGGCTCTGCCTCCCAGAGAAGATAGGTTTTATTAGATTTTGGCCAGGTTTAGGCTTGTGCTGACATTAGGGGCTTGGTAAGTCTTTGTTGCTGGGATGGGGTGTATCCTGGGACTTTCTGTTGTCAGGTGCCCTGTAGAACATTGAGCAGTACTCCTGGCCTTAACCTACACGATGCCAGTAGACTTTACCCCCAAACTCCCAACAATCCAAAATGTCTCCAGATATTGTCAAGTGTCCTCTGGGGAACTATATCTCCCTCGTCCCCAACTTGAGAACCGCTGGTCTGCCTGTGGGCAAGGAAGCAAGTGTGCCACATTTTCAACAGCTGGGTGCTTCTGCTTTTTGCTAAGGGGTGTGGACCCTGCCGCTGCCACTCTGGCTGCCTGCTCCAGATGGCCTGGCAGAGAAGGGAGCATATTTGCCCAAGGGAGGACCCGGGACCTGTGTCTGCTCTGTTCTTCCCACTTCCCCTCCCCTGCTTCTTCTCCCATGCCTGCGCACTGGGCCTGCAAATTTCCATCCCTTTACCCCCTTCCTGGCCCCTGGCCTGTCTGTCAGCTGCAGTCTCCACAGCTGGCCAGCTCTGGGCGAAGGGCAAATATTTACAGCTCTGAGGCTCACAGAGGACCGCTCAGGCGCACAAAAGACTGGTGTGAGCTTGCAAGTCACCCAAACAGAGGGTTGAGCTTGCTTTTCAATCAGGCGCCAGGCTCCTTCGAAGGCTTTCCCAAGTGTCTCTTGTTTATGCTGTCATCTGGGCTTCCTGTGTCGTTTTCCGAGTGATGCTTATTTATAAATAAGCCATTCACTCCTTCTGAGTTCATACAACATTCACTGTTGAGATCGTTTATTATTTCTTCTTGCCTTTTATTTTCTTTCTCCATGTTTGATAAACTCTCTCTCTTAGAGCAAAAAAACCCAAACCAAACCAAAACAAAAAAAAAACCTGAATCAAAATTGCGGCTGCGTTTTGGAGCACTGTAGGGTAAGTGGGGCAGAGAATCTGGCATATTAAGTTTAGGAATAAGATGTTGTCTTTTGAGAGACAGAAAACTCTATCCTGAAGTTGGAGCTCTGCTCAGCACTTACATGGACCTTTGTGCCAGGCTTGGGGACAGCCAAAAATGTCCTGGTCCAAAAGCTGTCCCAGCTGGCTTCTCTCTGGCTTTAACCCTTAGCTAGCCTCAGCTCAGGTCTTAGGGAATCTTACTCCTACTGTTCCCAGGTTAACCCTCTGTGGCCTTTGCTGAGAGGGTCAGCTCTTCCTGTGTAGGCTATAACCCCTCCCATTGGGAGCTGTTTAAGGATTTGTGTATTTCATGGGGCCAACTTTCTGTCTCTTAGGTTCTCTTTATCACTTTCCAGAGGCAGAAGGATTTAGGTTGCCTGGAAACTCTCAGATACAGAATTTTTATTTCATATTCTTCTAAATCCCAGTGTTTGTTTCTCTGTTGTAAACTGAAGCATATAATAAGACTTGCTTCACAAACAATCTCCATATTATCTTGAGATTCAGTTTTTGACAATACCTGAGCACCCCAGATCTGGTCAGACTGTACCATGGGGTTTGCTCTAGTTAAAGTGTTACTAGTGCTTTCAGACTCCCAGTGTGCTAGGAACCCTTGGAGAATGTGGGCAAAGACCCATATTCCACATTCTCACCCACTGGACGGTGTCAGGGACCCAGAGTTTTGTACCTGTGTACTATCAGTGAACTACATCCGCAATCCTATTTTATGAATTTTTCCCCTCTGTGCAGTGTTGCTAATGGAATCCAAAGCCTTATAAATGCTGGGCAAGTATGCAACCACTGAACTAATTCCTACCCTTCAGATCATTGTCCAAACATTTTAAGATGAGGACGGTATTTGAAAACTGACATCGACGGCAGTGATCTAGGGAGATACCTCTGACTTGAGGCCACATCTCTGTGTAGTAGGGCCTGGCATGGGTGCCATACTCCAGTTAAAGAGATTTACTTCCACCCTCAGTTTCCTCCTCTGACCTACCTACCTATTAGTGTGAGCAGAAACATTCTAGAACACACTCAGTTCTGCTCTCTGGCAAAGGAGAAGCCCATGGCAAAGCTTCGGAGTCATCGAGAAACTCAAGACTCGTTCCTCTGCCTTCTGCCCTCCTACCCCCTGTGTCCAGTCAGTCATGGCATCCTGTGAATCTTATGTCTTAAACCTGTCTTGCACCTACATATTCCCTCTTCTTCAGGTCATTCAGACAATCTTCTCTCACAGTCAGAGGTCCTCCACTTCAGCTCAGCTAGCATTTGCACTAGCTGATTCGTGCTGTGCTTATGTCACGAGTGGCATGACACGTTCTCATGTCTACCACCCTGAAAACATCTAGCTAGACTTTAAGCTTAATTGTCATATAACTATGACTATCTAGTCTTCAACCTCATCAGTAGTTTAGTTGGGAGAGCAGCAGTCCCCTGCTCTGCGACAGTCAGATCTACCTGCGGCTACTCCGCAACGAGGAACAAGACCAGCCTTTCCTTCAACCACCGCCACCCCAACATCATCTGCTGCCTGGACCGGCAGTTCTGCCCTATACCTTTTTGTTTCACGTCATTCCTTACCTAGCTCTAGCAATAACTTCTTATGAATGTAAATTTCATCTCACTCTCCATTCTTTCCTTGCCTTCGGTGGGGCGGCAAATGGTTCTGCAGACTGCATCCCACTGTTGTCTACCTGCTGGTGTTCTCCTTTCTCTTGACTTCACTGTTGTCTGAGGGCTTTGTGGGTAGGCCTCCAAGCTTCTAACTATCCCTGAGCTTTTGGATCTGCTCTCTTCTCTTCCTGGAATGGTGTTTCCAATCATGTTTCACTAGGAAACCTTCTCATTTTCTACCCCTCTCCTCTTGCCTCTTGCCTACACTTAGGTTTGTTCCTTCGCAAATAACTTACTTCCTATTCTTTTCCATCTTGGTCCAGCATCACTACATCCAGAAGCTAGGTTTCTCTGATTTTATAGATGATATCTAGTGTCCTAGGGCTCTCCCTTGTCCATGGAATTTATGCTAGTTATAGCTCTCTAATTAGAAGGGTCTGTCTGGTTGAGAACTGTCTCCTTCCTGTTAGAATCCTCCTGTGTGCCTTGTAGGCCCTTCATGGGCACTTTTACCAGCCATTAAAAAACAAAAAACAAAACAAACAAACAAAAAAAAACCGTTCAGGTTGCTCATGAAGAATAGAGTTGTGTTACAAACAATACATTTGCCTATGTCATCCACCCCTCAAATTGTTTCCAGGTTTTTGGGAGATGTTGTTTTTCTTCTATGAGATCCACCCAGATCAAGTTGTATAAAGCCTTAAATCCCTGAAGCTGTTTTTGGCCATTTAGAAGTGGAGATAAGTTAATTTAGCAAATACTTGTATCAAAAAGTATTCCAGATGTGTGAAGGCTTTGAAATCAGTCTATACTGTGTTTGCTATTGGCTGTTCTTTGCTGCTGACAAGTGTTAGCAAATAGCCATTCCTTGGTGTGTTAAACAAAACAGCCTCTTTCAGCTGAAAGAAATGTGGGCTGACAGTTGTATTCTGTCTCAGTGATTTATAAAGAAGGTATGGATTTGGTTTACAGACATATTAGCTATACTGGAGTCAGTGTGTATAACTGGATAGTTGGGTTTGGAAATCCTCCTGAGACTTATGTCTGAGTGGTTCTTTTAGTGTTTGAGGTGATGCATGCCTCTCTGGGTAAGTATTTAGCAAGTGAGAATCTGTGTGTCAGGTAGGTATCACTGTACCAGAACCCAGAATGCTTAAAAGGAAAGAAAAGCATCCAGCTGGTTTCACTAGCTACTGACACCTCAGAGTACCGTGTAGCATCTTGAAGCATCACCTTCATTGCATAGGCTTCTCCAGCTGGCCTTCTCATTTTTCATGGGTAGATTGTAAAATGTTATAAGCCAGAAACTGGGGGGATAGCCCGGCTAGTAAAATGCTTGCGGTGTAAACATGAGGACCTGAATTTGAATCCCCAGCACTCATGTAAAAGGTAAACACAGCAGTGAACACCTACAATGCCAGCATGATGGAGGCAGAGACTGGAGAATCCCTGGTGTTTGCTTGCCAGCCAGCCTAGCTGAATTGATGAGCTCCAGAGTAAATGAGAGACCTGTCTCAGTGTGTGTGTGTGTGTGTGTGTGTGTGTGTGTATAATAGAATATATACAGTATATACATGCACGTATATACATATATGTGTGTATATATACATGTAAATGTGTATGTATAGATATAGAGAGATACATATATGGTGAAGAGCAATTGAGGAAGACAGCAGACATTAACTTCTGGCCCCCACATACATGAACACATACTTGCATATACCTGCACACACACAGAAACAGGTATACACATTGTACATACAAAGCAAAATGAAACAACAACAGATAAACAAAACAAAAAATACTGCACCCAACCAGAAACAGTCTAAATCAGTCTGGATAAAGCTGAAAGGCTAAGTGCAAAGCTGCCTCTAAACCTTGTGTTTCCTGACTTCAATCTCATGCACTTTTATCAGAATAAGAATACTTTATCCAATACCAATTAGTTACTCCTGAAATCATATACATATAAACAATCCTAAGTAGACCCAGCAGGTTGTATATGCATACATCCATATATTTAACAATAATAGTCATGGAAAAGGGGGCCATGAATTTGAGAGGAAGAAGGGGACATGGGAGGGGTTAAAGAGGGAAAAATGCAATTATATTTTAATTTAAAATGTAAAAATAAGCATAGTTTGTTGTTGTACTTAAAAAAAAACTCTTATTAATGTTTCTTTTATAATTTTCTCCCTACTCCATCCCAATCCCTTCCAACACCCCAAAACCAGGTAGAAGGGAAAAAAGGTTAGTGGAGACAGGGGGCAGAGTTCTCTCTTCTACTTCCCACTGGGAAGGTTTGTAGGACTCTTTTGGGGGAAATACCAATATCAGTTGTCCAGAAATCCAGAACTACAGGTAACCAGCAAATCAGCAAACAGCAAATGCAGCAGCAGCAGCAAACAGTCTTCCCCTAAGCAGCTGCACCTTCTTTCTCTGGGATGTCATATTTATAACCCTCAAAGTCCTCAGAATTCAACTAATTCCACCTGGCAAAGACCATGCTCTGCATGACACACTTAACACGTATGGACAAACTAAAATCCCCAACTTGGAATTTTAACAAAAACATGTTTACATATCATAAACAAAAACTTCCACATCATTTCCTTTGTTTAAAAGAAATTTGCCTTTTCCCTCTCATTAGTAAACTATATGCAGTATGAATTATGAGAATTATCAGGTAAGAGCACATTTACAGTGTCCAGTCAATTGGTATTTGGCAGTCTTGGAAAAAGTATTCCACTATCTATCCTACCCTGGTGAGTCCTAAGTTCTGTACCCAAACCACTTTCTTATATCTACCAACCTGAAAACATCTATCTAGACCTTAGCTTAATTGTGGTAAAGCAATGACTTTCTAATTTTCAACCTCCTCAATAGTTTATCATTGTAAGAAGTGCTTTTCCTGGAGTCCACAGAGGCTTTCAAAGGACTGTAGTCATCTGTGCCTAGCACCACAGAAGCTTAGCGTGTGAATGGAGTCTTCTAGTTCATCCTCAATGAGACCTGTACACTCCTATTGTAGATAGGATCAGAGCCTGGAAAGTTGAGTACCTTACCCACTATGTGCCCCTGGCTCCTCCTACAGCTTGTTCTCTTCTCTTCCAACCCATGGATTTCACCTCTTGAAGTAATTGTCATGGTCACAGATCCTGTGCAATGCATCGGGAGTACAAAGCAAATCAGAATTTGGCTATCAAAGACACTTAGGTAAAATAGACAAAAAGAAATACAGTGATAGTGTCTGGGATGCTGTGGGTATACTTTGTTTCTTCCATTTTTATCCAAGCTATTTTAAGAGGAGTTTATAGTGGGAAGTAGATAAAATCCTTCCAAATATATTCTGCTGTTCAGTTCCTCATGTCCTTGTATCCCAGCTGCCAGGTACTGTGGTGGACTTTGTTACAAAGGCAAAATTGAGCATCTTTAAGTCAAAGGAGTAGTCAGACACCTACTTGTGAATTGAAAACACCGCTAACTCTTATTATTTGCCTACCCAAGATTTGAATCTGTCGGGCCACCATTCTCCCCCTGCCCCTGGTAATGGTGCCCTAATAAGCTAGTTCCAATAAGAAAAGGATTGGTATAACACAATGATTACTCTTGTAAAGAAAATAACTAACAGATGGGCTTGGGTGGCCATCTTTTTCACCCATGCCATATGTGTAATTACCGGTGTGTAACAGGGCAAAGGCAGTGTGTAACCTTGGTATGAGTGTAGCCTGAAGCAACCACAGCCATGGGAACTGGGGTTGGATGTGCCAAGATGAAATCCGTGGCAGACAGTTCACCCTGTTTGCTAGCAGCTCTTTTCAGGTGCTCATAGCTCCACTGCAGGAACACAGAGAGACAGAGTCCTATCAGGTTGACAGTCCAGGCTGAATGCAAGTTTCCCAGAGTAGAGCTAGTGTGAGATGGCTAACAGATCTTAGACATTGAGGTCTAAAGGATCTCATGTGTCTTCTCCCTGATGTTCAGGGACTCTGAGAGGAACTCGCAGTTCCTATAAACAGGAACATAATGATTTTACAGCTGTTCAGTGATGCAGACTTTGCTTTCTGTAATTTGGCAAAGAAAATGCTTTGGGGTGGGTTTTTGGATGTTTAAATGCAACAAACAAACAAAACAAACCTCATACCATGGTACTCAGGATGCTATGTGAGGAAGATCACATTCAAGACTTGTCCTTGAATTTCACAAATTCTTAACCACCTTGTCTTAGTCCACTTGAATTGCTGTAACAAAAATGCCATAAACTGAGTAGTTTATAAACACTAGAAATTGGTTTCTTGTGCTCTGGAGTCTGAGAGGCCAGCCCAAGTACATGAATGTGACACATTCAGTGTTGGGTGAAGGGCTGGGGCAGCCTTGGTTCACAGACATTTTTATTGTTTTGTTTTTCTATGCCTATATAGTAGAGGCAAATTCTGGGGGCTCTTTTGAAGGCACTAATCCCTAAACATATTTCAATATGCCTCCCCCTCTTTCACTGATATTATCATCCTTGAGTCTTACTATTTTAACTAACGAAATTTTAAAGTGTGTGTGTGCATATATGTACAGGTGTGTGCAATGGGGAAAGGGTGTATAGTCTAGTATTATTCCTTGGGTTATGTCCACCTTAGTTTTTGAGACAGAGTCTTTGATTCCCAGTGTGGAACTTGGTGTGTATAGCAGGCTGGATGGCCAGATGATCCTAGAACTCAGCCAGTTTCCACATCCCCAGGACTGAGATTACATCTATGCACCACCACCCCTTGTGACACTCATATTGCTTGCAAGGCAAGCACATTACTGACTGAGCCACTTCCCAGCCTCCCAACGTCTGCATATTGAGGGCACACAACAGTCGCTCACAACATTAAGCACCCTCGGCGACACATTAAGGATGTCACACTTGAGGTTATAATGGTGGTGGTGTTTTTGTGTTGTGTTTGTTATTTCCGTGAATCATTGCTTATGAATAGTCACTAGAAAAGCAAATGAGTCAGTGGCAAAAAATAGAAATACAAATTTGAAACTTAGCCTATGGAAATACAAAATTAAACACTCAGGGATTTTGTAGTTTGTTTAAAGAATGTGGCAAACTTTTGAGAAGGACAGAAGTGAGAACTCTTTGTCTCTGTTACATTATTTTGCAAACACACATTGTTTGGCTTGCAGATGTGTGTGTGTGTGTGTGTGTGTGTGTGTGTGTGTGATTGTGTGTGTGTGTGTGTTTGTGTGTGTGATTCTGCAGAACTTACCCCCGCCCCCACAAAAGCCATCCTTTTGTCCCACATACCTGTCTTCCTGGGCCCTTCATCTCTTTCCATTCTCTTTACAACTGTCTTGGTAAGCCACACATCCTGCTTTTGTGCCCTTGGCTATTTCATCCAACTGAAACTTATATTCAAGTATCATCTCTGTGAACCCCCCTCTGCCTTAGGCTCAAACAGTGTCCCCTTCTGTTCTTCCTCCAAGAACCCTTTATTTCAACTGGAATTTGAATTACAAGGAGGCCTTAGTCTATGCTGCTTCATTGAGAATGGCAAAGTCTGAACTACAAAGAGGACAAAAGCCTTCGAGTGTAGGGAGTGAAGACATCCCAAGCCCTTCCTTACAGAATTGCTGGCAGACAGCTTGGCTCTGTCTTCGGGTCCCTCCAACCCCCAACTCTGCAGATTCTTTGCTTGGCGACAGCCAGATACACAGCACTTTCATGTCACTAGTCAACAGAGGGGCCTGTTTCCCAGCTGTGTGAGCCTCAAGTAACTTTGCTAATCTGAAGCCGAGAGGTGTCCTGTCATCCCAGACAGCCTATTGGTCAATAGGTCTGTCAGTTCCATTTTCCCTATACCCACCGGGCAATTTTCCAGTTCAAGCATGCCCTATCCCAGGAACCCACAACTGCACTGAGCCAGAAACAACCATCACTTGGCAAAAAGGAGTTTTAGAAAGAGTTCATCGTGGCAGCGGCAGGGATGGAGGCTGGAAGAGCCGTGGTAATCGGTGATGGCCCGAGTCCAAGCTTCTGAAGTCAGAAAAGAGTGACAGAATGAGATTGAAATACATAGGGAGTTTGTCCCCAGAGGGCAGGTCACACTCTTCGGTGCTGAAAGAGCAGGCCATGGGAGAGTGTCTTTCAGACAATCAAAGTGGAGCAACACATCACTTAACGAGATGATCTGAGAAATGTGTTAGGCCGTTCTATCCCACAAGAACATCATAAAGTCCGTTTACCTAGGCTGGTGCTAGGGCACAGCACCACAGGGAACCACTCATATGTGTGGCTTGTCTTTAAGTGAAAAATCATTGGGTTAAAAAAACAAAACAAACAAAAAACACCAGTAAGAGGTTCATGGCCGTACATGCAATATGTGACTTCCACCCTGAAGTTTCCTTCCCTCCCCAAATTCTTAAATAGCTGGCTGTGGAGCTGAAAGCCGGGAAGCTGAGATTTCAGATGATCCAGTAGGTCCACCTTGGAAGAGGGTAGTGATGTATATTTTAAGCAAAGTCAACTTTATGTTACTGGGAAGTAAGCTTCTTTTTCTGCTTATGGCCTGCTGTCCTGGACCCTCTGGAGGTTCATGCCTTTGGTTGAGTCTCTATAGATATAGGCCCTACTCTAAGGTTAATCTGTCTCCATTCTCTACCTTAAAGATGTGAGGCTTTCCCAAGGAGACCTACGTCACACTAGAACCCGGGCTGATATGACTGGATACGCTAGGGTGGACAGAGTTCTAGAATGGCAGTAGCATGTCAGTGGTGTGTTAGATCTGTCTGTCCAGCTACAAGAAATAGCAGTGTCACTGGGTACCTTAATGACTTGTTTTACTTTTCTACATATACTGCAGTGGAATTCTCCTCTGTCTATTGGGTCTGGGAATACCTCCCGGTAAAGCGACATGGGAACTGTTACAAAGCAAATCGACAGCTGAAGGCAAAGCTCCTAAACAAAGCTCTCCTCACTTCTACCTGCTGCTGTTTTCCTTCTCTTACTTTCTTCTCAACCTTAAGACCTGGGATCTGGTGGGACTTGGTGCTGTGTGGAGTGTGCAACCGTCCCTAAGCACTCTGCCTCCCCTCTTCCTTCTGCCTCCACAGTTCGTAGTCACGCTCCTAGTTTCTTGGGCTTATGCAGGTGCAGGTGTCATCTGCTTTCTATCCCCTATGCTCCCAGGGCCATCTCCCTCTCTGACTGGCAATGTCTTTTGTCACATTGCTATTCTGCTGTCCCACAGCCCACTATGTTGTCTGCCAGTCTAATCTGTGCTCTGCCCAGAGTCCGAGCTGCTTCCTTATATTTCTCACCATATCTGCCCTCTTCAGTGTTAAATATGTCTATCTGGTACTTTTTCCATCAGTATTCTAGAATTATTTTTCCAGTCTTAGAAAAAGAAGATACACACACACACCAAAGAATAGTATTTTCTTTTTCCATTTATTTTTAAAATTTATTTTAGGTGCTAGTTCTCCAAGCTTACCTTAATATTGACTACGCTATTCTCCACTGGATGGGTTTAGGGGAAGAGTGGCTGATGCAGTTAAAAAAACATCCCAGCTTCAGTGATGAGCCAGGTCCATCTCAACATTCAGCCTTGGTTGTCTTGAGTATTTGCTATTGGCCAGTATAGTTACATGTATCCTTATGAGGCATTACCTGTATCATCTAATATCATGGTACCCATGGCTTTAGAAGAAACTATAATTCCTTACTGTGGATCAGGAAAATGACCTCAAGTCATGACTTGTTAGTGGAAGATTTTACCTAAGGTGCTGTTGGTGTTAGGGGCATCATACTCACAGGATATACCAAGCTATGAAGAACATACTCAGTCTTCTCAGTTACTATTTTAAAATCCAGTATGTCCATTAGACTTTAAAGGCTGCCTTATCACGTAAATCAGAGGTATCCAACCTTTTGACATTGCAATAGTGTGGGAGCACATTGTGGCTATCCTGAGAAGAACGGAGCCCTGAAATGGCAGGTTGACATACCTGGTGCGGATGGATTTAGGATATGGTGCAAACATTTACAACCATCGTCCCACAGAGAATACAGGTGCTGAAGTTTCGCAGACCTCGGTTCTAGTCTTCAGGCTCCCACTTTTCTATTTAACCTTGAGCCTGTGTGTGATTGTCCCTGAGCCTAAATTTCTCCAGCTGTGATGTGCTAATGTAATGTGTTGCGGCAGGTGTGTTGTTTAATCAGCTGTTCACATAAAGTAGAACCCTTCCCCATGTCTTATCCCCATGTTGAATTTTGGGGGGAAATGCACAACATGGCTTGTGATAAACCCCTAAATGATCCAGTCCTGCTTAAATATTCTTTTAAATAAAAGCTACTACTGTAGTGTCAGGAGGGCAGCATGGGTGAGCATTCTTATGATCCCCCCTGCATACCTCTCTTTGGTTGGTGAAATATATGAATGGAAACCTTTGCTACAACTCTTTTCCAGGAACAGATTACACAGTTTTTTTTCAGAGGTGGATGTCCATAGATCCAATGTGTTGTGTGGCATTTGGTGTTGAAAACCAAAATTTGTACTTCATCCACAAAACTGAGCGAGTGAAGGCTGTTGGAAAGAGAGTGGGAAAGAAAAAGCAGGATGAAGCACATGGGAAGAGCATTAGGTTGGGAAATGAAAGAATCTGACTCATGCCAAGGTTTGTCTTAGCCAGCTCAGCCTCCCTGCTGAATCCTCTGCACGTTAGCTTGCTGCTGTGACTCAGTCCTAGGTGATGCATTGCCATCTGAATCCAGTCTGGGCAGCAGACTAGTACAGGGTGGTTGTGAGGTATCCTTTTTTCTACCCATGGATTGCCTCTGGCAAGGAAGTATAGGCTAACTTGATTGTTGGGAAAGGCTCTTTGCGAGCTGCCATTGGGCTGAGGAATATTGTGTATCTGGCATGGCTTTCTTAATCCTTCAAAACATACCCAAAGCCAAGTCTCTGGGCACCTCAGATAGCATTCTTTGAAGATCTCAGGATTTTGTTCTGTTTCTCTATCCTGGGCAAGCCTTCCTACAGTGAATCCCTTTCCTGGAACTTTAGCAGTTAATGCATTTAGATGTAGTATATATTTTTCAGACCTGTATAGAATTACCTTATCCATGTTATACTGAAACAAAGCAGCGTGTAGATGGATAGAATTGGAAGGTTTTCATCTAAATACAAGCTCAACCTAGTATTAGTTCATTGATAGGTAACAACTTTGGGGCAATCTTCTACCTGTATCGGGAGGATGGGAATGGTGTCAGTTTATAAAACTGTGTGGATTAGTAAACGAAAAAAAACACTTCATTTTGAGTATAGCTTCTGGCAGATAACAAGAATTGAAAATATTAGCTGTTACCACTGGAAATGCAGCATAATAAAATTCTTTGCCTTTTGCCTCTCCTCCTATTCCCCTCTCTCTCTCTCTTCTTCCCTCATTCCCCTTTCTCTCCTCTCTCCTCCCTTCTCTTCCTAGTTTGCTCCCTCCCTTTGTCCCTCTCTTCCATCTCTCTTCATGATTCTCACACAGTACATCTGAAAGTAAGCTTTGTGTTCATGTGATCATGCATTCTTTGTACACCATTTGAGATTGTCAGGGCACAACCATCTGCCTTGGATTAGCATGGAACTGTACGATTTCCATCCCTGATTGCTATGAAAGCCAGGCATGTAAGCCATGTAAGATAACTTGTTCAAAGTACCATGGATTTCTAACTTTTCACCCATCTAAGAGAGCACAGTAAGAAATGAACTTAGTGGGTTTCCAGTGTCCAATACAGAATGCCGGAAACTGCCTCACTAGAAAAACATTTGAAGCTGAGTTAGTGAGCTTAATGTGAAATGTCACAGAGCAAGAGGTAACAGTTTGTACATGAGATTACATCTATTTTTACTGTTCTCCTATCACTTAAGAGGTGCCTGGCATCTCTGTCCCTTTTGGCTGCCTGAGTGATATGACCCAGGTGACTTTGGCTTGTTGGATTTAAGGGCATCATGACATCCAGCTCTCCCCAGCATGTTTTGTGCTAAGGGATCCTATATTTCACACGCATCAGACAGTAATGGCTGTGTGGAAAATAACCTTCCCTCTTTGTGGCATGATTCAGGGTTTTGTGTCTTCACTCCACACTTTGCATCTGACAATTTCTTACACACACTGCCCCCACCCAAGTCTCCCAAACAGAGATGACATATTGACAGGCCATTGCATGTGCTCACACTTCCGAGAGGATTGCCATTTGACCCTCTCACAATGTGACATGAATGCTGTCCTTGAGAAGCATAGAGAAACAGAGTGGCCGTCTAGACAGCCAGCGTCCAGCGTTCCACTCTAAAGAAGGCTGCATCTGTAGACCAAGGAGTCATTGATAATGAATGATTGGGGGCCTGTCTGGATACCTCCAGACATTCTTCTGTGGTCATCCCAGACCGAGACAGTATCCAGGCATGTCTGCAAGGTCCTAAAGGCAGGGCTGAATTTCAAGAAGTTTGCTTGGTTGAACTTCTCAAGAGAGAGAGGGAAAAAAAATTTTTTTAAAGCAATCAGTTCAATAGTCCTAAGTGTCTTTGTATAAGAAGGAAAGGCGACCCTCAATTTCCTGTTTGTAAATCAATATCTCATTAATTTGTTGTCTTGCAGGGTGAAGAGACCAAGAGCCTGACTCTTGTCCTCCATCGGGACTCTGGCTCCCTGGGGTTCAATATCATTGGTGGCCGGCCCTGTGTGGTACGTTTCTAAAATGTGTTTTTCTTTTCTCTGTGAAGGCTGAAAGAGAGGTTGAGGTCTTAGGATGAGGACTGCACACTCAGCTAGGTTCATTCTCTTGTCTGTCTTTAGGTTTTTGTGCATCTGACTTTTCATGCTCAAGGATTTTCAGGTTAACCAGTATCATGTGCCTGAATTTTTTTTTTTATTCTTGTTTTACAGCATCAGCCTCATAGTATCTCTCTTTCAAACTATTGACCTTTCGGGTTGCCTCACTGATTGTGTAGCAGGAGGGCTGAATGAAGTTGTGTGACTTAGATATAGCTAGAAATGGGTGACCACTTACCTCCCTACTGAGCTAGATTGTGGGCTCCCTATGTGGAACTAACACCTTGAACTATGTTCCCAGTCTTGGCATTAAGCACGGGCAAGGTTCAATTCCTTCCCCTTGTCTTGCCAGGTCAGCTCTCTGAGCACTCCATTCCTCAACGGCCCCTCCTCTAGACAGAAGAGGCCAAATTTCCCTCTGCCAGCTTAGCTTTGAGGAAAATGTCTTCAGGAGGAGGTCTGGGGGGTGGGGCTGAATAGCAAGAGATGCTTTTCAGGCTCTCCTCATTCCAGAAGAATTAACTAAGTGCCTACTGTCACTTTTTCTGTTCTAGCACTGACCATTTCCTTGTTTACCAGCTAAAAATAGCTCAAGCAAACAAGATTTGCTCATTCAACAAATACATAGTGAGCACGATTACTTGCTAGGGACTGATAGGTCCAGTAGAAGCCAAGGAGACTGAAGTCCTGTAGTTATAGAGAGTGATTCCTGGGTGGGGTTGGGGTGGGGTTGTCAGGCACAGAACAAGTGTACATGTTAGCCATATAATGGAAGAAGTGTGACAGAAAAGGGAATGAAAGGACAGAAGCAAAGGACATCATCAGTGGTGGTCAGAAAAGCCTATAGGGGACAGTCTGTGAATTCTGCAGTAGGAGAAGGTGCCCACTCTGTACAGAGGGGTATTATCCCAGCCACTCTCCTGGAGCTCACATCGTTAAGGAAAGACTGAAGGAATGGGAGAGGACCACGCCACTAGAGATGTCCTGAAGAAGGAGGCATCCAAGATAAGGGCCACTGAACTGAATTCTGAGAAAAGGATAGAACTTTGCTCAATCAAAGGAACATTTAGGTTTAGAGACAGCCTTTTGGTATGAATCTGCTTTATCCTAGAACACGTGATCTTCTCGCCTCAGTTCTCTGAGTGCTGGTTTTCTACATATGCACCACTGTGCCCTGGTTTGTGAGCTGTGTTTTATCTGCACACACACACATACACACACACACACACACACAGAGAGAGAGAGAGAGAGAGAGAGAGAGAGAGAGAGAGTTTTCAAAATATTTGAAGATCACTAAAATAGAAAACAGTAGATTTGGCAGTGCTTGCAAGACCTAGAGTAGGGACAGGGGTAGGAAGGATTTTGGGCAACTAGACATAATCAAATGATTAGAGTTGAGGGATGTGCAGAGAAGTGATCAAAACGAGTTGCAGTCATGCTGGGTCTGGAGTTGGAGATAATGTGGGCAGTGGCTTATTCCACTGTGTTTTCACTCAAGGGGAGTGACGGGAGATTTATGGTGGGATTCCTGGAGCTTTTAGCCAAAACCACAGTTTCAAAAACAAGGTTTTGTTTTTAAAAACTGACAGCCTTGTCAGAAACGATATGTAGGAGATAAAATGATGAACGTCATCTGTCTGAGACAACCGTTTTAAATATTGGGTGGGGGCAGCAACCCTTCCCACTTACCCAAACCAGGGGAATGAGCTCATCTTTTCGGAAATCTTACCAAACTGGAGAACAAGTGAGGCTGGAGCTCTTCTGTTTTCTGTAGTTGGTGATGACCCCAGGCTGTGTGCCATGGGGTTGTTCTGATCTAGTCCCTTGAAGCCCTGGCTTTGGGAAGGGGGAGGGAAACAGGCAGGCCTCAGTATGTAAGCATTTGACCTCAGCTAACAACAAAGAGGGGCTTGGATCTGTGCCAAATTATAAGAAAGACATATTTGTAATGGGGGAGGGGGAAGGGCATCCCTCAGGGGTATTGCTAGGGCCCAAGACCAGCATGCACAGCACCCTAAAGGGCAGGGGGGGGGGGGGCAGTAAGAAAGCATGTAAGTCACTGAGCACAGAGGACAGATGGGATTCCCTTTCATTGAATCTGTGATGCTGCTGCTCCCTCTGTGCACCTTCTGCTGTCAATTTTAAACAACCCCTGTAAACCAAGATCCACTCCACTTACTAGATGTTTCAGAAGCTTCTCCGGCAGACAGAGCCTGAACTAGGAAGACCTTTACTCTGCCCTAGGTGGAACCACATCAAAGCCCAGCGTTTGCAAAATCTTGGTGTGGAGAGGCACTTGTATGGGTGGCGATTGCTGAGAAACCCATTACACTGTGTCCTCAGGGCTCTTTGGCAGCCACACCCTAGGAGGGGTGAAGTATGCCAACTTATAAAATAAGGGGCCATGCCTCCTCCCTGGGAAGGTGGCTTCTACTTTTCAAAGTATGTGTATATGTGTGTGTGTGTGGTATATGTGGTAGACATATCAAACATCAGAAAACTAGAAAGAAGTTTCATTCCACATGGATGTGTTTCCTATAGCGTTGATTGCAAGTTTTCCACTTAGCAGAAAAAGCATATAAAAAATTAAATGTATTCTGCACTTCACTGGGATATGTGGCAGGTCTCTGAGTACACAGAAAAAAAGCCGATCTGAATTCCAGGCACTGGCAGGTGTCTTTAATCCCAGCACTCAGAGGCAGAGGCAGGAGGATCTCTGGGTTTGAGGTCAGCCTGGTCTACAGAGTGAGTCTTAGTCAAATCGGAGATAACCAAACAGGCATACATGTTACCAGGTCTGGAAATTGAAAGAAGTGCAATTGGTGACCGTGCTTCCCAAGGAGTTCCTGTGAGATGCTTGGTTGGGCTGAAAATAGGCTAGCCCAGGGACTCTGACATCAGGACTGTCATTGCACAAGTCTATATGCAATGATGTCAGCCAAATCACATCACTTATTTCTCAATTCTCATGTCCCTTAAGAGGCAGTAGCTGGTGAGGTATATCCTGTCACTTAAGCTTGGACAAGTGTATTTTATATCTGGGTACTCCTGGGATGAAAGCAACCCTTCTTGCTTTTCCTTGACTCAAGATAAAGAAACAAATCCCATGGTACATTAGTTCACCTTGATAAATAGATCTGACCTGAAGTATGTTTGAGGAAGAGCCAGAGAGACTAAGAAAGAAGACAGATACCCAAAGGAAGAATCTGGCTGTCAGGAATGGCTTCAACTTTTTTTTTATTTTGTTTTGTTTTTGTTTTTCATTTTTGTGTGCATGTATTCATGTATGTGTAGTTGTCTGTGTGTGTGTACACGTATGTATACCTATATATTACAGCCTGAGGACCACCGCAAAGTTTCCTTAATAACCAATCAATCGTTTTTATTTTTAACTTCAAAAGGACAGATCATATCGTCTGCAAATTATAACTTAATAACCAATTTGCTACATAGTCACTCTTATTCTTTGTGGGGGTTAGGTTTTCTTGTTTTTGTTTTTGTTTTTTTGCTTTGTTGTTGTGTATTTTGTTTTGAGACAAGGTCTGTCTGTGTAACCCTGGCTGTCCTGGAACTTTATGTGGAGCAGGCTGGCCTTGAACTCACAGAGATCCACCTGCCTCTGTCTCCCAAGGGCTGAGATTAAAGGTCTATGCCACCACTCCCAGCATTGCTTTTCTTAAACAGTCTGTAATACTTCGTGTTTTAGACACTTAAACACTAGTAGCAAAGTTATCTAGTTAAATACTCACGTGTAATTTGAAAAAGAGCAGAAGACTTTATGAACTTGCCTGTCATTGTGTAGAGACTTTGCTAATCTCTGTATCTATATAGTTCTGATTTTGGTATTTGTGCTGCTATTTTGTTTGTTTGTTTGTTTTGAGACAGGGTGTCACTGGCCTGGAAGGCATCGGGTGGAATAGGTTAGCTGGCCAGCAAGTCCCAAGGCTCTACATGTCTGTACCCACAGCCCTGGGATTACAGCCTAGTGCCCTTGTGCTTCCAGGCCCTGCTTCCTGCATGCCTGCATACGTGTCTTCAGGAGTTCCAGGGTATTGAACTCAAGTCCTCATGCCTATAAGACCGTGCATTGTTGGCTGACCTATCACCACAGCCTCCTCTTTGCACTTTCTGCATCCCAGCCTCACCCTTCACCACTGTCTTATACTGCAGTCCAGTGTAGGGTTTTCTCTTAGATCTTAGCTTGAACCTTCTTGCCTTCCTTTATAATAATTATTTAGGTGCAGTATAGTATTTTGCAAAGCAAACCGAAGCCCATCCTGCATTTCTTCTCTGGCCATGAAGTGTAAAGTGGGTAAATACAGACATGTCCTTTTCTTTTTTATGAGATGTATTGACATCTCCTCTGTGGGAAGTTCAACTTGCTTATGGGTCTTTGGCTATCCAGAGAGACTCTTCAGTTACATTAGTCAAAATGCCACGTAGACTGAAATGTTGGACCCTGTTTTATGAGCTTTCTTATTGGAAAAGAGTATTAAAGTTATTTTTCTAAAATGTGTTTGTTTTTCAGTTTGTCTGTTAATCGGGCTATCACACAAATAATCTAGACTCTATTATGTTATTCATCAAGCTTCATAGCATATAAACTGAGCAGTCATTATTTTTAACCCCCTAAGCCAGTCTGGTTTCCATCCATTGTACATCCCAGAGATACTTGCACTTTGTAGCCTCTCTGCTCCAGCGCCTCTCCAGATGTCTCTTGCACCATTGCCATGGCTGAATCCCCTACTTCCTCCTTTCTCTTCCTCCCCTGCCTGGCAGTAAGTGCAGCCCTAGTTTCTCCCCTATTGAAGCGATTAGCTGTAAGCTGCTTTATTGGCATATCAGGGGACAATTGGGAAGCAGTGTTTACACAACATTGAGACAGGAGATTCTCAGAACAAGGATTGCAACCAGATATGGGTTATACAGAAATCAGCATTTGAATTACACAATAGCCTTTTGCCTACATCAGAGAATTGCCTTTGAAGATCTTCTAGCCTCTATGAAACTGAGACAGGCTGCTTTTTAGCTATGTGCCTTTTGCATTCTCTAGTCTTTCTGCATTGAGGCTTTTCTCCTATGGGACGAATGACAGTAGTACTGCTGTGATTATTGTGAGAATTAAGTAATGCACATGCTTGCTGTCTCACGAAATTTTCATTTCCTCAGGAAATAGAAACACTTGTGCATCTTTTTCCTGTGATGCTCATGTAGGAAGCTGGACTGCAAAGTAGGCATGAATGAGGGTGCTAAGAAAGAAAAGGTGCTTGTGGCTTCTTGGCTGGTGAAAGGTTAGTGTGGGCAGAGTGCTGAGATGGTAGGCAGTGATGCCTCCTGAAGAGAGCAGACCTCATACAGCACCCATGCCAGTGCTGACCCACCTTCTAAGAAAGCATTGGCAGAAATCAGGTGGCACTTAGGGCTCTGTCTATGACATGTGGAGATAGAGGGTGGATAGGCACTTAGTGCTTATGTTAGCTTGGGGCATTTGCTTTGTTCTGGCATATATAAAAAAGAAAGAGACCAAGAAACAGACATAGAAAGAATATTATAGCATATATAATACAAATTATATTAATATATTACATCGTGTAGCATATATATGTGGAGAGAGTGACAGAGACAAAATTAGACACAGAAAAGACAAAGGAAGAGATATACAGAGAGATAAAGAGATAGAAACCAAGATGGAGAGTAAGAGCCAATGAGAGAGAGGTGTTAGTCATAGGGAGCAGCTGTAGAATGCATCTTCTCAGCCTTAGTTATTTTTCTTTAGAAGAGTCTCCATAACCCCTCTCACCTACTTTCTCTTTCCCCCCTTTCCCCTCTCTTACTAACTTTCCCCTCTCTCCTCCTCTCTGTTTCCCTCTACTCCCCTCTCTCCATCTCTCCTTCCTGTTTGAAGAGGGAAATGTTATATTTTCACAGTAAATTTGGGCCATGGTATTTTTGTATACTCATATAGAAAGCATTATTAGAATAGATCTTCTGGCATTGTGGGAAGGAATGTCTCATGATGCTGGTTAGGAGTTCTCTAGGGTGTCCTCTGCCTCCCTTTCAAGACATCTTGTTTTATTGGCCTTTTGGGTAAGATCAAGTATATTATCAGATGCTTTTGTTTGGAAACAGCACATGCTTGTGCCATGTAATTTAAAAATCCCATCTGTTAATCACTAGAACTTTCTAAACACTTGGAGAGGGCTCGTTGCTGTGCTGTGTAGAAAGAAGTTTGTGAATAAGCTGGGGCCAGGAGGAGTAGTTGGATCCTTTTCCAATCAGAGAACGAAGGGACTTTGAGAAGTGAGCTAACTTCTTTGTTTTTATTTGTAAATATCTCCTTTCATAATTAGATTGCATAGTGGTCCCCAGTGGCAGTTGTCTGTGTAGGTAACAAGTCAGGGAAGTGTCTAGTGAAATCTCAGGACAGTCTCTGGAAGGCTATTCACCAGTGTTTGTCCTTTGTACAAATTGGACTCAGTGTTCAAACTGCTAAGGATTCTACCTTAGGTGTCTGTGAGCACAAATGTTTCAAAATGCAAAATCGTAGGTTATCACACCCTGCCCACTGTTCCTAAGCTTGTTCAGTCTGGAGCAACAGGGCAGTGTGGGAAGTGTGGCTTAGTTGCACCTTTAGCAGGGAAGAAAAGGGGGGTGGAGGACAGGAAAGAGAGAAAAGAGTGAGGGAGGGGAGAAAAGAAAGGAAGGGACTGAAGAATGGAGAGAAGAGGGGAAGGATGGAAAGAGGAGGGAGAGGGCAAAGAGAAAGGAGGAGGTAATGGAATGGAAAGTGGGAAGCAAGGGGAAAAGGAAGTAAATGGAAATGAAAAGAAAAGGATCCAGCCGCGGGTGTAAGAGTGGGCTTGGTGTGATCCTGCTTATGTGCAGGAAGGGGAGCAGACTTGTGGTGAGGAAGGTGATGCGTTAAAATATTTTGGACAGAATGCACGTGCTGAAATAGAAGCCTGGCGGGGGAAAGGGGATGGCTGCTGGAAGATAGCACTCTCCTCCCATCCTCTGACTTCGGCTCCAGTTTGAAATATTTTTACAATACATATGAGCCAGTTTCAGTTTCAAACAGAAATTAAAGGAAACAAACAGCTTTTTTCCCCCCTTAACGCCACTTTTGACAAGCTGGGGTTTCAGAGTGCAAAGTTGTTTTTTATTTTTTAACTTTTCATACCGACTTCCATGCCTAGCATTCATGCCTGTGTTTTTTTGTTTTTGTTTTTGTTTTTTTTGTTGTTTTTTTTTTAACCCAAAGGACAATCAAGATGGATCCTCCAGTGAAGGAATCTTTGTATCCAAAATAGTTGACAGTGGGCCTGCAGCCAAGGAAGGAGGCCTGCAAATTCATGACAGGATTATTGAGGTATGTGAACACTGGCTGGTGTCTGAATAGGCTGCCTGCCATCCACCTTTGTCTGGCTCGCAGGGGGATGTTTAGGGGGCTGGGAGTGAGGGTGCCTCGTGAGGGGATGGGTGGGCAGCAGTGTACTTCGAGGGTGGTGTGTAACCTGATCGAGTGTTGATTGCCTTGGTGTGAAGTTGTTATTCAGCAAGAAGAGGTTGGATTGGGGAGGGGGCCCATGTTCACAGTTTGGTTCTTTCCATGAGACCTGCATCTGTTTGCTATGTCTCAGCGCTAGCTCTGTGCAAAACAACCATCTGAGGGTTGGTACGCTAGTTAGAAACAGATGATCAGCCCCCTGTTGGACAAATTAGGATTCTTCTGTATGTATCGGGTGCAAGTGTGTCAGCCGGAGTCGTTCTCCTTAGTGCTCGAAGCACAGCAAAGCTACACAGGCCTTGTTCATGCTTCCCTCTTGGCTGTTTGCCTTAGGGCCATTGTATGGCTTGATTGCCTAGAGACATGCAGGTTAAAGTTGATGTGCCTCTCACATCGGCGCCCATCTATTCATTTTCCGTTTCTGTGTAGCAGGCTTGTAGACTGACATTGGCAGATCTCTCAGCAGCATCGGACAGCACTTTGGCATTAGGGTGACACAGGGGAGAGTTCCAGGATGCAGAAAGGATGCCAATTGCTTCTCACCTCCTTGCATGGGCTCAAAGACCCAACTCCCTTTGCTTGCTGCTTTGGACCATTCAATGAGTATTTCTGGGAACCCAAACGTTCCATCCTTTTCTAGTTTAGAAAAAGTAAGTGTGAGATTCCAAGGTGACTTCCTTGATGCCACAGGAAGCTCATCGGTGGCCATGGCCCTTGCCATAATCACTGAGCAGAAAGCCAGAAAACCAACACAAATACCCGAGGATTTCACTGTCCCACATGCCTTTGCTCAGCATCTGTATCTCTTGAGCCATAAGTGAAGTTTATGTCACCCCTGGACATCTCCTGGGGACACAAAATGTCAAGAAGATGAAGAGCAGAATTCTCGGTGTTTCAGTTTTATGTGAACCAACTGAGTTGTGTATAGTGTGGTTTTTCTCAGAGTAATTTTATGTGCTCTGGAGAATACAGAGTTAAATCTTCATGTAAACAAAGTACCTGAGTTCAGGCTGAGAAGAGCTATGTGGTCGCTTATGTGTTCAAAGGATACTTGATTTTGTCTTAAGGGTGGTATTAATATTGTTGCACTGGCTTTGACCTTCAAAAGAGTTCTGAACTTGGAGTTAAACCTTGTACTTTCCAGCCTAGAGTAGTGGATTTTCCCTAACAGCAGCTTGCTTGGGCAGCAGCCCCTTTCCCAAAAGCCCAAATGCATTACCATAGCTTTTGAAAGCGAGTACATTTTCTGAGACTATTGTTCAAAATGATAAGTGCAGTGTGTGTTGCCAAGGCATCGGTGGGACGGCCAGTTTCTCCAAGTCACGGAATTTCGTTGCTCTTAAGTTTTTGCAAATGAGAAATCTCCAGCTGGGCAGGATTTTCTCTTGGCAGAGGATGATCTGTGTTTGAAATGTTCAGTACGGTTTCTGGTAAGTCACACTCCCCCTTTGGACAGTATGTAAAATATTAATCACGCCCCACTGTTGAGACGGAAAGGGAGATCCCGATAGAGACCTGCCACATGCAAAATCACAACTGACACAGTGTGCCCTTCTCCGTCGAGTTCTAATCTCTTCTGACATGATACAGTGATTCTCGAGAGTGCAGATGTGCTCCCTAGTTCACCTCGTCTGTGTTGGGGTTTAGTACTGGGGGCATGCATCTGATGGCTGTGTGTGTGTGTGTGTGTGTGTTTTGTTGTGGGAAGAGTTAAGCTTCCTGCTTTCCCATCCCAAATCGCCTGTCTTCAAGGCAGTGAACAAGCTTAGTAGCAGAGCCGTCCTTTGGGAATTTTAGTTCTTTTAAGAGGCTGCTGATATTAGATCCATTCTGTGTTTCTGAAACCAGAGCAGTGTCCTCACCCACAAAACAGCCAGGTCTGCCCTTTCCAATATCACCTTTTATAACAATTGTATTGATGTGAAATCAATGCTGTCCTGAAGTAAAATCCACAAAACTGTGTGTCCATGTGTCCACTTAGACTGGTAAAACTACAGACCTTAGCATAAAAGTAAGTGGAAGAGGGCCTGTACTAATGCTACATGAGTGTCCGGGCACAACAGCTTTAGTTGATGTGGTGATGCTGTCAGAAGCTGGGCCACTACGTAGAGGTGATGTGCCACACCAGCTGCAGGCTCTCGGGGCATTCGTTGCCATTACTGTGAGGGGAACTGCCAAGCGGGGTGCAGATTTTTGTGGTGTCGAATGGGTTACAGTCAGTCGCTTGGGGATGGAGCTGTCAGCATCCTTCTCTTCCCAGCCTGCCTGAGTGACAGCGGCGATGGCATCCCTGCCCTTGTGCTGCCAAGGCCTGGCGAGGAAGCTGGAGCTGTGAATGTTGGCCCCTTTGCGTTAAGTGCCCTCCCAGCATGTGTGGCAGGAGCACTTGCCATCTACCAGCCCTGTATGTCCTTTCTTGGCCTTGTCGGTGTGTATAGATTGCCGTCCTCCCTCACATCTGCCTCGGAGACACAGCAAACTTACACAGGATCAGGGTTGGCTTCTGATTGTTGTTTTGTCCTCTGCCCCCTCCACCTCCAAACCTCCTGGGCTCTTTTCTACTCTTGACTCTTCCTTAAATTGCAGATGAGCTTGTTCCTATTAGGAAACTAAAATGTATTTCTCTATGTATCTTATGATGGTGGCTTCTTGTGAAAGCCTAACTTCCTCAGTGGTGTCAGTTTTTGCCTCTGAGCTGGTTTGAGTTGTCTGATAAAGACAGAGTAAGACTCCCATACCTTAAAACCCCCAAGGCTCGTAAAGGAGCAGTGCCCTTATTTCCAGCAGTTTGAGATCTTTAAAAGAATCTTCATAGCACTCAAAGTGTGAGTTAGCGGATGGAAGCAGGATCTTCACAGACATAAGCAGAAAATATTTCTCTGTGATCTAGACTTTAGATCCTATCCAAGTCTTATGTAATCATGTAGGAAAGAGCAAAAGTTGAAAAACCACATAAAATCAATATCAGCCTCAAAAATCCCTCAGGGGTGTGCCATGCAGGGAACAAGCCATCTTTGTGTAGTTCAGCCAACATGGGGCCACCTCCCTGATGGTCCAGTTGCCCATCATGTAGTGTGTTTGGCAAGCTTTCTAATCTCCTCCCTTGGCTGAATGTCTTTTGAAAGAAAAGCATTAGAAAGCCAAAGAACAGAAAGCCTGACAAGCTTATTTTGAAGCTTGTGCTATTCTCCCTTTCCCTTTCCCCCTCTCTCACTCCTCTCTCATATGTGTGTATATATCTCTAAATAGTGAGATATCTGTACTTATACAGATATCTATAGATAGATAGTTATATCTATAGACAGTTATATCTTGAAGCTTTATGAATTGATAGAAAATAAACAGACAGACTGAAGGACAGATAGGTAGGTAGGTAGATAGATAGATAGATAGATAGATAGATAGATAGATAGATAGATAGATAGATAGATGACATAGTTACATCTTGAAGCTTTATGGATTGGAGGAGTGACCTCAATCTTCTGTTGGTTAGGGCTTACATCAAGTTATGATAAAAAGCCTGTAGCAATTGTGTGGTTGAAATAGTTTTCTGTTACAAGCCAGCAAATGTGATTCTGTGAGGGTAGAGAAAGTGCCATCAGAGCCCCACGTTCCCAGAATTCATAAACACACATTTGTCTCAAAAGCGTTCTGAGTTGGAGACCTGAGAACAAGTCAGGATCTCCTTGGAGCTCCAGAGCGTTTGGTGTGAACCGCTCCTGCTCTGCGTTTGTCCGCTCTGCTTGTCTGTCATTGCTGATCAGGTCGGCTAGAAAGCCAAACAAGGTCTTCTCTACCCAGGCATGCTGCTGAGTTTGCAGTGCAAGGGTCATCACTGTGTATTTTTATAGGGAAGATAATGTTCTGAGATCAATGAAAGGGGTAGAACAGCACATGAATCAGTATGATGGGGTGTTCTTATTCTTTTGTCCTTTCTTTAAAGACTGGAGGGCTCTTTTTGATTTGTTTTCCTTTTGTTTTAATGTAGCGTCAGACTCACAGGCACAGATGTCTGTGCATTCTTTACCTAGATAGTAACATCTCCATTCACTTCATCCTTTGCTGGCTCCATCTGCTTATCTTTGCTTATTCGGGTATAAGGTCCTTTTTACATGCAGTAGTAGACAGAGCATCAGTCTTATAAATGTGTCAGTATTTTTACATTCATTTGTGTGTTTGTGAGTGTGTTCAGCGTGCGTGCGTGCATGTGTGGATATCAGGGAACAACTTGCAGAAGATAGTTCTCTTCTTCCATCATGCAGGGTTTCTCAGGGATCGAACTCAGGCTGATAGGCTTGGCAGCAAGCACCTTTCCCTGCTGAGCCATTTTGCAAGCTACACCAACTCCCTTATCTTAATTTTTTGAGAATTAAGATAAATTCTTATGTAAATACAAAATGGTTATCTAAGCCAGGAAATTAAGAGTGGCCCAGCACTGTCACCTCCAGAATTGACCCATATTTTATTGCTACATTCAGTTACTTTTCTTACTGCGGTGACCAAAAGTAGGACAAAAGAAACAGGAGGAAGGGTCTTATTGTGGGAGTGGTTAGTTCCATCAGAGTCAGGAAGGTGAATCCACAGCCAGGAAGCCTAGAGAGGAGCGGATGCTGCAGTTAACTCACTTTCTCCTTCTAATTCAATCCAGAAACCCAGTCACCTACATATTATGCCATCATATTGTAGGGCGGGCCTTCCCACTTCAATTAATCTTCTCTGAAAATGTCCAGTTGACAGAATTATCCATCCCTCCTGCCATGGATTTTTATTCAGTTTTCATATTTCTGGAATTTCCTTGACCTTAGAGAAATTCTTTAGTTTTGTCTTCCATACCCAAATATTCTCACATAATTATCTTCTCTATTTTTTCCTTTGGGTGAGAATGCTTAAAGTCTACTCTCTCAGATCAAATTTGTTCTATTTTAATTTTTTAAAAACTTTGTTTTTTTAATGCTTAATTAATAAAAAATAGATTTTTTTCATGCAGTATATTCTAATTATGGGTCCTCTTGTCCTAACTCCTTCCAGGTCCTTCCAGTCCCTAACTACCCAAATCTACAGCCTTTTTTGTTCTCTCTTATTCGAAAACAAGCAGGTATCTTAAAAAAAAGAAAGAAAGAAAGAGTAAATAAATAAGTAAATAAATAAATAAGATAAAAGCAAACAAGCTTGAATAAAACAAAACAAAGCAGAACAAAAAATGAACAGAAAAACAAAGAGCCAAATAAAAAGCGCAAGAAACAGGTGCAGACACATGCATACTGGCACACACTGAAATCTCCTAAAACCACAAAATCAGAAACCATAATATATAAGCAAAAGACTCATAGTAAGACAAAGAATAAAAACAAACAAATAAACAAACAAAAACTCTTAAAAATGCCATTGACATCATTTTGTGTTGGCTTTCTACTGCTAGGCACGAGGCCTGGCCTTAAGGGTGGTTTATATACCCAGTGAGACTCCATGAGAGAAGGCTGAGTTTTCATTTGTGAGTGGTTATCAACTGGAGATGGCTTCCAGGTTAAGGATATGGTCTTGTATCCACTTCTTCCCTCAGTGCTGGGACCTCATCATCCCACACCCATGCAGGCCCTGAGCATGCTGCCACAGTCTCTGTCAGTTCATATGTGCATTGTTCCTGCTGTCTCTAGAAGGTCTTGCTTCCTTGGTGTTCCCTGTGACTCAGACAAAAATATTTTTAAAGAATGCACACCAGATCTTTCATAGGATGTCCCTCACTTTGTATTTCTCTAACAGTTTTTTTTTTATATAAGCACATGTAGACCATGAATTTGGGGCAAGAAGACCACAGAAGGAAATGTGTTTCTTTTCTTTTTCTTTCTTTTTTTTTTTGGCTCATATTGTAAAGGCTAACATGTCCTTTTGTCTTTATTATTGGTCATATGAATTTAAACTACTAGTCTTCGGTCACATGTTTCTTTGTAATCAATAATTATCTCTGTAATATCCTCTGCAGAAAGGTTCTTGAAGTCTGTGTACGTATTCTGTCTGTTTCCAAGATATCACACACACACACACACACACACACACACTGGTTTTTGCATTCATTGATGGGTTTTGGTTGAATCTATTGTATTAATGGTTGGCACAGAGTGGTTATCTACAAGGCCCAATCTGAATCTGTTTATTAGTTGGCCCTTCCACTGTAAGAAGGGCTATTTTTTCTCTTCTATTTAATCTTCCCATTTGTCTATCTGTTTCAATGAGGTCTCATGCATATTTACAATTTAATGGTCATATGGCTGGTTTGGGCCAAATGTAACTTCTATAAAGTTTTAGATTCTGTCCCTTTGACATGTTCCTGTCAGGTGTGAGTACTTTTTCACCTTGGACTTTCCTTGTTCCAGTTTTGCAATATGTCATTTTCCCCAGGAACTCTAACTCTGGGGAAGTTCCTGTTCTCTTGGAAATGATTAGAAAGCAGAATATAGGTGTTCATTATGCTAGCCTCTCATTGTAATATTTTAATTTATTATTTACTTATTTTGTGGTAATAGGAATTGAACCTAGGGTCTCATGACTCTTTGGTAAATGTTCTACTTCTATGCTTTTTAAAAAATTAACTTTTGACAGTCTGACACATATGTGTAATGCAGTCTGGGAACTTTTATCACCATCGTCTTTGGTCTCCTGCTTACTCCTGTCACACATACCCCAGTTCTTTCTCCACATTCATGTCTTTTTGTTTTCTTCTGTGATCTGCTGAGTTTAACCATGGCTGTATGCGGGAACAATCTATTGGCTCCAAGTGGACTCATCAGCCCCTCATGAACCTTTTTCCAGAGCCTTCTTTTCATTGTATTTCATGATAGGCAGTCATTAAGTTACTGAGGCTGGTCTTGAACTTACAGTTCTCCTGCGTTGCCCTCCCAGTAGCTGAGATTATAAGCATTATAAGGATTATCGGGTCTAACTGATGGGAGTTTTCATTGCTTCCAGGGATCCTTAGTTGACAGATTTTTTTTTTGTCACTGTATATGTATAAACACAGAGACACACCAGCTCTTCATTCCATTCTGTTTCTGCATTCATCCATATGCATGTCTTTAAAACCATGATGACGTCAATATGTCTAATCTTAGCCTAAGCCCATGTGGTTGACTTTATTCTTCTTCTGTATAGATTTCAAGTTCTGGGGTGAGAACATTTGGAAATGGTGAGCAATGTGCTTTTTCCCTTGAATTAAATCTCTCATCTTTTTTTAGATCAAAACTTACTAATGAAAAATATTTAAAATGTTCTCATTTAGGGTTTGGTTTGATTTTAGAGAAAAAAATTGTGGTCTAAATGACACTTTTGATTATATTATTCATTAGACAAGTGAGAAAATTCCTAATGCAAGAATAGATAGTAAGCATCATGGCTAAACACACACAGACATAGATGGCCTGCTTTGATATAATATAAAAAAATAAAGCTATGGAGCTACACTGTTCTACCTTACAGTGATTGATCCCCACTGACCACATTCAACAAGGGAGTATGGAATATTTAGTAAGTTAGTCATTTTAAAAAGTTAAAAGCTGGGACAAAAAGAGAGGGCTCATTCTGTAAAGTATTCGGTAGGCTGAACTAGCATGAAGACCCATGTTTATTCCCTAAAAACCACCAAAAAATGTTGACACAGTGGTAGAAATATACAATTACAGTACTCAGGAGCTGGAGAAAGGAGGATTTTTGCAATCACTGGGCAGGCAGTCTAGTCTAATCTTTAAATAGCAGGCAAATGGGAGATCCTTCTTCAAAACACAAGGTAGACAACTCCTGAACAAGAACAATACCTGGAGTCATCCTCTGGTCTCCGCACATATGTTCTCTGCACACAAACATCGACTTAAATACCCATAAGCGCAAAACATACACACAAAACTACCTGAGCATGGGGGTACCTGCCAGAAATTCCAGAGTTTAATGAGGCTAAAATAGGTAAACTATGAGTTGAAGGACAACTTGGTATACAGAACAAGGTCTCATGTGCAGACAAAATAAGAAGAACTTGTGCAACTTGGAAGCCTGTATCCCTTTATTATCTGTCTTAGTTAGGGTTTTATTGCTGTGACGAGACACCATGAGCCTGGCAATAAAGGAAAACATTTAATTGGGGCTGGCTTACAGTTCACAGGGTTAGTCCTTTATTGTCATGGTGGTTTCATGCAGGTAGACATGGTGCTGGAGAAGAAGCTGAGAGTTTAACATCTTGAATTGCAAGTAGCAGGAGGAGATTGCCACACTAGGCCTAGCTTGAGCGTATGAGACCTCATGGCTCAGCCCCATGGTGATGTGCCTCCTCCAACAAGGCCACACCTACTCCAACAAGGCCACACCTCCTAATAGTGCCACTCCCTGTAGGCCAAGCATTCATGGGGGTGGGGGGGAACATTCCTAATCACCAAGTTATCTGCATATTCTTTTTTTTTTAAATTTTACTTATTTATTTTGGTTTTTTGAGACATGGTTTCTCTGTGTAGCCCTGGCTGTGCTGGAACCCACTCTGTAGACCAGGATGACCTTGGAACTCAGAGATCCACCTGCTTCTGCCTCCCAAATACTAGGATTAAGGACATGCACCACCATGCCTGGCTCTGTGTATTTTATTTTGATAACATATATGTGGTATAACCCATCCTATATTCAGAAGAGTCTCTGCCAGCTGCAGAGCAGATGGGGTCTAGGGACCAGCTGTTAGTAATATCCCAGCTGTTCCCAAACGTCAGCCTTGGAACTTCATCTTACACACCATCTTCTGTCAGTGGACAGTGATATCTCCCAGGACTGTGAGTAGAAGAATTCCCAATCTATCCATGACTGAATGAGTCTGAGTGTGGTGACCATTCAGCAATGTCTACCGTGAATGTGAAGAGCATGGTTAAAGCTTTGGTAGTGTATCTTCTCTCACTGTGTAGACTAGTTTAAATGATGTTTTTGGAACCTCTGTGCAGCCATTTGAAAGTGATGACTTTTTTCTTCCTTGCCGTGTCCTTGTACTCAATGATTTAAAAAAAAAAAATCATCGTCTGGTTTTCAGATATAAACTAGTCGGGCACCAGCAAAGGACTCCTTTCCCTCTTCTACTCTCCATATCACTCTTACACCTACCCAACAGCAAATAAGCAATGCTGACAAGTTTGCATAACGCTTTTCCAAATGTAACTGCTTCCTTTGCCGTCAAAAAGGGTGCATCAGGGCAGAAAGAGTCCTGAGACTTAAATCAGGGTGTATAGCTTTGAGCCTCTTCCAAACTAGTCATTCTTCAGTCTTCCAATCTTTAATACCGAGCCTAAATCTCTTTCATCTCGAGAATGAGACACCTATCATGCTGCCTGAGCGGGTCAGAGAGATGGTGCAAGGAAAAAAAATTCTTGCTATCAAAACAAGTGCGGGGAATTATTATTTCAAATTAATATTTCGGTATGGATTATAAGAATTTATACCAAACTAAATATAGGACTTAAATAAAATATGCCTTTGGTCTATTTTGTGGAATGTGCTGCTGGAATGTGGTGCTGCTACTAGACTATGGAGAAAGCCCTGGACTGTTTTAGAGAAATGCATTTTCAAATATCAGCATGTTGAAACCAAACCTTCACTTTTTATTCTGCAGTTACCCTTTAGACAAATTGGCATTGCATGGCACCCTTAGTGAGAAGACATTGAACTCTTTGTTCCAATCTCTCTACTTTGTATTTCTGTCTCTTGTTATTATTTTCTTATTATGTTGCTTCCAAAACTAGACTTTCAGATACATGTCTCTGTAGTATACAGCATTTCATGACAGCCATGGAAACAAACGTAAAGAGTGAAAACATGACACATGTGGTATGAAACATTTCTTTTTAAGACATTGGTGAAACTTACGCCTCTGCAAAGGAGAAATAGTCTGAGTTAATAAACAGTGTTTAGTTAACCCAGGTGTTTTGTGGGGGAATCATAGGAACCTTAAAATCTTTAAAACTGTATTTTTGATGCCAGATTCTCTGAAGTATTCCTGATTATGTAAAGGTGTAGCTTCATCACAGATAGGTAGAGTTTGCTTTAAACTTGTTCCTGGTTGTGTATTTTCTTGTATATTTTTAAATTACTCAGATTGGCTGGGGGGGGGGGTGGTAACTGTAAACAGTTCATGAGAATTGTGAACATGGTTGGGTTCGAAATCACCTAGGAGACTCTCAGTGTGTCTATGCAAGTTTCCAAAGAGGTTAAACTAAGGAGAGAAGGTCCACCTTGAATAGAGGAGACACTGGCCCATAGGAGGACTGAAATCATGGCAGAAAGGGAGAGGGCTGCTTGAGGGCCTGCACTCCCCTCCCCCGTACCTTCTTCCTGATCTTCTAAGATGTGAAGAGCTCCACCCACATTCTCCCACTGCCTTGAATTCCACTGTGCACTCTCCACTGTGATGGACACTACACCCCGAACTGTGTGCCCAAACAAATTCTTCTCCTAAGCTCTTTCAGTCAGAAGTTTAGTCACCTTGAAGAGAATAGTAATACGGCTAGCATGCACAGCACCTTCCAAACTAGAAGTTGCATTTTTGCTCGTCAAAGCCCACGACACCTGCATTGTATGTGGTGATGGATGGTGTCCACATCAGGCTGAAGCTCTGCAGTCTGGGTGCCTTGCTGGCAGTTTCTCTCTCCCATCCTCTGCCCATTAATCATAGTTTTGGTTCAGGTGACAAGTTGTGCTTCACTGGGATTTCTGACTCAGTTTCTCCCAGTCATATCTTAATGAGGTTTAACTAGATCCCAAGGCATATTTAAAACTAAGGATAAATCAGAAGTGTGATTAGTGTCCCATTAAATTTCTCAAGTGAATATTCGTTATATATGATAGCTACATGTTTATCTTAAGGTATGGGAGCTCTGAGGGCAGTACGCCACATGTGCCCATTAAAAAGTTAAGACGTAAAAAGTGGTATTGCCTTTCAATTTGTATATTTGTGTGTATGTGTGCAAATCACAGCACATGTGTGAAGGTCAGAGGACAAGTTTGAGTTGTCAGTGCTCTTCTTCCAGCATGTGCACTCCAAGAATTGAAATCAGGTCATCAGGCTTGGTAGTAAGTGTTTTTTACCCATGGAATGAAGTTTTGACTTCTTGTTTTGTTTTGGTGTGTGTGTGTGTGTGTGTGTTGTTGTTGTTGTTGTTGTGTTGGCTGGAAAGAAAAAGAGCTACAGACATCAGTGTTGTATTTGCAGGACACATTTACAATTAGGATGATCAGACTTAAAATTTAGAGAGAGTGTGCCAGGGGGAGCTCCTTCAAGGTGGTAGATAGGCGTGGTTTTGAAAGCGGAAGCTAAGCAGAGCACAGCTAGAGCAGGACTGTGTGATGTGAGAAGTGAGAAGGTAGTGTTGACAACTAGAACCGTCCATGGGCATTGCAACTAGGAAGAATCAGAGCCGAATAGCAGCTGCCAGCACTGAGCTGAAGCTGTGCCACTTTCGCTGGGCACACTGAGCTCCCTGCCCAGGGTGGTAGCTAACAGCAGCACCATTCTCCTAATGAAGATTAATGATTCTCGGGAGCTGTACAGGGACAGGCAGATGGTGCAGGCAGTCCACCATGCTGGGTGCCAACCCGCTCAATGAAGACCTCTGACTTTGACCTTCCCTTTGTCTGTTTTGATAGTGACTAAACTGCGCAAGGGCCAGTCTTCCCTTTTCCCCCTGATGGTCATACCCCATGCTGCTTTTTTGGCTTTTTCAATTCTCTGCATTTCTGTCTTTTATCACTTCTTTTTTTTTCTTACCTGTGTTGGGGGTCCTTTGACATCTCCAAGGTATTAGGAGAGGCAAGAGCTTAAGGTGCTTGAGCTTGAGGATTTCATGGCCACCCTCTCTCCCTTTAGAAGGCAAGTCCCAACCTTAAAAAATTACTTAGTATATCTTATGATTTAATATTAGAGGAGCTCGAGTGAGACTAAATTTATGCACATGTCACTAATCAGAAAAGAGGGATTTTGTTCTTGTCCTAAAACACTTTTTGCTTAAAAGTGTACGTCTACAAACATGTTTGTTTCTGAATTCACTAGCTCAGTATATCCAGTGTGTGTTCTCTCATAATGTTATAAAAATATAGAGACAGATTATTTATTGTTTTCTCTGGTTGGGACTTGTACAGTTGCCATGACTTATGAACTGTTGTGATAACAGCAGAAGAGCATTTGTTCCTTTGTGCGGTTAGCATGGAGTTCCATCTGATGGGAGGTAGGCCTGGACGTGGAAAGTCTCAGCTTTGGGGTGTTTACTTGCCAGTCTTCTCACAAATTTCAGTTGACGTGTGTAGAGGAGGCCAGGTGTCCTCAGATGCCCTGGAAAGCTGTTTATGGGATGGTAATGAAGAACCAGACTCTGGAATATCTGAGCCTTGCAAGTAGAATTCTACTATTTGCTGCCTTTTCAGTCTGTTCTTGCTTTGGCGATCATTTCTAAACTTTCCTTCTAAAAAATATGAACAACTCTACTTGCCCCCATGACTGCTTCAAGAAAGAAAATATTATATATCTAAAGACTGTAATTTGGGCCCCAGAATAAATGGTAGCCAGGTTTTTCTTTTCGCCTGTAGGTCTTTGAGGCTGTCTGGAGAGGCCTTCTAGTGAGCTGGTGCTTTGGTGGTGGCTTTGTGGCGCCATTGCATAACCCTAAAATTACAGTCGTGAATAGACTGTTTTAATTTGTTTTACATTTCTTGTTTGAAATCAGAATCTGGATTGCATAAGAGCTGTCACTTCCTCGGGCCATATAAATGACGATAATTGATCAATCAGAAGTAATTCTTAATTTGCTTTTTAGTGCGAACAACACGTAATTCACCACATATGTGCTGACTTAAGTGTTCTAAAAATAAAAGAAAATGGTTGAGTATTCAATATCAGCTATCTTTAAAGTGCCAGAGCAGAACAGGCCGTCTCTTTAGACATGACGCATGAGCCAGGCTAGCCTGTATTGGTATGACAAATTCTGGGTTTCATCTGTGAGACCCTGCTTCAATGAATACATTAGAGGGTGACTGAGAAAGCCTTCTGATGTCAGCTTCAGGCTTCCGCTTGAATGCACGCACCTGCACATGCACGTGCACATATGGGAACACACATAGTTGCTTGACATAATGTAATTTGCCAATGTAGAAAATGTGGAAAATACAAGAAATTTGAAAACAGCAATACTTGCTGATATGAAGACTTGTTTTGACACCAAGATTTTTGGGTTGGTTGATTCAAAAATGGGTACAGTGGATTATGGGCAGACTCTGAGGGGGTGTGGAGACAGCACGTGGAACACATCTTTGCCCTGTTTGAAACTCTAGCCGAAGTGAAATAGGAGACAGTAGAACTAAGCCATATTTTTGTGGCAACATCTATATTAGGTTCCTGACTCTTCTGGCCATTCTTCGAAATACCTGGACCATTCAGTGCACATATAAGAAAGTTTAGTGAGGTAACACTGACTTGATAAAGTGACGACAACAAAGAGTAGAGTGAAAGAAAATCCATCCTGTTGCTCTGGAAATCTTGAGACCTCTGAGTGCCCTCAGTTCCCTTGTTACTAAAAAAGGATTTTTGAGAAGTGGGTAAAAAGTGCTCCTTCCTGCACTCGTTTTAAGGCAGTGATGATGCTATTGAAGCCGCTGAGGTTGGCTGTGTCTGTATTGTGCTGCTCTGATCGGCTCCCTGACATCAGCAGAGTAGGTATCCATTTCTCTCAAAAGCTGCAACAGAGAAACAAGATCCAAAGAGGAGAGATGCAGAAAAACATAGAATCTGCTAGAATCACAGAGAAATCTCACCTGGATCTTAGTGTTTCCATTCTGGCCACTGTCTGTACTTTACCTCAACAGCTATTTGCCAGTGGTAAAATATGCTGTGTCTTTCGAAAAAATAAGATTTTTCTTGAAACTAAAACGTTTATAAAAAGTAGATGTGTCAGGCTGGAGCTGTAGTCCAGTGGTAGAGTTCTTGCCTAGCGTGTATAAGGCCCTAGGTTCAATCCCTAGTATGGGGGTAGGGAGGGTGTTGGGGAGAAATGACTGTGTGACTTTATTTGAATGTGTATATGAATCTGTGGTGGGCTTTCCAAACTTGTGTACATGTGCCCTGTTTTGGCTGTCATATGAGCAGCTTGTGAGACTTATTCTGTATCGAGACACCCATGAGGAACTTGGTGACAATGGGGTGCTGAATGTAGTATATGCTTAATAAACTTTGTTCAAGCTATGTCAGAAATGGAAAGCGACTCTTTGGGATGGGCAGTGTTGTGAAAAGTGGTGGCAAGGAAATCTTTGTTCTGACAAGAGGTCTTCTTTGCCTGTGAGCTAGTCATGGGGAAGGGAAAGTTGGGCTTAATTTGCCTGGCACATTAATAACTTAGAAGTGAAATACAAAGGGCCTCAGATTTACAAGATCTAGTAGCATATATTAGGGATTATACTGATTCAGAGAGAGGAGAATAAGGAAGGAAGTTCCTGTTTTTATTGAAATAGTATCTTCCTGTCCTCCTTTTGTTTACTTGAAAGTTAAATCCATGTTAAGGGTTTGCTGTTGTTTAGGGGTTTTTCCCCCACAGTTAAAATATTAAATGCACTCAGAAACATGAATGTGGTATCGGTTATAATGCACCCTAGTTGTAAGTGATCCTTCAGAACGTGATTACGATTTAAGAAGAGAGAAATCTAGCCAGGAATGGTGGCTTACACCCAACATTCAGAAGGTAGAGGGAAAAAGAGGGCCAGCCTAGACTGTAGAGTGTGATTCTGGACAGTACAGGGAGGGAGAAGGAAGGAGTTAAGATGGAAGGAGAGCGAAAGGGGAAGAGGGAGGGAAGAGAAAGAGAGAGAAGGAGAGGAAGAGATAAGGAGAGGTAAGAGGGAAAGATGGAGAGGAAGAAGGGGATAGAAAAGGAGGGAGGGATCACACCTTCCCCAGGAGCAGGCAATCATTTCATTCTGAGTCAGCTGTTTCTAGGCTGTTAGCATGGCATATGTGAGAATTATACTCCAGAAGGGTATAAAAGTAGCACTACATCATCACCCTAGAGATCATTTCACTGTGGAGATTGTGCAAAAGAAAAGCTTGGTTCTTTCCTCTCTTCATCTGTATATTGGGTTGGAGAGTGAGAATCCACCTTAGCCCAGGGAAGGTGACTGAGTGAGGCATAGTTTGTTACCTTTACTGGCTCTTTTCACCAACCGGCAAACTGGAGCAAGTCAATGCTCTGCCTCAGGCTGTCATACACACCCTGCTCAGCTTTGGCTCACGCGAAACCTGTTCTGCTGATACTCAACATTTTTTTCCATAAAGAAACATTCTTTTGGCCTAATTTGTTTTAAAAGGAAATTGAGGCAGTAGGAGGTCTTTTTCACATTCTGTAAATAAAAGGCAATGGTAGAAGGCAAGAGAAGCAGATTTCAGAGAGATACTGTGACTGCTGAGGACTGTGGTCCTAGTGCCTTGATTTTTTATTCCTGCTGAAGAGTAAATTGATTTTGTGAGGTTATAAGTGAGGATTGTGGTGGGGAACATTTCCTCCCTAAGGGGCTGTTGGAGTGAGGAGCTCATTCCGTTCATCTTTGAGGTAATAGTTTGAGGGGCCAACGCTGCACAGATGCACCAAGAGGTGTACTGGTGGTCTGCTCTCTGTCTGAAGTGTGTCACCATCACAAGTTCATCTTTAAAAAGGACTCCGTGGATATGGAGCTTCACTTCTGGTTTGTCTACTCAATCTACAGCCAGGTCAGTTGGAGATGGGCAGAATAATGACATGATCATTGTGTCAATCAAAGTCCTTCATAGTGTATCCCACAGGCACCAAAGCAATGTGCAGCTGTACGAATGCCCAGTGCTCGCTGACTCTGTCTGGTCAGTTGCCACCATGGAGCAGTCTTTGTGCATCAACTTCTATTTCTCTGGTCAAGGATGAAACCTTTCAAGATTAGCATCTGCTGCAGAGAGGGAGAATCTCACCACTGCTGCAGCATTCTAGGGACTGGACGGGTGCTTCCGTGTTTAAGAACACTTGCTACTCTCACAAAGAACCTGGGTTCAGTTCCCAGCACCCACATTGGGCAGCTCACAGCCCTTGCTAGTTCCCGAAGGATCTGTCCCTCTCTCCTGTACCCCACAGACATACTGTGCACATTCAGATAAGCAAGAGGCAGAAAGGTAATTGGTGTCATAAACCAGAAATCAATTTTTTTGTCAGTTTTCAGTGTTTTTAAAATTAGGTTCATATTTAATTTTTTTAAACTTTGTATGTGGGTGTGTGAGGGTGAACATGTGTGATGCCTGTTTGTGTGTGTTTACAGGTGCACATACCTCAGCATGCAGGTCAGGAATCCTACCCTATCTCTTTCCACTTATTACGTGAACCCGTAAGCTAGGTTGGCAGCCATTAAATCTGGGAGGGTCTCTTGTTTGTGCCCCTCAGTGCTGGGATTCTAGACACATGTGACTAGGCCTAGCTTTTCACGTGGGCTCTGGGACTTTGAACGCAGGTGCTCATGCTTACTCAGCAGATGCTCTTACTGCTGGGCCGTCTCCGCCCTGCAGTGTTGTTTTATAGGCTTTCAAAAACCTACGCTGTTTTTAAGCATCCTGGTTACACTTATTGACCATATGTGCATGTTCAACTGACATAAATGCAGACGGCAGTACAGCCGAACTGTTCCCATGCCAGACTGCTCTTCCAAAGAGCTTCTCTGTGCAGACTTTTCTCATTCTGACCTGCAGCAAGACATGTTTTATACGTGACCCGGTGTGGTATGCCCGGATGTTGAGTGGGTCCGTTATATGTGTTACAAATAGAAATAAGTTTCATGAGAGGTATCTATCCAAACTCCATGCAGTATGGTCTGGTATTTTCTATTTTTCTTTTTTCTTTTAATTTTCAGTTTTTGAGTGCTGTCTGTCGCCCACTAAAATTGATTTTATGGCTCACTGAAGGGCAGTGGCCCGCAGGTCGAAAACATTCTGCTTTTGGAAGATGGACATTGTGCTTTCTAGGTGGCCAGATTTCTTCTGCCGATATTATACCCCCAAGTCTGCCAGATTTGCTGCTGGCAACTGTGAGACCTAGACCGTTGCCAGGAGAATAGAGTCAGATTTAACAACAGAATATGAGTGTGTTTTCAAAATGAGCTCCTCTGCCTTTCGGCTTTCTACTTAGGATCTCTCGCTGACCATGGCAGCAAGAGATGGATGGCAATAGCCGTAGATCACATGCACTGTAATGAGCTTACCACCAAGAAAGCTGAGTCTAGCCTTTGGAAACCTAAATTGCTTTTGAGAATGGTGCTTTGATGCATATGGTAGTGTCTTCCCTCAAAGGGTGTGGGCACTGTGATTGACTTCTAGAAGCTATGGGGAAGTTCATAAGTTACACCCATGCATGCTTCTGATTTCACCATCTGTCATCTAATGATGACGTAGCCTCGGGCCATTACAGAATGTTATAAAAGGACAATGAGAGCCTCGCTTGAATGGATAAGGTTTTGAGTGAGGGTAGTAGTAATTGAGTTGTGTGTGTTTGCTGTTTCCAGGACCTAGCCCCACCTCTGTGTCAGAAGAGTGTCAGAAAAGTCAATGTCTGTTGCCTGACTCAGGAACAGATGGAGTCAGATGACCAACTTCTAAGGGCATACTGGCGAGCCATCTCACATTAGAAGCATTCATGGTGGGTGACAGTATGTCATGAGGCCTGGGAGGCATTTGATACTTTGACAACACATCCTTCAGACAGGTGGAATCTTCCAGCTGTCCACACAGGAATAGCAGCAACTTAAAATAGATCTCTGTCTCAGAGCCAGGAGGGATTCTGGAGCACGGTTCTTTTATTTGAAGAGTGAATTGGAGATAATATACTTTTCAGAGAGATATCATGAGGAATCCCTAATTTTGTTTTTAAAATAAAACAATAAATACAGTGGGATCATTAGAAAATCAAGTTTAATTTCTGATATGCAGCCTTTGGTTTATGAACTGAACTGCAAATAAAGAAGTCTGCTGCATTTATGAATTTCCATTTTACTATTATTGTTGTTGTTTATTGAATAGTGTATGTATGTATGTGTGCACACCTGTGTATATAGATATGGTGCCTTGGCCTGTGCTACTGTAGAAGCTAGATAGCAACAAGTAGGCATCTCCTTCCATCACTCTTTACCTTATTTTATGAGATAGGATCTCTCATTGAACCATTTTCACTAGGCTGGCAGGCCAGCTTGCCCCCAGGACCTGCTAGACTCAACCCTGTCCTGAGCCCTGGGGTCATAGGGATATGCTGCCGTGCTTGGCTTTTATATGGGTTCTGGGGACCTACATTTTGATCTTCATGCTTCTACGTTAAGTCCTTTCCCTAGCTGCTCCCACCCCATTGTTGCCTTGTAAGTACACATTTGCTTAGCCATCTTTAGCACCAGTGCAGGAAATGGTATTGTTTCTTGGTAGGCTGCTTTGCTCTAAGATTTCTTCTTTTTCTTATTTGGCTTTTCAGTCGTGAGGCTGTGGAAGGTGCCACCATCCCTGGAGAAGAGTAGGCATCGGTCACTCTCCTCTCCTTCCTCATTTGTGGACTCTGATCTCACCTCTCTTTCCAAGCCAGGCTTACGAATGCCGGACTGAGAACATCAAAGCTGAGTTCCTGTAGAATTTTTTGCTCCTTTCTCTTTTGCCTGTGGTACTTTCTTAAATGCAGGTTCAGCTGCTATTGTCCCTGCAGAATTTTCATACACGTTCCAGGAAACAATGCCATTGCCAGAGTCGCTTAATTAAACCGAATTCTCAGTGAAGCGATAAACCACAGTGGAAAGGGAGCTCGGAGGCCAGAGATGCAAATGAGAGCGTTAAACAAGAAGTTCAAGAAAGGTCTCCATGGCCTCTAGCTACCATACCCAACCCAAGGATGGATTTGATGAGTGAGTGATGTTAAAAGCCAGCTGCAATAAATAGATTTGGATTTTTACTCCTTTCTTTCCGTCTACTACAATGTTTGAGATTCATGTTCTGTGTGATAAAAGGTAACAGCAAGTACAGGAACAGCATCATAGAATATTAACTAGAATGCAGTGCGCTTTGAAAGATTAAGCAGAAATCACCTTGCAGACATTTTCAGAATGCTTTCTAGCCTTCACTAACAAAACTTTAAAACTCAGATTTCTATGCTTTGGAATAATAATTTAACAATTTAATTTCTTCTTTGAGCACCCCAGCCAAGAAACAAAAGTAAAATTGTTTCAACTTAGGGTACCCATCTACTGTCATGTTTATGTGTCAACCAACTGAATATTGAAATAGTCTGTTTCGGAGATGAAGGAACCCCAGACTCACTTTAAAATAGTTTATTTGGGGAGAATAAAGCTAATTTCTGTTGTTAAAATCTTTAGAAAATCTTCTGTTGTTTAAAATCTATATATGTATATATCTTTGTCTCTTGGGACCTGGTATTGCAAGAGTCTTTCAAATGAAATTTTTGTTCATTTCTGGTGAGACCTCAGTGACAGAAATTAAGAAGATGTTGATAGCTCTCTGACTAATTAGCCCCTTTGCCATTGTCTGTGCTGAAGCTCAGCTTGCTGCCATTGCTTAAATGGAAATATTAATGGCAGAATGCAATGTAGCCTCTCTCTATATGGTAGAGGCCCTGTTTCAGGTGCTGTTGATTCAGGACATCCCACTAGTAACATTAGAATCTAAAGCAGAATACTTTGTAAAACCTGTGATAAACACTTTTTTAAAAAAATGAAAGGTCTTTATTAGTAATTGAGTTGCTTTTTTTCTAAAGCAATCTTCAGTTATTGTCTTCTACCCACCCCCACCTCTCTCTCCACTGCTAAGAGCACCTAATTAGGAAACATTAAGTGACTTATTTGTACTAGAAGTGTAGCCTTTTTCCTAATTGGGGACCACCTGGTTTTAGAACTCAAGTTCAACTCCAAAGTGAAGGTGAGAGGCTGTGTGTCTGTCTATTATCCTCTTCCTGGGGTGGACTTGGGTTTTTCTCCAGCCCTCTTCTTTTCTTCCCTGCCTAACTCCACCTCTATGATGTATCAAGATCAGGTGCAGCGATGATTCTGCTGTATGTAACAAGGTTCCAAGATTCTTGAAGGACAGCAGAAGCAACCTCTGTATTTGAAACTGATGTCTTGTTTCTCTTCTCTTTTCTCCCATCATTTACGAAGGCAGACAGGGGAAATGCCCTGGCCCTGTGTGTGTGTGTGTGTGAGAGAGAGAGAGAGAGAGAGAGAGAGAGAGAGAGAGAGAGAGAGAGAGAGAGAGAGAGAGAGAGAGAGAGAGAGAGAGAGAGAGAGAGAAAAGAATCATGGTGGCATTGGAAGCAAAAGCAGAAAGCTAATTGGTGGTGGTTTAACATTTCAGACCACCTCGGAGACAGAGCAAAAAAACTAAAGGATTTTATACTTTTAAGGAAACTGAAATGCCATTTTGATTCAATTTAAGGGAGTCCTGAAAGTAGTGGTACACATTACCAAATGTTCCTGGAGACTGGAAATAAGAAGCTGTTTGTGACATTAAGGTGGCTTGTATTTTTAATAAGCTGGTCACAGAAGTCTCATGATAGATGGGCCACAGGGTGGTACCTAACATGGAACTATTCGTTCCAGCATAAGTAAGTGGGACAGTCATTGTCACAAGCAAGTGCCTAGGATGCTTACTTCCCTAAAGGCTAATTAAAGGTTTCTGGTCTCAGATGGAAACAGCCTGGAAGGGCGGCTCAACCTGTGTAACTTAGGGAGTTTTCTTTTGCCTCCTGTTAAAATTGTGTGAGTGTTAGTGGGAATGCACGCACAAGAAAGATTTCTTGGCCACTGTGTGTCCTTTACAGGGTGAGGCTTGATAGACAGATGTGGGATACAGAGAGAAAATACTGAGCAGAGCAGGCAAACTGGTTTGGAGTATCCAGGGGAAGGCCCCGTGTCTGTCCGCCAAGGGAAAAGATGTGACCCAGTGCTGAAAATCTTGACTCCTAGCCTGAGGCCTTTTTAGCCAGACCAAGTCCTCTGTGGTTCTGTGGTGCACAGAAGTGCTTATGTGGGAAGAATGTTCTCCCATTAACTCTGTCCACACCCAGAGTGCTAAGGACCCATACCACCCCATCGAGTGGACTGCTTGTGTGCATTTGACCATCAGCTGTCCTGCAGTTAGCTGCGGAGCCTTGAGCAAGCTCCTTCTCTTCTGGGAACTTCCATTTCTCATTGGAAGAGTAGGAATGGGAGCCCTGCCCCACCATTTTATAAGTCAGAGGTGCTGACCACAGTGAGGAAATGTTCTTTAGCACATGGCAAGAATTAAACTGTATACTGATGGGGACATGGTTATTGATCATTTTCTCTCTTTGCTGAACACTGTCAGAAAGTCATTTGTAACTCGCAGGGAACTCAGACAGTGAGTATAACTGTCTCAGGATCTCTTGCCACACCATGGTCCCTACCAACCTTGAAGAGCCAGTAGTCTGGTCTTCATTTTATAAGTGAGACCCTTGAGACGCTGGTTAACTTCGTCACTGGGTGATAGGAAGACAATCCAGATGACAGTCTCTAAGTGCACAATTAGTGTTACATTCCCTCCTGTATGTCACATTCCACAGTAGCCCAACCCAGTGCCAGCAGAAAGAGGTTGAATCACACAAACAGGAACCATTATGAAAATATGTAACCATGAGGAATCTAGCAACATCCATATGGGCCTACTTTTACGTACATGGGAGTACATTTGAAATTTGGAAATTTATACTTGAGTAAACCCCAGGGCCCTCAAAAGGGAGCATGTAATGAGAATAAAATGTTTTTTTTTGATAGCTTCTGGTGTGTTCTGTCACAGTTGTTGACTGCATACTGTGCAGGCGGCTGTACTGTATTCCGCTGTTAGTTTGAGGTACATTTTATTGTTATAAAGCAAGATAGAATTCAGGATGCACTCTGGACAAGTAACAGCAATAACAAAGCATAGTCATTTCAGGGAAATCACTGATCTCAAACATACAGAGAGGTAGAAGGAAAGGTTATGTGCAATTTCTGTAGACAGGCTCAAGTCAAGATTAAACAAAAGCCCTATTTTGAACCTAAGAGTGCATGTCAAGAAATTGCCTCATGGGTAATATGGCCACAAGCCACAAACAAGGCCCTGCTATTACCCGAGTACTTAGACCACTTGGAAGAAGTCCAACTGAGCCTTCTTTGTATCCAGTCCTGGCCCCCAACAATGATGTTTGATGACATCATAGGGTCATTGGTAAGTGGCGCTTTTAAGGTAGAGGAGAGGGGAAACCCTACAGGCTTATTGGGAGGAAAGAAAAAGAGTGCTTACATGGTTGCCGATCTTCTTTAACTAAGCATAGTCTTGCAGAAAATTCCAGAAGGGGACTATATTATCTCACATGAGGTGTTCTTTGTGGATTAGGAGTTAGATCTCCATTGGGATCTAATGAGAGTTCTGTATCTTCCTGCCAAATATTTTGTCTTTTCATTTCCCTCTCTTCATATGTTCACACACTGCACTATTGAAGGGAACTCCTCGATTCATCTGCAAAGCTTCTGCAAAGAATCCTTCATGTCTTTGAAGAGACTAACCTCAAAAAACTGGCGTTCTCCCTCAGTCAAGATCCGCGAGACCTTAACCTGGGTTCTCAGTTGTCCAATGACTGGTTTACCAGCACCTCCTCCACCCAGGAACACTTTGCAGAATCTAAAGAAAAGAGTGTAAGAAGTCATGCAACATAAAAAAAAGGACAGGTGGTGGTTTGGGGACATGTTAGGGACCTCCTTTATGATGTAGGTTTATAGGGAATCATTGCTTCTCCAGCAGACTTTGCGTTTATTGCCTTTTCTATTCACGGCTGAAGAAGCGTCACACAAATCATATGTAAATGTGTCCACACAAATAATATAACAGGACTAAGCTACTGAGCAAGCAGCGAGCCTGTGCACACGGAATAGATACTACACTATATGATAGCTTTGATCTGTGGGAACATCAAGAACAACATTGAGGCATTCCTGAATAAATCCAGCATTACACCTTATTGTGGACAAATGATAAAGGAAGACTTCTTCCTCCTGGGTCAGTGAGGACTACTCTACTGATAGGCACCTCCTTGGCCATTTACCACATCCATAGCAGTACTTATGACTTATACTGATAGCCATCTTAACTGGGGTGAGATGGAATGTTAATGCAACTTTGATTTAGATTTCCCTGATGGCTAAGCATGTTGGGCATGCTTTCATATGTTTACTGGCCATCTGGACCACTTCTTTTGATAACTGTCTAATTTGAGTCCTTTGCCTGTTTAAATATACAAATAACTCCATTTTCATCCTGTTTTGATTGGAGTACAGTGTGTGTGTGTGTGTGTGTGTGTGTGTGTGTGTATTTGTGTGTGTAGGCATACACATTCCATGTGTGCATAGACTTCAGAGGATAACTTTCAGGAATCTGATATCACCTTCCTCCTTTTTCAGGGAGGGTCTCTTGTTTCTGCTGCTTCGCTGTGTGCTCCAGGCTAGATAGCGTTTGTCTTTTTCACGCCTTCCACATTGCAGTATGGGTACTAGGACTGTAGCAGTGCACCACCACATGGAGCTTTTTACATGGGTACCTGGGGCTCAAAACTTTGGTTGTTGAGTTTACATGGCAAGAGCTTTTACCCACCAAGTCGTTTCCCTCGCCTCACACTTTTATCTGGGACACAAATATGACAACTTCCTGCCCTAGCCACAAACATTTTCAACTGTGTTTCGAATTTTCCATTCTTTGACTGCCATGTTTTAGTTACTACGTGAAACTCAGTTTCTGGAAGAGAAAGAGGAGATCTGAATTCCAGGAGCAGCTCTTTCCAATGTGGCACTGCATGGGTATTTATAAAGAAGACTTTAGTGTATGTGTGTGTGTGTGTGGGGGGGGTGTTCAGACAACACCTTTGAGAGTTTAGTAATGGCGTTGATAGCCTCACACTGTCAGTAGACAGATTTACAGAATAAAAACTGTAACAATTTTGTTAACCTTCTCAAGTATGGACATCACACAATAAGCAAACATGGAAGAAAAGCTGCCCGACACTCCACCCCCTTCTTCACAGGCAACAGGGAAATGGAGGGAATCAGTAATTTTACAGGAATAGTATATGATTCCAGGGGAAATGAGCAGGCTCAGGAAAACAAGCTATGGCCTGGATATTTCACTCAGTTCCTGTGTGGTGTGGGCTTCATATTCCTGGGGATGACATTTCAGAAAGGTGATTGACGATGTCTGTGGTGGATCCAACCTTTAGGTAGACATGGAAGCTGCAGAAAGCCTTTCACTGGGTTGGAAGATGATATCGCAGAGTTTAAGGATGTTACAGGTGAGCGTATTAAAGCGCTTTGTCTTGAGGTATCTCTCTCTGAGCCTCAGCACTTGCCCCTGTGCTGTCATAGAGTTGGAAGTGTGACAGAAGAAGTGAAGATGAGGTATGGTGGTGGTGGTGTTAGGTTCTAGATTCCCTTGTAACACATTAAGTGTAAGCACCTCATGCTTACTCTAGAGTACTCTAAGCATCTCTGGAATCATCGCTGTGATTATAAAACCATGTTCGTACCTTTTAAGTAGAAATAACTCCATTTTCATTTGTTGCCAGGTCATGTTACAGTACTACCTGTATTTGTTTAGACACACTCCTTGGCTTCATTTCAGTGTTTTAAGCTGTGTTTTGGGGTGACTAAGAAGCATCTCTTGCCTGCATGAGCTCCTTCTACCTAGTTAGTTGGGTAGCATAGCCAAATACCCAGGTTACTTTTCTAAATGTTATTCAGCTTTGGCATGGAAAGCTTCTCTATCTCAGAGTAGTTAGTCTGATGGGGAAGAGATTAGCTCTTCAAGAGGCTCCCAGAGAGGGGGTTAGAGTGTACTTACAACAGGGCGGCCTTTCACCCTAGAAGGTAATTAATAGCCGACAATATTTTTTTTTTCCGTTTACTACATGAGTGTCAAATATCAGGCTGGACTTGAATAGATTTGTTAATCCTAACAACTGCCAGTTCTCTGGGATGTCAGAATAAAGAGGGTTTTCCCTCTGTGTTTTGGGCCTTTTTGCCTCCTGCTAGCCACTTGTGTCCAGAGGATTTGCTAAGAGGGCAACACCATGCATCAGCTTATCTTGAGTAGAGTAGATATAGCCCCCTCTATTAGCCACGCCTTTTAAAAACAGTGTTACAATGTTTCCTGTTCTGAGCTCAATGTGGTAACCCCTGTGTGTGAGGGGAGTCCAGTTTACACATCTGGTATATCTCCACGGAGCAGGGATTGGAAAGCCTTTTCTATACAGGTGGTCGGTGTTTCTAGCTTTGAGGACAACGGCACTGCTGTAGTATGCAACGGTAGGCAATATTGAAGCAGATGAGCACAGATGTGTTCTAATAAAACTTTTTTTTTAAAGGAAAGCAGCATTAGTCAAAACTGGCCTGTAGGCCCTATTTTCCCTACTAGAAAGTTCTTCTGAAACATAACTCTAGCTTGGGCTAGGCTCTGACTTAGAGGATGGTTTTCCTGTTCATTCCTTCTGGCAAGCGTGCGTACCACGCTGTCACTGGCTATCCCTCTAATAAACGAATTTGATCTTGGAGTGCTTATGGTGTTCTCTTTTTGCCTGACAATTGGAGATGTCAGAACCCTTGCCTAGATGCTGTTTTGATCTGGGGTCCTTGCCTTGCCTAGCTGGTATTTTTGATCTGGGGTCCTGTCCTGGCAGAAGGGGAAACTGTGGGACCTCAGAAGTCTTTTGGGCAGTTAAGATGGGTCGATATTTCTGTAAGCCACAACTGGTTTCCAGTCAACTATCAGTAATTACATAGGACTCTCCAAGCTTAGTGATAAGCCTGTGCTCACCGAGCCCTTCCTCCCGACACTGTGTGCACCAAGGAGAGCTGGAATCCTTCTGTGGCCTGTGAATTGTGTGGTAGTCTCTCGCAGGTCTCCAGCCACAAGTGTGAATCATATTTTCAGAACCCTCAGTCTTCCCAGGTATCCCATCAAAACATTAATGTCTAAGTAGTGTGTGTGGGTAGATTTCCTGAGTATGGGGCTGGTGCTCAATTTTATTAAAAGAAGGAGATACTCTTCCAGTGAAAGCTGCTTTGCTGCCCAGACTTGTGTGGTATGATTGCCTGCCTGCCTTCTAACCTTCCTTCCTTTTATTGTTGGGGATAGGTTCTCATGTAGCCAAGGCTGATCTTGGGTTTCTGAGCTTCTGATCCTTCTGCTTCTACCTTTCTGGAGTTTCTGAATTACAGGCACGCTCCACCATATCTGGTTCTAGAGGATTCTGAAGATGCCAGGATTACAGGCATGCTCCACCACAGCCATTTCTAGAGGTTGCTGAGGCTGCCATACACGTGTGTAAGCATTTTACCAATGGAGCTCTCTGCCATCTGCTCTGTGGTCATTTCTGTTGGTATCCAATGAGTTGTCATTTGGAGACAGTTCTTTTGGACACTGCTGTCCCATTCCTTGCAGAGACTCAGATGTGCTGAAAAACAGGATGCATCTGACTTTTATATACACTCTGACTGCCAGAATGTACACTCTCATTTATAGGAATGGTTGCTACAGCAAGCAGCTAGCTTTCTATGTTGGTGCTCATGTGATCTGCTGAGGGCTATGAAGGAGGATGTGCTATCAGGAACCAGTGATAGGTCTTCATGTTGCAATGAATTGAACCAAAGTTTCTTTTTACCTTTCTGTGAGTCCTCTGGGGTGGGCTAAAATCAAGCATGGAACTGGGTTCCCATATGACCGTGTTTCTGACTAGCAATTTAACCATGGGAACTTTGCAAGAGAGCTTATGAGAGGCAATAAGCTTATCAGTTTATTACGTTGGAAGAAAGAGCTCTGAGCAAATAGATTTGATTTTTTTTAACTATTGAGTTTGAGAAGAGAATGACTTTCAACACCAAAAATACTAGCTATTCACTCCAGCTTGCTTATCTGATGCAAAAGCAGATGCAAAATGATTCCTAAGAACCTTCCTGTGACTCCCAAGTTGTATAGCCTCAAATCTCATTCACTTTCTGGAAGCTATCAATCATGCTACCCTATCATTAGGTGAAGTACAAAATTACCTGGGGGCATGTTTGAAAAATCAAACCCGCATCTTCTAGTCTTCACCCTGCCCTGTCCCAATGTGAGACTGTCAAAGGAGGAATAAGGGGAACACACCCTCCTGTCTTCTCAGGATAGGGGTCAGGGCAATGTGACTCTAATCTTCCCAGACATTGCTCTTCTCTTTGGCCTGAGAAGCCGCCTGAAAGGTTCACTCCTGGAGCAGAGGGCACTGAGGTAACTGAAGTCTGTGAGGGGCAGACGAAGGCTGGGGGAGACTTCAGGAGGCTCACACGGGTAACTGCAGCTCTGATTGAAAAGGTATGTGACCTTCCAGAGCTGACTTCAACCAAATGGCATGGGCCTTTGAAAAATGTACTTTAGCACAGCCTCTGGAGAATGTGTTGACTTAAGGATTTCGCTCTCACTTAGAAGTGAGAATACGACTCTGGGGGCTGCCCCTCACTAGAGACATTGGCTCTGAAAGTGTCCTCTGCTAATATGTTCAAGGATTTATAATGATAACAGAGTCATTCCTAAATAAAAGGACCCTGACATAAAAAGCAGTAATGGCCGATGCTATCTGTGTATGAAGATAAGAGTTTTGTCACAGAGGACGATTTGTGGTGGGAATGCAGTGTAGAGGGGCTGGTAGCAGATGATAAATCACCTTTCTTACCCCTGGAGATTGAGGAAAAGGGGATACGAAGACCACTTTTAAACAGGAAAACTCAGAGCGTGCAGCATATGGGTATCAGTATGGAACATTTGCAGTTGGACTAAAGCTTGTGCAAGCTCGCTCTCACACTTTCTCTCTTTCATCCACCCCCCCCCCATCCTCGTTGTTGTGGAAGGTATCATCATAACATCATTTTGAGGGAATCAAAAAAGCTAGCTTTTATTGACATCATAGGTACCTGCTTACAGAAGATCCATTCCTTTCTAAAGGATCCTATTGAAGCCTAGTTTCTTCAGCCCATGAGTGTAGCACCCAAAGCAACTGCCCAGCTACCTAGTCTAATGATAGAAAACAATTGTCTCTCAAGAACAGTAGAGCCCATTCGTTGTTACCCTGGGATGGGGGAGAATGAACCGCCCTTGTAATTATTGCCTTAAGTAATACTCACCAAGTCCCTTCCTGAGCTCTGTGAGTTGACCAGTTTCATTTGTTTAGTCATTTTTACATTATTCATTTGGCCCTTCATTTATTCATTCCTGTACTCAAGAGATTCTAGAAGCCCTTCTGGGTACCAGTCATTGTCCTGAATGCCAATACACAGAAAAGAAAACAAGAGGTCTGACCTCATTCATGCCATTTACATTAGGTAGGAGAGATCAGGCACTGAGCCAAACCATCTATGTGTCCTCAGGGTGAGTCATTAGAAAGAAAGCAGGGTAAGGGGAACTGAAAGGGAAGGAAGACTACAGTGGCAACATCTTCTCAGCCACTGTCAAGTAGGTTAAGAATGTTTGACCTCTGCCCTTCTCTGCCTCTTGCCTTATATCCATACAGACAGCTCTGGGGTAGGTTGGGCCGCAGTGGATAAGACTGTCATCCTCATTTACAGATGTGGAAATCAAACAGGAAGTTTAAGAGGTAGCCAAAGTGACACCACAGGTGAATGTCCAATCACCCAGAACGCCTTCCTTGAGCCCCTGGAAAGGCTTGTGTCTTTGCTACTGTCATCCCAAGAAGCCAACCCTAGATATGGACCAGGTAAAGGCTAGTGAATGACTGCTGTGCTTCAGGGCTCTAAGGCCCTCTGCTAATTCAGCACCAGGGAGGGGGGAAACCCGGGTGCAGGTTCTGTGTAAAGATCCCAGACTAATGAGAATGGACCACCCTGCCAAAGGCTCAGTGGTCCAGCATCCCTGAAATACCTGTTGGGCCTTGCTCTCTGTTCTAGTTTGTGGGAATGGAGAATTTTCTTCTTGGGTGCTTATTTAATTTTTGTGTAATTGTGTAGCCAACATCATGCATTAGTAGCCTGTGCTATAAAAAGAGTACGACACAAACAGGGTTTGGTAGTCAGCCAGCAAATTCCAAACTGTCTTGTGGCCTTTTGCTATGGTATCAAATGTGTTGCCCTGGTGTCCTCAGCTTGCTGTTGGATCTGAGGATCTGATCACAAGGTCATTGTAGATGGTAATTCTGTTTAACTCTGCATTAACAGTATACATTATCACAGTCCATCCTGCTTAGGTATAGAGGCAAGCCCACTGGAGCACCAGCCATCTCAAAGACTGAAAATCTTCACACGAAACTAGCCGCAATGTTTCTGATTCTGAGATAGCATGAAACACAAGGGTCTATTTTTAGAGTAACTAAGCCTTCTTAGCAGAAGACTAATGACCAAGGAACTTACTGTTCACAGGGCTTTGAAACTTGAATTGAAAGAGAAAGGGTTTTCCCTGTTTACCATAATGAACAGATCCGTGGAGACAGGCACATGACTGATCTGACTCTGCCTCCTGTCCCAGATGATGACACTAAGGTGGCTGATATTGTTGGCTTCAGGGCCAGTCTTTCTTTGCTTCCTGTAGTTCCTTCTGTGGTTGGCTCCTCATCACCCCAAAGACTTTGTAATTTGAATGTCAGATGGCAGGGCCCCACAACATTCCATGTTGCAAGTTAAATCTTCAGGCCCTCAACTTTTCTCCTATGGACATGGGTCACTTTCTATTTTTAAGCAGGCATTTGAGTTTTCAATTGTTGATTCCTATTTAATTTTATCTGTTGGTGTGTGTGTCCCCCTTGAGATGTTTATTGATTCTTTTCTGTTGCTGGTGACACCCCTAGGTGATAAGTTAGTAAAGTTTAGAGATTTCCTTTAGCTCATAGTCATACAAGTAGAAGGCTCAGGAGCCTCATTTCTCAATATCCTTTTTCTTAGCAGAGTCCCAAAGACAACACAGGGCATCACAGGGTACAGGAGTGCGCATGTGTGTACTTGTTTGCAAATTTTATGCTCTCTCTCCTCTTAATAAGTTGTCAGTCATTCAGAGATGGGGGCAGGTTCCATGCCGATGGAGCTATTGGATCCTAATTAGCTCTCAAAGGGATTGTTTAATTATTAAATCACCCACTAGACACCATAGTTGAGTAAGGCTTTCTCCCTTCAGAAGTTCACAGCTGGGAATATACTTCATCACAGGAAACCTTGAGTGATACTCTGGGTATAGCCATACAAAGCATGAACAAGTATGTCCCTGAAGCCAAGAGTGTTTTCCCTGCCTTCTTTCTGCCTGGACCATAGCCCCTGCCCAACCACAGGCCACAGGCCAGATGGGCTTGACTTAATTCTTATGGAAGAAGGAGAGCAGCTGAAGCCCTAAAGGGCAATGTAGCCACTGAATACCTGTGTCCAAAGGCAGAAAGCGCAGACAAGAAAGGCTTTGAGCTGCGAGAACTGTACCCAAACACATTTTCATACCCAAGCAGGTTTATACCTCACTGTGTGCAGACTTCTGTGAATAATGTTTAGCAGATGCCTTAGACTAGCTGTGGGGACTTTTCTGTCCCTGGTGGACTTTGAATTAGAAGCAGTTCCAATGCTTGTCCTCTTTGAGTAAAATCGATAAAATCTGTTAATCATCAGTTTTGCTTTAAACCTTGAGAAACCTCTAAACTTCAGGAGGGCAGGCCTTGGATTTGAACTTTCTAATAATTAGACCTGGCATTTGTATACAGACTTTTCTAGTTGCTCATTTTTAAATCTTTATTGTATCCATATGGGGTTCGAGAGTCCTGTCTGTAAAATCCATCCCTTCAGATTGCAGTCTGACACCTGTGGGGAGCTCCCCAGGTGAGCTGTGAAAAGCCCCCCTCTCAGTGACAGATGTCCACGTTCTTCAAAGCCCCACATTCTTAATCTTGTTCCTTTACCACACCGCCATGTGGGCTAACTAGAAAAGTCCAGCTCTAGCTGACCTTTGTGCAAGGCATGTCTAATGAGCAACTAGAGTTTTTTTTTTCTTTCTTTCTGTATTTCCCCACTTTTCTAATTCCATTCCATCAGTTATTTTCAGCTACAAGTAACAGAAGATTTAAGTCCAGACAGCTTATTCATGCTATCTTGGGCACAAGGACTAAGTCATTCCCACGACAATGACTTGAATGACTCAGTGGTTTCACCAAGGACCTATGTTATTTGCCATCATAGTTAGTTTGTAAGAATATCTCATAGCCAAAATATGTCAGCCAGAGGTTCAGGCATTGTATCTAGACACGGCGAATGTATCTCCTCTGTTATCTCCAACAAGACATTTTCTTGACTATATAAATATAAAGGAAACATTTCCTTTTAAAAGACGCCATAGGTGGTTTGTGGGCTAGAACATGTCATAACTGTGACCATAAATTACTGTGATTATGTTGGTGCAATTCCCTGACTCTAATGGGTGAATAAAATATGGTTTGCAATGGAGAGACACATCAGCAGTCAAGAGCAGTCATGCTCTTCCAGATGTTCCTGGTTTAGTACACAACACCCATGTGGTAACTCGAAGCTGTCTGGAACTCCATTCGAGGGGATCCAATACCCACTTCTGGCTTCCTCAAGCACCAGACACCATCATGTATGTGACATTTTGCATAAGATAATGGGCATTTTCTAAGATTGTGACACACTGATGGTTCTTTTGATGGATAAATACAGATTACTATCTCCATCAAGACTTATGGACAAAACCCCTGCTTCAGTATTTTCCGTCTAATGGGAGGGATGTTGGCTCAGAAGTCATGAGAATATTTTGATAGAATGTTGAAATTGCACTTTATTCCAACAATCTGGTCACACCTCTATTGATGACTTGAGGTTCTCTGCATCCATGTCACTGTACAAACTAGGAGTATGAATTGGTTTGAATAAGTCCAGCTACAAAGGTGCAAAACCAAGCTACCCTTCTGATTCTCTTACAGCTAAAATCTGGCATTGAGCCTAAAATCACTGAACCACCACCTACCCCATCTGGAGACAGCTGTGTCTATACTCGTAGCCCCTTCCCTTTTCTCCTAATCACCTCAATATCTAATTATTCATGTTTTCAATGTTGGGCTTCTCTGAAGCTGAGACTGTATTTGTCCTTTTCCTGCACACAGGAATCCCCGTCTCAAAGGATTAGCCTCAGGAAATGATTTGAGAAATGAAGACAGCCCGGCCTTTCTGAGAGCAGGGAAAGTTTCCTCCGAAGGGTAGCTTCTGCAGCGTTGGCTTGGAGACTGGGAGGGTTTGTCCTGCTTGCCCTGGTGTGATGGAGGTTGTCATCAGCCCATTGGGTGATTGACCTTATTCTCTGAGACAAGGTATAAAAATATTAACCTTGGGCTCAGCCAGCTTCCTCCCTTCTCACACTGGAAATTTAGACCTTGAGAGATTCTATGATTTGTTGATGCTTGTAATTTTTATATCTACCAAAAAAAAAAAATCCGTGGAAGAATGTGCCTGTTCATGAGAGCACAGATGCTGATCATGATTACAGCAGGACTAGTAACCACCCTGAGTGGCTTCAGGTTCTGAGCCTGGTCTCTGGATTCAGGCTACCTCGTCTCCTCGCTCTGTACCTTCCCATCTACTTCTAACAGATAGCTTTTCTTCTCTGGGCCTCAGTCCCCTGTTCTGTGAATCTGAGTTGATAATTACAGTTCATAGGATGTTGTTGCTTGAGTCCAATAATACCCTCCGTAAAAGCCTTTTAGGTGAAGAGCCTGGTGGTAAACAATGTTGCCATGCATGGCTATAAATAGGGAGAATATACGGGTATTGGCAAAATCTGGTATTTGGCATAAGGAACTCGCAGAAACCCACAGTGGGCACACATGGCTTGGTATGTATTGCAGTTGTGTGGAATGGGAGGTGTGGGCACTATGTTTTAGCATTTGTTTAGGTGCAGGAAGTGGACAGCTTCTTTCAAATAAATGGAAGATTTTTAATCTATGTGATGATGATGAGAGGCATATTGTTTTTTAAAATCTCCTAGCTTTCTCGTAAAGTTGGCTTTGATTTATCTAGTTCATCCAGACTTTTCCTTCTTTGTTTTTTTTTTTAAAGAAGCACATGCAGTATGGCAGGTCCTATCTTCTGGATAGGTCAAGTCTGCCAGCCTGAAAGCACATTATCTGTCTAAAGAGAAAGGGCAGAGGTGGCTTTGATGCTGCCAGCACCACTCAAGAGAAACAGTGCTTCTTAAGGCGAGATGCAGTAGAGGGTTGGCTCTTGGACCCAGGTTTTGGAAAAAATTCTTTTCCCTCCCTAAGATAAAAAGAGTGGTAAAAGGGTATGTGGAAGTCTTTCAAAATGACTGTGGGAGCCATGTTTGCTTTCAGTCTAATGAAATACCTTCTTCATCCTGGGATGTCCTCGATCAGGGTTTTATACAAAACATGTCTTGTAGCTGTCTCCTAGAGCATGTTCTTTGTTCACTAGAACATATGCCATACTCACCTACTGGCTTCTTTTTTGCTAGTTTTGACTCTGGTGATTCTAATAAGGCCCCCGTGACTTTTTGCTGTCTGATACTAGTGCATTTAAATGAGGACCAGACAGCCCCAACTCCACAATGTAGAGAGGCAGTGAGAAAGGCTGAATTACCCATCAGTGCTGCATCTCTGTGATGGTAGATGATGCTGGGACCTGGACTTTAGAGATCAGAAATGCACTCGGATCAGAAGGAGGCTTCTGGACCAAGTGTATAAATCCCCCAGGCTAGGCTGGCAGTGGGGTTTGGGAGGGAGATGTGTCTTCTTGAAATTTACCAAGTTCAATGCATCCCACATAGAGTGGAGGGGGGGGGGAAGAAAGAAGAAACAAAAAGCTTTTCTAGGCATGTGAAGGATTTTTTTGTCATTGTTGTTTATAGATTTTTGTTTTGTTTTCTTTGAGACAGACTGATATGAAACTCACAAAGTATCCAGGGCTGATCTGCCCATTCTCCTGCCTCTGCCCATGTGAGGCTAGGAGTATGAGCATGTGCCACCAAACCTGTCTTTTCTCCCCTACCTCCTTCTCTCAGTCCCTCCCTTGCTTCCTTCTTTATTTCCCTCCATGTTGATGGGTATTGATTCCAAGGCCTTATGTGTGCTAGGAAATGTTCCACTGCTGAGGCCAAGCTCTACCCTGAATGCAATTCTTTATTTAGAATCATGGTAAGAAAGCAACAAAGAGAATTTGTAAACTGCCTGTCTGTGAATGGAGATGTGGGATTCCATGAGTTCCAGGTTCAGTTTCCCAAATAGCTATCTTAGAAAGCAGGCTCACAGTGGCTCGGGATACTTGCCTTTGAAGACTGAGTACACTCCTCCCACATTCATAGTGTACATGAAACATGATAGGTTTTTGTTTTTGTTTTTCAAAAGAAGTTCATCTTAGCATCTCTCATGTAATATTCTAATAAGAAGCTGGACCAGCAAGGTCAGAGGCTGAGAAATAACCAAATCTTCCATTATGTGATACCCAATCTTTAGGAGACACCTGAGGTGCCCCCTTTAGCAAATGGAAGCAATTTTAATAGAGACTCAAGTCTGTAACTGAAGATTGGCCTTGGTACTACACACACAGAAATATGTATGACCTGAAGATCCCATGTCTGCAAAATCCATTGTATGCTAATGGTCAGTGATAAGTCTCCCAAGGGCCACCCCAAGATGAGGACAGGAGCAGAAAAATGGTGTGTTGATGATGTTTTGAATGTGCCTTTGTAACTAAGCAAGAATCATGGGACACACCACTGGGTGGGGGGTGGGGGTTGCCCTTTCGGTTTTAAAGATTTTTTTCCCTAATATCTTTGTAGGGATGATGGTGAGAGTGAGGTGCACTCAGCAGCCCATCTGAGTTTTGTTCCTTACCTCCATTTGCTTCATCTTTCTTCTCCTCTATTTCTTAATTGCTAAACTGGCAACATCAGCAACACTGAATGAGTGCCTGTTGAGTTTGGAGGACCAGGGCTAGCACAGACAAGGGCCATCCAGATGGCTCACTCAGTAAAGAAGGTACTGCCAAGCAAGCCTGGCGACCTGAATTCAATCCCCAGGATTCATGTAAAGATGGGAAGAGAGGACTGGCTCCTGAAAGCTTTCTTCTGATCACATGCATGCCTTGGCACCACCTTCCCCCTGACACATATACATAGATAATAATAAAACTTTAAAGGAACTTTATAAACTGTTCTCTTAAGGTTTGAAAGAACAGAGTCTGATGATGGATTTTAGTGGTTTTTTTTCATTTCTTCTTCCAAAATTCTTTCTTTTTAAATTTTTAATTTATATATTCACTTAACCTTCTTAACACCGATAGATTGCTGTTTACCTTGACATTGCTGGTACAGACCCCGGTGAGATGTCTCTTGCAGAGACTGTAAAGACAGATGTTGAGCACTACCCATGTTACAGGCAAGTGGGCACTGTATAGCTGTTTCTACCAGGACAAAAGCTATAACATGTGATTTGTGTGCTTACACATTCACCATGAATGTAAATCTTGATTCTAAACAACTAAGATGATGGTATGGTAAGCTATTTTCTAGTTCTTTTGGCTTTTGAGTGTGCATGTGTTTGTGTATGTGTGTATAGGAAAGTACACATGCATATGTGCCTACCTATGCATATGGGGCATATGTATGTACATACATGTGTTTGTGTGAGTGTGTGCATAGGCATTGTCAGGCTACATGTTAGTCAACATGTACCTATTTCATTATCCTTCCACCATTTTTTTTGAGACAGGGTCTCAACTGGAGCTCACCAATTGGCTAGAGCAGCTAGCCCGAGAACTCTTGGAATTCCTCTGTCTCCCCACCCCCCACCCCCGGCATTGGGACTACAGGCACTCACCCAACACACCGCTCTTTATTTGTGGGTGTTGGGCATCTGAACTCTGATCCTCATGCTTCAGGTTGGGAAGGCCACTGTTAGGATCCCATGCATCCCAAAGCTACTGAAAGATGGGAATTGGCTGATGGTGGCTAGTTGTGGCTACCTGGGAGTTCTGAAGGCAAAGTGTTCACATCTAGACTCAGTGGGGACAGGACCCTGTTTTAACAATACTGTAGCATTTCTGAAGAGTTCTTGGCTTTGAGATTTGCAGTCATGTCTTGTCTGTCAGCTCTCATTGGGAAAACTTAAAACATGATAATTTCTTTTATCCTAGGTCACATAGATAGATCTCTGTTCTTCTCTCCATAGGCTGTCAAACAGTTCAGCGCTCAGATTCCTAGTTTGTGGGATGGGGTTGCAGAAACTCTCTCATCATGTTAAAAAAAAAAATTAGGGCCTTTAAATTGATATTTAGTGCTTAAAAAAAATCACCTGTTGTTTTGTTACTTTTGCAGCCAGAACAAAATATCCCTCAGAAGCAACTTAAGGCAAGAAGGATCTGATTTAGCTCGTAGTTTCATGTTGGGGAGGCAGCAGCCTGACTCTGGGGGTGGTGGCTGCAGCTTGTGGGCTGACTTGTTATACCTTGCTGGATCTTGAAGTAGAGGCTTCAGGCTGGAACTGAGCCTTGCTAACCCTCTAGGCCCACCCCTATGTTTGCCAACTAGGCCTAGTGTCTAAAGTTGGCACCATTTCTCTGAACAGCATCCCCAGCTGAGGACCAAGTGTGCAAGTGTATGAGCCTGTGGGGGACATTTTAAACTCAAACCACAATGCATTCCTTCTGACTTTGCAGATATTCTTCCAAAGATTATTTTTCTTTCAAATACCCAAGCAGTTTTCCCTCCATACACGGAGCCCAAGAAAGGTTTTATTTTCATTATATAAACATAACTGGCTATACTACAGAGGGTTATTTTGGGAAACAGGGTTTCTATATTTGATCTCTTCAGCCCTAAAGGGCAAAACAGCCATTAAAGACATAAACACTTCTTTCCAATCATAAAATGAATATATTTCCATTTTCCAAAACAAAAGAAGACTGTGTGATAAAACGAGAATCTGACCTTCTAAAAGGAATTACTTCGTGTTTGGGTGACTTCTCCTATTCCTAGTTTTATGCTTAGAGAAATGAGCGCGCGACATTGTATATCACCTACTCCACATTTTATTATTTGTGTTTCTTTCTCTTGCTGTGTTTGTCATACACAGGTTGAACTAAATGGTGTTTATTGCAGAACTTACTGTATATAGAATGTAATTACATGATTTAAAAGGAAACTTGTTAAAGTATATTGTTTGAATCATCTTAACAATGCAGTCAGCTATGTTACTTAAATATTCTTCAGAAACAAAATGTCAACCATTAGATATAACGTATGAAATTATGAAATTTCACTATCAAGTAGACCAGTGATGGCCGAACTAGTTATGAACATACGAATGCATTTCAGATTTTTAGTTACTTTTATTTTATTTATAGCCATTAGTTCAATTGCATAGTTTATGATATGAGCCCCTGTATTGTTATTCACCTAAACTGGGAGTGAAGACTAACCTTGAAATTTTATTGCTGCTGCAAAAAAAGAAAGAATTCAAAATCATCAGAGGAGTAGTCACAGAATACAGCTCTCCAACTTCAAACTACTGATCAAGTTCCAAGCACAGATAATTCAGATTTTATTAACCTAGAGCAGCTGTTGTCCCTGCTGTGGTACTTTATCTACCACCGGAAATGGAAAAGGTCTTAGAAAATAAAGCATGCCTGTGTATTTTTGCAAGCAGCTGGCTTACCAGCAGCAAGCTGTTTGTGAATGCAGGAGCTCTGTCCATGTCCTGTCTGTGAAAGGAAAGGCTGGTGTCTAGGTGTCTCGGGAAAGAACCTGGAGGAAGAGGGAAGAGAGACGAGGTTGGCTGCAGAGGTGGGAGTCACATCCTCCCTCCCTGGGTGAACCCCAATCACACTGTGTTTCACCATCACAAATCTCAGGAAGTAGGTGGGCCACACAGTTGTGGTCAATCCCAGCAGGGAGGACTGGAAGAGGTACCCAAGCAGAATCCAGGATGCAGCTGAATCATAGACCCAAACATGCTGGAAAGATTGACTGGAATGGATTTGAGTTCCTGGCCCTGCAACACACTACAGGACGTGCTGTCTTTCTGAGACCTGTTCAGATTCCATTTCTTTTGCCTTTGATATTTGTCCAGGTCGTCTCTAAGCACTTGATATTCATTTGACCCAAATTTCTAGGTTTTGTTTTGTTTTTTAACATAGTATTCCCCCATAACCATTATCTAAAATCTCACTTTTCATTACATTACCTGTGGTCAGCAAAAGTCTAAAACTATTGAAAGAAAACAAAAAATAAAGGATTCTCATGTTAGAAATCATGTTCCATTAGGAATCGTGTGATGAAACTGTGCACCTTCCTGTGCCATTCCATATCACAAGTGAATTATCGCTTTGTCGGGGGTATCCACACTGTATAGTCAGCCACTTAGAAGACATCTTGGTTGTCGTGGTGGGCACTGCCTCTGGTGCTATCTGCATAAACACTGGTGATTTACAATACCTGTGTTCAAATACTCCTTAGGTAGCGGCCAACCATCCCAACACAATGCTGTTGCCCTTACATCGTCTCATCGTATCGCATGATGATACTTCAGGTCATTATCATGCGAAGGAGGTAAATAAAAGTACAGTGAGCTATTCTGAGAGCAAACAAGCACATCCACGTGGTTTTTAGTACAGTGTATTAGGATAGCTATTTTATTCCCACCATTTATCTCTTATTATACCTAATTGCAACATAATTAAGCTTCATCATAGGTGTTTACATATCAGAGAAATTAGTTAAGGAAGTTTGTTGCTTACAGTATACAGTTTCAAATTTCAAGCATCTATTTTGGTGTTACAATAATGTACTATTTTGTATAAGGGTTCAATCATTAGATCCTAAAACAATTTTTTTTTTACATAGTCTCTTTTTATCCCCACAAGTGTTCCTTAACTGAAAACATGTCATGGATTTTTGCTGTTGTTATAGTGGCGATTTTTCTTGGCGTCCAGGCCACTCTCAAAATGTGATAGAACAAAGTCTCTCTGATTGTACTCATTGTAAAAGACAAAGCTGATAGAGAGTAAAGAGGCATGATCTGTCAGGGGGAGATCTGCAGAGACAACTGAGTGGTGGAGAACCTTTCCAGGAATTTCCTCTTAGGGCTCCCTTGGCATATTTTCTTATTATTGCTTTTCCTGAGTCACCCTCTTTAGGGATTGGCCTTGTAGGAATAAAATACTGGACAAGCCTCTGAATTTATGAATGTATTAGTTAAGGGTGAAGAAAGACATAAATCCAGCTGCAGACAGTCTAACATGTAAGCCTCTTCTTTACTATCGTCATGCATTTGTACGTATGCATTTGTATGTATGTGTGTGTTCCTGTGAGGGTGGATGAACATGCATGTGGATGCATTAAACATGTACCTCTGGGGACCAGAGGAGAACTTTGTCTGTCTTTCCTGGGGAGTTACGCACTTTGCTTTTTGAGGCAGTCTTTCATCAGCCAAGGACTCACCAAGTCAGCACAACTGGCCGGCCAGCTGGCCTCAGAGATTTCCATGTCCCCACCTCCCTAGGATGGGATTACAAGCATCGGCCACCATGCATGGCTTTTCTTTGTGGTATATGCTGGAATCAAACTCAGACCCCTCTGCTTACAGAGCAAGTGTCTCACCAGCTGAGCCACTGCCCCGGCCCATCTTAAATGGCGGCTGCTTTACAAACATTATCACCGACCCTCTCTTTCATCCCTCCAGAGTTCAGAGCCTGAGCATGGGTCTTCTGGAGGTTTCCCTTTTGCTGTGTGAACATGCTGTGTGTGTTTCCGGGGAGAGGACCCAGCAGAGCTCCTGACTCAAGCCTAAGCACTGTTGCGCTGGCATCATCCTCCCAGAAGCATTTTGTTCTCATAAGGAAAGGGGTGTGCAGAGAACATTCCTTTTAAGAAAATGTCATGGTGAAGTCCTAATTACTTCAGAGAGAGCTGAGCTCTTTCTAAACATCCTGGACTGTAGGTCTCTCAGCAAATGAGAGTTCCCCTGTGGATTTCTGCATTCCAGGTTGGGCTCAGAATGTTGATAACCACTGCAGCTGTTTGTTTGGCTGCCCTACCCTGAGAACAAAGGTGTCCTTCTGAGAGCCTCCCCTGAGCCTTTTACTCAACATTTCCTTGATATCCCGGATGACACAGCCATGTTTTAGTGTGTTCTGAGGGAATTAAGTGGGACTTCCAAAAATGTTCCTTAACAAATGTCAGTGGTTACGACATAATCATCTTAAAGAAATAAGTAATCACTGGCTCTGATTTAAAAAAAAAAAGTAGCAAAACTCCAGCTATAAATTCCTCATTGCCTCTGAAAAACAAAGACAGACATGTTTAAATTCTGTCTGCGGCTCATCTCCTCTAGTGATTAACACAAGCAGCAGCCAGTTAAACTCTCTGGAATCTAGTCTTTCACTTGCTACAGAGGTGTTTGTTTCAGGGTATGCTAAGACAAAAATCTGGTATACCACTGTCCCTGCCGTGTAGGGTCCACAAAGACTCCCCTGGGAGATTATACAACATGGAGAAAAGCATGATGGTCACTCCCTTCTCACAGCTAGTGGGGATGAAGGGAAATTGGCTTACTTAGTTCTCTTTGTATCCGGAAGTATTTCTTTCTTTTTTTTTTTCTTTCAGGTTGAGCTATGTGGTAGTCAGTTTGCTGTTGCTATCATGAAATCTCTGAGGCTGGATACTTTAAAAAGGAAGGAGGTTTATTTGGCTCAGGGTTTGAGAGACAGACTATCTAAACAGCATGACACTCATATGGCGAGTGGCTCACACCGAGGCGGGAGACATACCATTGAACATGCATGCAAGTACTTACAGAGAGATAGGAAGGCAGGTTGCAGTAAAAGCCATTTTGTAACAGCCAGAAGAAACTCATGGATCGAACAAGAACCCTTTTAGTTCTTTCAGTGAGGTCCTAATAACCCAATTACTCCCCATTAGGCCTGATATCCTAAGAGCTTCACCACCCTAGTGTAGAACCACACTGGGGAACAAGCTTTCAACATGTGGGCTTCACAGAGGCACATTTCCACCACATCCAGGCCATGACAACAGAGCTAAAACTACCCTAGTTTTAAAATTGCTATATGGTATTCCACGGTGTAAATATTTAGTTAGCCAGTCCCCTGTGGATGTATACTGTGCTTTGCTATAATTTTTTCACTATTGCATACAATCCCACAAACCATGCTTTTATTGCTATGATGACAGCAATAGACAGAAATTTACAAAGCACTGACTGCTTGCCCAACATAGTTCGTACTGTGAGTGTGTGTGTATGTATGTTTGTAGATATGTGGTCTGTGTAGATGTATGTGTATGCATGTAAATGTGTGTATATCTGTGTGAGTGTACATGTCTGTCCACAGCAATTCTCAGATGCAGCTTCATCTTTAAGTAATATGAGCTACAGAGAAGTTCTGTGACCCAGGCAGTAGAACGGCTATTGAGCTGCACAGTTGGAATTTGACTCCGTATAGAACTATGTAAGTGTAGCTGAGATGGCTGAATCCATGTTGCTTTTTTCCAGTTCTTTCTCCTGCCCTGAGTGGCAGCCACTCTCCAGCCCAGCCTTGGCACTCAAAGCTACTATACCATTTAGTCATCAGCTCTGTGCTTGTGGTGGCCACATTTCCAGAATCCGTTGACTTCTGATTGGCATCTCCAGCAGCCAGGGAGATGGCTGTATGCAGCTGGAGGCTGTTTGTTTCTCACCAACTCCTCCTCCTCATTCTTGTTGCCTGTGTGGCTCTCGTTAGAGTAATGAACTCCTGATGTATATATGCATACAGATTTGAGCATTGCCCGTCACCTGACAACCCCTCCTCACCTGTACACACCCCTCCAGTCTATACTCAGAGCTCCAGATGACCTCCCTGTCCCCCTTAGCATCTACTCCGACTGTGGATGTTTCTCCCATGTGCTCTGGGATCACAAAGGGAATGCTGAAAAGCAGGAAGTATCATCAGGAGACCTAACTTGAGATGCTAGGTCTGGCTGGGTGCATTTTACTGACCTCCAGTCTCCTCAGCTATGGGCTGGGGAGAAGAGCTCTCTTTTAGAGTCAGGGAGAGTGAAGGCGATCACTATGAATGAACAGTGTTCGTTCATTTGTTTGCCTTAGCCTGTCCTTAGCCTGTTTGACATGAGAGTTTCTTGAGCGGTGGAGCTAATCAGGAGGGAACCAGGCCACAGTCGATCTTGTTCTGTGCAGGACAGAGCCAGACCACGGCAGCATACACATAGTAGGGCTTGCTTATCTTTCTGTTATTGTGGTAGTTCTTGATAGTTTCAGAGTTCCTGAATCATCCAGGAAGTGCTCTAGGACTGTGCTGTTTATACTGTAAGGAATGCTGACCTTCACTATGATGGTCTGTTTCCCAAATCCCTTCAAGTTCTAAACAATTCGTTCATCATGCTTTTCCATGCAAAGGTACCTCTTTTCCTTGGGCAAATTATCTGTAAACAGGCATTTGGACAAATCCACTTAGAAGTCACAAACACAAACACTGATGACTAATCAGTCCTGATTGCTCCTGCTGCCTTAGGAATTGATGGGGCCATGCATTTGAAAGCTCTTAGGGATATATGACCACAAATTTCATGTGCAGTGTGAGGACTTGCTTTTTACATTTTATATTTTTCCCAGGGAAGGAAATACCCCACTTTTATTGGATCATGAAGAATAAAATGAAATAATCTTGTGAATATGTTCCCTAGATATTGTTGCTACTTGACCAAGTTTAGTCTCTCCATCATGGTGACTCACAGCAGGAGAACTGAGAGTTAAGGGCCAGCTTGGGCTACATAGTGAGAGTCCATCTTAGAAAATCAGGAAGTCCCAGTGCTTCAGAGGCAGAGACTGATTGGTGGGTCCCTGTGAATTGGAGGCAAGCCTAGTGCACATATTATATCCAGAGCTGCACAGTGAGATCCTGTCTCAAATATATATTTAAAAAATAGATTGAATCATTAAGGGGAAAGTTGGGTGACTAAGAACGTAAGGTAGAAAATGCACAATAATAATTGTTTATATAATACCCGCCATGAGCAGGACTACTTTAAGGTACATAGGCTAGACCACTGTAAGGTGCATAACCTAGTGTACCACCCCACCTCCCACCACACACACACCATTGATTCCCAGACGCTTACAAGCAGCACCCAGGTGTAAATCTGAAAAGATGAGTCATGGAGATAGAAGAAGATAGTTTAAGGAGATGAACTAGGTAAATCATAGTTTCCCTTTGTAGAACTGACATTCAGTTTAAATGAGAGAGGACTATACACAGCAAAGGGGAGGCCTTGAGAAGGACCGAGGGTCACAGGATGAATGGGCTGAGTGTTTCTGATCAGTCATTTCCTAGCAGTGTAGCTTTCCCCCTGAAGCTCAGGTGCTTTGCAGATCAATAAGAAACTGAAAATAGCCTTTGTGTCATTGTGGGAAAAAAGAACTCACATGGAACCAGAGGCTTACTGCTTCCAAGTGGTAGCCCTCAACAACCATCTGTCCCTTTACCAACTTCAGAACTTTCCAGTGGGTTTCTGCCATCTTAAGTTGGAAAATAATTGTGAAAGCTTCCAATGTAGCCAGAAAAGCATTGGCTCTTGAGCTTTCCTCACAAACACTGAGCTTCTTGCCACACTGCCCTTCTTTTGCCCGGACTCTTCTTTCTGTACTCAAGGACTCCAGAGCACACCCAAGATGGTGTGTTGTGTTCTCTTTCATGTTTAAATATGCCCATGAGAAAGAACGTTTTCTCATTAACCACAACAGAAATGGCCGCTTTAAACCTCCATTGGCAACTGTCAGGAGCATGCCTAAAGCAATTTATAATGCAATCGCTGTGTAGTCCTTGACTTCATGTTCCTAATAATAAAATCTCAGCTTTTTCTCATGCTGCTCTTAGTCTTATTATGTCCATATTACTTTTCATAAAACATTTAAAGTCTATTGAAATTTAATAAAGAGTAACTAAGATAGATATGGCACATTCTAGAAAGTGCTGACAGGGCTCTGCAATGGCCTGGTTTCTTCTAAGGCACTAAATCCTGTAGGGACAGATACCTCACTTTTTCTGGCTTCATCTTACCCCCACACCCAGATGTGTAGACTGCTCTGGAGTTGAGGTTTGACATTTTCATCTTGGCGCTCTTTAAATGATTTCTGGAATCAAGACAAATTTTCAAATTGTATGTAAGAGACAATATTCTTTCATTCCCTAGAATAATCCTAAAGTATATAATATCACCGTCGCATTTAACAGACCTAAAAACAGGCTTTAAAAATTCCAAACGGCCTTCTTAAAGGCACAAAGATAATAGGGGAACAGATAAGAAAAACACCCTGTGGCTCTAACTTCAGCCTGGTTCCTGTCAAGTGTTGTATTGCTTCTCCACCTTGTGAACTCTGAATTCAAAATGAAGATAAGCCACTCATTGCATTAGAAGGAGTTAATGTGGTCAGAGTGAGCCTCACAGTGGACAACTTTGCTAGGAACAGCAAGGGCTTACAGATCAATACTCAGGGACTGAAGAGCAAAGGACCTGTTGGTGAGCTATTTCAGGCGCTGGATGTGGGGGGCGGGGGCGGCTGATGTTAAAGTTGTGGACATTTTAGTTCAAAACAAACACAGCCTTTGACCTAAAGGAATTTAAAATTCCATAGACTTGGGGGCCATGGTGAGCAAGGCAAAGGATATATTTGTTGGACTGGAATGGTTGATACAGAATTGAGGGCACTGATGAAGAGTGATGTTAAGAAATAAGGGGAGGAAACTGTTAGCATTTGCATTTGGTTTACCCCACCCCTACCTAGATTATGTGTTTGAATACTTGGTTCTCAGCTGGTAGTGTTGTGTGGATCACTGCAAGTTGAGGGAGAAGTAGAAGGTTGTAGCCTGGGTCTGATTCTGGTCAAGTTCTCTGGGTCCTGTGTGGTCACAGTATAAGGACCAGCAGCCTCAATGTTCTGTCACTAGAGATAAAAACCCACTCACCAAATCGCCATGCCTTTGCTTGCACTATCCTTCTGAAATTATGAATTAAAACTCTCCTCTCCTATGATGGTCTTTTGGTCATAGCAACAAAGTTTAGCTAATAAAGAACTTTTGTACCGAAATGTATACATGAACCTCTTAGACCTGTGGCAAACCGGAAGTGAAGCAGATGTCTTATTTGCAGAGCCAAAGGGAGCCCTTCTGTGTAACTGCTTCCATCACGCACTCATATTGCCGGGAATGGCACTTGCCACGTGGATGGTGGGCAGGAAGGTAGGATGATCACCTGTTCAGCCTCAGCTGCCAGGGCCAACCTCGCCAACTGGAACCCGAAGCACACCATGATGTCTAGCTCATTACCTGGTTCTGTGTCCTGTATCCTGTGGTATGGTTGCGCTTGAATTTCAGCAGGGAACATTACAGTTCTTTGCACTCTATCAGTTGCTTACAAGCACCCGAAGCTCATTCCGCGCTTTTCAGCTTCAACTCCTTTTCTTTCTGATAATCTAATTATAAACATCTGTAAAGCAGTGAGACTTGAGCAGTCCCCTACTGACCCTCTTCCCAGCAAGCTCGCAGAGTTCTGAGGCTGACTCAAAAGCTGGAAGTCAATGCTACTGACCCCTCCCACTCTTCTCCCTGCCCTCAACGTTTCCCTCCTCTTCTCCTCCTTCCCTTCTCTCTGTCTCCACAGCACCTCTCACCTCTCCCCTATCGGCTCTTCCTGCTCTTCCTCAACCCTTGCTGCCCCCTATGTCTGGTTATTATTGGCACTTACTCTTCTTTATATTTCACAAACCTGGCCAGGTCACCCTTGGGCAGAAGCTACACAGCCACAGAACACAGGTAATTCATTCACTTTGGGGGCTCCTGCTTGCAGGTACTGTAAATCTCTCTATCTGGGAGGCTTCACAAGTGGGTCCATAGGGCAAGCCTGCCTACCTACAACAATGGCTTTCAGTTTGGATGTGACAGTAAAATCAGCTGGGAGGCTAAAGACGGAAGCCTGGTTCCCACGGTCAGAGGCTGATCACTTGATTGAATTACAATGCGACCAAGAACCGGTTGGTTTCAGAGCATTCCACAAGTCTGTAACTTGCAGGCTGGTTGGAGTCTAGTGCTGTCGCTCTCAAACTTGAGCTCTGTCACAGTCTCCTAACATAGGTCAAGGGGCTGTACCCCTGGGATTTCTGCTTCCACACATGCGTAACCTGCACAGCTGGGATCTGTGTTCCTACCAAGTCCCCAAAAGATGCCATGGCAGCCATCTTTCAGAAACACTAGTCTCTAAAGATCTTTCTAGGAGCTGTGCATGATTTTATAACAAGAAAAAGAAAAGAAGGCAGTGCCGACCCAGATACATACCCATGATTCTTTGGGTGAAACAACTGTCCAGTGGGGTTGGAGAGGTTGCTTGGTAGCTGGAACACTGATTGTTCTTTCAGAGGACGCAGGTTTGAGTCCCAGCACCCACGTGGTGGTTCACAACCGCCTGTTACTCCAGTCCTAGAGGAATCCTATGCTCTCTTCTGGTCATTACAGGCACATGGTACCAAAAAGACATGCAGACAAAATGCTCATCAACATAAAATAAATGAAAGATAGATAGATAGATAGATAGATAGATAGATACTTAAGAAAAAACTGCCTCAGGAACAAATATTAAATTTCTTGCTTCTGTGCTCATACCTAAATAGAACAATTCCTCTTTTTTCTTTTTCTCCCCTGGTCCCCTGCACACAGGCTTCCTCAGCTGAGGTCTGAGTCTCAGAAGAGCCAGGTAGAAGCAGGAAGCACTTTGTTATTGTTTACACTCGATCTTAACCAAACACTCAAAAGGATTATTCTTCAATAGAATATGCTTTAAGTCAATACAATTGTTACAGTGAATGACAGTGAGTGTTACAGTGCATCGAAGGCTCTTACGGGTGTTCAGCATGCCGCCCAGGAAGCACTGTGAATGCAGCCCAGCACAAGCTTGTAAACTTATTTACAACATTATGAGGGTTTTTGTTTGTGTTTGTGTTTGTTTTGTTTTTTTGTAGTTCAGTTCTCAAGCATGAACTTTGCAGAAGACAATATTGTGCCACAGTGTTCAAAGATTGCACACTCCTGAGTCAGCTTGCGTTATGGTCAGCAGTGAAAGCTAATGCAAGCTTGGCACCTGACCCCTCTAAGTGGGCATTTGATCTGCAGAATGTAGAGATTCTGTGGAGATGTATCTATCTTATATTTAAATAGCCCCCATATACACACCCCTTTGTCCATTCCTTCATCCTTTATTGCATTTTCCTTTTCAAAAACTTTCCTCAAACTTTAAGTGCCCATAGCACAGTGTCTAGAGTTCTAGGACTCCTTCTTTGCTGGGTGCCAGGTGTAAGCCTGTGCTTTTCTGCTCCCCTGACTATTGGCACAGGAATGTATTTATGAGACTGTTCTGCATCCAGAGACCTTGCAAGACTGGCCTTTGAACCCACACCCACAAAGACAGTGCAGCTTGACCCCTTTGCTCTTCTCTTCCTTCCTGCTGTGGCACTTCCCTCGGTCAAGTGCCCTTTGCTCATCAATAGAGAAGAAAAGACCCCATTCTGCACATTGAGCAGATCTCCAATTAGTGGCAATCATGAAAACTGACGTCTGCGCTGCTTCTCCATTGTTGTACTAGCAATCCCTGGGCTTGGAGAACAGAGCTTTCCTTATTCTGCAGCAAGGCAAAACTCACGCTGTGGCTTCAGCTCTAAGGAAGGCAGTGTTGGAGCACAACTTCTGTATAATTACGCCTAACATTATCAACAGAAAGTGATTGTGGCTGCATTCCAAGGCGTGTGGAGACATGCCACCAACCATTTGGGTTATCAAAAAGAACAAGTTTGTTGTGATGTGTGATGCTCTGTGACAGCCAGCTCTGAGCTTCACATGGGGTGGGTACCGCTTCCCACACCGCTCTTTTCATTCTGCAGCTCTTTTGGAGTTATTTCTTATACATTCTCTGCACTGTTTGCCTCTGCATTATTCTTTCACCTTCAGTTTTTTCTTATCTATTTTTTTTTACCCATATCTGTTTCACTGTTTTTCTTCTGTAAATATACATTTTTTAATCTCTCTTTTTTTCCTTTCGGGAAGAATCTCTTGGCTTGAACACACTGGCTTTCTTACATGTAAAATTAAAACATTCTAGTTTAACCTTATTTTTAACCGTGACTGTTGCATGATTGATCCTGTTGTGTGAGCTCTCTCCAAAAACCTCGCCTGCTCCCAAGCTTCTTTGTTGACCCACTGAAATTCATTGGCTTAATAAAATGCTTGTGTGAGAAAGTAGAGGCCAAGGTCACGGTGTGTCTGTGTGTGCCCCTTGCTGCCCGGCTCACATCTGAGTGATGCTCGTCTTCAATGGGACATTGAGGCTCTAGGACAGACCATTCTTTGAGCCTCAGATCCATGGGTGCTCAAAAGATAATTCACTCTGGCCTCCTTTCTCTCTATACCCCTCTCAAGAAAATGCTAACTCTATCCTTTTCCTGGGATCTTGGGAACACTGAGCTTTTAGATGTTGTACCTTATGATTCCCATTGTCAGCCAGCACATTATCTGGTACTTGAGGGACAGCTATACAAAACTTTCAAGTTCTCACATATCACCAGAGAGTGCTGGTCCTCAAGTGCCCTGTCACTTTGGGAATGGCATGCTTTTGTGACCTACCTAGCACCCCAGGTTGACTGGTCCATACCGAGGGACTGCAGAAGATGATGGGGGTGACATTGTAGCCTTCATTTAGGTCTGGAGCCCCCTTTCTTAACATTTTCACAGGAATGTGGATTCATCACCGTGAGCACTCCTCCACCGCTTCCCTCTGAAAGCCTGGCGTGTTATGAAGGAAATGAGAGCCATATGTTTCTGATTCATTTACATGTAGCTCATCAAAATGTAGTTTTGTAAGAGTTCTTTGGTGTCCAAGAAGCCTTTGGAGCCTTTTTATGGGACTGTTAACCACCCTCCCCCTTTCCTCTTAGAACCAGGAAGTTGGGAGTTGCCAAAAGAAAATAGAATCAAGCCTCGATTGATTCTGGCACTGATGCAGCCCACCTCTGCTGACAGTCCCAGCTTCAGCAAAAGCAGAGAAGATGCTGTGGTGCTGGAAATATGCACAAAGCCTACTAAAAGTCCGTACACGGTGGGGATCGAGGTGAGGGGTAGAGATGGCTCAGTCCATAAAGTGATTTCTCTCCAAGCAAAGGAACTGAGTTCAACACTCGCCCAAAGCAGTGTATAAAAGCCAAATGCCTTGATATGAGCTTGTAATATCAGCTATGGATGTGGACATAGGAGGACCCCAGGGGCTCCCAGGCCAGAGAGCCTAGCTGAATCTTCAAGCTTCAGGTTCAGGAAGAAAGCCTGTTCTAGAAAATAAAATGTCGAGTTGCTAAGGAAGATACCATATGTGGGCCTCTGGTCCCAATGATCATGAACATACACACACACACATACACACACACACACACACACACACACATACTTGTCAGATGGCAAAACATGGATCAGAAGGGTTGAGCAGAGGATTTTAGAATCTGCTGCTTTGTCTAGCCCCCGGTCTCTAAGACTCTATAGCATACAGATTCTGCCTGAGGGCTTTCTTTGCAGTGAGACCTACCCTTTTCTTTCTCTGTGTACATATGTGGTATACATATTTAGATAAATGCCTATCAAGTGTGCAGTTCAGGCATATTTCAAGAGATATATACCTTGTTTTGGGTTTTTGTTTTTTCTTGTTTTGGTTTTTTGTTGTTTTGTTTTGAGACAGGTTGACTCTGTTTTTGTTTGTTTATTTTTGTTTGTTTGTTTGTTTTAACCAGGAACTCACTAGTTTGGCTGGGTTCCCTGGCCAGTGAGTTCCAGGGATCTTCCTGTCCCTGCCTTCCCACTGGGACCACACCTGGCTTTTTATTTGGGTTCAAAGGATTGAATCCTCATCTTCATTCTTGTGCAGCAAGCTTTTTACTGGATCAGCCATCTCTCCAATCTAACTTCTGTCTTTTTACTGGGACAGTGTCAAAGCTACCAATAACTACAGGCTAGACTTCAGGCTGGCATTTTTAGCACTGATATTACTTTGCTTAAAAACATTTCTGAGTGTTCAGTTTCTTCAGCAGAAAAATGCTTATAAGCTTTCAGGAAGAATCTACCCGCTGCCAGTAAGACTCTGGCATTTTTACTCTGTAAAACCACAGAAATGAACTTTGGAGTGTTCTGTACTTTGGGGTGATGAGTTGCAGAAATCCCCTGAGAAGTTAGAACCCCTCACCTAGCTATTTGTCTTAAGCAGAATGGAAGATATCCTGTCCTGATCTTTGCATGCACTGGCTTGCCTTTTCATCCAGGATGTTGACAAACTTTCCCAGGCCAAAACCTGGGTATATGGAAATATGTAGGCAGCATGGGGAGAGGAGCCAATTTAAAAATCTTCTTCCAGCTGTTGAACCCACGCTCTTTCCAGAGCCATTATTTCATGTTTGTTCATCCGATGAAATTAAAAATACACCCACTCATTCATAAACATATCAACCCCCCACATGTACTCATGTTCCAGAAGAGAACGTGGGATGGAGCCTCAGCCCCCATGTGGAGACACCACGCTTAGATATTACCTGGACATATTTTGTACGCTTGCATCAGTGAGAGCACCATCCTCCATAGGCTTTTGGAAATGATTTACATCGACTATAAAATGTTTTAGGCCCACAGCAGAAGTGGTTGCCTGCACAAAAATCAATCCATTTAAAATCCTAGCATGGATTATAGATGGGTTCCTGAGGCCCACTCCTAGCAGAGGAGCTACTGGAAGTTGGTGGCTGCTAGAAAGAGGGAGTTACTTATCCTTTTTTGAGAAGTATGGATGACCCCATACCCTTGCATATGCAGGCAATACTAATTAGACTATGGATTATTAAAATTAAAAAAGGGAAAAGGGCATGAAAGTACGTGATTGGGTGGGAGGCATGCTCAAGTAGAGGTCTGAGGGGTAGGGTTGGAAGGGGAAGGCAGGATTAGATATAGTCAAAATACAATGTATACAGTATGAAATTTTAAAATAATAAATAAAAACATTATTTTTAAATGAGATAGGGAGCAATCTGAATTACATCTTAGGAACCCTTGAACTATGAACCTAACTTGAAATTCCATGGCTGAGTGAAAACATTACAAAAAAAAAAAAAACCAAACAAACAAGCAAAGAAAAAACCAAAAAACCATGTATCTAAGTAATATTTACCAAGTTGTGATTATTTCACAACATGAAGAAGTGTTTGTGGGACAGAAGAATAGAGGGAGATATTCTACATACTCTCAACCTCTGCATATGCACTCACAGCTGTATGCACCTGTACACACATGTACATGCATGCACACACACACACACACACCATAATTTCTTTCCAGGGGCTTGCAGGCTGTTGTAAGTGTGTATCACTGTATAGAGTGGTGTTCAGATTTCACTCTTAGGTGACCGCTGCTCCAAAGTGATACTGCTTTACAGTTAATGAAACGCTGGTCACATCATCCCTCCTCTTCTGGGTCTTGAAGGGGATTCACACAGGCAGAGAAACAGAACTATCCTCCAGTGAGTTTTTTCCCATGCTCTACACCTTTCACATGCTCGTTTATTCAAGACCTGTTGGTTCTGGGTCTTACTTAGGTGCTGTAGGAATAATGCCAAAGACGAATAAGTTCTAGATCAGTGTTTTCTCAACCTTCCTAATGCTGCAGCCCTTTAACAAATTTCCTCATGTTGTGGTGACCACCAACCGTATTATAACTGTAATTTTGCTCTGTTATGAATCATACTGTAAATACATACTATTTCTGATGGTCTTGGGCAACTCCATGTGGTAGGGTCATTTGTTTGATCCCAAAGGAGTTGCAGCCCACAGATAGTGAACCACTGTTCTAGACCATGCCTTTGTTCTCGGCAAAGGAGTAAGCTTAGATGGATGGTGAACTGGGCTCTGAAAATTCTTGTCAATTAGGTTTGTGATACTGTAACAAAATACCCGAGATCATCAGCTTTGAAAAGAGAAGTGGGTTGTTTTGGCTTATAGTTTCTAAGAAAGGCTTTGGTCCATAGTTGCTTAGCCCATTGTCTTTAGATCCAACGTAAAGCAGACACCGTGGTAGAAGGTATATGGTGGAACAAGATACCTTATGATGGCAGAAAGAGAGAGGTGGGGGTTAACATATAGGCAGCCTGCTTCTGGGTTGCCTAGCAACCTATGACATCACATGCCCTGCCAGGTGTGGCACATGCCCTTCAGCTGTGCATATATAAAAAGACCAACCAGCCACCTCATCTCTCTCTTGCACTCTCTCTGCTTCAGTTTCTCTCTTCCTCTCTCCTCTCTGACTTTCTCTCTCATCCCCCAACCATGTTCCTCTTTCTCTTCTCCTCTGTTCTCCCATTGTCTCCCTCTGTCTCTATTTCTCTGTCTCTCTTTATTGTCACCGCCCCCCCACACACATACACACTGAACATTAAATCTCTTTCATTCCAGATCTGTTGTGTGTGGCATTTTTTATTTATATTATTGCAGGAGATGGGGAGAGTGAATGAATACAAATGAGCACATTGGGTTCTCAATACCCACTTAAGAACACACTCTTCATGACTTAACTTCCATTCCCTTGGCCCCTCCTCCTAAAGGTTCCACATAGGCTGGGCATCAACTTAAACCATATTCAACCTCGTTTAAAGGATTTATAGTTTGCAACCCCAACCCCAAGCACTAATTTTCCTCTGAACAGCCCTTTTGTTATCTTGTAAAAGAAACTCAGCCATGTAAAACCCACACACTGAAAGCACTCTTGTTAGGATATTCCTCTGGTAGGGAAGTGTGAAGATTTAGGAATTTTCACCAATGCATTTCAGAGAGTTTAGGTTGGACAGTGTCTCAAAGACCAGAACTGCTGCAGAGCGCCGTGCGACATTTCCTTTCTCCCTTAGGTCTGAATGGCCACGGTTAGCCATTCCTCAGAGTCAGGTGGATATATTGTTCTTCTCTGTATCCAATGGGTGACTTTTTAATAAGTGGTGGTGGGACTTCTCTGTGTCCCCAGAACTTAGATATTTCTGAAATGTCAAAATCATCTGTCCTTTGTCCATTCTACATTTCACATATGTAGCTGAAGACACTAGGCTTTTTGTTAGGACTTGTCTTACATGCCCTTTCAGGCAACAGCTGGTAGGATTTCTCACAGTGTAATTCCCCCTTCCTCAAAGGAAAGAAGGTTATAGAAACCCTCTTATCCTGGAGTGATCCTTTTCTACTGCTGGTACCTCTTAGGGCACTAAGGAAAAGATCCCTAAAGGTTTGGGAGACAGAGCAGGTGCATGCATAGGCAGCTACCTCAGTCTTGAATGACTCCACATGTCTCCACCAGATCTCCCAGGAGACTCAAGAAAGGGCACAGGAATACCGGGTATTGCTGTTAAGTGGTATGGAATGAGCAGAGGGGTCTAGGTGGACATTCAAAAATGCCTCCTCCTACAGCTTACAGCAGCTGCTGCTGTTTCTATTGATGTATGTCTATGATTCCATTTGGAGGTGGAGATACAGCTGTGGCAATTTTGGTACGAAAGCTGTATGGGGCTTCCTCTTCATATTGGATCTCACAGTCAGTGTGAAGTCTGTGGTGCACCCCTTCCCCAAACCAAAGCATTTGACTTCTAGCATTTTCTTGGTTCTTGTGTTAAATGAGGAGACCTCTCCTCAACTAGATCTTTTCTAGTTGAAAAAAAAGAAAGCCAGAACAATGCCAACAGCAGCAAACGAAACCAAGAAAGCACAAGAACATGAAAGTCAATGGGAAAAAATTTAACAAAACTTAATGTTCTAGGACCGTGGAAGGACAGCATCCTAGGAGCGAATGCTTATTTCTCTCTGTGGTGTGAACCCTTTGTGTTTACAGTCCAGATATGCATAAACATCAGAAAGAAAACAGCATTGCAAAGGTGGTGGATACACTAATTAGCTTCGTTATGGTGATTACCTATTGCATGCTTGAACTATAGCACCAAGTTGTATAGACTAAATACAGACAGTTCCCTTTGGCCAGGTACACATTTAACATAAATCTGGAACAAGTAACAACATTAAAAATTTAGCAAGAATACCTAAAAAACGCATGCCGGTCTAAAATGCACTAGGTGAAAGAGCAAGCTTAAAAACACTTCCAGAGGCATTGGTGTAAAATACTAATCTGTAGGTACACAGAGTGAAGAATAGCAGTTGGCAGATGTATCTGGAGATGCAGTGTCAGCAGGGTGGGGAGAAGGTCAGCCAGGGAAACTTTGATATATATATATTTATATTTATATTTATATTTATATAAATTAGATCTTTAATATTTTAAATGATCTAACAGATAAAAGCTGCAGAATCTGAGCTAGGCACATAAATACTCTCTCCCTTCAGTATACCTGTTCATCTCTGGTCAGCTTCAGATGTCTGTCACGGAGCCAGATAAGCTGTGTTGTGACCCCCCAGGATTGAGTGTTCTGAGCCCACTCTCTGCAGTGAACTTCATTGAATCTAGCAGTTGGTCTAGTTTTATGAGGCACATCTCCAGCACCTGTCAGTACCAGCTGCACAGCAAGATTTTCTTAGAAATGGAGTGTGGGAGAGACAAAAAGCTAAAAGGAATAGGGATCCATTTATCTGTTAGACGTGCCAGTTAAGATGTAAACTGCCGCGTGTGAGTCTCACGGCTGTAACTCCAGCACATAAAAGGCTGAAGCTTAGGGCCTAACTTTGCAAAGAGGTTTTTTGTTGTTGTTGTTGTTCTCTCTCTCTCTCTCTCTCTCTCTCTCTCTCTCTCTCTCTCTCTCTCTCTCTCTCTCTCTCTCTCTCTCTCTCTCTCTTATAAATTAATGACTATGCTACTTTCCTTCAGCTTGCCAGGAACCCAGTTAGTTCTACCACTGACCAGTATCAGGAAGTGGCAGGTGAAAGTCAGAGGAACTTTCAGTGTACTCAGGGCACAGCAACCCATGCTGCATGCTGAGTTAGGTCACAGTGCAGCAGATGGTCTGGAATGGCTATGCCACCACAAAGAAATTAGTATAGATTAGAATATAGATAAGAAGACGTTAACAAAGGTGAGAGCGATATAAGTTTGTTGAATTCTCAAAGGAAAAAAAAACACTAGGTGGTACAGTGTTTACCTAACATGCAAGAGGGCATGATTTCAAGTCCTGCTACACATACACACACACACTCACACACACATACATCAGAGTGCAGAAGTAACAGTTTCGAATGTAATGGCTCAAATGTAATGGCTCAAACCTTGAGCTTGCCAGTCCTAGGCCAGAAAGTCTACCTCTTCCCTTTGTGGCTAACAGATGATGAAACCAAGGTAACCCAAATTTCCCATTTGTCTATGAGGTATAACCATGGTGTATGACTCACAGGCTTAGGTAGATGAAATGGATTGATACACAGGAAGAATTGAGGCCACTGACTTGTATTACGTGCTTTGTGACCATGAGCTGAGCGGATCATACCTGAGATATAAGATTAAGGGAGATTATATTGTCTTCAGCTCTGAAATTTTGGTGAAGCATCCTTGGATGACTGGAAAGCCATACAGAACATTTTCATCAAGTGAAGCATTCAACCCAAATTCCTTACTAACCTCTGTAAATGGAATTAAAAGGTCTCAACAAATTCCCCAAACATCATTGCTTCTCAAAAAGCTTTACTGTATGTTAGACTGTTTGATTCCTTGATTACTTCAAACAAGATGTATTTTTAAGAACTGGATAAGTAGACATTGCTCAAGAAGTAATTTAATTAGCTGAAACAGTTTCTGGAAAATAAATATAAGTTCTTATACCTCCACAGAGTAACTTTATGCCAACTACAGTTCCCAATCCTTTATTGTTGCTACATTACTTTATTGTTTTATAGAATACCATGTTCCATTCTAGAGGATGGTTCAATCATTCCTCACAGGAGAAGATTCACAAACAGGTTCTGGTGCCTTAGTTTTGTTTTAGATGGGGCCAAAATGAGTGTGTCAATTTTTATAGATGCTGCCAAAGGATCAAATACCAACTCACAAACTGTTTTCAATACTCTCCAAACTTAACCTTTCAGACAGACCCCATACATAATAGGCTAAGGCAGAAAGGCTGCCTTTTATAAGCCATATTTCATGATCAGTTTTATGAAAACGACCCGTGCGTATTTAACACTAGCACTTTCATCATCTCGGGACAGCTTCCTGTCTCCAGCCAACAGGTTTTCAAAGCCTGTTGGGCTCAGTTCTGCCTAAGTGGTTTGTAACACAGGGCTTCTGAAGTGGGATGCATTTCAGAATTTTCTCTGTGGCCATAAATCCTCACCCACATAGCACTAACATCCTTTTCCTGCTCGTCCTGTGAGTGCATTTGTGCTCCTCATAAGTACTCATTGGTTTGCTTTTAAAATTAATCCATTGAGGACTTGTCTCTGGTGTCATCTGATCCTTGGGATTGTGTAGAAATTCACGTTGGAATAATTCTGTGTAGGTCTTTTCTTTTCTAACTCATTTCAGCTGTCTGATTTGCTATGTAACAAACCAGCCCCAATTTTGTTACTTAAACATGTGCTGAGGGCTGAGGAAGTGCTTGCTGTGCTGCATAAAACCCTGCATTCAGGTTCCATATAAAAGCCAGGCACAAGCAACATGCACCTGTTAACCTCAATGCTGGGTGTGCAGAAGCAGGTGGATCCCTGGAGCTCACTGGCTAGCTTGTCTAGCCAATCATCAAGCCCCGGATTCAGTGTGAGACGCTGTCTCAAAAAGTAAGGTGGAGAATGATAAAAGAAGACATGCCACAAATGACGAAGCAAAAATGATTTCATGAATATGGAAATTAACTGTGCTATATTCTCTTGCTCTTGTTTGGATCCATTCATGTTACAGCTGGTGTAGATGCTTTGACACAGAAAGCCTCGTCCATGTTCAGCAATTGGTGCTGGGTATCAGGTCAGTGCTTCTTTGTGGTCCTTTCTGCTCCAGCATGCTCACGTAAGATTCTTGATGGGACAGATGCAGAACAACAAGAAAGGAAGTGTAGAAGCAACTTAAAACCTCACTTGAGGGTGATAGGCTACTCAACATATCCCAAGGGTTCTTTCTGATGGCCTCTGTTAGCTTTAAGGCTAACCCAGACATCAGCAAGGAAACAGACTCCTCCTCTGTCTGAGATGCACAGCAAAACCATATGTAGTCATTTTCAACCCACGGTGACCTCATTTCCACAGATTATGTCTAGTGGTTTCTATAAGTGCCTAAGACTTCCCTTGAGTAGGAATGCTCTAAAAGTGGGCACAACTTCCTGCAGCTTACTTAGCAGTCCAAAACCAAGTCAGTTGAGAGTGACTTATGCCATGAAACCCGTTTTAAGGACACCAGTGAGCCAACCCTTGTAGTCTGAGGAATCACCACACTGCTTGACATTTTAATAAAGGGGAAACGAGTGAGGCTGACCCATGGAGAGGTACAAGTTTGTTGTCCATCCTGAAGAGTGGGGACAGGTTTTATGCTGCCTCCACACATGGGAAATGGTGCTGTATGCTTTTGTCAAAGCCTCTGGGATGGTTTTATAAGGTTAACATTTCTTTTAGGATATGCTTTGGTACAACAAAGTACTTTGGTTACTATTCCTCTTTTGTAAGCAAGCAGATTAAGGCACAAGAGACACCTTCGTAAACCCAGCCACTTTCTGAGGCAGAGAGCCAGCCTTTCATTGTAATTAGCAGACATCTCGTGTGCATCAGCGGAGCTGCCATGAGGGCGTAATTACCAGGCCTACAGTCTGCCTTTACCTACATCATTGTGTGAAATGAAAACCAGATGAAAAATCAAAAGTTCTATGCAGGAGGGAGAAAAAAAAAGGATGCAAAATGAGGCCTGCAAAACTCTGAAGTGCTCTGTACTGCTGAAGGTTAGCTCATTGCTTCACAGAAGGAAAGGCCAGGAAATGCTCCGAGTGAGGAGTCGCTTCAAGAAACCACAGATGAAACAGCTTGACATCATAAATACATTTTTAAAATGCATAGTGCGCGGCATAAAAGGCGGCCTGCAATTTGTGAATTATGTGTACTATAAAAGCACGTAGGTAAATACGTGTAATTGGAGTCCTTGGTGCTCTGGTTAAGCTCATTTTTCCAACCTTAAAAAAAAAAAAAAAGCAACCACTACATTGCCCTTTTAAGAGTATTAGTTTGATTTGAAAGGCTCCTCTTTGCCAGTGCAGGAGGTGGGGGGGAGTACAATATTTACAGAAAATGAGACGGCCACGTTGTACTTGAATATGTGGAGAGCGTGCGTGTTGTGCAAGAAAATGAGAAGTCTCTGCTTTCCATTGAGAAGCAATTAGAGAAGGCCTTTTTGTGGCTGCTGGAACACAGATGCAAGACTCCTCCAAGTCTGAAGTATAAAATGAAGGTGGAAAATTAAATACGAACTCATCTCTGGGTGTCTGAGACCATCAGAGATGCGGTCCAGGCCTGGGACAAGTGGATAGGACTATGTTGGCCATGGTAAATGCACTCTAGGGATTCATGCCCAGGCCCAGCTGAGACTGGATGGAGCCTTGAGGAGTCATCCTGGTCCAGAAACTCCCCTCAGAGCAGTGAACTGGGCACTGATGGTGACTCTCCCAACCCCCTCAAATTCTGCAGAAATTAATGGTTGGATCTTGCTTATTCTCCCATCACCTATTACTATCTGCTATTCTGAAGTACTCTTGAAGTCACAGATATTTGAGGTCATTGCCTGGAATGTCTTGATGCCAACTCATTTCCAAACGTGTACTAGCTAACCATCACCAGTGGAAAACATCAGCCCAAAGCTTCAGGGGCTTAATGCTGCAGATGCTCATTATTTGTTCAACTTGGGAGATGAGTGCACTGCAGCAGGAGATGGGGACTCTGTTCTTTGCAACAGTTCTGAAATGTACAACTCTCCCATCTTGTGGCCCCAGCTTGCCTGGGTCTTCAGTGTCTCTCTGCTTCGAAAGAAAAATGAAGATATGTGGAGGAGCGGGACAGGGATGCACCAGGCTCGGAAGCAATGCGCATTAGCTCTACCTATATACCTGTATCACCCTAGCTACCTGCAAGGGAGGTGCAAGGTCAGTAGTGCTCAGAGCCGCAGTGGAGAACAGTGGTGGTCCACTCCTCCACTGCTCTGCTGAAGACTGGGCAGAGGGTCCCATGAGCTGAGTCACGGTTATCAAACTGAGCACCAAAAGAAGGGGCACCTCTGGTGGCCCTGGACAGCGTACAGTGAATACAACTCTAGCCTTCCAGGGGAGACTGTTAGCTTATCTTCAAGAGCACCGATCCTACCCCTGCCACCACTATCTGCCCCATAGAAGTCGATGCACTTGAGCATACCTCTCTTGGAGTCCATCATTGCTTCCTGTCTCCTCTCTGAGACTGTAGATGTCAATATAGAAAACCTAGTCCCCTTGTGTAGGGACCTGCCACCATGGGTGATTTAAGGATGGGGACAGCTGAGGAACATGTGTGGCATTCTAGACTCAGGGCCCTCCTTCTAGTCTGTAAATTATGGATATTGGTTTAAAGGAGCCTTTGTCTCTTAAAATAAGTTCTCCATGTTGAGGATTAGAAGCAGCTGGAAGTCTCTGGGCTGGGCAGCGCTCTCGAATGTGCCCCCGTGTATGTGTGCAGTTGGCACTGCAGATACTCTGAAATGGCTTGCATGCCTGTGGTGCCAGCAAAGCCAATCTCTTGTGTCCATCCCGAAAGAAAGGATGTTGAGCTCTCAAGCCAGACCCAGGACATGCACAAGGTTCACCACTGGGGAGCCTGCTGTGCATCGTCTCCACGTTTTTATCCCACCTGCTCCCATGCAGGCAAGCTTCAAGGACTAGAAACATTAAAGATGAGCTCTGGCATCGGAGTGTGTGTTCTCGGTAGTTTATTAACTGGCTCAGTTTAATGAAGGCTGAATGCCTCTGGGATACACAGTCGTTGTCTGGCAGCCACCAGATGCTACACTTTGCTTACAGATGGCTCACTGTGAAGTGTGATAGCATAGATTTTAGTGGTAAGTTGTGCCCTTTCCCTGAGAAGATATTACTTATACTCTTTAAGACCTTTATTATTGTTTTATCTCAATCCCATTTAGAGAGAGAGAGAGAGGGCGTAAGGGGACTTGTCTAGATCATATCATAGTTTTCTGTTACATCAGAGTTTCAAATATATAATTGAGAAGTAACTCTCGGTTCACATCCTTGTAAACTCTCCCTCAGCCTGCAGTTAAATCCCAGGCTGGCTGTCTTCAGGGCATAGCTGGAGTCAGCTTGGCTTCCTTGAGCTCTGTCTTCCCCATGTGGGTACACAGTAAATACTCTTCTGGAATTGCCTTGCAGGTGTCCATTACTTGCCAGGACTGCACTGTATGAAAGGACAGAGTGCAGGAGAGTGACAGTTCAAGGGGTGCGGGTATAAGCAGGCAATTATGCTAATTATGGGCCTGAGTGGAACTTGTTTTCACACTGCACTCTCTCCATGTGAATTATCAAGTGAAACTTTCACAAGATATTCTCTTCAAGAAAGACAGCTGTGCAGACGAGTGTGTGTTTTTTGTTCTTCGTGGGCCTTTGCTTTCTGTTTAAATGTTTGAGCTTTTCCAGTGGAGAGTATGGGTAGCGCATGACTTCGTGAAATGCTTTGGCTTTTGCTTTGCTGGGCACTTGAATGGTTGACGTTCCATTTAGTCTCCTCCCTTCAGCTGTAGAGAGAACATGTCTCTTAAGGCCTGGCTAAGGCCTGGTTTGCATGTTTTAAGAAAAGACTGGAATGTGAGGAAATGATCGTTACAAAACCAATAGCAGTTTATCAGGCTGCTTACCCCAGGTTCTTCTGTGGCAATGAGCAAGGGTGGTTGAAGGTCTGTCTACTTCTTGTTCATGTTCTCTTTCCATCTGGAGTCAGCTGCAGGTTCAGGCCAAAGGAGCTGAGTCTCAAAGGGAAGGAAAAGAGGCCAGAGAAAGCACGTGCTGGTCATGAACTTCCCTCTCAGCAAGACTCGGCTTCCCCCAGGTGCATTTTATCAGTGAGTTCAGATCCAGGCTGATGTCAGCAGGCTGGGGAGGTACTTCACTCTTAGAGAGGAGGAGAAACAAATGTTCTCTGAGTATGTGGCTAGGCAGGTAGACTAATAATTTTCTGTGATGACCATACACAGGTGACCAAGAACCCTTGGGGTCAGGGACATGGTCTTCAGTAGGAGCTGAGTTAAAATAACAAAATCAACATTTGAAAGATCTAATTAGCTCTTTTTCCTCCAAAAAATGTAACTTTTGTAATCTTTAAAAGATAGATATGTATAGTTATATATATATAACTATATATATATATATAACTATATATATATAGTTAATCTTACACTACAGGGATTCTTTTTGACATATATGTACAATGTGGCATAATTAAATCAAGCTAACATATTTGTAAATATCTTTATTTTTTATGGTGAGACATTTCAATGCATTCTCTTTATTAACATACTTATTCTTCCCTCTGACAGAACTTTAACTGTTTGACCAGCAGCCTTCATTCCCCACCTCCCCACCCTTCCCTAGCCCCTGATAATCATTGATATACTTCCATGAGTTCTACTTCATGAGAGTCCAGGTCTATGTGAGATACAGTTCATTTCATTTATCCAAGTGTTCATAACGGACACACTCACTCTCCTGCCCTGTTTTTAAACTGGCTAGTATTTCACCGGGCCTGTTTCTCCACTGGAAACTTGATTAAGTATGGATGAATAATGTATTCTTGCCAGTGTGATTAAAGAGTTTCAGAGTAAACTGAAGAATGCCCTTTATTTACCCACTGATTGGGCCACTTATCGATGCATGTCAGTCATTACAAGAGAGCTTCAGGAGAGAAGGTAAACAACAGCCCTGCTTTTGAAGCAGCTATATGGTAGTACATGAAGGAGGTCATTGACAATTTGTCATTCGCTCTCTTGCATATGGTTTATTCTACAAATAAGAGCTGGCTGTGATACAACATACACATAATCTCAACACAAGAAGATCACAAGCTGTGGTCTCCGTGGTGAGTTCTAAGCCAACAAAAGCTACATAGTAAAACCTGTCTCATAAAAGCTAACAGGAAAAAAAAATCTTGTTTAATTATTACATAGAGAAGCCTTAGAAATGAGCAGAAGATATAAAGGTACTATGCTAGTAAGAATGCCGTTTCACTGGGGCATAGATGAGAAATAAACCAAGAAGTCAATGCATGAGATGTCCATGGTGCTTAGCTAAACAGTATGGTAAAAACAAAGGTAAGGGGGTTAAGGGGTATGGAACTGTGTGCTGTTTGGTACAGGGGTCAGGAAAGCTTTGTTGAAAAGGTGGGGGGGGGGTGTGATAAAGGAGAAGGCAGGGAATTTTTCCCCAAAGGCTGTTCAAAATTGATGGAATAGAAGGCAGAGATTGAGACTGAGAAACCAAATGGCAGCTCAGATGGCTGTATCCTTACCTTCCTCCCTGTTGGCTTATCTTATGTGTTGCCATGATTTTCATGGTACAGAAACAGTCGATGTCCCCAAAATAACAGTGGTGACTATAGATATTAATAAAGTAGTCTGGCTTGCCTTCCACATACATGAAGTATATGGCTATGAATGCAGCCCTCTTCAAAATTATAATATGTTGTGTGTCTCATCATCATTCTTGCAGCATTTGGACCTGGAAATAAGGAATGGTTTGGTGGATGGTTGACAACTTAGACCTGTAAATAATACGAGCTTGTTTTGGAAATGGTCAGAGCAGGAGGCGGAGGTGGGAGTTGCAGGAGGAAATCGCACCCTTCACAGTGGCTGTATTGTCCCATGAAAGAAGGCAAGTTATAATTACAGCCTGCACACTCCTTCTGGATTCCAGTTGCTTTTGCTTTCATTTAAAAAAAATAATCAAGGAATATGGAAACTAGATTAAGTTAATTTAATTAAGGAGGGCCTGCTGGATGAAATTGTTAGACCTCTTTTGTAAAGTGCTTAGTTTCTGACCCATTTGCTGTTGACCCCTTTCTTCTCTTTGATGTTGAAATAATCAGATTAGAATCAACTGATTACATGAGAAACCTATAGACATAAAGATCATGGAGTTAAAAGCCGCTCAAAAGAGTGGCCAGTTTTGATTTCTCAAATTCTTACTTTTAAAAGCAATTTTACTCACCAATGAACTTAGCAGCCTGATGTTGAGATTGCTTGGGCCAATGACTTACCAGCCAGCAGTCACCCCACTGAAGGTCATGCATCTGAAGTGTGGCTGAACATGTTTAGACCCCCACATTGGCCCACTGACTACCCTATCACATCGGGTAGCATAGCACATACCCCACCAGATAAACCGGAGGTACACCATAATGTTTCCATTAGCTCATTTAGTTAGATTTATCGTTTCTGTGGCAAAATACCAGAGAAAGAGAGTTTTGAAAATAAGGTTTCTTTTAGCTCATGGTTTAATAAAGGAGATACTGCATCCCAGAGAGGAAGCCGTGGCTGCAGTAGGCTGAGGTGGCTTGGCAAACTGTGTTTGCTGTCAGTAGGTAGGAGACTGAAGGGAAGGGAGGTTGGACTGAAAACCCTCAAGACCCACCCCCCAATGACGCCCTTCTTCCAGTGAGGTTTTCCTCCTACGTGTTCCCTAACCATCCCAAATGATGCCATTAGTTAGGGATCAAGTGTTTTCAACCTGTGAGCCTATGGGGGACATCTCACACTCAAACCATAGGCCCTTCCTTTGAGGCTGACTTAAGGGTTTTTTGTTGTTGTTGCTGTTGTGACAAGATGCAAGCCGTGTGATTTCGTGGAAATCAGGGTAGACTTTAAAGTTAGGCTGACCCAAATCCAAGTCCAACTGGGAAAACTTAGGCAAGGTTGTTTCAACAGGGGCAGCTGTATCCCTGTCAGATTATGTAACCGGGATCAAAGCAAGATGACGTGTGCAAAGCAGTGAGCATGCTTTGTGCCTGGCACTTTAATTGATGGGTCCTTTGCAAGTCTGCTGCAGGAGCAGTCGCTCTTCGTGTTTCCTGACCTCTGTGGGTCCACCTCCACAACTGGCAGCTGGTAGGCTGGATGTGGCCAAGAGAAGTGTTTGGGCAAACCAACACCGTGTCTCAAAACCGTTCAGCATTTGCTGCCAGAATTTAAGAATCAGATTTTTACAGGAAAGTCTGGGTTTCTGGCTTTATTTGAAAACCGAGAGTCTAGCAACCCAGTGCCTCCCCCCTCCTTTCCCACAGGGCCAGTAGTCAGCAGGAGCTGGCGGCTTCCCCTACATAGAGTAGAGTGCATGGGCTCTCTTTCCTGCTAATGTGAGTGCCTGGACTCCTTGAGCGTCTGAAGTATGGACACTCCTCAGTCTAGACATTGGGCTGAATCTGGAGCAGATTTTCTGTGTGTAGGGTCGGTGCTCCGGAAGTCTACCTATAAGCTTTGAGATGTGTGCGCGTGGCTCCAGTCCACGAAGGCAGATCTCTGGGCGCCTCTGAACACTGAGCACTTGCACATCTGAGGGGAGGCTGTGTCATTGGTGAGACTGCAGCTGTGGCAGCAACTAGTTGGAAGTCATGTTTGGGATGGGTGCTGGGACAGAGGGTCAGGAAGACGAGCCTCTGTAAGAAGCTGTACAGTCTGAGCACAGGCGCACGAGTCGTGTCCATGTGTAGCATGGGCTGTGATTGTGAGTGGGGAAATTAAAACGATATCACTAACATAGTGAGGGTGTGAGTGACTTTGGGGTGGCCAGGAGCAGAGACAGAATTCAGGTGATACCAAAGAAGCAAGGTAGTTCATTACCAAACACCACTTAGGACAGAACTGGTACTCTGAAGAAAGCTGGACCATTAAATTATGTTTCTTTGTGCAGGTGTTTCTTCTCTTCCCTGCTTACCTCTGTCTGATCTTCTTAAAAACCTGTTAAAATTCTCACAACAAAGTGACCTATCAGTTGGTACACTGGTTCGGTGAACCTCTTCCTTAGAATTCAAGATTCAGGGTGCATTTTTGAGGTACATATTCAGTAGCTGCAAGTCCAAGATTTTCTCGACTTTTCTTCCTAAGAAATAAATTCACATCTTTGTGTCTTCTTGTTTAAATTCACTTAAGGAAAAAAATAATCATTTAACCTGTATTATTCACACTGCAATTTAAGAGTTATGTTTAGCTATGGGTGACATTTACAATTTTATAGGCTGTTTGGTTCTTACGTTTAACCCAGATTTAGTTTAACCAGGTACCTTTTATAAGGTCTCTTTAATGGTTACTTTGATTTGTTCTGTTTTGCTTTTTAATTCTCAAGACATCAAGTTTTGCTTGGTTTTAATAAAAGCTTGACTATGTTGCCATGGATGTTGAGGGTATATGTGTTCAAGACAAATTCACAGCCAATGTCCATTCCTCTGAAGGGTTTGGTAGTGAACAAGTACATAATCACGGTTTTGTCATTTGATAGCAGTCTTATGTAACCACTTAATTTTTATTGCCGGAGTGTCAAGTCATAAAAAGTGTCTCTACTGTGCTCAGTGTAAGAGCCAGACCTCCCCTAGACATCTCTGTGCTCATTGTTCCAGCATGTCAGTGTTAACTTGAGGCGGAGAGAAAATTCTGCTCAGCAGAACACAGAAAGCAAGCCTCCCTGCAGAGTGAAAAAGAGAACTGGTTATTTTGTGGTTCTGCCTTAGGCTTCTGGTGAGGTCACCAGCAGCTTAAGGAATTGTGACAGAGGGAGTAGAGAAGATGGAAAACCACACTAACCATCACACGACCAACCTATACTAACTGTCACACAGGCCATGATGTGACAACCTACCTATATACCATTTCTAGGTTCTGGGCAGAATGCTGAAGGCTTGCTCTGCTTTAATGCTTGCAGCTTTCTTAGCGACCCTAAGAGGGAGGTGCTGACTCTCCTGTACTTGTGATCAACAAATTGGGGGTCCAGAGACAGTAATGACTGTCTCAGTTTGGTACATTTGTACAAAATTTGGTACATTGATAAAGCGATAGAATTTGTTCTTGGAGCTGGAGAGATGGCTTAGTGGTTAAGAACACTGACTGCTCTTCCAGAGTTCCTGAATTCAATTCCCAGCAACCACATGGTAACTCACAACCATCTATAATAGGATCTGATGCCCTCTTCTGTCTTGCAGGCATACATGCAAATATAATACCCATATGTATAAATAAATAAATACTAAAAAAAAAAAACAAAGAATTTGTTCTTAACCCAGTCTGATGGACACTTTTCATTCCCTTGTCTGTCTCCTCTCAAGAGTAGATTAAAAAAAAAAAGAAAACTGTCACATACAAACAGATTCACTGATGGTTCTTGATTGGTAAGGGAGAGTAATTGAGACTTCTTGTGGTACACTGAATTTCAACAGTTTTATTCAGCTCATCATAAAATACGTTACACTGTTATCTTGAAGAACATGTAGTGGGCGTAATTTAAATACCTGTCCATCACAGTGACACTCCAGGAAGCACAGCATCTGTCCTGCTCTGCCAAATTGGTTCTCAGGTCAGTTGCACTTCGGAGTTCACATATCTCTAGTTTTTGTTGTTTGCGCCTGTTTTTGTGGTTTTCTGCCTGCTAATCAGCTATTACAGTTTTACTGCAAACTTCCATCTTCCATTTATGTTTCCCCTTATGGCCAGCCTCCTGCTCCATAGATTTAACCAACCACTGATTACACATACTCAAATACAAAATGTTCTGCTGTCACACATATTATGTAGTTAGACCTGCAATGGTTGGAAAGGAAGGAAAAAGGAAGGAAAGGACGGAAGGAAAGAAAGGCTGCATTACTATTCTGAAGCCCACAATTGTTGTGCCTAAGTCCTTTTAGTGAAAGAAAATTAAGCAGCATTTTCAACTGTCCTGGAGTTGCCTGTTTGTCCCTATTAATTGTATCTATTTGTCTTGTATTCATGCCCTCCTATTCCAAAGACACTAAAGAACAGTACCACATTCCTGCACTATACCAGACTCTGCTCAAAGAACGCAGCTTCCACCAGAAGCCCCTAACTCCTTTAGTGTGCCCTGTCTGTTCAGCCTGTGAAGCCAGCCCCTCCTATCCACCTGTCTCTGCTTTTTTTTTTTTTACCTTTCCTGACTGACCCTACTATTCTGTGGCTCTAATCAAGGGTGTAGCCAGAACTGGAGCAAGCCACCGATGCAAATCTTTAAATGAGCAGAATTTGAAATCACCTTCATGATCTCATGTGTAAAGCATGTTCCAATGACCAAGTCATTTGTTTAGTCTTCCTTTGTGGCCCATGCTAGCCTTGAACTTGCTATGTAGCTGAGGAATGCTGCATTCTTCTGATCCTCCTGTGGACATATCCAAAATGCTGGAATTGCACAAGAGTGTCACGCTGTGGGGTCATTTGTTTTTGTTTTTTTTTTTTCTGACAATTTTCTGGCGAGTCTCTCTTCTTCCTTGAGTGAAAAGTAGGCCACATAACCCTTTTGCAATACTAATCTGCTAGAAATAAAGCACATTTGTATACTAGCCTTAAAGAGGTTTTGTTCTACTCTTTCCTGATAGCCCTTGCAGTGGTCAACCTCAAACTCTTTAGAAGGGTCACTGGGGAGTTTAGCTTCCTGTGATGCTAGATGAAGCAGGTAGGGACATTCAGCTTTTTAGAACCTGTTGTTCATAGTGAAGATCTCCGAGGCAGATCTAAAAGCTTCCAAGGCAGCCACATCAGGAGGAAGGAGAGATTTTGCCTTTTGCCCCCTTAGTCTGTGCTCAGCAGCTCTTGACCTCAGATCTCTCTACACTTGGCCCTTGATCTTGACAAGAGTGATTTGTCTGGATTTGTTGTATGTGATCACAGGCCAATGGGATTTTGCTGTAGGGCAGGAAGGGACCTCATGAATGGAACCTTCCACATCTGTTCATCAGAAGAGAAGAGTTCTTTCTCATTTTTGTTTGTTTGTTTCCCATTCTGAGTAAATGGGAGTTTCTTTTCTTCGGTTGGTCTTTAGGTCAAGGGGTCTCTCTGGGTGGTCTGGGACATGACGTGTAAAGTGTTGATTTAGGGTGCCTGTTGTCTTTGTAACAATGCTGAACTCCACTGACTGCAGTCCTGGCAGAGGCTGTCTGTCTGCTAATGAGGGTGGTGAATTCTTCTCATAATTACTTAGACCATTCAGAACAGCCCAGGGAAGCAGACACTTTCCCTGGCGCAGCTTTGCCCATGGACTTGAGATTCCTAAGACCAGCTCACAGTGTGTAAGATTTTTCTCTGTGTGTGTGTGTGTGTGTTCTCAATTTAGGGATTGAAAGTGGCCAGGCTGGCATTCAAGGTCCAGGAGGGATGGAATCTCTGAATCTTCTATTTTGCCATAAGAGAGTTCAAAAGCCCCGAGGAAGAATTGCCCAATATATTTTCTGTTGCAAGTTCAAGGACCTCCGTGTTCAGGCAGCCCTGAGCTCTGCAAGCAAAGTGGCCCTTTCTGAACTATGTTCTGTACAGACTCGATGAGATTCCTGATAGAGCTGACTGCAGTACAAAAAGCCATACACTAGCTTGCTTTCAAGGGAGCCAAAGGAATGAGTAGAGAGGCCTGCTTTTCCTGAATGTGCGAATCGAGTTTTTAGACCCGTCCCTGAGGTCCCCTCCCTGTGCTGCCTCTTCTTTCAATACAGTGATTCACAGCAGCTTATATTGTGCCTGGGCCCTCATTTTGTGAGAGGGAAAGAGGGAGGCTTAGATTTTGGGCGTGGGCACCAGGACTAGAGTGTGTGTGCACCCCATTCTCAGCTCTTTATGGCAGAAACGCCATTCTGTGCTTTTCATAGATAATTTGTGCCCTGTTCCTCACTGTCCCTGCTCCTAGCCAGGCTAATGAACACAAAAATCTCACTCAAATAAGCAAAACAACCTTCCCAGTGTATGCTAGCCGGGCTGAGACTTAATCTCCAGTTGCTGGTGAGAATTTGAACAAGGCTTTGATAATTTCTGTATGTCCCTATCTGTGAAATACTCTGATGGAATCATATCTACATTGATTTTACAAGTATTAGTTGGGCATTTGTTAATATCAGAGCTGTGTTTGGTATAAGTATACAGTGGGGACTAATAGCTCTATTTATTTATGGTCTGCCTATTGTTTGCCAGGGGTCATCTGCTTGCAGCATCGCACTTAATTTTGAGCAGATAATATAAAGTAGGTATTATTGGCTTCCACACACGATGGAAAAAGACTTCTGCCCAGAGAGGTTCAGGAACTGGCTGAAGTTGTGTATAGATAGGGTGTGGTGAAGCCAGGACTGGAACCCAGCAGTCCATCTCTAACGCCTGTGTTTTCACCATGTCATAATCTCTGCCCTCAGGAAGTTCCGAGTCCAGTGAGAGCAGAGACAGAAGTGAAGCAAGCATGCAGCCACTGCCCGGAAAGAAAAGGGGCACATCAAAAGAGATGAGCAGAGACAGTGAGGCTGCTCTATCTGGAAGAGAGGGACTCTCTGAGGGTGTAAGGTCTAGAAAATGCAGCCACGTGCCATGTGCCAGAAAGGGTCCCCTGTTCTGCAATAAGGAGATGACATGTGTAAGCTTGGAAATGAGAAAATCCTGACACCAGGACTTCTGAATAGCTTCCCCAGTCACCAGCAAAAATGGTTGCGGGTAAAAGAACTTCAAACCTTAAAAATATTCATAATCTGTCTAAAAAGGAATCTGCAGCTGCCTGGCGGATTTAGTGTGTTCTCCACTTTATTACATATGTTCAGATTTATAAACATGAAAGAGAGCCAGCCTTTTCAGTGCCCATAACAGGCCCCATTTCACAAATCCTCTCCCTACTCCCAAATGTGGGAAAACAGAAGGAAGGAGTTTTTTGAAGTTGTACCCTCCCAATATTCCCTTGGTAATCTTTTATGAGGCTTGCTTCTTTCAAACCTGACATGCATTCATAAAACATGATGTTCTTCTGCCTTTATATACTTAAAATCAAAAGATAGAACAAGATCGTAACTCCGTGCAAGGAAGCCCTCAAATGAACCTTGTCGTTACAGATGCTGACCCTTGTTCCGGGCAACGTTAATGCATGCTAATTTATTTTGCCATTTGTAACAAAACAGGACCACCAAAAAGCGTTTTGATTGTTCTTACTCATAACTTTAGATTGTAGTGTAGGAGGCAGTGTGTGTGTGTGTGTGTAGAAATAATACTACCTGTATACAACTCTTACCTATCTGTGATACATTTTGCATCCTGAGACACACTGGCTATTTTCCCAAAATGTACAGTAGGATTATGTTCCTTTTTAATTTGCACGCCTGGTTAACAATGTCACCAATCTCTGCTATTTCTTTATAAGTGGAAATTAATTAAACAAGAGCTTGCCAGTGTAAACATGTCCTTCTAAATATAGACTTTTTGCTCTGTAACCTTTTCTAAGGGGGAGAAAATCCCTTTTATTAGAAATGGCTGATCTCACATCAAAGCATCACGAGAAGACCAACTTCTCTTTCGTTTTAATGCAGAGGCTTTCTGAGCCTCAAGGACACACCTGGCTATAGGCTCACAGCACAGCCAACCTACAGTCCGTGACTGGTCAAGTGGGTCAGAACTGCCCTCACAGGTTCTCTGTCTGTTCTAAGGGGCTAATTTGTTCATCAGAGGGAACTTGAAATCTCTCTGTGATTTCCTACAGAGTGCTGGAGGTAATTTACATTCTTAAAGTTTTTTAAATGTCTTAAAAAAAAAAACCTCTATAGGAGAAAGGAGTTTTATACACTTGCTACATAGACTATCTTTTTCTTTTAGTTCTGCTAGCTAGACTCCCAGCCTCCAATTTTTTTCTTGATGCATTTATTACTTTAACTACACTACGAGGATGGTGCTATCATGTCACGTCTTCCTTTTTGCAAGATGATATCTTAAAGTAAAAGTCGGACCTTCAAATCCAAACGGTTCCCATACACCCAGTAAACAAGTGTCTGATGACAGGCACGGTCCCGGAAGAGCAAGCAATCCCTCTGCCATTTGCAAACGAGAATACCTTCATGGTATTGAAAGTCTCCATGGCCAAATTGTAAATTTGGGAAACCGGCTCCCAGACTCCCCAACTCCTTTTACAAGCACACTCTGGACCCTTTCCCAGGACTCAGCGAATGCATCCCACACCCCCACGCACTCCTGTTCATTTCCTGCTGCTTTCCCAAAAGCTTTCTGCTTCCTTTCTGCCAGTTGAATATGTTTGCTTCTAAACAGAAACAGCTTCCAGAAAGCATTCACCAGCAGTGCCCGAATGAGGAGGATTCCTGTCGCCTGCTGTGCTGCACCGTGGCCCAGGTCTGTTCGAAGCTTCCCGTCTCTATGTTAGATCTCCATACTGCACTTTGGACCTTTCACCGACTGCCGTCCTTGCACTCCTCGTTTTTTTAGTTTTTTGAAGTGTTACGATCCATTTTCTTTTATTACATTCCTCATGTTCTCCCGGTAAAACTGTGGGCTTTTTGTCCTGGTGAAGAATCACTACACATTTTATTTGTTCTTTGATGCTTTTTATGTGTGAATGTGCATGTATACATACATATGAATACATACATGAAAACATGAACATATATGAACAGCTATTGTAAGTGATAACTTTTAAAATAGCTCTATGATTTGTTTGTTTTGATAAAGGGTTTTGGGAGTAGCCTATCATGTCACCGCTAAATAATAAAAATTCCTTATCATCAGCTATATCTACCAATTTTTTTCTTGTCATATCTCATTAGCTAGAACATCTTGCAGTTTCTTAAGACCTAACTTTCATTTCGACATGTATCGTTGATATGTATCATTTGGGTCCTAAAGTAGTATTCTTCAAGTTATATTATTAAATATAAAAGCTGAAGCCTTATAGAAGTGATTAGCTTCTGACACAAATTTCAAAGAACATGTCTTCCTTAGAGTGGTGTCATCCTCTACAGACAGCAGCAACATTGTGACATGACGGTAAATGCATTTCTGTCTACCAAATGCTTGCTAGATGCTGGGTACCATATTAAAAGGTGAACTTTCAGAGCATGACATGAGCCATTTGGCTTGAGACACTGTCTTATACCTTTGCGATGCCTCTCCTGGCTCAGCAGGAGGTATCCACAGAATGTTTAATCCACTAGTTATAACTAAGGAAGGGCTACCTCCCAAGGAATTATATCCTGAGAAGAGAAATTCTGTTCACCCAACAGTAAGACAATGCAAAACTGGGCAAAAAACCTGAATAAAAAAATAGGATTAAAACACCAAAAGAGGTCAAATTTTGCTGAGTCATTCAACTCTCACACCTGTGTCTGAGAATCCGTCCTCCTGTGATACCCATTTTGTTGCTGTAGAGACTGAGGCTAAGGAAGTAGAAAATCTGCCGGTCACACGGTAGTGAGAAACTGGAATTTTTCTCATGTTTAACTGCAGAACATGCTGTTGTGCCACGGTGATGTTTTCATGTCTGCACCCCACCATGAGTTTTAAAGTCCCTGATTTGTGTGTCAGTAAGAGGAGAGTGTAAGGTCAAGGCTAAAATGAATCTATGGAAGAGTGGGTGTCTGGGTGCATACCTCATGAGTATCTTGTTTGCAGATACTGTCTTTCGAGGATCAGTAAGTGTTTTCAAGAGGCCAAAGAATGGGTAGGGTGGGTTATTTCACACCCATCACAGCTTCTGGTCTCTCCCAGTAGAGCGAGGCGGGGGCCGGGGGTTCAGAGAACAGAAGAAAAACCAAGTCTTTTGACAAAACTGAAACCAAGTGGGCGTGGCTGTGTTCCAATCCAAACTTTTATTTCTGGAAAAACAGAAATTTGAATTTCATAGAATTTCACACATCACAAAGTGGGATTATTTTAGTCATTTAAAAGTTCACAATCCTCGTAAAATGAAAAATGGCCTGAAGGCCAGATTTGGCTCTAACCACAGCTCGTCATCCCTGCCCTCTGTGTGAAAGTCTTAAACCTCTGAGTGAGTGTAGAGATGTGTGCTCAGACAATGCTTCAAATTGTCCTTCCTGGGAGGACATTTGTTTACCAAACCCAGGAAAAGCTGCTTCTGAATGACAGCCCTGGCAAATATGGTGGGATGGTAGGTTGGTGAGATCGTCTTTGTAGCACACGAGTGACCGGGTGGACCACAAGACAGTGTCAGCACACACAGCATGAAGATGTGTTAGTCTTGCCAGGGCCTCTCCCCGCCAGTGTCTTGCACAGAGCTGAGTATTTTTTTGAGAGGCTGGCTTGTTTTTATGTCATAGGATGTTGGAGGCAACTCAGGGACCGCAGAGCAGTGAGGGAACCCAGTGTCTTTTTCATCTGGCGCCATCTGACCACCCACCCCTCCCAAGTACACATTTTGATCATCTGAAGTTTGGCAAAGCTTTTGTCAGCTGATCTCAGCTTCTTAAAAATAAGAATTAATGGGGATGGAGGGAGCAGGCTCTGGCTCCATCCTTGTTCAGAAAGAGAAAGTTTCATCCAGGGCTGAACAGGGCTGAAAGGGGGGTGCTGGAGCTAGGACCCCACCAGCCCGTTGAAGTCTCCTGAGAGAATGCTTCGACAATGGGTCCCTGGAACCTTCTCATGTCTTCCTTGAGTTAAGCTCTTGATTGTCTCATGCCAAGAACTCTCTAGTTTGAATCCCACAGTGTCTCTAACTGGCTGCTGTCCCTGGGACAGGCCTAGACTCGGGTTTTATGATCTAGTTTTGCCAAAGCTAGAGGTATCACCACTTTGTGAAAATCGTTCCACGTCTTACTATCTGTGTGGAGCTGTAGCAGGGATACATTGAGCGTGCTTCTGAGGATGAAGCCACTCACTTTCAACCCCTTTTGATCTCCCCTCAATCTTGGTCCCACAAGTCAACACTCTTCCCAGTTTAGTATATATTCCTTTTAGATTCCATTCTGCATTTTTCGGAAGGAAGTGCCCCTTTGCTGGGTTTCTTCTTCTCTTCCTAAGCATGGCCCTATGCTGGAGAACAATTCTACAGCTTGCTGTGTTTCCTTCAGCAATGTGGTTGTTTTCCTTACCACGACGGCACATATTTATCTGCTTGAATGCTGGCGCTATGCCTATCTGTTTTCCATCTTGTCCCACTTCCTGCCCATAACTCCATCTCCAGTTCTAATGTTCCCGAGCTTCCAGGTGAGTATGAGCAGAGAGAGCCCTGCAGGAGAGAAAAGTGGGAGAGGAAATGAGGTTGCGATACTTGCTCTTAGCATTGCCCTGGCAAAACGGTCTCAGGCTAACTGTAGGTAGAGAGGGAAGATCACTGTTCCACTCAAGGTATATTCTGCAGGGCACTCTAGCTCTCCTTGTTTTGGGTGTTATCAATATACATGGTTTTGTTTTATTCAGAGATACAGTCTCATCAAATAGCCCACGCTGGTCTGTAACTCAGATCCTCCTGCCTCAGCCTCCCTAGTGAGTTTTTGGGGCATCTTCGGACACTATGCTAGCTGCTTGCTCTCCATTGGATCAGCTTCTAGCTGCTGATATGGTTCTCATTTCATTCCCCATGATCATCTCCCTGCTCCCACTTTGCAAGGCAATCCGATCGATTTTAAGTATACCATCTGTTCTCTGTGGGGGCTATACCACACGGAGGCTGTGATCTGTGTGTGTTCACACAAATCTCTAACACTGAAAGCTGACAGTTTTCTCATGCTAATTAGCAAGTGGGGACTTTTGTGAGGGTAATGATGTTATAAGGGTGCTATCCTTATGAAAGAGGCCCAGAAAGCTGCTTGTAGCTTCTCTTCCATGAAGACAGAGATAGGGCACCTTCAGAAACCTGGAAGCAGTCCTTCACAAGACATGAAATCTGATGATGACTTCATGTTGGATTTGCCAGCTTCCAGAATAATGAGAAGTGTTTTTGTTCTGCTTCTTCTTCTTATTGTTACAATATACTGAATGGACTGAGACAATAAATATACCTCTTTCCTCTCCTCCCTTCTTCCTTGTCCTCCTCTTCTTCTTTAAGTTGTTTCAAACTGTGGTAAAAATATGTATAGCATAAAATTTACCATCTGCACCATTTTTCAAAATATTTATTTTATTTTTAATTACGTGGATTGGAGGATGGAGTATGTGCACAAGAGGTGCCTACAGAGGCCAGAAAAGAGTGTCAAATCCAAGAGCAAGAATTAGAGGTGGTTGTGAGCTACCTGGTGTGAGTGTTGGGAACCTAACTCAGGTCCTAAGCAAGAGCAGCAAGAGCTCTTAACCTCTCTGCCATCTCCCAAGCTCCCCTTAGCTATTTTTAGTGTCTAACTTAAGGATATTGATACTGTTGTATCACCCTTGCCACTGTCCATTTTCGTAATATTTAATCATCTCAGACTGAACCTGCAGCCATCAAGTGTCAGTTTCTATTCACCTCATGACCCTGCCGTGGCCAATGCCATTCTACTGTCTATCTCTATAGTTGCAACTGGGCTACCCCCTCATCGGAATTGCAGTATTTGTAGCTTCTTGACTGGCTTGTTTGTACTTTGTACTAACACTCTCTGTGCTCAGCCATGTTGTGCTGTGTGTTAGCATTCCCCTCCCCTTGAAGGCTTAGTTTTACTCTGTCATGTGATGTATCACCTTTCATCTGTTCATTAACTGATGAACATTTGGATTGTTTCCACCATTTTGGCAATTTTGAATAATGGTGCACAGAATGTGGGTGTGCAAATATTTCTTCGAGATCCTACTTGCAGTTTAGGAGGGGGTGCATTTCTAGAAATAGACTTGCTGGAGCACGTAATAATACTCCTTTTATTTTTGAGGAAATGCTGTATCTTTTATCTTCTAGTAGTTGTGCTGTTTGCTTTGACCAGAAAGGCTTCTGCTCATGCTCACCCTAGGTGGGAGTCTACATCAAAGAGCCTTACCTTAGCCCTGCGTATGAGGTCAGCTGTTCTTGTTTTATCTCATTTTGTTACCTAATTTTGATGCTGGCATTATTTTGAGGGAAGTATATTGCAGGTACTCTACATCATGGTACTTGTAAAATCTGAAGCTGTTTTCAAAGCAGATGTGTAAATTACAGATATGGACTCAATTAAACGATACACAGAGCATGTGAGCTGCCTCAATGACACCCTCTACAAGTATCCTGTTGCTTTAGGAGAATCTTCGTAGTATGTCATGGTTATGCAGCCTATTAAGAGCTTCTTGGTAGCCTTTCAGGCTTAAAGCTGTCTGTGACTTTAAATTTGAATACTTTTATTATCTAATATTTATCCCTTTATGACTAAGTTACAGGTGTTGAGCATATTAGTTAATTAGCATGTTGTGACTGGATTGTGCCTTTTTATTCATGTTGGGAGACCTTGTTTGACTAACCATTAGTAAGGCAGATTATAAACTTAAGAGAGAAATTGATTTGTTTGGAATTGTATCATAGCTTCCCCTAGACTTAGACCCACATATGACTCATCCGCTGAAGTAAGGACAAGTCTCACTTAGGAAGTACTCATTATAGGCCAAGCACCTAATCTAAGGTAATAGTTCTTACGTTACTATCACTTTCATAAACCCGAAAGATAATAGAATTGCCCTCTTCATTTGCCAGGCACAGACAATGAGAGTCAGAGACATGAACTAAATTAGCCATTCACAGAGGTAGGAAATGGAGGACCCAGGTTTGACTCTGACATCTTCCCACTATGTCACCCTTGGTGTATACACGCATGCCTTCACACTCCTGCCTCCGGATGTTTGGAGCCTTCACCTCCATCCTTCCATGATCATGGGACTTGGTGAGCCAGGATTAATGAAGAGTCTCCAAACCTGTCACAGTTATGGGAACAGCCCAGTCTAACAGCCCAAACTTGCTTTGCCATTGTGTGGCACTTTTTCAATGGGCTGTAGGAAACCTCTGTGCCTAAATCCATAGACAAATGAGCACAGCCTGCAGCAGATCAAGACCATAAATGGATTTGTAGCAGGCAGCTCTGGAAGGTTTGGGCAGGTATCCAGAACACTCTGTCCTGTAACAAGTGTAGATCTTTTCTGGAGTGTTTGTTTTAGATGTCAGAGCTGAGTGTAATTCTGGCCAGAGTCAATTCCATACTTTTCATGGGTACCTATTTATAGGCCTGAACTTATAGCTATTTTTCATCCTGCTTACCTAGAGCCATAAAGGCAAAGATTGATCATTTGACTACCTAAAGCGTCAAACTAATATATGGCACATATATATGTATATATACACACACATATATAATAAAAATTAAACTAAACTGTCAAGGACAGAGGAAGGGTTGGTTTTCTGTTTTCTTAACATGCTTCTGCATGTCAAATAAAAGACAAACTGCCCAGTAGGAAAGTAAGCCAAGAATGTGATCAATAAACTTGTGAAAAGTGCTCAGCTTCATTAATAGAGAAGGTAGAGAACAAATGATGTGGACAGAGATGCAACTGTCTGATAAGAGGCAGCACTGATGAGTGCATCAGCATATGCATGCCTGGAAACCATTGGTAGGAGTTTTAAGTTGGAGTGGCTTTTGGCAGTGTCCACAGAAACTAAAATGCACATCCTGTTTGGGTCATAAATTCCATAATCTTCATTGTATATATAATCATGAAAGGGTATGCCCAGATATGTATATACTACACTGCACACACACACACACACACAGAGGAAGACAGAGACAGCAATTACACATAGCATAATGCAGTGGAATAAAACAGTGTTATGAGAATATAGATCTTCGATTAGAAACAAGCAAAATGTTAAATGAATGACAACTTGGGGTTGGAAAGGTAGATCAGCAGTTAAGACCATTTGTTGCTTTTGCCGAAGACTAGAATTCAGTCCCTAGCACCTATGAGGTAGCTAATAACTATAGTTCCAGGACATCTAGCACCTTCTTCTGTCCTTTGTGTATGTACATGCTACACATACACACATGTAGGCAAGACACATACACATAAAATAAAAATATATCTGTAAAATTAAAAAAAAGAAAACCTGACAACCCATCCAAGAAATGGGAAGCTCCCCTAAAAAGAATGAGGTTGATCTGTAAGTTGGACAGATCTGTGGAAAGGGTTTGTATGTTGTCTCATCCAGCCACGTCTGTGTGCTAGCACATGCCTTAATGTGGCAGCACACAATCACCACTCACAGTGTTAGTTAGGGGACTCTTGTTTTATGGCTGGGCATAGGTCTGGGCTGATGCCATTTAAAGAAACTTATTTGCAATCATTTAAAAAGTCAAACATGTTTGAAGTCTGTGTGAAAGCGCTGTGATATCAGGTAAGCACATGTAAGTGGATCTGTTCTGGACAATGCAGTTGTACAGAGCGATGCTTCGGAGATGGAAATGTTAGGAGTTACCCATCGGTGGCTGCAAGGTACTCTCCAGTGGGAACTGTGATCTGGATCATCCCCAAGCTCGGCCTCTCGGTGGAAACACATCTGTTAAAAGTCTGGCAGAGGGTCCCATTTGAAACAGGGATGCAGTGATGTCTGTGAGGTCACTTCCTTATTGCCAGTTGTACTTTTGACATCTGTATGTATGTGCTCATGTGTTCCTGTGTGTGTGTATGTGTGTGCAGAAGTCAGAGCAAAACCTTGGGTTCTGTCCCTTAGGAATCCTCTCCTTGTGTTTGAGGACATTGTCACTCACTGGGATCTGGAACTCATTGACTCAGTGGGTGAACCCCAGGGACCAACCTGTCTCTGCCTCCATAGCACAACACTTACAATTACATCACCCTTTACGAAAGGAACCACCACCGTAGCCCCTTCACTGCGACATTTTGAGTGTCGCAGAAAGTACATTTCTTTCTCAGTGTTTTCTCAAGGTTGATTTTTGATGGAAAAGAAGATTCCCTCTGATATGGTCAGAAGGGAATACCCGGGCAGGCTTTACATCGTGGGATTCTTGTGGTAGTGGGTTTCTAGTGAGATTTGGGGATAATCCTCTAAGGGAAAGCACTTTAGGGACCTGTTGCTTTGCAGTCAGGATGCCTGGATTTAGACATGGCTTCTACTCTTCACTCCCTGTGTGAGATAGCTCACCTTGTTTCCTCATCTGTATCCCTGGCCCTCATAATCTAAAACCTAAATAAACCTCAAATGCCACCCCAACTCTTTTCCAGGCCACCCTCCATATCCATTCTTTTGTCACTAACCCAGATCTTGATTTTTAAAAAAAAGTTTCCTTGTTACTCCACACATACAAAGATTACACACATCATGCTTCCATTTCCTATATGGCATTGCACCTCTAGCCTGCACCAGTGAAAGAGAGCAATTGACGATCCTCCCAAACCTTTACAGCATCAGCTCCAACTCAAACTAAGCAGAACAAACAAAGCCCAGACCTCCTCCCCTGGAGACCCAGCTTCTCAGTCTTTTAAAAAATATATATCTCCCCTTTGTCACGATCAAAGAAACGTTCTCTAATCCTAAAGCCGACACAAGTACTTCTAAGTAGCCTTTGTTTGTCTGGTTTATCCCACCTGAAGGTGCCTGCACATCTGCAGGACTAATCACCCTTTTCAAAGGCACTGTCCCGAAAACGAGATTAAATGCTCCAAGCAGCTCTCTCTCTCTCTAGTGCTTGCCAGTGACAGTCCGGCCATTAAACATCCTCGTGGGCTATCAACAAAGGTACAAACTAGAAGGTCATGGAGGGTGTTCGGATAGAAACAAATGGGGTCCTTCTAAACAGTCTGTCACTCCGTATCATTATCAGTCTTATTCCCATCCGTGTCAATACCGGTACTCATCTGTGGTCCACGCTAGTTTAATGGGGGTCGATGGTGTCAGAAAAGATCGACGACTCCGTCAGAACTACACAAGAACCCGGTTAAGCCTTAGTTCAGGGCACACATGGTGAAAACCTAAGCGGGGGAAGCAACAGAGACAGTTAGGGGCATGTGAATGTTCACAAGTTTACTTCCCTGGTTAAACAACGTCTCAAATGGCCAGAATCCAGCGTGTTAATCCTTAACCTAGGCTGAGCGGCTGCTGCCTGCTCAGAACTGGCTTATCATTACCCCTAAGGACCACCTTTTATGGCTCTGAAGAGCTCCTAAGCAGTGTCTTATCACCACCAAGCCTAATCGCCATTAATGGGGCAGTACACTGATAATTCTCAGTTGCACCAGAGTTAAGCAGTTTATGGTCAATTGAAGAATTTTTTTTTTTAATTGCAGCTGTTGGGGGTGGAATGGGAGGGAGGGGGAGGAGAGAAGACAGCTCCCTGGAAGCCATGTTGGGTACTGCTTACAGGCTTACTGTCTCATGGCCCTCTTTCATGTTTAATTCTTGGTAGCTCCAGGTCACTCCATTTTCTTCCTGCCTCATGAAGGTGGTTAAGGTAGAGACAGGGAACTCAACAGGCAGGCCTGGTGGAATATGTCCTGCTGGCACCTTCTGAGTGTCTAGATACTGGTCCTAGGTGCTTTTCTGACAAAACTTCCTAGAGCCTTACTTTTTCCACCACCCCTGCCTACAAATGTCCTTTCTTTTAACCTGAGCACAGTGAGATGTCTGTCTAGTTATCACATAGTCACAAAACTACATGAATGTGCCCCACATCCATAGGCTGGTAGACAGATTGGAGACTAATAGGTAAAAGGGGGGAGTTCAATATTAAATTTTTAGCATAGAGATGGAACACATTTTCTTTTAGGGTTTAAAATAACTTTGAAAACATTGTAAAGGATTCAGCATGTTCAAGGACAGGGCATGTTGGCTCCGAGGGCATTAGTATGGCCCTGTCTTTTAGCCTTTCCTATGGCTCTAGCCTAGGGGTTTGGTAATCGATTACAGTAAAGCCTCACCAACCCTCCGAAGATGTTTCTCACTCTTACTTACTAAAATAGGAGCATTACAACAGCTTGAGTTGAATATATATTTCAATTCTATTTTTTTTTTCACAAAAACAAGTAGGGATTGATTTGAGCTTTACTTATAGATGCAGAAAGTTGTGTACCCCTGAAAGAAAGCTACACCGAAATTCCCTTATGACACTATTAAATGGCTGCCTTTGGGTTTTATGTTCCCAGGATATTGTCCACACAAATATATGCAATGTTTAAAGAATGTGGACTGCTCATAGCGTGTACGCTTTAGCCTTCTGCACAAGGGTTTATGAAACTGGCTGCAAAGTGTTTTATTGGAGCAAGACAAATATTTATGAACAATTCCGAATCATCTGTTTTGAAATGTAAAGTGCATTCTGAGTGGGGGTAGAGGCCCAGGTGTTTCCTGTCTGAACTTGGACTGGGTCTCCACTTCCAGAGGCTTCTGGGACTGTGCCTTTTCCTGAGAAACCCAGGGAGAGTCACCAGCTCCCCTGTTAACACCTGCACAATGGAGCACGCTCCCAGGAGCACATGGTGTTTAACACATAAGAAGGCTTCCTGGGAGCTGGGGGAAAGGCTTAGTCAAAGTGCTTGCCATGCAAGCGTGAAGATATTAGTTTGACCCCTAGAAAGCATTAAAAAAACAAAATTAAAAAAAACCAGTATGGTGGGTGCACACTTTTAATCCCATCCCCGAGAAGCCCTACATTGATCCCTAGGGCTCCCTGGTCAGCTTGCTTAGCTGAAAGATGCTATCTTGGAAACAAACAGGCACTGCAGATAGGTCCTGAGGAAAGAACCTCCTGTGTTGACCTCCTGCATGCACGAACGTGCCTGCACACTCACACACACAAAGCTTTTCTTAGCCATGCATGACAGCTATATCTGTTCAATTTGTCAGTTCGGTTTTTTAAAAAGAAAGAAAAGCTGTGAGCAGAAGCTGAATGTGAACTTCTGCAAGGCCATAAGCTCTGGTCTTGAACACAGTCCTGTCAGCCAAAGGTTTTCATCCTGGCCTCCCAGGATTCTGCCTTGTTGTGTCCCTGGTTCCTGTGAAATGGAAATATTATGTATTCATCCAGACGTTTGGAAGCCATCCATGTCAATATGAGCCGTTGTGATTCAACTGTCAGCCCCACAAGGCCCTGCTTCCGAAGGGCTCCTTTTAAACTGAGCACAATGAGGTATCTGTTTTAGATGTGCCCACAAGCTTTGGTCCAAATTCATGGATTGCTTTTCTGTTGGCCAGCTTGGCCAGTGAACGGTTTTTTTTTTCCCAGCATGTCATGCTTTTGTCTCTTGATGCTATGGATGAAACTTCAGGGCAGTGAAATTCTCATTCTTTGTTTCCATCCCCTGAGCTGCCCCAGGACCAGCGGCCCCAGGGATGGTATTTCATGGGGTGTCCTGATGTGAATCAGGAACCATGGGAAATGTTTGCACCCCAAATACATGGGAGCAAATGTGAGTGAGTTCAGCAGGATTTGCCCGCCCAAAGCCTAGCTTGTGGTTGCCTCCAGTTTTCTGGCCAAGAAATGGGGTCCAAGGAACACCAGGCCTCTTTGGTCTTAAGTATTCTTATATGACAAGATGGAGGTGAAGGGGCCGGGCAGCCCCTGCTTCCTGCTTGGGACCTTTTCCTGTTTATTTTTGCATTTGCTGAAGTTTCTTCAGTGGCTTCATCCTTTGGAATGGGCAGGGTCTAGAAGGACACACAAGGACACACAACAAGTAAGGGCTTGCTTGTTTATTTTTTATTGAGAGGAAAGGATGGTTTTTAATAGAGAAAAGCAAATAGGAAAAATCAGGTCACCAAGATCACTAGCATTGCTGGTAACCTTTTTGGCCCACCATCTGTCTGTTGAAAGATGAAAGTATGTTTTTATTTTATTGTTAGAATTGTACAGTGTGGAGAACTTGAACCATCTTTTGACACACCGCGCACACACACACACCCCCACACACACCCATCCCTGCTCTCTAGACTCCTCTTTATGACAGAGGTCAGGCCCCACTGTGTTTGACATGTTCTCTTTCTATCTCTGTTGGGAAGTCACACGATCTCCCAACTACCTCCCTGGCTTAGGCATCTTTGTGATCACAGAACACACAGTGCTACCCTTTGGCTAGTTGCTGGGTATCGAGTTTGCCTCCACTACTGCTCCATGTGCCAGGCCATGCTGCTCTCACGGCTTCACATATTTTTCTTATGACACTAATGCATTTCTTTCTCAAGCAGAGGATTATAAATGCCCTTGGACCCTGGGTAAAACCAGTGTGTAGGACCTTCATCTTACATTTTTGAGGACTATATTCACTACAGCCAGACTTGATTCCTGGCTAGGGACTTAATCATCAGGAGAAGGGACAGTTGGCAGCAGGAAACACAGAGGACTTATAGACCCAGTGGGAACTTATGCCAAGAAGTTCAGCTAGCTGGTTGCAAACCTATGGGGCTCTTCTTTCCATTATCAAAATACTTGCCTTTGATAGGAAACATTTGTTTGAGGCCTGTCTCTCCCCACCCCACCCCCAAGATCCAACAAATGAATCCTTCTCAGTTGAAGAGACAAATGGCTTTTTGTTGTTGCCACTGCTTTCAAGATAATCTGTTGTTGTCAAAACATTTACAACTGTGGCTTTCAAGGAAGGGGTGAAAGGGTCCCCTGGCCCTTATGTCCCCAGGTGGAAACATTTGCCATGGTTTTCTTGTCTGCCCCATGCCAGGAGGCAGCGCCGGAAGTGGTCTGCTTGGTATTTATTCAGGTGTCTTTTGGCAAGAATCGATTGTCCAACCAGATCCAAATGATATGGCTTAAAATTGCACCTAAGGGCCATTCTTCCATTTGAAGGAACAAATGCCAAAGTCTCCTTTTTAAATATAAGTTTGGACAGGCTTGCACCCTGTGGACACCCCGCAAGGTCTATCAGTGAGTTAGTTAGTGTGGAGATCGTGCCTGACTTGAGCCATGATACTGCAAGACCCAAAAGCCCCCACCAGCTACCCAACTGAGTAGCTTGGCTTCCATAGATGAGGAAACTGAGGTAGGCAGGCAGTATGACATCATAAGCTTCATTCACAAACAGTGGAGACAGTCAAAGGCAAACAGAAAGCAGAGGACTACTCCCTGGCCTCAAGAGGTCTGTGGTCTTATGTGTCTGAGGCCTGTGGAAGGTTCTCTAGCACCTTCCCAGCACCTGTCACCTACAAGATGCTCAGGGATTATGCTGTTCCGAGATCAGACCACGCCTAGAATGTTTGATTTCCAGTGTGACCTGGAAGAAAAACCCCTTCCTCTATGGGTCTTGGAAAATAAGAAAGGAAAAGTCAAACACAAGAGAAAATGCAAGCAGCCGAGTAAGCCTGTGTGTTTTTAAATGTTTCATTTATATCTAGCCTCCTTCCATAAAGGATTTGGGGCAGGCAGCTTCTGAGACCTAAGTCCGCATAGCAAGGCCCCCACTGGGTCATGGGAAGGTAATAGCCACACACACAACTTCCAAATAACAAGTGAGGCAGGCAGGGTTGGGGGACTTGTTTTTGCTGTAAAAAGTTTTAGGTCTGTTTAAAACCACAGTCATAATATGTAAATAAAACCTCAAAGGGACACAAGCTGCTCATTCGACAGTAGTTTATTTTCCTTTCTTCCCCCATCTCCACCCGTTACCCTGCAGGCCCAGCCCCCCACCTTGGTTTGGAAGATGGCGGGGCTGGGGCTTGGTTATGACTAGGGAAGTAGATAGGATAGAAAAAAAACAATTTTCCAACTTGTCAGTTTTAACTGTCATGTCTTCCCATTCACAAGGGTGTAACAAAAAGCCCTTTCTGATTACATTTCCAGGGAAGTTTAAAAAAGAAAGACTATTTGTGATCGAAATTCAAATCAAAGGAGGCCCTGTGTGGGGATAAATACCTTTAGGTGACAAGTTAGAGGCTTCCTGGCTCATCTTTCTAAAAGTGGGAAAACCCTCTCATTCCTGGATCGCCCCCTAGTGGCCCCTTAGATTCATGCAAAGGGAATGGCAAGGCTGGTCTCAGCTGCAAGCACACTAACCTACTGCCTCCCTCCAGGGTGGAACTAGCTGTCATGTGACAGGATACTGCGTGGGGGGTGGGGGAGAACCCCCGGCTGCCTTTTCTGGGTAACTGTGCCTGCTCTTTTTTATTTTATTTTTCTTACCAGTCCATTCCTGCCACCAGATTTTGTTTTGTTTTGTTTTGAGACAAGGTCCTCTGTAACCTAGACTGGCCTTGAACTCACTTTACAGCTGAGGTTAACCTCATTCAGTGGCAGATCCTCCTACCTCCACATTCTGAGCTCTGGGATCACCAGCCTGTACCACCATGCCTCATTTATGCGCCCTGGGAATAGACCTTAGAGCAAACAGACTACAACTAAGCCACATCCCCAGATTTTTGGAGACTGATGTAAGACTGACTGATTGTGCCCAGCCTTGGATTGGAGTAAAGAAAGCCTTCCCAGGAAATCGCTTGGGCCAAAGCTTTGTTTCTAACTCATAGCAACATGGTGAAAGGGCTATGGGGCTCCCACAACAGCTCAGCAGGGGTGTCTAACCTGTGTAGAAAGTTTTATGTTAGAGGATGAGGGGACAGGTCAGGGGCCATGTCTAAGTTGCAGAGTCTGACTTAGAACCTCTCAAAGCAGCCTTCCTTGCTGTCTTTGTTCAGGAACTGACTTCATTATCTGCCCATCTCTTCTTTGCCAAGTGTCCAGCTGCCAGTAGTGATGTCTCTTCTGGTCGATTCTAATTAGATCTGGCATGGTGGAACTCTGTAACTTCCCCTAAGTTACCTACGTAGTACAGTCAATTAAAAAAAAAATCCCTCACAGAAAGAAACATCCCACAGGGCAGAAGAAAAAAAAATAGCCTCTTGCTTCTGTGTATGTCTTCTGTGAGTGTTACGGGGTACACGTAGTGTGCGTTAAGTAGTGAGGATGAAAATGGATGTGTCCATACATCTTGCAGAGCACAGGCCTACTTGTAGCATCTGTTTGCTTAGCAGCATGCCACAAGCTGTGAATCATGTCTTTTGTCACAGGTGGGTTTGGGCAAAGCATTCACGCACCTCTACTATAGGTTCCTTTCCTGTTGCTATCGTAATCATGACAGAGAAAAAGAGCTGCTCTGAAGATCACGTAGGTCCTTTCTGTTAGGCATTTTCCCTAAGCAAAGGGTCTTAAAAATCGGAGTCATCATGTCATTGCTACGCTAATCACCCCCAGAAAAGTAATGCCTTCCACCCTCCCCACTGATAAAATCTGGAGCTGATCTTTTTTGTGCAGGTCCAGGGAGAGTTTTACTTTTAACCTCTGCCATATCATTTAGTTAAAAAAAAAAAAAGTGTCATTGCTTAATTATTGGTTGTAACTTAGATTCAGACATCATTTCATTTGGCAGCAGCCAATCGCGTTTCTTCTCTGACGGAACACATGTTACCTGCCCCATGATCGGGCTGGTGACTCCCTCTTGATTAGTATTTGACAGGTATTTAGAAAAGCTGGTTTTCTGCTGGATACCGCCTCTTTCATCTTTGCTATAGACATCTATTCTCGGTGTATAATTTACTTTTTCTGAGGTAGGAGGAAGGAAAATAATAAATTACACAGTCAGATAACTAATGCTTCCTGTCCTTGGCCTGCACATCAGAGGCGTGCATGATAAGGTCGCCTCTACTAACCCTGGACCTAGAGGTGCTATGCACACTGCCTTTGCTGTGACTTGTGTGTGCTACCTCTAAAACTCAAGTGTTGCCAGGGTCATCCCATTAAGAGGTTGGGCCCTGTAAGAGGTAAATAGGCCGTGAGGACTTCTCCATCATACACAGAGCTTCTCGTGGCTGTGGCTACAGCTCTGTTGGTAGAGGGCTTGTCTGGCATGCACAGAGCCCTAGCCCCAATCCCTAACACAGTGTAAACCAGGCATGGTAGAGTGTGCCTGCAATCCCCGCACTCCAGAGATGGATGTAGACGGTCATAAGTTCAGAGGTCACCTTCAGCTATATAGGGAGTTCAGAGCCAGCATGAACCACATGAGACCCCCCATCTCAAAAATGAAGGAAGGGAAGGGGAAGAAAGGAAAGGAAAGAAAGAAGGGAGTTGACTTCATAAAGCATGGGGCTGGCTGCTTTCCATCTCCAGCCATGAGCAGACACAGAGGGAAGGCCTTCACCATACCCATTGCTAAATGCTTGCTCTCAGGTGCGCTGGTGTTCAGCGCCTGGGGATGTTTCTGCTTTTTATAAACTCTGTGCTCTGTTTGTGCTGCCATTTGGCTTTCTAGTTGTTCTGGAGTCACACTGAGTATGTGATCACAATGGATACACAAGCACTTTCTCACGGATGGAGAAATCAGGAGGTGCCATCACATTCGGTTTCTGTTCCCTACCTGATGGCATCACTGGCCCTTGGTCTATGGCCATGTCAATGGGGTGTCAAAGGGCTCCTGAAGGACTCAAAGCCGGGAGCTAAGTGTTCATCAGGGAGAGATCAGGGTGTGGAGTCAGCTGGGGACTGGTGGGTCTCTTAATCCAGTGCAGCTCCTTTTGTTGCCTCAAGGGCTAAAATGTATTTCACTTTACCTTCACTGCCCTTATGCCCAAATCTTCTAAATCAAACTACCTACAATCTTAAACAACCTGAAAACATATGATCCCCTTTGGATAAAAGCAACTTTTACGAAGTTATCCAGTGGTATAAGTTGATAAGTTTGAAAGAATTTTTTTTTTTTTTTTTTTTTTACGAGGTGGACAGGTTGACAGTCCTGACCTTGCTGGATCTGCTGGTTTGTCAGATGTTTTTGTCCTAATTTGAATCACTGGTGTTTCTGTAATTTCTGCTTAGGAAGGGGGTGCTTTTTTGTGTTAATTATTTCTAGCAGTATTGTGGTCCAATACTCTCAAAAACAGCAAGAAGCTTCATATGGTAAAGAAAGTACAATGATCGGGTCAAGTAACTTTTTTCTTATGAGCAAAGTCCTACAGCCGGAACCCTAAAACAAGGGCTATGACTCTGGGAGACCAGAGTTTGTTTGAAGGGGGTCTGTCAGAGGGCCACCTCGGATAGCATTATTCATGGAAGCCAGCTACATAAAGTGGCAGTGTGTCTAGAACGATAACTTATTTCTTAATTAAAAGAGCAAAATCTTTGCCTTCAGCTCAGCAATCCCATAAGCTTAAATCCCAAGCCTCCACCCTCGGGTGTGTGCTGACTTAGAGTAGGAATGGGATTTGGCTGTAAATCAAAAACCTTGATGGAATATCATTTGCAAAGAGCCAGGAGCAATTGCTGCAAAAACTATTTTCCATATCACAAGCATACTCATTTAAGACTATGGTTGCTGTGTCTCTTCAAACATATTTTGAGGGAGTTCTTCAGGAGGCTCTTTGTGGAACTGAGCCCTATATCCGAGTTATGTTCACTAATATTATAAGTCACATTATTTGCTCGTACTTCAGCAAAGTAGTTAACAAATTGTGATTTTCATGCAAAATCTGGTAACTTAGATGGGTATCAGACCTTGATATAAAAAGAAAATGGTGTAAGATGGAGGCTTGTGTATTGCATGTTGGTGGATGCTTGCCTAGCGTGTACAGGGCATGTACAGGCTCCACCCCCACTCTACGCATATGGTATATTTTGGAGATGAGAAAAGTTGTGAGTTCAGGGAGCTGTTGAGTCAAAGACTTACCTCACTTCTAGGAAATGCATCTCACAGAAGACGGAGTCATCACAAACCACGCCAGACCAATTGTTGCCACCCAGTAGAGGCTTGTCAAGTGAGCACCTATTAATAACGGTCGTCCAGGAATGACTGCCGAGATGCGTGGCAGGCCCTAATCCATTCGGCTGCCTTGGTGGAGATGTTGATTCCAGAAACATAACATTCACTGTTTGGAACTAGAAAGGTTGTCATGGAGATGGAAATCTTCCTGGTACCATAAAACCCCACTTGTCATCAGGCTGAAGCCCCGTATTTGCACAGGTGGTTCTGCTAGCTGAGAAGGGCCAAGTAAAAACAAATCTCTTCTTCCTGAATGGAGCCTTTATGCATCTGAGAGAGTATGATTCCTTTACTAAGCCATTCGATTAAGGACCCATTATCAACTAATTAAATCACATGTAAATTTTACGTGAGTTCCTTTGCCATGTGCACCACATAGTTGCTAACTAACCCTGCATTCTGTGCTATCAGTGCCTGTTTTTATAGAGCAGAGATTCTCAACCTGTGGGTCATGACCCACTTGGGGGGGGTCAAACAACTTTTTCACAGGGTTCACCTAAGACCTGTGAAAAACACAGATATCTACATTACAATTCACAGCAGTAGAAAAATTACAGTTCTAGAGCAGCAACAAAAATAATTTTATGGTTGGGGGGGGTCACCACAACACGAGGAATTGTATTAAAGGGTCTCAGCATTAGGAAGGTTGAGAACCACTGTTGCAGAGGGTTAGTTTGATGACTCACCCACAAGACACAGACATACATACACAGCCAGCAGTGGGATCCTGATTTTCATGTGTGAAGAAGGTAAAGGCCTGAAAAGCTGCCTGTCTCACACGTGCCTGAAATCAGCTGTCTCAGTCCACAGCTCTGCCATGTAAAGGGAGTCACTCTGGCGGGGATTTCCCTCTCACTGGGGTGTGTCTCAGAGTCAGATGCATTTAGGTAATACAAAAGCGCATCTGTGTGCATCTGTTCTCTTCCTACCCCTTCCTGCTTACTTGCCTGTGTGTTGGAGTGCAGAACCCGATCTTTGGATAAATTTGGGATAAAAGCCCTAATTGTAGGGTTTTTATTTCAGTCCGAGATGCTTTTCTTTCCCAAAGAAGTTCAAAGCTTTTTCCACGTTTCTCAAGACACATCCGTGGTGGCCCCAAGACAGCTGACTTCAGACACAATAAACGCGGTGTTGTATTTTTGGAAATGTGCTTATATTCGGTCATTTAAGACTTTGCAAAGCCGGAGAACAAGACATTAGGTGATGTTCTCAATAATAATAATAATAATAACTTCCATGCTAAGAAAAAATAAAGAAGAAAGCATTTTCATTGTTCACCAACTGAGACTGCATGGATGTCAGTAGGAATGGGATTTTAAATAAAACATTATAGATAAAGGATTGATTTAAGATGAAGAGATCTTGATTCTTTGGAAACCTGTTATTTAAAAAATGAAAGGGAGCAGCCTGTGATGGAGATATAAATTGAATTAGTTAATTTTTAAAAAGAGAAAGAAATAAAGAAGTGTGTGTGTGTGTGTGTGTGAGAGAGAGAGAGAGAGAGAGAGAGAGAGAGAGAGAGAGGTTAGACTTTGGTTATGGCTCTCACATGGTTAGCCCTTCCATCATTTGTGAATGCCACTCCCACCAGACTCTTAGGGTAATCACAGGACCACTGACATGTTTTCTTATAAAGACAACACTCAATGGAAAAACCAAAAGCTCAAAGGAGCCACAAAACCAAGTCTGGATTTTGCTCATAGAGGGAACTCAAATATCTAAGAGCACTTGGTTTCTTTTGGAAATCTTTGGTGAGCAGTGGTTTTGTTTGGTTGGTTGGTTGATTTTGTTTTTGTTTTTAACTTTTTAAAAAATTAATTCATTCATTTTACATTTCAATCGTAGCCCCCTTCCTCATCACCTCCCTGTTCTATCTTCTCTCCCTCTTCCCCTCATCCTCCTACCCTAGTCCTCAGAAAGGGGGAGCCCTCCTCCCTTACCAACTGACCCCAGACTATCAAGTCTCTTCAGGATAGTCTGCATCCTCTTCTTCTGTGGCCTGACAAGGCCACCTCAACCCAGGGAAATGATAGAGGAGCCAGCAACAAAGTTCATGTCACAGACAACCCCTGGTTCCCTTACAAGGTGACCTACGTGGAGACTTAGCTACCTATTGGCTACATCTGAGCAGGGTTCTAGGTCCTCTCTGAATGCATGGTTCTTGGTTGGTACATCAGTCTCTGTAGGGTCCCCTGGACCCAGATTTGTTGGTTCTGTTGGTCTCCTGTGGAGCTCCTGTCCTTCTATCTTTCTGTCTTGCCATTCTTCCATAATATTTCCTGCTCTCTGCCCAAAATTTGGCTATGAGTCTTAGCATCTGCTTCGATACTCTGCTGGATGAGTTTTTCAGAGGACATCTACGGTAGGCTCCCATACTGTCCCTTTTTCAACTGCTTCGGGTGTTTATTTGCCCTTTTGAATGAGAATTTAGCATCCTCCCTAGGGTGCTCCTTGTTACTTGGCTTCTTTAGGGCTGTGGTTATCCGGTATTGGATGGCTAATATCCACTTATAAGTGAGTATATACCATGTGTGTCTTTCTGGGTCTGCGCTACCTCACTCAGGATGGTCTTTTCCAGATGCGTCCATTTGCCTGCTAATTTCATGATATCCATGTTTTTGAGCAGTTTTCTTTAGGGTAGTTGTTTGTAAAATCAGGTAAGCATGCAGATAAAATTGCTTTATTTAAAACAACAAAACTGCCAAATGTTATTGCAACACTTATTTTTGCTTAAGAGTTGTGGTTACCTATGTAGCCATGGAAATGAAAAAAAAAAACAAATGAACAAACAAAAAACAGCTTCGCTTTCAACCTATCCATTTCTAAGAAAGTGTGAAGAATCTCTTCACCCTGGGTTTTCACACAGGGCTTAAAATCCACATCCTGTAATGAAATTTATTAATGGCACAATTGTACCAGAAGGTGGCGCTGTGACACCATTTGTTTTTACAATTCCTTTCCCTAACAAGTGTGTTGTAAGGCAGTGTTGATCATCAAGGATTCCTGGCCTGGGACATTACTTAGGGTTCCTGACCAAGCTGCCTGCTCTAGGATCATACAGCTAAAATGTGTCATTTCTAGCCCTTCCCCGCTCTCCTGACACAAAATCCAGAACATAAAACATACCACCTGGGAGCGCTGCGTAGTCTTTACCTGTCAGAAAGTTCTAGGGCTGGCTGCAGAGATGGCTCGGCAGGTGAGAGTGCTTGTCACATAAGCACGGAGGCCTGATTTCAAGTCCTAGAACCTGGGGATCCTGTGTGCCCACATGTACCTGTTAACCCCAGCATTATGATAGGGTGGCCGGGGGCTTGCTGGCAGCCAGACCAGCACCAGGTTCAGTGAGAGCTCCTGCCTCAGAAGAATAAGACAAGGGTGTTAAACCAGGATACCCCAAATGCTCTTCTAGCCTATACACGCACAGGAATGGACAGACAAACAGACAGAGAGGCAGAGAGAGAGAGAGACACCGACACAGAGGGATAACAGGAGAGAGAGAAAGAAGAGGGAGAGATTTACAGTCAGACTTCAGGAAGACCAGTTTTAAGTAGAACTAATGAATATCGAAAGGGATTTCAGTTGTCCCTGGCCTTCGTTTACAGAGAACAAAGTGTCACTGGACAGGCCCGTTTGATAACTCCCTGTGAGGAGAAACCGTATATTTAAACACTAGAGGACATCATTACAGGGCCTTCTTTTATTATGAAAACGTGTCATTCTGGCTGCGGTCACACTGTAATTTTGACTGGAAGCATAATGATTACCTCGGAGAGGGTTTTCCACGTGACTTGAGGCCACAACCGTCTTCATCGTGGTTCCCTGAATGCCTGCTAACCCGAGGTTCTCATGCCGAGTGCTGTGTTTGCTCTTGTTGCTTGCCATGCTATGTGTCTCTTCTTAATAACAGGGCTCTAAGGAAAATCCCTCAGGTAGTCGGCTTGCTGGAGACGATTTAAGGAGCTTCATTGTCTGGTGGCGGGTGGTATCATTTAGGCAGCACTTATCACCCACCATATTCATACCCATACAGAGTCAAGGGGCCAAATTTGTTATAGCGTTCTTTTGGTTCCATGAGAGAGAAAGTTTTTGTTTTGATTGAATTTGTTGTTATTGTTGCTATAGCACTAGGGATCTCCCTGTGTGCACTGGAGAAGCATTCAGCCAATGAGCTGTTTCCATTGAAAGTGTTAGCATCACATTGACTTCTCTTTCTGCTGTTGCTCATGCTTTTTTCATTGTACGCACATGCTGTATATTGAGTAAGTCGTAGGTTAAAATAGGGAAAGACTGAAAATTCTGGGATGGACTGGAGGATATTTGGTCCTTCCTCCCTGGGTTCTGCTTTCCTAGAGTCAGCAAGCCTACGGTTTGCAACTGTTCACACACACACACACACGCTCATATACACACACACCAGTTGGATCTATATTGCTAAGATACTGGCTAATTAATATACTGCCAATTTCTTGGCATTATTCCTTCCCCATTGCACCTTCTGATACAGTATTTAAGTTTTTATTGAGCACTCAGAGTATTTAAAGAGCCCTGGAAGATACATATAGGTTTTAGTCAAACACTGTACCATTTTGTATAAAGGATTTGAGCATCCCTGTGTTTGGTGTCCACCAGAGTTCCTGGAACCTACAAGAATCCCAACTACATGCATATTCTTTTGCATTCACCAAGGAGGTAATATAGCAGCCACCATAGACATAGTAGGCAAGTTGGAGGCAAGGTAATAAATAGGCCATGGTCAGGGAACAGATTCTTCAGGACCTTTGAACATACAACAAGAATGGGCTTACGTTACATAGGTGGAATCTTGAGTGGGGGGTATCATGTCTGAAGCTCACGTATGTCCCACTTGACACTATAAAGAACTTGGACGGATGACACCAGCTCAGGCAGAGAGTTGGCGCCGTGTCCATCAGAAATGGACAGCAAGTGCAGAAGCTGGTTGTGCCATGAACAGTCCCACAGCAAACCAAGACAGCTGGAGCGGGGCGTTTCTGTTTTACAGTGCTAATTAGGTTCATGAAAACATAGCCAAATCTCAGCAGGAGCTTATAATGATAACTTGTCCTTGGAGTTGGAAAGATTTTAAATATTTCTGGATTGTCTAGCTGGACTTTGGCAAGGGAGGAAAAAGATGAGAAAGTGGCTTACCAGGAAGATCTATAGTCTCATACTTGAGTATACTCTCAAGCATAGAGTATGCCTATGCTCTCATGCATGGATGGGGCAAGGTCTAATCAGACTAAACAAACAAAACATGCTACAGCTCAAAACCAGCAGGATCATCACAGTCAGTTCACACAGGCAGCCAGCAGGAAGAAATTTAGACTTAAAAAAAAAAAGAAAGAAAGAAAGAAAGAAAGAACGCTTCCAAATAGTGAGTTCTTCAGAGAAAGAGAGGTTTCTTTAGAAGGCATAAACAAATGTTGAGATTGCCCGGAAGGATATTTGTGGGTAGTTTAAAAAGGGTGCCATGCGTGGGTAGAAGTTGAAACTGCTCTTCCTCCAGTCTGAAATAAGAAGGCACTCTGGGTGACACAGCAAGCTGGGAGTGAGTTTTAAGACCCGAGTTGTGCTTCAAGGCAGGGGCTGTGTCTCAGTGCTGGGCTGTGTTTTGAGCAGATTGCTCAGGTCAGGGCACTGGCATAGACTGGGGTCTTGATGGTTAATTTGACAATTAGCTTGAGAGTCCAGAGTGACGCATGGCACATCCCACAAGGAAACGTGGGAGGGAGCGATAATCAGAAAGAAGCTCAGAAGGCCAAGTTCAATCTTAATGACAGCCATGATTGTTTCTTAAGATAAGAGCTTCTCCTGATATCCTTGTGACCCCCGGCCCCTTTCCTTTGATGGTTGGGTTTTCTAAGAAATAACAGGAAGCTCTTGTTCTGAATGGCAGCCACAGCCACATTGTCGGCTGGCGTCCATTAGGCTCTCTGCATAAGCTAACCCTGGTCCAGGCACAGTGTGTGAGGTGTGTGTGTGTGTGTGTGTGTGTGTGTGTGTGTGTGTGTGTGTGTGTGTGTACTTACTCAACCATCACAGCTACACAAGACAGAGAATGTCATTTAAAGCCACTTTCCAGGTAGACATAGTCAGTGAGTAGCAAGACCCCATCCCACCCCAGGTTATGAACACTTTAACAGAATCTATTTGGGCGTCACACCAGGTTTTTTTTTTTACCATCTAAGGAATGACTGGGATAACTTTAGAATCGGGATCTTTCTAGAAATTTAGCAACTTGCGTGGTTTTGTGCTGTGAAAACTCACCTCAGAGGCTTGCACTGAGAGTGCTAGGAGCTACTAGAGTATTCCTGAGGATGATCTGGGGTGAGGACTCACAGGGAGACGAACAACCACACCTCCACATGGTTCATCCTCTGAGGGTGAAAATGGTTGCTGGCAGCCAGGTGAGTCTCCACTATCATCTAGAACCAGTTTGGGTATTGAATATTCGAGGCTAGGTCATGGGTAATCCTTCGCCGTACTGTGCAGATTCCAAACCAAAGTCAGTGAGGCCAAGACTAGTCGGACCTGTTCCATGCTGCATCTTTGTACCACACCAGGAACAGTGTCTAGTGTTTGTTAAATGGTGGCCAGGAGGAGCCGTGCTGTTGGCCAGTTGCTGAGGGATCCCAGGCTCTCAGTGACAGTCCCACCAAACTTAAGAATAGGGCCTGCAGTCACCAGCCTCTTTCATGTGATGTCACTGGCCATGCCCCTTCTTCCCCTCCCCCCCAGTTTCATCTCGTAAAGCAGCAGGGCGCCTCCTGCTCACAATGAGATGTTCCTCTCCAGTTTTACCTCAGGGAGCAGCAGTGAGGCTGGGCAGTGACTCATACAACTGTCGTAGAGCCCTACCTGGAGGTGCTGGAAAGAGAGGATTGGTTGGTGCCAAAGATAGAGTTAGATTATAGTGAATATTCATGGCCCGTAGTTCTCTGTTTGGAGTGTCCCTGCTGGGCAAGCTTACGTTAGCTGTTCCATTCCAGAGATGCCTAGCTGTGTGTTCTCTTTCCAGAGTGAAAGTTCGCAGTTGGCCTTGGATAGATGAGGAGTGGCGGTGGGAGATTGGGTGCCGCCCATAGTACCCATTCTCCTCGTGAGTGACAGACATCCTCCTTGGGGAGGGAGGCTTTTCTCGGGTTACGTGGGATCTGCATGGGGCGTTTCATGAAGGGACCTTAAAGAAACCATTGTGTGAAGAGGACCAGGGGAGGTGGCCATGCAGTGCTACCATACACTGGGGATGAACCTCAGTGATTGAGCGTCTGCGGAAAGATGCCTGAAACACGATCTCGGTGTGTTAGTGCATGGTGCTGGCAAATCACCTGGATCTCAGTGGCCTTTCTCTGAGGTAAGCTTCAGAAGTAGAAGATCTCTATGAGAAGAGGGGTTAAGGACCTCCTTGGGCTCAGGAGCAGCTCCAAGCTGGTTTCTCCCCATAGTCAGGCCATCACACCAAAATCTTGTTTTCCTGTGGAATAATAAAGAATTGGGGGGAGGGTCTTTTATTCTATGTGTTTGTTTATTTTAGCTTGGGGTCTTGAGTGTGTTGTTTATTTGTCTTAGCTTTTTTTAGAGAGAGGTTCATGTATGCCAGGCTGTGTTCAACCTTGGCATACAGCTGAGGCTAGCCTGAGATTCTTGATCCTCCTCCTTCGGGCCTCCAAGTGTTGGCAGGTGGGAGCCACCATGTTGGGCAGGGATGTTGTGGGCATGGATTCACACTGCACTCAGCAATGTGTGAGTCCCATAGCAGTGTCCACTCTAGGAGTTGTCTTGCCTTCTTATGTTTGGAAAACATTCACAGAGGCCAACAGATTCCTCTGTGGCGTCACCATCTCTCTGAAATTAAGGTATCCTTGAAAAAGATTAGCAAAGAGTTGAAAATGTTTTAAGATGGCTGAGGGATACATGGGGTTTCATGGTCTTATTCACTACCTTATTTTGAAATTTTCTGTACTGATTTTATCATTTATTTATTTATGAGTGCCGGGGATTGAACCCAGTGTACGTCACAGCTCAACAAGGGCATGACCATTGAGCTACACCTTCAACCACCCAAATAATTCTCTTTTGTAATCACCATTAAGCTCTGTCTGTGTATGCATGCATTTGTTTGTGGGGCGAATGCACATGTGTGAGCAGGTGAACTCACCCATGGAGCACATGTGGAGGCCAGCGACAGTCATTGGCTCTCTTGCTTTCTGCTCTGTTTTGTGAGATCCGGTCTCCCAGTGAACCTAGAGCCTAGTTGGGAAATCCAGACTCACATGTGTGGAGCAAGCACATTACCCACTGAGCCATCTTTCCTGTCCCCATCCTTTACTTGTGGTGCCTTTCACATTTTGAGGGTTTTGTTTTGTTTTGTTTTGTTTTGTTTTTAGTTTTTTAAGCCAATCACACCTATGCTTTCCATGGTAATGAGGTGTTTGCATTTCTAAACTAAGTACCAAAAGTTGTAAAACAGAAAAAAAAATGATCTTGTGACTTAGAAATAAATTTCCATATTTCCCCTCACTCTTGATAGATATGCCCAGAAAAGGAGAACCAAACCCCACAGAAGCCTTTTGTCCCAGCACTAATCCTGCAATCTGCCTGTCAAATGCACATGTGCCCCGGCTCTGCAAACACTGCTATTTTCTTTCCTTGGTGTACAAAGCAAATGGAACAGGGAAGCAAATGTCCCCGGATGGCTATGTTTAAATTAATCATATGCTTTCTTAAAGAAAGCAAAATAAACAATCTCCAAACCCAGCTACTGTGGAGTATTTACCCAATTATTTTTAAGCTTGGAAAATAAGGCCCAGAGTGTCTATTAGGCACGTCATAACACTGCAGTCACATCATTTAGTTCATCTGTTGACCGCATCCATACACTCGGGAATTTTTAAATCCTACCAATTGCTGTCCCCATCCCTTTAATGATTCAGCTGTACACTGTGGTGGCCAAAGGGGCAGTGCAAGGGGACTGTGTCCCCTGCAGACTTCCTTGAGTGTTAGAGCTGGGAGTGTTTGGCAAGCTATTGATTACATTGTAAAACTTCACTGTTGCACACTAATTTGAGGGCAAGATTGGCTATTTGGGAAAGCTGTAAGAAATCTTGTTAGAATTACACAGTGTTTGATTTGTTTACTACTCTGTATCCTGATTTGTTCACCTAACCTTTTCACTGACCACAGAGAGCATTTGTATGCTTTGAGGAAGTCTGAGCACCAGCAGGCGTTAGGTGAAACTAAGAAGGTAGGAGTCATGTTGTATAACAATGTCTTAGTGGTTAGTTATTTGTTTCTTTTATTCTCCCATACTTTGAGACATAGTAAAGAATTTCTGCATATACAAAATGGCCTCTGATGCTTGCCTTAAAATGCTCCAAGAAATAAAAAGAAATGGGGTCAATGTCAGGGGTAAAGAATGATGAAGAATGGGACAGACAAGTGCAGAGTTCATTAATCCTTTCTCTGTAACTTTGTGTGTGCTAGAAATTTTCTGTAATAAAATGTAAGGGCTTTTTTTTTAAAGGTGAACATAAGGATGCAATAGCATGTACCCCTATGGAAGGCACATGGAGAAAGTTGGCTGGAACCTTCAGTAGAGCACCAACAATTCAGAGACATTCTTATGTTGGTTGAAGAACACAGAGGTTTATTGCCCTCTGTACTATAACACCTCATAGTGCAATTGTTCATGCTCGTTGTGTGTTTTATAAACATAAATTGTGAAGTTTCAGCATTCTGGCTTACATGTATATACACATGCACACACTAAAATAAAGTTTCAATATAAACCAGCCCATGAAAAATACTTGACTCATATGTGTGTGTGTGCCTTTATTATTGTGCATTTGTGCATGAGTGTGGTGTGCGTGTGTGTACGCGCACGCGCGCACGTGCGTGCACACACGTCTTTTAGATCCTGTCTTTTGCCAGTGAGGTGAGCATAGAACTAAGTAAGTGAATGGTACAATCTAAGTGTTTTAAAGAATAACTCAGAAAAGAAGACCCTGAATAGATAAAAACTTAAGCCTCTTAAGGAAATGAAAGAGAGCATTATATCCTAACCAACTTCTCTTTACTATAATAATTGTATAACATACATGAATGCAATGAACATATATTTAATATATTTCAATAGAGATAATCCATGTGAAGCATCATGAATCTCTTTTTGTTGTAAGGGTTTAGGCATTTCCCTTCACAAATGCTATATGAGATATTTGAGTTCCTTTATGGTATTTTGGCTGACAGCGAATGACCTTTTATGAGACACACATAGATCTTACTAGTCACACACCTTCCCAGGAGTATAAATTCACCAGGCCTGTTCTGCTTTGTGCTTCAGACAACTAAGGAAAAAGTGTTATTTCAAGAAATAGTTGTGAACATTTGGCCAAAATTATTTTTCTAATGTATAGGGGTTAAAGATCTACAGCAACTTACTCAGAGATAATGAGGCAGCCTTCTGCCTTTTAGTTCTCTAGTTTAAGCTTTGTGCTTTGTAGTAATAAGCACGGTGTGGATGTAGAGGTGGCCAGTGAAGAAAGAAGATGCTGGTCTGAAATGTATGTCACAAGCCCCATCACTGGCCTGAGCCATGGAGAGATGCAGTGATTCTAGCTTTAGGCTCAGCAAAGTCTAGACATTCAGATCTTGGATACCATTCTCTGCATGCCTTAACCGTGATGAACTCTGCGGGCTTCAGGATGTGGGAAGCGGCCTCTGACACTTCATGATCAACAGCTCAGCGACCTCACTGCCTCTGAAAAGGTCGTGTGCCATTACTGCCTAAACCAATCACTGGCACCAAAGGTCTGCAACAACCTGATTGGACAGGCCTCCAGTGATGAGGTATAAGGTCATCATTAAATGGATGGACTCAGCTCCAGCTAAACCACATGGAAAAAGAACCAAAGGATCAGTGCCCAGGGAAAATGAAGTGATGGGCTGTCGGCTTGACTGGGTGTGGGGTAGGCCGAAAGGAGTTGCGTTCTAGACAGATACAGCACGTGAGTTTGCCGACAACCTGACCTCCACAGCTTGTTACCTCCTCCGGGTTATATGTGTTTGTGAGCAAGTGAATTAATGCATCTCTCTGTTCTTCCTCATCTTCTGGAGTACTAGCTCACCCACACTTCATGCCACATTACCATTTTAGGATCATGTGCTCCTTATACATGAGGCCATGAGTCATGTCATTCCACAGTTGCTTTCTTCAGTGTGATACGGAGGAATTCTTTTTATAGCCATGGCACACCTGCCAGCCCCCTTTCACGAAGCTCTCAGAAACAGGTAGAGAGTATGGAGAGATCTCAGCCTTCCCCAGGGGCAGGGAATGATGTCTGAACTTGAGAGGTCCTCATGCTCCCTTGGGAGCCCTTTAGGGCCAGAGGGCTGGAGGTCTGGCCACCCTCCTCCCACTCTGTCAGATTTTGTGCTGTGCTACCTTTCCCATGAGAAATAATTCTGTACAGTTTAAGAGGAGAAGGAGTTGAAACCCTTACAGTTTAACCTTGTGCATCCTCGTCCGTAAGGGTTCTAGAATGCAGGTAGGTTGTCTGCTCAGGCATCAAAGCATCAGGACCGCAGTGCCCTCCCCTCCCCCACCTCTCCTTTTAAGCATTTCTCTCCTCTATCTGCCTCCCTCCAAGTTACCACAAAGAGAAGGATTTAACTTGAACATCTCTGCAGCCCTCAGTCACTGACAACAGCTCTGTGCATACAGGCATTGGGTGAAAATCCCTCTCCTAGCTTTGGATGTTCAGCCAATCCCACATTTTCCAGGGCAGGTATGAGAACAAAGTCATAAATGTTTAAATGCTTCTTAAAGTCACAGAGGCCAGCCCCAAGTCTGAGTCTAGTGGGACGAGGTGACATTGTGAGCAACCTAGCTCCCCCTGGGATGTAAGCTGGGACCCACAGCTCACTGGTATAGAGATGAGAAAACAGCTACTGTGGTTTTGTGTTTGCAAGAGAAGACCAAAGTCTGAATGTTCTGGTTTTGTACTCTGCTTATTTGTTTTGTGTTCCAGAGCAATTTAGAAATTTTACAGGCCCCTTGGACCTGGGGAGTAGGGTTGAGGACTGTTACTAGCCCAGAAAAGGACTAACTCTAGGAGTAAAAATGGAGGCTTAACCTCAGCTCTCAGAATCAGCATGGTGGCTCTTTTTATACTGCATCATGTGGTTTTCTTTTGGAGAAAGGGGCCTGGAGGAGGACGGATTAGATGGAGAACTATCCAGTTTGCTGTTGGAACACAAAGCATGTTGTGCCTGGAATTCTGGGTCTCCAGTCTGGTCAGACACCTGCTGTATGAGGTGCTACATTCTTCCCAATGACAGGGAAGCTGCTTGTCCTCCATTAGTTTTTACTTGATGTTGTACTCTCAGATTAAAATCTCTCCTGGAGATGGGGTGTGGACCCGGCTGGTGGCATGATTTTACATTCTGTAAAGGGATGTAAAAAGCAAATCTGTTGCCAGTAGAACCTGCCTAGAACCTAGTAGTACAACAGAAAACATCTAGACACCAGGATTTCCCTCCTGGACATATATGCCATGGGGAGAGTGGCGAAGGGCCCCCCCCCCCCCCGTGAGCCATTGAGTGCTTTATAGGCTAAGCTGAGTGCAGTTCTCATGGTTGCAAATGGCATGGGCTGCAGGAATTCCTCCTAAGCACCCCGGTGAGAATTAAGATGTAACTTGAGCTGGAGGCTGAACAGTGAAGGGTTCTTGCAGCCTGCCTGCCAGGAGGTGAGAGGGCCACACTTGTGAACTTCGTAAATGGGGCAGCTGGGAGTCACAGCCACATTCCTGAGCTTTCCTGGAGAGAGCTGAACTGCCCCTGAACCTGGAGTGTTTGCCTGGCAGGTTCATGCTGGCTCCTGATGTCATTTCAGCACGCATGCATGGGACAGGGAAAAGAGGCCCTGTGCACCGAAGGGTTGCCTTGCCTGGACTTACTTCTAGCCAGGGAGCCCTTGAATGCTGTTTTCTTTGGCATCAAACTGGGCTGAGTTGCTTTCATTCCCTTTGAAGTTCAAGGGTTTGGGGAGCAGTAGCCCAACCTGCATTCCTTACTCCAGAAGGCAGGCACAGGGGTCTGGGGTTACAGAGCTGCCAAGAACCAGGCCTTTGTTGGAAAGGTCACTTTGGTGTGACTATGGCTTCAGAGTCTAGTCTTTCTCCCTCTTGATGGCTTACAGGCTAATTCAGCAGCAAAGCCCATAACCTCAGGTCGCACTGATTTGCTTGCATTAGAACACATAGCTGGAGAATTGTTGAAGAAAAACCCTTTGTGTGCTTCATACAAGGAGAAGGCTTTTGCCCACTCAAGCTGTGTGCAGGTGCTGGTGTAGAAAGAAACCAGAAATTTCCCTACCCCAGCAGAAAGAAATAAGGGAGGCCAGACTCCTCCCCAGCTCCTAGCTCAGGATCACCTAGAACTAAACCTGTCATCTGTTGATTGTCATACATGAGAGGAGTCAGTAGAACAGCAATGGGCTCGTGGAGTATGAGGTTCACATGTGCAGCCTGGGAGTCAGCCTCTGGGACAGAGTGGACAAGCCTGGCTTTAGCTATTAAAAATGTTGTACATGGGACCCTCGAACTCAGACTCTGAGAAATCCCAGGAAAGGGGGGAGGGGGCAGGTAGAGAGGGGCTGATGCTGTGACTGGACATGAAGATGCAAACAGTCAAGAGAAAAATGGTGTCTGTAAGGTTCTGGTTGTTTTTGTTGATTTGACACAAACTTAAGTGTATCTAGGAAGATGGAATCTCAGTTAAGGAATTGTCTTTATCAGACTGGCCTGTAGGCAAGTCTGTGGGACATTTTCTTGATTAATGATTGATATAGGAAAACCCAGCCCACTGAGACCCCTGGGCAGGTTGTGCTGGTCATATTAGGAAGCTGGTTGGGCAAGCCATGGGAGGAGGCTGGAAAGCAGAACTCCTCCATGGCCTTTACTCCAGTTCCTGCCCTGCTTGAGTTCCTGCCTTGGCTTCCCTTGGTGATACACTGTGATCAGGACATGTAAGCCAGATAAACTCTCCTCATCCCCAAGTTGCTTTTGACCATGGTGTTTCATCACAGCTTTAGAATCCTAGCAAGGTACACTTCAATAGGACAGACAGCACCAATTAAAATGAATCCATGAAAGGATTTTGTTTTTCCTGTGTATCTGTGTATCTGCATTGAAGGGTTGTGATCATAAAGCATACACCTGATTCCACAATCAGTTCCTGAAATTGGATTGTCATTTTGTAGTCACATGTGTAGGCTGGAAACATATTCTGAGCCATCTCTTGTGTTGGGCACATGGAGAAGGATGGGATCTGATTTTAGGCCGTGCTGGGACCATATTCCTTTTTATTTTGTCTTCTGTGGACTAACTCTTCCTTGCTGCTTTGAACTATTTCTTACAGGATAATAAGTGGCCCTTATTTACAGAGTTGGAGTATCAACAGTATGCTAGCTGCTCATGATACAAGAGTAGCCAGGGACCAGCCATGTCATTTGCAGGCCTCAGCATGAAGTAAAAACAAGAAGCCCCATTATCTGAAAAGGCAGAGAGAGGGCGTTATGAAAGGTATTAAAATCTAAAGCTTTCTCTTTGCTTCCCTGGTCTCTCTGTCATCATTTTGCTCTTTGGTACCATGCTTCCTTGGGCAGGATGATAAGGATGAAAAGGGCTTGTGTCAGGGGCCCCTCTCTGCACCAGCCCACCTGCTGCTATGTCCTGTCAGTGCCTGCCCACCTTGGTAAGCCTGGGGAAATCTAGCAAGGGATCTCCCCAAGCCATGGGTTCTTGGCTCTGGTCCACAGTCAGTGATGGATACCCACAACTGCTCCAACCCTGTTCCAGGATGTGGGAGGCTCACAGAATACACAGTGACACCGCCTGCCCCACCCCAGTCTGCCACAAGTACAAACATCTTACCCCAACCATGTCCATGCCCAGGCCTCACCAAGGCTGGAGATAAGCCACAGAAGCAGGAAGAGGAGGCTGGGCAGAACCCAAAGGGACTCCCCCAGAGCCCTGTGTCTACTGTCTGTTGTAAGCTTCCAGAAGTCGTTGAATTTCCTTTACAAACCATACATCTACAGATAAAATCCAAAGATTTTCAAGGCAGCAAGTTTAGAGCATTGAGCCCCACACACAGGGTCTCTGCAAGGATAAGAAGCCAGCCATGGGGTTGGATAGAAGGGGAGGAGGTCCTCCCCTGTTGGTGGACTTGGAGGGGGCGGGGAGGAGGGAGATGAGGGAGGGAGTGGGAGGGTAGGAGGGAATGAGGGAGGGGCTATGCCTGGGATTCAAAGTACCTAACCTGTGATTGATATAAAAATAAATAAATTTAAGAAAAAAGAAGCCAGCCATGTTGGTTTGAAAAGAAGAAATATACCAGTGGAATTACGTACTGCAAACCCAACAAATACAATTTCCACTAATTGGGGTTAGGTAAGAAATAAGAAAGTTTGGACAGAAACAGATTTAAAATACAAAAACAAAAACTGAGAGGCTTTTGTTGCTGGTAGGCTGGTAGGCAGCTTCCTGGAAATGTCATTTAGGGCATGACCCAAGCTCAGAAACTCAGATAGAGTTGGGAAAGAGGGAACAGCAGCTTCCCACTAACAGTGACTCCCACTACGTGGGAAAGAGGTTGGCTCATTGAAGAGACTGGAAGAAAGAGTTGGTTCTGGGTGTTGTTGGAGAAGAGGCTTCTGGGAGAGAGTGGGAAAGTGAGTGGTCAGGGAACGGGGGCAGAGAGAAGTGGGTTTTAGCTCTCTGCCAAATATGAACTGTGCTCCTCAAGCATACTGTCCCAGCCATCGTGGCTGAGTTCCCTGGAGCAACACTCACAAGAAGAATAACTTTCCTTCTTCCGTTTCCGTAAATAGTCCCTGTATCCGTCTAACCCTTCCCACTTCAGTTAATTTGTTCCCGAAAGCATAGCCTCCCATCCCAAGGAATCTCTTAACAGAAGCACTTAGAATTCAGTTCATTTAGCCTCCTTCTGAAAGGGGTTTCATTGGGTAGACAGGGGAGCAGTGCTGGCTCATCGGTTGGAAGTAATCTAAAAATCTGAGCATGCTCTGTGTCTTCCATTTACCTCCTTGAAATAGAAAAGTCCCGCGTCTCCATCGCAACCTCACAGGAAAGTGCTTATCTGAAATTGGGGAAAGTCAGCCCACAGCAGGTACATAGTACAGCTCTTTGCCTAGTGCTACTGTGAGATAAGAGAAGAGTTTCTAGGGTTCCCACCGGGGGGTAGTGCCGGGAGCCTTGCCCCAGTGCGGAGCAACCTCAAAGGTGAATGCTTTGGGTAATGAGAAGCGAAAGGTTCCACTCTGGGCACCGAGTAAGAAATAGGCAGATCACGTGGTTTCAGCTGAGTGTGGACAGTTGCCGCAAAGAGAGACATAGGAATTATCCAGCCTGCACAATAGCTGATTTTCGATGCTTGGAGAAAGTTGTAAATGTGGATGCCTTGACTGTTTAATGGGGTATCTTTGTCCTGGATTTGCAAGAAAACAAACAAAAAAAGATTTCAAACAGAGAAGAAAGCTTAGTGTCACACAAGAATGGGACTCCGAAATGGCCAGAGAAAGTCCCAGAAGTAATTAACTGGGATCCAGTAATTGTTGCATCTTCATCCTGTGTGTTGAAATGAACTGATTAGGGCATCTCTCAGAAAATGCAGAGCAAAGCCGCCCGAGAGGCATTAGGGAGCACATTCCCCAGCTCCATTTCACTTATTAGGTACTTATCTTACGGATGGCTTTTTCTTCCCATAGCAAAAGAATCATTTGTTTTCCACTAAAGACCGTGACCCTATATAATCAGACTGAACTCAATGCTATTCAAAATCAATTCCATTTCTTTACAAGAAAAGGTGCCTTAAATTTTAGAACCTGATGCCCTCACTTAGGAAACACCTCAGTACACCTACACCTCAGCAAGTTGACATGTGGAACACCTTGTCAAGAACCAATTAATAAAACTGGATTTCATTATATTCACTATGAAAATCTATCAGAGTTCTGTATAGATGGGAAGTTTTTTGTATTTTTATGTTCCAGTCATTCACTGGAATGATTGTTTTTTTTCATTAAATATATTAGGCAATAACTTTGGAGAAAGTGAAGGTTTAGTTTATGTTAGATCATAGATTTAAGGCTATTTCTACATACCTCTCCAATCTCTTTGAAACATGTACTCTCCCCACATGGAGTAAATCAGTTGACCTTTGACATGTATAACATATAATGTATAAGCTATAATGTTGCCCATTCCAATTTGATATTAGAAACTTCGTGAATGATCAGAACATCCCAGCTCTGCCACTCAGCTTACCCAAATGCTGTATTTTAGAAGCTTTCACTTACCCAAATACTTACATGTATGGTGTTGTTTTTATTCTTAAAAAGGAGTGATAAAATATAGGGAAGACTCAGCCACCTCAGCCATCTTTCTATGCGTAGCTTAGTCTCAGCATTGTACCACAACTATCCTTTTCCTAGATAATCTTTCATTGCCTCAGACAAACTCTGTAATCATTAAGCAGAATTTTTGTTTGTTTGTTTCTGTTGGTTGGTTTAATGGGGGCTGTTTTGAGATTTTCCAAAAATTGTCTTGGTGCTCTTTTTCCCTCTGCTGACTGTTTGGTCTGTGTGCCCTCAGGCTCTAACTCAAGCCAAGTCCCAGCCGTGTACTTGTGTCTGGATGGGAATCCCAGCCCTCCTGTCATTGGCTCTTACACAGGCCATAGAGCTGGCGGTTATTGCCCATCAGACTCAGGTTTGAGCTGTTGACCTAAAAGCCAGCCACTCATATCGCCCAGGCCCCTCTGTGGTCACGCACCTATTTTTGTTAACTTCTCCCACCACTGAGACAATCGTTTCAGAGTGTGCTTTCCCAGCCTTCTGACATCTTTATCCACTTAACTTCCTCTGATGAAGAAGAAGGTTTTCTGTACAGCAGCTTCTCGGCCACATCCCGTGCTGTGTGCTGGCAGGGGCAGAGCTAATAGGTTTAAATTCACTTAAAGAAATTGAAAGCGGCAAGTCACATGCACTCATTGCCAGACACATGGTTAATTACTTGACGTGGATGTTTTGTGGATGGCCTCTTGGTTGCTGTTTTGTGTTTGCATCATCTTTGCCCTGCATGTATGGAGACGAATCAGATGGTTTCACATTAGCCACCGTTCCCCAGTAGACTTAATTTATTTGTCCCAGTTTGTGCCCTACAAACATACATGTCTTTGGTGTAGCTTTAAAAAATAAAAATGAAAAATTTGATCATCTTACAGTTTAAAATTAGCATTTTCTACTACCAGGGTTTTGGTGTTGGCAGACATCTTATTCTGGATCTTGATAGCAGTAACACTGTCCGGGTTAGAGCTCAATTCATGTATTTATAGACATATACGGACATACCTGCATTTGTATGCACACACACGTACTCACACATAATCTGCCGAGTCCATTAACTATTGTTCATATGTGTATGTGTTTAGGGCTGACCACTTAAGGTTGAATAACTTATCATGGGGGTTATCTCTGGTAAAGACTGATTTTTCTCAGTGGCCATTAGTTACCTATAATTCTTCATTTAGGGGTTGGGCCTTGTGAGATTATCAGCATCCACACTGGAATGTCAACTGGTGTTGACATTTGGTGTTTAGACAGCCATGTTACTGAGGTTCATGATGCAGCCTCCCTGTCACATATAGAAGACAGTGTCTCAAAGCAGATGTCTTGGTCCTCCAGCTTGTATATCTTTCTGCCTCTTCTTTCTTGGTTTTCTCTGAGCCTTAGGAATAGGGGTTGTATTGCAGATGTATCAGTTGGAGTGGGGAGTAGTATGCATCTTCTTTAAAGAGAGGCCTCTTTGACGAGTCTTGAGAGCTACAGTGATCTGTGAGTATATGAATAAATATTTAGACTGCAATTAGAAATTATACTGGTTTAGTAAAGTGGCAATATCGGGTCCTCCTCTAGGAGGAAGGCAGTTGGCGAGGGTTACAGTACCAGGTATGAATCCCTTCCTATTTAGCAGGCCTTAAGTCCAATTAGACAGCTGTTGGTTACCCCCTAGTTATAAGTGCTACTCTTGCTCCCTTGGGGATATCTTTCCAGGCTGGGCTTTGTTGTGGTTCTTAGGTTTTATAGCTGGGTAGGACTAGCAGTGTTTTTCTCCCTTTGGTAGCTTGCATAGCATCGTCTGATGATATGAGAACTAGCCCACAGGGAGGAGGCTCCCAGGTCAGTTACAACCCAGTTCTACCTCTCTGCCTCTCAGCACACTGTTGCCATCATAACCTGTGCTACTGCATGTTTCAGTACTCGATTAATGTAGGAACATTCAACCAGGAACACTCCGTATTTAGGGGTGGTGTGTGAACTACTGGAATATTCTTCCATCGCTGGCTTGAGTTATATAAAGATACCATTATACAAAGAAGTCAAGGGAGTTAGAGAGAACTACCTAATTGTGAAAACGATGCTATTGAAATATTAAAAGGTAATTTTATCAAGTGTGTTTGCCTGTATGCACGCATGTCTTTTCTCAGCCTCCCACAGCTTATCAAGTATCTCATTCTGTGCTCATGGCAGTCTTCAGGCAGGTGTCTTCACTCTCTGTCTCATGGAGCAGAGGGTTCAGTCCAAACGGCAAGCTGTTTTCATGTCTCCTTAGGGGAAGAAGAAGAAAGGTTGGAATCTGAACTTCTGACTTCATTCTCAAGTTTAGCTCCTTCTGCTCTGATCTCCCTTCCTCTGGGAGACCACTGGTTCTCCCTGCTTCCAAGACCTTCCTCTGTACTCACAAAAAAGCCTGCTGCACCCAGGTCCTGGACCTGAACACACTGAGACAGACTCACTGTGAAGAGCTAAGTTAGATTCATTTTTATAATGACTTTGAGGTTCTGAATTCATAACAAGCTTACACACACTGCCTGCGCGAACCTGGACTGTGCTCTGAGCATCGAGGCTCTGTTCTTTGCTCTTTCCCAAGGTCCTCTATCCCTTTCATGCAGCGCGGCGCCTACCCCTGTCCTTCAACAGTAGCAAAGCTGAAGAAAGCAACTGATTCCTGCTTGATTTTCTTTCTGTTGCAGAGTCCAACTTCCTCCCCCAGCATCTTGAAAGGTCTTTTGGTTAAGGGCATATATGTAGGACCCTCTACTGCATATCCCGCAAGCACCCTGTGTCATCTAGGGCACACTGACCAACAGATCACTTCCCTGGACAACAGGCTCTAACCTCATTACTCCTCTGCATGTTCAGGTCATCCCATGGTATTTGTAGCTACCAGGTCACCATAGCCTGCTCCAGAGCCCGAACTGAAAGTTCTGCCTATGTCTGACACATCTCTGCTGCAGTACCATCATACCTCAAAGCCAAGCAGGGTAAATCCAGACTCTGCCTCTCCGTGCTGCCTTTCTTCAATTCCTCTATCTTCCCAAGCTTACTGAACACAGTACATTTTAGAGATGTTTTAGGTTCTCTTTCTTATTCACCCATCAGCTCGTGCCCACACCCATTTCCTATTTGCTGACTGTCTTCACTTCTCTGTGTGGCCTATGACTGCCATCGCTTTTGCCAGAACTGTTGTACCTCCTTCCTGATTCCCTTTCTTATTCCCTCCCTCCCTCCCTCCATGCCTCCAGTCTTTTCTTTGTAATAGTCTCAAGCATTATGATTTCCCAAAATCTCCAATTTTATGTCTCTTCTTTAAGAGACATCCTTAAGTCCCATGGGAGAATTCAGCAATTACTTTGCAAGTCCCTCCACATCCTTTCCCATCTCTCTTTTCCACCCTTGTCTGCACCACTCAGACTTTATGAGGCATCCATGCTGCCTCCCAAATGCACCAGCATATGTCTTCGTGTCCACATTCTCCTCTATCGGAGACACACCCTTCATGACCTCCTTGGTTAAGCCTACCAATAGGGTTCCACTTTTCATTTCTAGGAAAGGGGCTGGGCCCACTGACTTTCTGTCTTTCCCCAAAAAAAACCAAACCAGACAAAAGTAGAGAGAGTTTGCTGCCAGCTCCGAAGCATACGTGGCTCATGGACAGGACATTGATAGAGTTAGCAGCCCCTTTTCCACTATGGTAGGTACTTGGATTTCTCTGACTAAAAGTACTTGACAAAAGCAACTTAAAAGAAGGAACATTTGTTCTCGCTCCCAGTTTGAGGGAAGCAGGGTGTGAGGTGACTGATCATATCTCATCCGAAGTCAGGATGAAGAGAGAGAGCTGGTGCTCGCTTTTCTCACCTCTCTTTAGTCTGGCACCCAGCCTGTGGAATAGTGCCACTCACATTCAAGGTGGGTCTTTCTTTGGTCACTTAACCCACCTAGACACACCCTACTGGCACATTGAGAGGTGTTTGCCTGGGCCAAGTTGACGATGAGATTAACCGATACAGCCACCGACCCCTTCCCAAGTGTATGCAGTCCACAGAGGGACTGTAGGCAGAATCATGCCTGCGCTGCCTCCTAAATCCTTCCAGACTATTCCCCTGTGAGGTCTGTGCTGTGAGTGATGTGATCAACCAGATTATTTGCTTTACTTTGTGGCCCATGTGCCTATTTGATGTCGCCACTCCCCACCCCTTAATGAATAGGTGTGTGCTTGATTGCAAGGCAGCCACTTTCCCCAGACAAGAGAGAGGGGTGGGAAGCTTAAAAGAGCTTTCACAGTAGCCTATGGGGGACACACAGTGAATTTGTTCCCCCTGTAAACACTGCAGAACTTGGGAACTTGGCATTCTTCTTTCCTGGGACAGTCAACAGCACTGTGTAGTAACAGCCCACTGCTTGAAGTTGCATCTGGCCGAAATCCGTTACTCGCTTTCACACACATCTTAATAATGTTGGCTCCACCAGATGGGACTGTCGTAGGTAGCGTTCCTGTTCCGGTGATGAAACATCATGACCAGAAGCAAGTTGGAAGGAAAAAAAAAGGTTTATTTGGCTTACATTTCCACATCATAGTCCATTAGTGGAGGAAGCCAGGATAGGAACTCAAACAGGGCAGAAACGTGGAGGCAACAGCTGATGCAAAGGCCATGGAGGAGTGCTGCTTCCTGGCTTGCTCACCCATGGCTCACTCAGCCTGCTTTGTTTTAGAACGTACGACCCCAGCTCACAGATGACACCAACTACAAGAGGCTGGGCCCCTGGCCATCGATTACTAATTTTAAAAAATGCTCTACAGCTGATCTTATGGAGGCCTTTTCTCAATTGAGGTTCCCTCCTTTCCGATAACTCTAGTTTGTGTCAAGTTGACATAAAACTAGCCAGCACAGGAACAAATCAGTTCACGAAAGCCCCCATGTCTGTGGATTCTCACAAATGGCTTCAAAATAAAGCTCTTCCCTTAATCCTTATAGATTGTTTCTGGTGGCCTACTTCCTTCTCAGTGCCCCAGGAGACACTGGGGTGCCTATGGTTTCTGTGAGAATCACAGTCGCCTTTCCCTCTTTTACTAGGCCTCCTATGAAGTACAGAGAAGGGTCCCCTCCTACTCTGGAGTGTGAAGCAGAGGCAAGGCAAGGCATGCATCTGCTCTCTTCTGCTCTCTAATGCACTAGAGTTTAATCAACTGTAGAATGAGTACCATCAAGTATAGTTCCCTAAACCCTGTGGCGCCCAAAGGAAAGCTGTTTGTGTATAATGATGAAGCCTGGAAAGCCATACTCGTTCTGGTTTGAGTGGGGGCAGGACTGCTCTGTAGTACTGAAGCTGTCCTGCTGAAAGATGGGGTGTCAGGTGAACTCAGCAGCTGAGAGTTCATGGCTCTGAGGTGTTCAGTGTTCATGCTCTCTGCAGCACACTGGGTCCTTCGCTTTTATTGCTGGTCCTTTTTATTATTATTAGACAAGTCCACTTCCACGGTGTATGTGTTTAGATGTTTCATTTCACTGACCCAGCAGAACATTGAAGGGAGCTCTCTATTAGTACATCTCACCGATACTGGATTATCTTTGGTGTAAAGAATGTTTTTGTGGTGCTCTTTTGTTTGCTTTTTTTTAATGAAATTTCAGACTCTCAGATGTTTGAAAAAGTAAGAATTTATATTTTAAGAAACTAGGCACAAAAGTGTTTTGTCTATTCTGAAATAGCCTAAGTGAGTGGTGGTAAGTATGGAGAAAGGAATTGTCTACTACCTTTTTAACACAATGAAGTTTGGATTCTCCGGCGGAGGAGGGATGTCATTGTTAGTGATCAGTTTTCTCCCAAGAGTTCTCCTCTGTGGAGGAGTGTAGAATTTCGGAGTCCTATGAAACACATCAGATCTTTTTTCTCTCACTGAATTTCAACAACTTAATGAACTAGACTTGTAATGCTATTAATGAAAGTGTTCTTCAGATAAATTACAAATTTGAGACAAATAGGCATGACCCATTAATATAAAAAAAAGAGCTTGATAGGCAGCCGCTTACTTTTGCACGTTCCTATTCTAGACCCACATCAGACACAACTAACCCATGTATGCTGAGTCCTTTCAGCCTGGCACTCTACCCACCAAGTGCAGTCAGTCAGAGAGGCCCGTGGAGCTAAAAACCATTTACCAGCTCTGCATAACCGGAAGAACGCTAAGCTGAGACTTGAAAACAGAACATATTTGCTTTGTGTGTGTTTATGTATATGTGCTGCAACACATTTGGGGAGAGTGGAAGAACTCTCAGCCGTCCTTCCCAGTGAGTCCTTGGCCATTACTGAAGAAGCCTGGACTGGACAATAGGAACTGAGGAGGACCAAGCTTTCTAAGCCAGGCTTGAAGCACTGTAACAGTTCATTTCCTCAGTGCTGCTTCAAAATACACAAACAACTTGAGGGAGAAAGGATTTCATTTTGCTTGTGCTAACTTTTAGAGGTTTTTGCCTGTGTTTTCTTGGCAGCAGGCATCATGAAAGTGAGCTAGAATGGCAGAGGTCTCTGGTAAATGACAAGCAGAGAATGTGGCAGAAAGAGGCAGGGACAATATACCCTCAAAGGACCAGCCCACAGTGACCTTCTTCAACCAACCTGGTCCCACATCTTACAGTTTCACACCCCCAACCCCCATCAAAGTTCAAACACATGAGCCAGTGAAGGATATTTCATAATCAGTCCATAACAAGTACTGACTAGACACCATGTCCAGGAAGGATGGGGTAAGTGTAGACAGCATGGGTTAGAAGATAACAAGACTGCACCTATGAAGTCTTCCACTTCAGAAAGATACTTTTGTGAAGAACACCAAAGATGCGAGACAACTTGGCCAGAATACTGGGTCAGCTCCATTCCAGCAGAGCCACAGGTCAGAAGGTCGGGTGAAATAGCTCAGCAAATCTCATGCGGCCTACTCTGGGTGCAAACACAATAGCCCATGGGCCACGATTTTAATAGCGGGGGCCTCAGCCAGGATGGCTTCAAGCCCCAGATGTGTGGGGATCATGGCTCTATTTGACAGGCAGTCACCTGATGAGGTGAAGTATTAATACAGTTATTAATAGTTAGACCCTAGCCTCAGGTCTTATCCCAAGGATGGTGGTTTGAACTTCCCCATAATTGGATTGGCTCCAATAAAATTGCATTACAAACAAAAGGGTTTATTGGAACACCTGGTGCCTGTGTCTGTATTAGAATTATATTCCAGTGCACTACACTGTTCCTTGCACCTAACCTAATTTTCCTCCCCGACTCCACCCAGCCTCTCAGCCCTCCTCTTCCCCTGCTACCTCTAGCCACATGTGGATGACAGCCGGTTTTTCTTCAGGTTGTCGTTAAGTGTGGTGAGTAACTGGGGAGTGCAGGAGAAGGGAATGGTCAATGACATTTACACTGAGAAAAGAGAAGGACCCTTCTGCCCGGTCCTTTACAGCGGGGAAAATGCTTTAAAACAGAAGAGATTTAACCAATTTGAAGCCGCTGAGTTGTTCTGATAAGATGGTAGCATCTCGATGAGATGAGTTCTGAAAAGGCCAGAGCCTTCTCTGACCTGTGTCCATGAAATGAACGGAGCCTTCTGCAAGGTAGAAGAAAAGGGGCAGGGACAAGATACCCGGAAGGACCTGACAGCATTGACCTCCTCCTCCCACCCACCTGGTCCCACCTCCTAAATTTTCCCCACAAGCTCTCATAATCAAGCAAGCCCCGCTGAGGGGAGTAGATGTTCTCTCAGTAACAGGTTACATAGAACCTAAATTTCTACTCTCAGGGATCAAAGCTATGTTGATTGTTCAATCCTCAGAGACTGCTCAAAGTGTACTTCTGAAATACTTCTAGTCCATGTTGATCTTGTAGATTTTGTTGTTGTTGTTTTGTTGTTTTAAGAAAAACTAGAATGTGGATTGGAGAGCTGGACCTTCCTTTTGAGTGCTTAAAATTCTGCCGCTCTCCCTGAACCCAAGATCATAGACTGAGGAGGTCTCTGGAGGTTCAGGATTTGGCCAGAGCAGTGATTTTTCATTCTTCTGATAGAAGGTTCCTTCTCACAGACCTCTGTGAGTTGGGAAACTTTTGGCAGTTTAGCGGGCCCATACTGTAAGCATTCAACGCAGTTTCCTACCATATAAAAACCTTTATTAGTTTTGGGCTTATTTTACTAGTGGACCTTTATTTTCGTTATTTTTGAATGTGGGAGAATGTTTCTAGAGATTATAAAATACCATTGGCTGAGTTTGTAGCTGACATAAGTAGGGCATCAGTGTGAATAACCAAGGGTGTAGTTAATCCGGAATAATCGAGGGTGTGGTCAATCGGGTTGTTTACCTTTGTTTTTTGGATGGATGCTTGGTTGCTTTCTTAAGATGCCAGTATCAGAGACGATGTTCTCATTTAGGTTTATAGGCCTAAGGAAAAAGAGGCGTCTGGATTTGTTGCTTCCCAGCTGTGTAGGCAGAGCCACTGAAACTGTCTGCAGGTCAGTTTCCTCCTCTGTCCAATGGGTGTAAGAGTCTCAATAACTAACATTACTAAGTGCTTCTTACTGTGTGCTCGACAATGTTCTGAATGCCACTTATGACACTCAGTTCTTATTGCAACCTCATGAGGTGTGTCTAGGAATAATAATGACTCCTGCATGATCGACTCTGATGCATTATTAAGTAACTTCATGAACAACATTTCACAGGCTGTTACATTTTCAACTCAATATGTGCTGTCAACAGTAGTTCCGATAGTCATCTATTGCTGTGTAACAAATTACCACCAAATGTAATGCTTTCAGAAACAAATGCTGTCTAGCCCCCACAGTTCCAGAGGGTTGAAAACCTGGGTGATGTTCAGGTGGGTTTTTAAGTTCAAGATATCTTGCTGTAGACCTGAGTTTTGAGTCATCCAAAGGGTTGGTATCCATTAATGCTGGTTTCCTCTCAGGGTTGTTGTCTTGGCTTCAGCTCTTCACTAGGGGACCTCAGTTCTTCATCATACAGATGTCTCCAAAGGAGTACTTGAGATGTCATCTGGTCTCCTCTGTATCAAATGATAAGAAAAGGGATGGAACAGCCAGGTGCAGTGGCTCACATGTGTAATCGCAGCACTCAGGGAGGCAGGGGCAGGTGGATCTCTGTGAGTTCGAGGCAGCCCAGTCTACAACGTGAGTCTATACAGAGAAACCCTGTCTTTAAAGAAAAAAGAAAAGAAAAATGAAAAGAAGGATGGAGGAAAGGAGATGGACCACAGGATCAAGAAAAAGACAGGGCCAGCATCTTTCCTAACTTAATGTTAGAAGTTGAAGACCTGCTACTCTTCATCATTCACACAGAGCAACTCTGAGATACAGTAAGGCAAAGAACTAAAAGTATGCAGATGTAAACACTAGGAATCAGGGGTCACTAGAAGCCAACTTGGAGGCTGACTACTGAAGTCCCATTTGTGTACTACACTCCTAAGAATCACACCCCAAGCCATGAAGGTTTGGGAGCTGATAAGACCTTAGGAAAACTTCCCTGAAATCAAACCCAGATACCTGCAGAAAGCCTGCCAGCCTCCACAGTCAGTGTGTGTGACGTCTTGCTGTCTTGACGGACACTCTCTGTGACTTGTCATGTGCATATCTAGAGATGCCGCCACACATGAGCATTTGCCCCTATGCTGTTTGCTCACCCTGGCTTGTATTTTAATATTCTGGTACATATTGTTTGATCTCCTTCCACCGTGGATCCTGCTCATCTCATAGTCAGTTTTAAAAGTATATAGTAACCCCTAGCTAACGGTTCATTTCATTACAGACTGGCTGAAGGCAGTGAATTTATATTCAATCATCAGACTGAGCATTTCCCCCCAATTTTCTGGGGCTGGATCCACTGCAATATTCCCCTAAATGGATTTTTTGGCCTTTCTCTCAGGCCTGCCTTTGACATTTTCTCAAGAATGTTTATTTTTTAATTTACAACTTTGAGAGGTTTATTTTGAGATGGGTTTTATGCAACAAAATATAATAGGTTCAGGGGTGGAGGGGGACCCTGTGAATTTGAAATTGACTGCCCATGAGGAGGAATTACTCATTTCATTTGTAGGAGAAAAATGACGGGGAACATGAAAGAAGAAAGGTTTCGGGTCTCAATTCACAGACAGGGCAAATCCCCTTGCATCAGTGAGCACGCTTGGCATTTTTTGCGTTTGCCATAAACATTCATTTGTGAGGCTTTGGGAAGGACATGAGGAGGGTGAGAGCCCTTGCTGGGGGACTTTAACCGGGTCCCCTTGGAAAAGAGGCACCGTGAGACCCTCTCTTCATCACAACCTCAGAGACAGGGCCATGTGGCACTTCCCTTCGTGATGGCAGAAGTGGATAGCCTCATTGTTCTCTCTCTCTCCTTTGGGAATCTTTGACCCCTTTGGACTTTTACTTGCTTTAGTTTTCAATAAGACTATGCCTGGGCACTTGATGCCTTGTGATCACATATCCCCTCATCCGAGTTTGGGCACCTACTCTGTGGGACTCTGATCCCAGAAGACCCAGGGGAATCATCCTGCCCCTACCCTTGCCCTCACAGCCCACATCAGTCCATTAATTTCCAGGCATCACCCTTCATTAGCGACCCTGTGGCTGAAGGGCTGCATGATGAGGCTACAGGGTCATGAACCATACCATCCCCTCCTTGGTTCATTTCACAGCTTGCTTCTTTCTTAATACCTCACGGCTCATTTTCCCCCCTTCACTTGGCCAGAAGGACCTTTCTTAGGCCTGAAATGGATGGGGGCTCCTGCTGATACTCTTTTGTGTGGTGCCTCACTGTTCTGTGGGATTAAAATTGCACACCATCACCACAACAGCAGCATTTTCTCTGGCCTGTACTAACTGCAGTTAGGATTGCAAGGACCATGGGAACCTCCAGGGTTTTAACAGACACACACACACACACACACACACACACACACACACACACACCTTACCAAGCCAGTTTCCAAATGAAGACAGAATATAAGATGATGATCTTATTATTCTGTGAATTTCCTCTAATGTGTGAACCTCTTGGTAGAAGATGGTATTTGGTGAGCCGAATCTGTACCGCCTTTTTATTTTTTTTTTAAATAAATAAGTTAATTAGGAGATGTGATTATATTTGCTTATTGGAGCTGTTTGCTGTAGAAAGGCAGCCCGTGTAATGGAGCTCTCTTAAAGAGATCAAGGCAAGGAGAAGGCACACCTGCTACATACTGGGATCTCTCCCATCTGTGTGGACGATAAGCATGTTACCCCTGACCTTTTTTCTTTGGTGACTGACAGGCCGATAAAGACCATAGCTGCTTCTGAAAGTCTCTAGCAAGGTGGTAGTGAGAGCAGGATTAAAGTGTGCCTTCTCTTATGGAGGTGGAAAAAGGATTTAACAGCACTAAGCAGGCAAGGTAGGGTTGTGAGCATGAACGTGGGCCCTACAGTCAGCTAGGTTTAGAGCTAAGTTCAGGGTTTTAGCCTTTAGGAGATATGTGACCATTATGCTACTTATCTATTGCTGCGTAATAAGCTGTTGCAGCCCCTGGTGGCTTCAAACAACTACCATTTATTACGCCTCACAGTTGCTAAATGTCACATACCAGGAATGGCACAGTTCTGAGTGACCCTGTTGCAGAGACCCTTGGAGGCTGCATCAAGAGCACTGGCCAGGGGCAGCTATCACCTCTGCTTTGGCCAGAACAGAGGGGTGTGCCTTCAGGTGCATTCTCAGGGCTGTGGACCAGAGGCTGTTATTTAGCTGTTTATACCTGCTCATCATTAGACTTTAACCACCCAAACCAGCAGAGCCTCTGTCTCTTCACCTGTAAAACGGGAGAGATGGAAAACCTTCCCGAGGTCTGGCTAAACTGTAATGAAACGTGCTTATACGTCACCGTTATAATTTTACCACTGTTATCCCCATCTACACTATAAAGCTCGGATCAGTCAAAGCCTCTTACGGTTTTCAAATCCTATTTTTTCCCCTCTGCTACAAGGCATTTGTCCATTGCCTTGAATGGTACTGTTTCCTATAACTGCCCATGTTTAGGCCTACCAGAATATTGCCAGAAGACAGGTGGGAAGCAGTGCCAGGGCCGCAGAATTGTTGAGGGTACACTTTCCACAGGATGCAATGGAGAACTTGCCTAAAGCGGGGGACTTGCCCACCACAGCAACAAAAACAAGCTGCAGTGATGATAACAAAAATCTATTCATTTTTGATCAGAGGACTGATATCGGAGTTTGAGAAAGAGAAACAAATTACACCTGGAAAAGGTAAGCAGGGGAAGGTGTAAAACATGCCATGGTCTAAAACATTTGGCCTTTGTTCAGGGTCTCCTGGGGTTTCTGGACCAAACGTCTTTTAGAAATAAGTCCCTGTGCACATTCCCACATCTCTTAATTCCGTGAGGTCCCCAGTTCCCCTTCATCATCTCTTAGTTATCCGACACTATCTACATAAAAAGGGCAAGAATGAAGTCAAAGCCAACATATACGTCAAATTTTAATATACATTTTTATTGGGCAGGAAAATGGCAACTTGGTGTTCCTCTGTACATGTCAAATAATCATTTATACGCCCACACACATCAACTTCTGGTATTTATGACAACACTCGGCACTCCAGCATTCTGAATGATACCAGCTACCCATAATTTGTTTTTCTCGGCCATGATGTAATCATTAAGTTGCGGTAATGAAGATTGAAGGTTTAATAATGGAAAGTGTTACAAATTTCAATTTAATCATTCCTAAATTGATTAGCAACTTTCCCCCAAATGCCCGGCCATGGAAAAACAGAGCGCTAAGAGAGACAAAGTGGTGTGGCCTGAGTTTGATGAATGGTGCTTTGGTACGGCTGTAATTGGGTTATTGAATTTACTCATCTTGCAAATGATGTTTGCATTGTCTCAGCCATATGTGTTGAGGGCCAGGGAAAGGTCATTAGAAGCTTTAGACCGAGGGCACATGTGGGTTACAGGGGCTTAGAACAGCGACATGGAGGTTAGTCAATTAAAAGCAACACCCAGCAAGGTGTCCTGGAGCTGATCACTGCAGAACGGTCAGTGCCTAAACCCCAAAGGCCTATTTAAAGGAGTCTGAAGGTTCTGTAAGTAAATGTCTACTCGTGGCCTCGGGCTATTTAGCCCCTGACAAATGATATGGGTGAGCCCCTGCAGGCAGATTGGAAGGAAAAGACACCTATAAACAAACCCCAGGCTGGCAGCTCTAACAAAGCCAGGATTGATATAATTAAGTAGCAGCAGCCACCTTACTCAGCTGAGGAGCTGTGTGCCCTGTTCCCCACTGCCCCAGTTATTCCAGATGGAAACTTTTAAACTTCTGGTAGAAATGTCTTTTCATGGTAATATTTTAAGGACTAGTAAATCAGTATTCCATTATACAGTTTGAAAACTTTTAGGAAAAAAAAAAACTTTGTCACTACCGCCACACTACTAACTCATCCCTCTCTGTCTTGACCCCCTTTTCAACTAATTGAGAATAGGACTGTTCGCTGCACACACATTTAGTATAGCCCCTCTGTTTTTCTGAGTCTATCTATGCGGCTACCACATGTCTGAATTGTTTTAAAGTGGCATGTGATTGTCACACATCCCTCAGAATAATCAGCAAACGTACTAACCCCGGGAATAGCAGCACATGGGTCCTTTGGTCTGGGAGCTAGTGAAGATAGGGAGGATGTGGACAGAAATCATGGAAACAGGAGAAGCTAGGAGCAGACAGAAGCCCTTCTAGAGGGCAGACAGTGGGGACGCCTGGGGCCCAGCTGCCATTTGGCATGGGTGAGAGCCCCTGACGCCACGGCACTTTGCCAAGTCTTGCATATGGCAGGCACGACTCATTGAGAAGTCCCCTTAGAATATTCAGTTTGCTTCGTGCTAGTAAAATTACAAGTGTGGTCCTTCCTCCTTATCCTCAGGCGCTGCTTCGGAGACCTCTGATGGTTGCCTGAAATGACAGAGATTACCAAACCCTCTGTAGACAAGCATGTATGTAAATACATATATAAATATATATATATACATATGCATGCATATACATAATTTCCTCATATTATCATGCCTATGCAAATTTAATGCCTTTTCATCTTTTATTATTTCACAACCCCAACCATTGGACCTACAGCTAGTGCTTTCTAGACATGCTCTCTACCACTGATTACAGGGCCCACCCTGCCTTTTCAGTCCCAAGCAAGCACTTGTCATGATTTGTGGCCATAACTCTCCTTGTGAGGTATGATAGAAAGAAAAAAAAAACAAAAACACAAAAAACAAAACAAAACAAAAACGTGAATTTCTTAATCTTCCTTGACATAAAGAAATTTCAGGCATGTACAGACTTTGGCTGTCCAGAAAACAGAAGTCATCCAAATCTTAGACACTTCAGCATCCTGTTTTTGTGTTTGTTTTTGTTTTGTTTTTCTTGCTGTGATTTGAGCTTTTAATCTCACCCCTTCAAAAAGCACTTTATAGCTTCTGTTTAGCACCCACAGATTGCTGTCTCGTGGCTCTTGTGTTTCAAGGTCATTGTGAAATGAAACAGGGTGAAATTAATAGTCCAGTAACCTGTGGAATGTGGTAATTTTGACAGTGACAGAGTGACTGATGAGCAGAGAGTGTATACAGTGTGGATACTGGATGAAGAAAACAGCCTAACAACCACAGTGCAACAGAGGAGGATGGAGTGAGGTTTGATCGTGCTACTCAGAATGCCACACACCTTAAAACAGGCTTCATTTATTTTTGAAAATTTCCACTTGATATTTGTGGATGGTTGTTGATTTGGGGTAACTTGGTGGGTAAATCTTGTCTGTGAGAAGGACTGTCACCTAGAAACCTCTGTATGCATTTGGTATATAGATGCTATATGGCATTTTTCTGTCTATAGTAATAAGCCACCATCAACTGCCTAGCTAAGAAGATAGAACTTCAGTGCATCAAAGGTATGAAGACTAAAAATCCAAAATGAAGGTGCTGGCAGATCAGTGTTCTCTCTGAAACCGATGGGAGGATCTTCCCGTGGTTTCTCCTAGTTTCTGTGTGTTTGCTTGCAAATTTGATGCTCTTTGGTTTGAGCATGCTTCACTCCAATCTCCTCTGCACTGTACCCTCTGTATCTCTACCCTCACCTATGTGTCTCTCACCATATTCGAGTGTTCCCTTTCAGTAGGGACACCAGTCGTATTGGATTAGGATAGACACTAACAGCCTCATTTTTACTTGAATGTCTCAGAAAAGACCTGTTTCCAAATAAGATCACATTGTGGTAGTCTGGACTCACACGTCTCATAGTAAAGGATGAGGCACACACATTTCAATACTAAGTTTAAAAATTGCTAAACAGAATCTGAGTTCTTTTTTTTTTTCTTACATGTGTCAGTTTAAAACATGTTTCTCTAAGAATTATCATTATGTTTAACGGGAAGAAAGGAGAAAGAAGAGCCAGGTTCCAAGACGTCAGCTTATAGCACACTCGGTCTGAACAACTGCTTCAGGGCTTTGACTCCTGAATTTAGCCTTGACTCAGCAGTTTTCAAATACCCTCACTTCTATGCTATGGCTTCCACACTAGATCTGTGACTCGTTTAGGCACAGGAGAGATGGAAGAGCTTGTCAAAGATCTCAGTGTGTCTCTTGCCAGACCAGTAATGGTAACTGTAGCATAGGCCTGCCAGAGGAAGAGAGACTGTAGACTTGGTAAGTAATGGTTCTAGATTCACCAAGAGACCTTGGGCATCCTTTTTGGCTTTCCTGACGCTACATTGCTCCTCCATAAAAACAGAGGTTGCAGCTCCATGAGCCTGTGGGAACAAAGCACTTGGCACATAGCACAGGCTTAATAAAAAGTTAGTTCCTCAAGCAGCACGTCTTTCACATAGTCCCTGAACACAGTAGTATAATTTTAACACTCATTAACACTATACAATTTACAAAGCAATTTCATTTATCGTTACATTTAATTTATATTTATTGACTGAAAGGCATGGCTTAAGTATGAAAATGCTTCTTTTAAATTATTTGCAACTTGTGGTCATAACTGTGAATCTTCCTATGTTCAATATTTTAATTATTTTTTAAGCCAACAGCCATAGTTAGTGACCTCAGAGCTGATATTATGCGCTACACAGAAGTAATCACCTGGAAGGAATTTTGCCTCTAGGGATAAGTGACAATATCTGAATGCGTTTGGTAGCACAACATGGGTGTGGGATGCTAATGACATCCGGGCAGAACCCAGAGATACTTCTAAATGTGATGCCATACACAAGGCAGCAACATAAAAATATCCAGCCCAGCATATTAACAGTCCTAAAGGTGAGACTCCATGCAAAATGGTAGCGAAGTATTTGCATAAGTGCCTACCTTCCAACACTGCATCCAATCATAAATGAACAGCATGTAAGAAAAATAATTAGGTTATTTATTTCCATTCTGTCAAGAAAATTATTTAAAACGGAAGTAATATTCTTAATATTGCAAAAGAAAAGAAACCCCTGAAGCTTTAGTCAATAAGGATTTGATGAATTTACACCTCTAGGGAATTGTGTCGCTGAGCTATGGGCAGACCTGACACTGGCTAGGCTTTCAAAATTAAGTCACTGAAGCTCTTGGGCAGATCCTGCACACACAGTATGCTGAGAGTTAGTGAGTTTCACTTAGCTGATTAAGAAATGCAATCATGTCCAAGAGCGTGTCTACCTAGCTTGATAGAAGATCAGCAACCATGACTCCCATGATGCTTCAGAATATCAGAAAGATGATGGCTGATATGTTCAGAGGGCATTTATATTGTGGGCTGAATTTGTTTTTGAGATGGGGCCTCAAGTAGCCAGTGCTGACTTTGAACTCAATATGTAGCTAAAGATAGCCTTGAACTCCTGATCCTCCTGCCTCCATCTCTCCACTGCTGGAATTAAAGGCAAATGCCACCATGTTCACCATTTTTAAAAGAAATTAAACTTATATTTGATAGAATGCAGCATTTCTTGAATACCGGCTAGGTGCCAGTTCTGTGTCAAGAGCTGATATACATCTTGTTTGTTATAGACAGGTGTGTGTGTGTGTGTGTGTGTGTGTGTATTCATGGCAGGTTCAAGGTATGTATACTTTTAGAGACTTGAGATATACTTTGGGTATTGTTCCTTGGGAGTTGCCCTTTTTGGTTTTGGTTGTGTTGGTGGTTCCTTTTTGTTTTTGAGACAAAGACTCACTATGTAGTCCTAGATAGTGGAACTCACTATATAGACTAGGTTCACTTCAAACTCAGAGGATCTCCCACTTCTGCATCCTAAGAGCTTGGATTAAAAGCTTATGCCAGCTCACCTGGCTAACCACTTTGGTTTTTGAGACAGGGTCATTCGCTGAGACCTGGGGCTCATTGATTGAACTGGGATGGCTAGCCAGCAAGCTCCAGACTCCTCCTCCCCAGCACTGGGGCTACAGCACACATCGCAACACCTGGCTTTTTACTTGCATGCTGGGCATCAAGCCCAGACCCTCATGCCTCCTTAGAAAGCGCTTTCCCAGCTGAGCTATCTCTCCCCAGTTCTTTTGATGGGCATAATAAATACCCCATTTCAAAAATACTGTAGCAGCTAAGTCTGTGAGATCAGGTGGCAAGCCAAATATTTATTATTCAGCTGGTAAGTGGTAGAGCCAGTGTTACTGACTCCAAATTCTCAACTTAACCTGGGATATACATTTGCCTCAACACAATGGGAGGTTTTGGGTGTGCTTGAACAATATTACCTAAGTTTGGGTTGACGGAAAACAGTGTTTTTTGCAATCTCTCCCCAAGGTCTGGATTTTAACCTACTAACCCATTATGGGAAATTCATCAAATATCAGGCATTTCTTTGTCATCCCCATGGCATTTTCATAGATGGATCCCAAATTAGTTGTAATTGACTCAAAGGGGGTCAGGGAGAAACATGGAGAACTTAATTTGGCTACAGCAGAGAAAGAATAGAAGTTGTTTTAAACAACATAAATCCTTAACACTACAGTCTTGGAAGCCTGAAGTCAAAGTGTATTGTGTTAGGCTGAAGGTGTGATGGTTGGGCTGCATTCTTCCTGGAAGCTCTAGGAGAGTGCTTGCTTGTTTTGTCCGGATCCTACAATCTGTCCTCACTTTCTCTCTCATCCTCCTCCATCCTCAGGGCTGACAGTTTACATATCTCTGACCCCATTTCCACAGCCATACTTCATATTGTTTTCTTCCTCTGCGTCCTCCAACTCCACTTCTTATTTTAGTAAGACATACATATTATCATACATCTGACATACCTTCACACTGTTGTGCCACCAAATTCTAGGATGCTTTTATCGTGAAGAAAACAGAACTTACTTCATATCCAATAAATAACATCTCTCAAGACTCCCTCACCCCCACCCCCCAGCTCTGGTGACCTATGACCTGTCTACTTCCTGTGTCCATGACCTTGAATGTCCTCCATAACTCATGTAAGTGGAAGCTTCATTGTTTGTTTTGTGGTTGGCTTATTTCACTAGGCATGTGTATCTTCAATGAAGTAGAAAAGCAGTTAATGGAGGGACGAATCCTGGAAGTAAATACAATGGAAACAGATGATCAGTAAATGCTAGCTGGGCTCTGTGTGGCATGGGCTGCTGTTTGTGTCTCCCTTTGAGGAACAGATGTTAGCAAGGTGCAGGAGCTATCGAAGCAGCAAACTGACTCTTCTCTAATTTGAGAATGGCAAGGTATTGGAGAATGCAAAGGCTTCTCCCCTCCCTTCTTAAAACCAGCCCAATTTAGGGGAGATTTCCTGAAGAACACTGGGAAGGAGAGAAAACACAGCTAGGGACAATGAACCAACAAATAATGTTAAGTGAAGAAACACAAATGGTTCTTGGATGGTGTGTGTGTGTGTGTGTGTGTGTGTGTGTGTGTGTGTGTGTGTGTGTATTTGTGAGGTGTAGGGAGAGAGAAAAGACCAAAATACAACTCTATAATCTCACTCCTCCCTTCATGCAGGCAGAGTCCAGTGTGTTGTCAATTAATATTGTCAATGAAGTGTCACCATGTGGCATCAAGAGGTGGTTTAATTCCCCATGAAAATCAGGACTTCACCTGATTCTGTGCCTTTATTGCCAGTACCTGGTGCTTGGAAGCTCCTCATTAATCCCTCTATGTGATGCTCTTGAGATCTGAAGCCTAATGTGAAACTGCTTCCTGCCTCATCTCTGCTACTAGGGTCAGAAGGAACATCAGCCGAGTTTGATAACAGCCCGTGGATGGTGACTGGAGGCAATAAACTGTGGGTATCTTAGCAGCAAATCCAGGATGCATTCCTAGGGACCCATTTTTGCCCCCTTTTAGAAGCTGCCCAAATAGCCTTCCAAGGCAGAATGAAATGATGCATCACCTAATATGTTCAAGAGGAGGGACACAAGTCAGTGTCCTTTTCCTGAAAAATATGCCTACATTCTTTTTCCTAGCATTTTATGTGCCAGAATATTCTTGTATTTCTCACATCCCTTTGTGAGTTAAACCCGAATCCAGAGACTTCACTAGGATGCACGGTCTTTAATGAAGAATTGTGATAAAGCAACTCCATTGGGATACACATCAAAACAATTTGACTCTTCCTAAAAAAAAAAAAAAGCATTCTGGAGTTCCTGTGTGTGTGGGAAGGAGAAAGAGATAAGCCCGGAACTTTTTGCTAGCTCCATGTGTGTCTGTAATTCCAAGTCGTGCCAGGGACCCACCGCATCCCATCCCAAACGCCAGAGACTCACTCAGACTTCCCTTCTGTGCTTCAGTCCTCGCTCGGATGCCGGAGGCATGATCACCCGAAGCTAATGAAGCTCGGTGATCTAGGTGAGGTCCCGTCTGTCATGTCATCACTGGCTCTCAGAAACACATCACCTGGGGTGTCATACCTCCTTCTCTTATTAAATGCATGCTTGTTATGGCCCGAGATTGAAGGTCTCCCTAGAACTCCAGGGGCCTCTGTCTCCTTCCACAGATCTCTTTGGCCCTACCCAGGGGTAACTGTTTGCTTGGGTAAGAGGAAGAAATTTTGACGGCCATTTCACATAGGATGCCACGTGTCAGATTTGTAAAATCCTGTTAACATTGTGTTTCTTCGCTGGAGAATTAACCCTGCATCAGGGAAAGTGGAACTGCCAATTACAGCAGTCTCCTACTGAGAATTAACTGTGCTGTATTCCCAAGCATCAGGCTGTCCGAGGACGGAGCCCTCAATTGTCTTTTCCTTTCTTGCTGATAGACAAAGCTTTCGAGTAAAGCATAATTAGCTTGACTGACAATCAGGAAATACAGTCTTCAGTGTCTGTTTTTATTTCGAGGCCTTCTTGATTCGGAGATGTGTTCTGAAGCCGCTCGGCAATGTGTCCCTCCGTGGAAGATTTAATCAATTGAAGGGCCTTATTTTGCTTAAAACCTTCAGTGCGTGTTTCAAAAGAAAGATAAATGAATCCACCTAGTGACCAAAGTATCGTCTAGTATATCCGACCGTACCTATTAAGAAAGCAACCATAAGTCCCTCTGGCAGTAGAACCAATATATTTTTTTCAGCTAGGTCCTTTGGGGGATATTTGGAGCCTCCACTAAGTTCTTAATTTTATTGGGGCAGAGATATTGCAAAAAGAAAATCGTTTCTCTGGCACTAAACACAAATAATGTACAACAATAATTGTGACTCCCGGAAGATTTTCCCGATGTTCAGACCAGGTTAGCTTTGTGTTTACGCAAACCTGAGGGTCATGCTCTTCGATTCCTGGCCCATCTGAGCTTTTCCTTATGAAATATGGAAGGGGAAGCTCATTTTGCTTTTGTTTCATTTGGGGTTTTATTTTTCCAAAACCCTCAACAAATCCTGAGACCCAGAGACAAGTGACTCTGAGTGCTCACACTCATACCATATCCTCTCCTACTGTGCTGAGGAAAGGCAGTTTAGCAGAAAAAGATGCTTAAGCACAGAAAGAGGAGGGTGAGGTTGCAGGTCCATCTTATTCTCCATCAGATGTCTAGTGAGGCCATACCATGTATCATCCTGGTCTCTTGAGGTCAAGTGGTGACTACTAAGCCTATTTCGCCATGTAGGGGACAGATCATATCCGCTGTATTCCTGCAGAATTTAGACTCCTACATAACAGTTAGCTACATAACAGTTAGTTCACCCAGACACAACTCAAAAGCCAAAACGCAAATAAGTACAATCCATGATATTCAGAAACTTGACAGAATAGAATCAGAAGCCCATATTTTAAAAGATGAAGCTTAAAAGGGCTTTTCTAAGGTATGGCATTTCCTTGTAGCAGATGTGTCTGTCTGACGTTGGCAAATAACAAGGACTGTGGGCAACAAGGAGCAGCCTCTATGCTCATGCATGGCAAATCCTCATCTTGAAAGCAATAAACTTAGGAGAATGAATAAGCAAGCAGTTTCCACAATCTCTGTCCAGATAATTGGCCTCCTCCACTTGACCATCTGACCTCTCTGTGCTGTCACACCCTTTCATTTCTGGGTCTCACCAAACAAGGTTGAACGTATAGGAGGCAGCTGGATAGTGTACCCCTGAGAGCAGGAATTTTGTCATCCCTCTGAAAGCAACATGACCACCCCTCTTTGCACCCTATACACCAACCTCCCTTGCTTTCCTCTTTCTAGTAGTCATGGGCCACACAGTTACTACTCACAAAAGGAGTAGAGGAAATATATTCTAAGCGATACCTATTATTTTGTTCACAGTGCAAGCTTGAAACCAAAGCTGAGCCACAGTGAATCATGACTGAGCTTAATGGTCCCACTGTACGCCCTTTTGTCATTTGCAAAAGTCTAGCTAATACCACGCTAGCTGAAGGTTGCTGGAAACAGCGAATGAGATACCATGTACGGTAGGCTCAGCATCACACATACCTGATACCTGCTGGTAACCGCTTAATCAGTGACTGTAGCATTGACTGCTATGAACAGCCCACCAGACAGCACACAGAGAGGAATGAAAAAACCTAGCAAAAGGCTTTGCTTTTTCTTGCCATGCCATTATGACCAAGGGGAAGTGTTGCAGACTTACTTTTTTGCAACCTCACACAAAATGAAGAAAACACCTTGACCCTAGATAACATCAAGAGCTCATTTACAGGCTCACAAACTCCATAATGCTTTCAGAGCAATACAATTCTATACCCCTAGCATACCAGTCCATTCGGATAGCTCTGAGCTGATTACCCATGCCGTCCAACTGAAAGCCTCAACAATTGGAAATGTGAGCCTAAAGAGCAGCAGCATTGCGACCCAGATCATACAACATCCTGCTGTTTGTATAATTGGAAGAGCATAATATATCAATTTTTGCTCAGGGAAAAAAATAATGTATAGTATTGATGCAAAAAATGAAAGATGAACTCTATTTTTTCCTCTTCTTAATGAATATTGAGCAAATAAGTAGAGCATTTCAAAATGGCAGAACACATGAGACCCTGTGTATTTATTTTCTTCATTAGTCTAGGCTCAATGTCACCCCAGAGTACCTGGGAGATGACAACCAGGCAATTAAAGACTACGTGTTTGAGCACTGGCCCCACTGTGGTGAATCATGACCCTTTCTCTGGCCGCCCCGTAGCTGAGCCCTTGTCCTTTGGGCTCTTCAAGCTGTGGATGGCTTGGCAGTGGCGGCAACACATACCCTCCCTTTGTGTGTGTGACATGTCTGTGATGGTGATACATCTCTGTCCCTAGGACCACCCAAATGCTTTCGTATTCCCTCTAGGTCTTGCTTTAAAAGAGAAAATAACCTACAGGAAAAGTTACATGTGTTTATGTCCAAATTATCATGAGGACTTTATGATCAATGGATCCAAGTAGGAACTGTTATCTCTAAATAGACGATTGAAGCCAAAGAGCCATTTTTAATATAAACACATTTGTGCTGATCAGCACCTAATATATTCATGAGATGGTTCTACTGGCACGGATCTCCCTCATGTCTATTTAATTAAATGGGAGAAGTGTCCAAATGATTCCTTTTAGGATTTCAGCGCTTTGTAAGCCCATGTTACCTGTCTTAGGTTTAAGTAGCTTTCTGAATTATCTGCAAAACTGACAGTGTATGGCTGTGATATGCTAAAAATAAAAACATATATCTGGAACATAGGCCTGACTAATGGTTAGCTCTTTCAAGCATGGCTGTTTTCACTGAAGTAAATGACAGGATTTAGATTTTCAGCCATTTCCTGACACAGTTAGACGAGACCCACTAACTGGTCTGTTGATTCTGAAACCAACTGTCACTCGTTAGGATGAATGATAGTCAAAAGGAAATGAATGCCTAATCCACAAAGAGCCTCCATTAAGTTCTTTACCAGAGAAATGGGTTCCATTCATTTGTTGATCAGCTTCTTATTAAATAGAGTGGGTGGGGTATTCTTGCTGGAAATCTGCTTTGCTTCCCCGGGAAGAATTTTCATTTTTCTTAAATCCTGAGACACTCAAAGTTCCCAACCAATGGTCAATATCAATCAGAATACAGAGCTGCAGAACACCAGCACTGTTGATCCTGGTCTTGAACTCTGATGGATGACAAGGACTAGGTGCCTCACAGATCAGCCTGGCAGTAACCTGTATAAACAGGACTCTCTGTGCATGCAGGCACTCAATCATCTGGCCAGTCATTCACTCACCCCTACTGATAATTCTTATAACAGCAGGACTCATTTGCTAGTACTTCTTTTCTTGTTAATTCCTACCATCAACAAGCTTTTATTTAAATAACAACAAAAATAACCCATACAGTGTGTGTGTGTGTGTGTGTGTGTGAGAGAGAGAGAGAGAGAGAGAGAGAGAGAGAGTGCTGACAATAATGGATTCTACCATTTTGCATAAAATTTGTCATGTTTTGTCATTTGGAAATGGATATGTAATGAGCTCTAGAAAAAAGGCATGTGTGGGCTTCCATGGACAGACATGTGACAGCTGAATAACCTTGGCAAGTTACCTAACTGCTCTGAGTCCCAGATTTGCATTCTGTCAAGTAAGAATTTTAAAGAATGTTAAACTCATAATGTGGTTTGGGATCCATGAGATCATATGATTGTTTCTGTGGTCATCCCTAGTATTTAGCAGATATTCAAGAAACATTATTTCGTCGTAAAAATTTAGGAACATTTTTCTTCAAGTATAGATAAAAATTACTTCAAAGCATCTACCCTTAGGTGTAATAACACTTCTTCCCAGAAAGCTGATAAACTCTGGGATTTGTTTTGTTTTCAGAGCAATGGAAGAATCCATTGTCAAGGAAAGCTGCTGGCTTTGGCTTTGGCTTTGGCTTTGGGAGTAGTTAGTTACTTGGAGTCAGAGGAGCCTGCTGGGTATCAGGGCAGATTCTAGGCAAAAGGATGCATGTGGTGCCTCCAGTTTGCTGAGGATACTGAGGAAGAAAGCTAAGCCAGTGTGAGCTGAAGGCCACTGATAGGGACCACATTTAGAGAGCCCACCAAGTTCAGTTTCTCAAGGGAATAAAGGGTAAAAGTTAGGAGCAAACCATCTTCCTCCTACTGATAGTCAGACCCTAGATCCTGACTCTCTAGTTTCCAAGCTGCCCTCCCATCCTCTGGGTATTCAGTTGTATAATAGCCCACTAGCTTGTGAAAGACAAGAATTTACTTTTCTGAATAGAAGCACAAGCAGAAAAGGGTAGGCCGATGTCCTGTTCATAGCTGATGCCTTCTCAATGCCTCCTACTTTGGAGGAAGGGATAAGAGAGTTCTCTGGTCCTCTTCTATGAGGGTATTGATCCCATCCCAAAGGCACTACCCCCTAACTCCATCACACTAGATTTAAACATACATGTTTGTGAGAACACACACATTCAGGCCATGGTGATGTCCCTAAGGTGGCAGGCAGTTGATTGGCAGGATGTCCACAGGCTAGGAGCTTAGTGTGACATTAGAGGGGGTCTATAGGCACACCCCCATGCATCAGGTTCTATAACCCTATGTCTGACTCCAACAATCTCTGTCTTCCTAAACTAATTTACTCTAAAACCAGACAGATATCTGGTGGAGCCATTCTTCTCTAAGACTTCTGTTCACTGGTGCCATTTCTCTGTTCCAAGTCCTTGATAATCCCCTTAAATGTGCACCAAAGTGGAGACCCTTTCCCATTAGTGTATGTGTGTGTGTGCGTGTGTGTGTCTGTGTGCAGGTATGTTTGTATTTATGTGTGTGTGCATGTATAGTACTCTGGTATGCATGCATATGAAAACCAGAGAACAATCTCCAATATATTTCTCAGGTCCTATCCATATTTCTATTTTGAAACAGTCTCATTGGCCAGGAACTCATTAAGTAGGCTGAGCTGGCTGGCCAGTAAGCCCTAAGGATCCTCTTGTCTCCATCTGCTCAACACAGGAATTACAAGCATACAATACCACACATGGCTTTTGTTATGTGGATTCTGGGCCTTGAACTTTCCCAACTAAGCCATCTTTCCAGCCACCATTAACCTTTAATAGAAAAATATTATCAGAATACATACAGTTTAAGTAAAGATATGCATTATGTATTTTGATTTACATTCTGTCTTACCCTTGTGAAGTATAGAAAAACAAGAAAACAGGTGTGTAACACAGAAATCAAGTTATTTACAATATGTATTGCTTTGGCTAAATTTTATGTCATACAGAGTTACACTAGTGTGTTTAATCTGACAACTGTATTATGAGCAGTTGGACTACTTGTGGGTGTTTTGGTCCTAAATTGTCTACAGACAAATGTCCTTCATCTTAGTTTCTGCTTTTTTACAGTGTTATTTTGGTGGGAGGCCTAAATCTTATCAGTCAAAAAAATTGTGAATAACATCTGGCTTAAATTAGAAAATAGTGACCATTTATTTCAAACATTAGCAGTACTGAGGGTGGATTAGTTTTTCTTAATTACACGTAATAGTAGGTTTCATTCTGACATTTTTATACATGTACATAATGTATTTCAATCATCTTCATCCACTTAGCCTGTCTTGTCCCCCTGCCCAGTAGATACAGGGTTTTGTTTTGTTTTTAAGAAGGATTTCATTTTTCTTTCTTTGTACCAATAGCTGCTAGTTTGCTTTCCTTCTATTTAATCTTTGGTCAACCACGAACATAAATCTTGACTGTTCCTTAAAAGAAAACTGGCTCACTTATATTTGAGTTTTTGTTTGGAACAAGCAAGTTGAAATCCATGCTGATGTGGGGTGAGTAAAACTGTGTTTGGCCAACGTTGCAAGTCTCATCCTCTGATCACATTCCACAAGCGGGGAGGCTAACACCCTGAAAACAATAGAACATGCATTCATGCATGCGTGCATACACCACTTTTCATCATCACAGGTGCCAATATTTTTAGTTGAGACTCTATGGTCAGTGTACATAGACTTCTGCCCCAGAAAACTTGGACCATCTGAAACATCTCGTCTTGATCTTCAAGCATACTTTTCTCATCTCCATAACCGCTGTTCTGTAAGACACTCAGAAGTGCTTATTATTAATGCAGGGTTTGTGCTCCCTCTACTGGTTTTGTAATTAACTAATAAGTCTAATTCCTGTAACTATGCTGATGTCATTGATTTTATTTATTTATTTATTTTGGTCCATGGGCATGGAATTAGCTAAATCAGCCTGTTCTGGTCAAACATCATCAGGAAATTTAGCAAGGGGTCAGATGAGGACAGTTGGCCTAGTGGGGAAAAAAAATGAACAGTTGGCCTAGTCTGAATCTAAGTTCAAAAAAAACTTAACAGGGTGTGGCAAGCACATGCTAATGCTTGGGAGATAGAGGCTGGAGGATCAGGAGTTGCAGGCCAGCCTCAGCTACACAGTGAGTTAAAAACCCTCCTGGATTTTGAGACCGAGCAAACAAGAACTAAGAAAGCCCACTGTTTGCTTTATGTTTTATTTGCTTGATGCCAGAGAAAGGCAGTCTACCATTGTTTAAACTGATGAATCTTCTGCCTTGGCAGAATGTTGGGAGGTTATCTCATATTTAAAGCAAAAAATATCTTATATAAGTGAGAAAAACAAATATTATGTATACCTGGATCCCAAGAGCTTCAATAAGCAAAAATAGATTTCTGTAGGTGTCAGGTAGGGTTAGTCCCTTGACTTCCTGCATCTGCTGTGTCTCTTCACAAGACTGGGCTTCTGTTTCTGAGTGGCCATTTCTTAAAGGCTGGATTATCTTGTAAGCATTTAAAGGTCCTCAGATCTACTGCTGGATTGCTGAAGTGACGTCTGGTTCCAGCTCTATGTGACCTTGAGTCATTACCTCACTTTTCTGTCTACACATGGGAATAATAGCATACAGCTGCGTGTTCTTACCCTGTGGAGTCATTGCAAAGAGTAAGGGAAGTAACTTAGAGGGGCAGATCTTGGAGAAAATCAGCACAGATCACCATGATGGGAAAGTTGTCATTGTTCAGTGCTTGGGATTTTTTTGTTTTTGTTTTTTACTAGCATGAAAAGCAACTCTCTAATGATAAAACTAAATTTAAACATGCAGGCTGGGAGAAGACTCCCAGAGATATATATTCAGTTCACCAGAAAATATTTGTATGTTCCCAAGCAAAGAGTTCCAAGCAAATATCTCAGAACTGGATGTGACTGCAGGAGAAGGCAGTAGTGAAAGGGATAGAAAAGCAAAACACATTTCTGAGGAACAATAAGTCATACCAAAAGAGTAGCCCTAATAAGAGCATCTAAAAAGACTTAAATTTGGCTGCTGTCCCAATATTCAGAGATGGAATTTGGATAAATACCCTCTTATATCCAGTGCTTTGACATTGCAGCATGAAGCTGGCCCCTATAGAGTTCATGCTTGAGAACTGTGCAATTAAGACACAAATCAGTTCACACACACAGTTTTAGGTCAGTTTACAATTTTGCAGTGGGTTACACTCATAGCTAACCTTGACTTTAAACAGCCCAGGCATCAGGCTAGACCTACCTGGATGTCAGAGATTCATTTACTTACGGTTATTAAAACAACCATATTTAGTTATCTGTGATTCATATTTAGTTATCTGCCTTGATTTCCAAACTTGTTCTAGAGCCTCTTTTTTTTTTCTTTTTCCTTTTTTCTTTCCTTTAGAAAGGTTCTATGTACCCCTGGCTGTCCTGGAACTTGCTAGGCAGACCAAGCTGGCCTAAACTCATAGAGATCTACCTGTCTCTGCCCTCACCCCCCCCCGACTCCATGCTAGGATTAAAGATGTGTGCCACCACACACAGCCAACTTTTTTTTGTCAGTTTTCAGTTTGTCAGTTGTTCTGGCCATCTTCTCATAATGATAAAAGTAATTGTTCATCAGGGACTTTTCATGCTTGTCCAGCATGGTTGTGTCACCCTTAGCTTTTCCAGAAACTGTGCCACCTGGCCCATGGTGCCCTCAGATCATGAAGACTGAGTTTAGTAACAACAGAGGCAAGACAGGGGGGTGGGGCAGGGGGGGGAGAGGAAAACATAGAATCAGTATTGGCTTCATGTATTCTTCCCAAGACAGATATCAGAAAGTCTTTATCTGTTTTCGTCAGCCCCCTTCCTGTGATTTCCTCCAAAGGACCATTCTCTGGAGATGCTTCGCATCCAGTCTCTCTCTCTCTTGGCCTTGGAGAGGGAAAGAAAGAGGTAGGATAAGGAACCTGTCACCCCCTCGTAGTCCGACTTTCCTCCAGTACTCTAGCTGTTATATCCTTGGCTGAGCCTCCCCGGGTGTATAAACATGGTGTAATGCCAGCCACGTGTGTGAAACTCGTGTGAAACACGGGCACTTGCGGTCCTCAAACCCAAGCTTGCTATCTCCTCCAAGAGAGGAAGGAAGGGCTGCATGGACATTTGTTTGCAAGCTGGTTTTAAAATAGGGAACCATGTTCTGGAATGGCTCTTTGTGACTGGATTATTTAACTCTGTTTTTAATTTTTTTTTAACTGTGCTTTTTACAGGTCTTGCCTACCCTGTGCCACGAAAATATTTGGAATTTATACTTTAAACAGCACAGGCCACTTTGCTTGTTGATTTAAAGCATGCTAGAGGTTTTATAATGGTTATTTATATTGGCTGACACTGACCCCTCTCTGAATGACCTGTTGGTGTTGGACAGGGATAAGAGGCCCTGAGAACAATGCAGGAAATGGAAAGAGATCAAACAGAACGAGCATGTTAGCTTAGAAACGATGCTGCGCAGCTTTACATGGAGATCAATCGTCTGCAGAGAGAATCTTAAGAATTGCATTCTTTGGCCCCACTTATGGAAATGAGGCATTCACTTCAGGGAAATCTAAGAGAGGTTTTCAAGCTATGTTTTGCATTATAGTATCGATACTCTTGGCATTATAAAATCTTTGGCTTGTATAAAATTATATGTCCGTGGTGTACGTCTTTAAAGCAGGATGCAAACATTATGGTTTAGAAAGGAAGACCATAGCAGACATGGTGTGCGGCAAGCCATTCTGCGAAGTGAGTCCATTTCTATAGACCTGGGTTCCCTGGTGAGCCCACCTGCTGGTAACAAGAAAGATCTTCCTTCTCCCTACTGTTTTCTCTCATCCTTGTCCTCTTCTTCCTTCATTTATTCAATGGCCTAGTGTCAGTTTGCTCATAGCCCATTTCCTATGTCATTTATCACCATACAAATGTCAGTTATGAGACAGGGGGACACATGTATTTGACAGCTGCCCAATAAATTATGCAGAAGAACAAGTTAAGGACAACTGCAGATGATTTCTAAAACAACAGAGCTGTGGCCGGCTAAAGAATTTCCTTTGAAAGCTTGGCGAGAGCCCTTCCCTCGTGAATACCTTATAAAACAAAATTACTCACCCATATCCACTTAGTGACGGGATGAGTATTGTTTGGAAATCACACCAGGCTTGCTTAAAATTTGGAACCATGTGAAATGGTAGATGGTATCCTGTAGAAAAAGAAAAGGAAGTATATGTATTGAAATTGTAAGTATTAAATCAGTTTGTGAATAAGAGCACCACTTGAACGATTCTAGAAGCTTGTTCCACAGATATGACTTGGGCATATATATTTGATGATGACGTAGTTTCCATCACAGCCTGCACATGTTTAGTAGATACCCATTAGTGGAGTTACGGGGAAGGTAAACTTAAATAGAATATATTTGTACATTTAAAGTGGATACTGCCATACCAGTTTTAGAGAACTCTGAATGACAGCTAACATGCAGTTTCCTGAAGGAAACATCAGAAGATTATCATCATGTTGGTTGGTGGTGAAATTTGCTCAAGTTGTAAAACCTTGTACTCACCCCACCTTGGCTACGGATGGCATTACTAACCTAGCATATTTATGGTGATTTTTGTTCTCAGTTGGATGGTCTACTATCCTGCCTTTCTGTAAGCTATCAATGCAGTTAGCCAATCACAGATAGTACCAAAAACAAAAACAACAAAATGAAAAAAAAAAAAGCTAAAAAGCAAATTAAATGTAGGGCTGAGAGGATGTCTCAGCAGTGAAAGCATTTGCCACACAAGCATAAGAGCCTAAGTTCCAATCTTTGAAACAGAATAAATGCAGGCACAGTTGCACACACATCTGTAATTTTCCAATTCTTACACGGAGCTGGGAAGTGGAAACAAGAAAATCCCCAGCAGCTTACCAGTCCACTATCAGGAAGTAAGCAGCAGCAAACCAAGGAGCTCTAGCCTCAGACAAGGCAGACAGTGAGAACTGGCACCTGATATTGTCCTCTGACCCATAAACACATGCCGTGTGTGCACATGTCCACGCTCACACACATGAATTTTGCACACAGAGATACATCCTGGGGCGGAAGTCTATCTTGGTGGTAGAATGTTTGCTTAGAGTATTCACAGCCCTGGATTTGACCTTCGATAAAACACACACACACACACACACACACACACACACACAAATGGATCTGTACTAAACATGTACAGACTTTTCCTTCTTGTTATTCTGTAAGCGGCACCATGTAACAACTATCTGTACAGCATTACAGTTCGCCATATAAGTAATGAGTGCACAGGAGGATATTATATGCAATTACTACATAGTTTACGTAAGGAACCTGAGCATCCACAGATTGGAATGGACCAAGAGTCCTTGAATTGCTTCCCCACAGCTAACCAAGTTTCAGCCAAATTTTGGGATGATAGCTGAAGATCAAGCGAGCCATTTTTTTTTCTCTTCCATAACAGAAATATCACTGTGGCCTGAGATACACATATCCAGATTACTTCCTACGTGCGTGTACTGGAACCATTCTCCCAGTGTCCTCTCTGTGCTGAGCCGCAGTGCAGTATGGCTGCTGCGGCTACACAGCCACTTCCCAGCGAGCAGCTCAAACGTGCTTATCTTACAATCTGCGGTCTAGAGAGCTGTGCGTAGTGAGAAGCTTCGGGGTCTGTGAGAGTCAGTAGAGAAGCAGGCTGATGACCTCATAGAGAACATGAAGTGACTGCCATGGGTGGAACCACCTGGCATCAGGAAGCCATTTGTTCTTTTAACAAATCCAAGGAAGCTGTGTGTGACCCAAGTGGCCAGCGGTGCTAGACAAGGTAGCTTGGTAACTCGGTCCCCTCTCTGAAACCAGTTTAGCTTTGGCATTCTTATTCTTATTCTAATTCCACTTACTTGTTTGCTTTAGTGTCCCTATTTGGTGTGTCTTTGCACAGTGTCCTAGGTGTCAGGCTTTGGCCTCAGTTGGATTAGTCAGTGTGCTGTCGTCCATGCCATGTTGTTCTCTGGTGTTTGTGGTCTGCAGTTCAGAGTTCTTCACGGGACTGGTAGACTGGTTTGAGTATTGCATCCCTAAAACTTCCCTCTCCATCTCACTCACACATCTATCCACACATCCACTCCCAACAACACAAATATTGACTGTACCAATCATTCATTAGCAGGAAAAAAAGATGGAGACCAATTATTTTTTTTTTTTACTGCGCTTGCCCTGAAAGACACCATTAATTACTTTATTGCTTGTGGAGCGGAGCCAGTTTCGGTGTCCCAGGAGCCTGCTCCCCACCTCAAGAGGTATTTGCAGCTCGGAGAAATGCAGCACAGGGTATCATCTGGCAAGCCTTCTGACACTGCCTTCTGATGTGAGATGCCCCTGCCTTGGTGGTGGAACCCTCGGAACCCTCCTGAAAGGGAGTTGAGAAGTCTGGACCAGCAGTGACGATGGTAGGTCCCCTGAGGGCTCCACTCTAAGAGGAGGCGGGCATGTGTGACATTTGAGATGTGTCAACTTCATTATTTTAATTTTTTTTTTATAAAAGTACAAGATTCCTTGAAATCCCAGAGATGACTGACTGCCAGGGGGAGGTTTCCTGATCCTTGATATTGATGGTCTCCTCCAAGAGAACAGAAAGAACTCAGACACTTGCCAATCTTTCCTGAGCAACCTGTCACAGCTGGGCTCTTGCAGGCAGGTGTGACTCAGAGCAGCCATGATGGTACTACTCGATGGTTTTCCTCCTCATCTTGTACTAATTAGCAGAAATACAAAAAAAAAAAAAAACCAGCCTGGAGGAATTTGCTCTTGGAGTTGAACCAGCCTGACCATGCGTGTCGGTTCAGTCTGTAAACCCCACCGCCCTCCACCTTGAATGGATGTGTATGTGTTAGACCTTGCATCCAATGTACATGCCATTGTCCATCAAAGAGAATGACTGGAGTGTACTAAGATTTCTTATTACTCATTAGGGTCCAGTGTCTGTGGGTTACAGTGAGCACCCCAAATCTGGCAGGGCCAGATGTGGTATGTTTGTGGTTTACAACCTGTGTGTTCATTAGCAGTGTTCTCTGTTTTTTACTGTAAGTTGAAGTAGTTTGACGATAATGCAACAATCAGCTGAGATTGCTGAATAAGCTCTATAGGAAAGAGGGTAGAATAGTTGATGGGATTTGATGGGATGCCAGCATGGTCCTAGAGTGCTATAGAATGGATTTACACCATGAGCCTGGTATCATATTTGTTGGTCTAAACTAATTTTAGAAAATATTTTGTAAAAGTAAATTCAGTAGGACTGGGTTGACTTGTTTTCTTCGTTGTAAGGTCTTTAATAAATAAAGAGTAAAGTCAGTGAATGAAAAGTCCTCCCAAGGTTCCTGGTTTTGTCAGTCTTCTGTAGAAGCTGTCTGCCATGTGTCCTCAGCAGCTATAGGAATATCTTATGCCCTGGATTCAAACATCTTTTGCATATCAGTAAAAATCTATATTAGTAGCCTTTTATAGCTCATTTTCTATGAACAGGAAGTCAAGGTTACCACTAGTGACAGTTCAACTCAATGATCAATTCTAGCTTGCTTTATTAAATTATATATTCAATTATTTTTGTTTGAAATTAAAAGCTTGATTATGTTACCACATGCTATACAATTTTACAGGTGCCGTTCACTTATTTAACAATAAGGCACCAAAGTGTGATTAACAAGGTGGCTGCCAGAAGAAAGAAGCAAAATAATTATTTTTTCAATATACAAGTCCTCATCATGACTCACAAATCAATATGCATCCGTGGGGATTTGCTCTTGCTGTGGATTGGGGACCTCAGGGTGGCCTGTCCTCATTTCCCTATGAATGTAAAACCTGGACACTTAAGCTTGCCAGGCAGGTTTTGCTTTCTTTCTCTCCCTTTTAAAGACTGATGTTTAACTACAACCACTGGGACCAAAATCAGAGCGTCCTGTGCCTACATATGAATATTAATCAGACACCAGGCCATAGAGTGTCTCGCCGAGTTTGACAGTTTAAAGGATCAGTTAGTTAATTAGAAGATGACATGGCACACCAGGTCCCCAGGCTCTGTCCTGCCTTCTGTCTCCTCTTTTCATTTTCCTTTTTGACAAGTTGGATTACATCATTACTCGTAGTTTCACTTGTTAGCCCCACCACAAAATGAGAATATTTTCAGCTTTAATTATCTGTGATCTCCTCCCCTACCTCTGCAAAGACCAGGCTTAAAATGAAACTCAAAGAAGTAGAGGAGAATCAGAAGTTCAAAGGCCCGTAGAAATCAGTTCTGCTCATCTGGCTGCACCGCTTCGAAAGATGAATGCGAAGGTCCCTTCTAGAGTTGGAAACTGGGTTGTGGTAGCCATGGTGATGTCTGCTCCATATGACGGTACCGCAGGTGTAGATGTGTCCTGTCGGTGTTCCCACGGCTTCTCTGGCTTGAGGTGACAAATCTCGTGAATGGCTTCACAGGGTGACCACCAATTATCTTGTCTCGTGTTTCTTGTCTATCACTATACACAAGAACTTCACTCCAAAGTCTGAATAATTCTGTCCTAATTATTTCTGGCCATGATATTTCCCTCTTGGAAATCGTTTTATATCAAGTATACCTGTGGCTCCTATGGAAGTTAAGTTTCCCCCAAGGGAAAATAAGATTTAGATCACATTCTCTGATAAACCAAGCAGAATTAACTCTTTCATCATGTCTGTCCATTCCGTCCTTCCAGCATCTGTCATGGCTCATTGAAAGCTTGTTTAGACAGTTTGTTTACGTGCCTGTGGGTGTCCTACGACCCTGAGACTGTTAATGGAAGGAACTAAATATTGTGTGTATGTATGTATGTGTGTCACCTCCAGTGGACATGGAAAATAAAGAGTTTGAAAAGAAAAGAAAGAGGGAAATGTGAAACCTGCCACTGGTGCTGGGGGCCAGGCACTCTGCTTGCTGAGTGATCAAATATAAGTCATTCTTCTAAGTTGTGTGTGGCTAGATGAAATGTTGACTGAGGAAGAGACGGCCTGTGCTGAAGAGTCTGAACTGGGATTTGCAAAGAAACATCCTGATTCCAGATCCCAGGTGCCCTGTCTTGCTAGCCCTTGCTTGCCAGGTGATGAGAGGTATGGTTAGATGGCACCAGACAGTTCCAATTGCTCTATTCTCCACGATAGTGCACAGACATGGGCTGAGGGAAAGAGTTGACATGCACGCTAGGTGTTATGCTGCAGAGTGGAAAGGTGGTGATTTCTGAGATGTACCCCATTATTTAGAAGAAGAAAGGGGGAATCTGGCACATTCTGAAGGGTATATGGTGATCTGCTGAGACCTAACAGGAATATAAATTGTTGGTGGCAGGGCAGGGTGAAAGTCTGCAGTTAGACGGGAACTAAAGCTGGTAGCAGTGTTTGGATGAGGGAGGCTAGGGACACATCGCAATGCTGCCATGAAGTAGAGAGGTGACATCTTCCTTTAAGACCCTAAACATCTTGGACAGCAATTGCTTAAGTGGGTGAAAGTGAAGACTGTTACTTGTAGGCTGTGCAAAGTATGAGGGGAAGGCTGGAGGAAGAGGAAGAGTTGGGGCCACGGCATTCATGAATCTGGAAAATATCTAGGGAACAGCCTTGGGCTAAAGGAGAGGGGCAGACAACAAGATGCATAGTCAACAGTCCCATTGGGATGGACAGTGGCCCAGGAGTGCATGCCTTAGGAGTGAAAGCCTAAGGTCATGGGCATAAAAGGGAGGCTGTCTATGTGACTGAATGTAAGTGAATAAGGAAAACTTGAAGACATCTGGAATCATGTAGAAGAAATCCCTGGACATATCTGTGAGGGACTTTCTAGATTGTGTTCAGGAAAACCCTCCCTGAATTCAGGCAGCAGCATCTCATGGGTTGGGAATCCTGGAGTGAATAAAAAGGAGAAAGCAAGCTAAGCACCACCATTCATCTTTTTCCGCCTCCTTACTAGCTGCCCCATGCTCCTGTAGTTATGAGGGACTTGGGTTATATCAGGTGTTTTGCCAGAACAATGAAAAACAGAATGAATATCCTGGGTGAGTGAGCAGCATGGGGGTGGGGGAGAGACAGTGCAAGAACGTGGGATCCAGAGGAGCCACAGAGACTGTTTCCCCGCCTAGAACAATAACACGGCGAAGGGAGTCAACAGGGTGACAGATAGTAATACATGGACTGCAAAAAGCCTGCTGTACTTCAGGGGGTTGGCATGAAGCAGGAAGATGGAGCCTGTGCCAGTCAGAATCAGTCAAGAATCCTGCCAAACTGCTGTTACCATGAAGCTGGCACAAGTAGGGAAGAAACGTTGTGGGAGAGAGTGGGTCATGGGGCACCAAAAGGTGGAGGACACTTAAAGCACAGACATGGAGAACAGTGTGACTCAGTATATGATTGAAGAGGCTCTGAAGCCTCCATTCTTCCATGAGCCTCCCATCCCTCCTCCTCCATCGGGGGGAGAGCTTCTCATGTCCGGAAGCATTCTGCCACTCCCTCCGCTCTCACTACCCTGGGTCATGTTGTATTCTACACCCACGTGGCCAGACGCATAGGCAATGGGTCAGACAAGGAAGAGGGTACTGAGCATTTAATAAGTAGTTATTAATACAATTTTCAAAAATCTTAACTTAGGCTGAGTACGCCTTTGGAGCTGTTTGTTCTTACAAGAAAGGTACTGACCAATAAAGCCTTTGTGATGCATATAAGACAGTGTGCCTTCAGCTACTTTCCTCATCCTCAGCATGTTTCTTCTTTAGCTAAACCAGTCGGTGGCAGCCAAATGATGGTGTCTTACTGCTCTAGAGGGCACAGGCATCAGTAATAATTAGTTGATGAGGTGGTTGGCAGGGGCCATGGTGTGGCTTGCTCAAGCACACCTTTGAAGAAGTACTCAGTATCCACACACCTGTAGATTTGTTCCATTTTCTCTAATGACATGGTTCACCCCAAGGTAGGTCATAGCAGGACACAGGAAGGAGTTAGGCAGAATTTACTGTCCTCACAGGTCTCCCCTCCCATGAAAGGAAGAGGGTAAAATAGGGTCTTACCATTCCACTCTTCTTTCCAAAAACTAAATTGTGGTTTTGTTGCTCCCACTCATCTAGCTGATAGTGCCCAGCACATGGCTGCCTGGTGGGCATAGGCAGTTCACCTGAAAGATGTCAGTGTCAAGGCCTCCCAACATTTGGATGCACTATAATGGCTTTCACACCTTTGTATCTCTCTGGTATTACTGTTTCGCTCCAGCAAGCCCGCTAATATCAAACGTATCTTACCAGAGGCTGGTCTAAATCACTTCCATTTCCCTGCCTCTGGGCTCTGGCCATGAGACCAGAATCCTAAGTGAGCATCTTGCCAGTGATCTAGTGTTCAGTTTCTCCCCATTTATAGTGGAGAAAACTTTTATTAGTATTTGGACACACATATATTCATTTTTAAAGATTAAGTGCAATGTCATTAGTTCTTATCCTGCTCACAAATATACTAAATTGTTATATTTTCCAAGAGAATGTAAAAAATTAGTATTGTCATCTGTTGGTGAATATCCCTCTCTAAACAAACCATTGGTCTTGGTGACATTTACTAACTTACTCTGTGAAGTGCTGTTTTATATAGAAAGTAAATCCAGGCTAGAAGCTTCGTAAGTAATTTCAGACACGATGGCACTTGAACCTCATAGGTACAAGTGAATGATGAAGCCTCGGTTGACAATGTTTTTCCCCCAAGTAAATGTCTTCAGTGCTTCTTGTTTATCTTCTGAGTAGAGCTTTTTTAAAGTCAGGAGACAGCTTCTCTGTAATGCCCAAGTCACCCAGTTAACACATGCTTCCCCCATTACCCAGATTCTTCAAACCTCACAGTCAAGAGACCATGACTCAATTCCAAGCTCATTGAAAGAAGAGTCTACTATGGGGACATGTCCTCAATTCCAGAATCTGGCCAAAAAGGGAAAAAGGGAAAGCTGTCCAAATATCCACTGCAGCTCTGGTATTCCACCTGTGAGCCAGAAAATACAAAGCCAGTTGCCAGTTGGATGCCCAGTTCAAAATTCAGATTTAAGTTTTCTCTGCCTCTAGCCTGAAGCCACTTTCTCACTCTGTATACATATGTATTTACGTGCCCACATATATGTGTGTATGTTCATGTGTCCGTACATGTGTACATACGGATGTGATACCAGAAAACAACCTTGAGTATCACTCCTCAAGACTCAAGCCATTGGGTAGAGGTTTGTAGTGGTGATAGTGTTTTGAGACTGAATCTCTCACTGGCTTGGAGCTTACCATTTTGGCTAGGCTAGCTGACTAGAGAACCTCAGGAATACAACTGGCTTTGCCTCACCCGGCACCGGGACTGCAATAACTTGCCACCATGCACAGCCTTTCTATAGAGGTTTTAGGGATCAAAGTTAGGTTCTCACACACGTAGGGCAAGCTTTTACCAACTGAGCCATCTCTGCAAGCCTACCCTTTCACCCTTTCCAACCTCTTCTCCTTTGCACTAGCATTAGCAATCACAGGTTCTTCTTCAAGCATCACTTCCGGCTCCTCCTCCATCAACATTCAAGCGCATAGTCCTTGAGGACTTACTTTGCCTTTGCCACATGCCTGGAGGGTCCAGGACCATCTCCACCCAGCTGTTCTTCCTTGTGTTGGTGCTTGACTGCAGGAACTTAAAGCTCTCCTTTTAGACAAATGAGGCTGGTCCTGGAGCCTCCATTCTATTCTAAACCCTCAGCATCATCTCCGTCTGCTTGAATTAAGTGGTTGGGAAGGCGGAAGGCTGCGCCTCAAGAAGGTGGCAGAATGCAGGTGCTGCAGAACTTCAGTGTTGATGAGGAAGCTGGGGTTGGCTTTAATATGCATGTGGAGCTGAAGGATGGAGTTCAGGCTGCAGAATGCAAAGGCAAGGGAAGATATGCCAGTTCACAAATGGGTGGTGAAGAGAGAGGTTCTAGACATCCTTCAGAAAGCAGACCAGAACACAGGAAGGTTCTGGAAGCCAAATATACAGAGTTGGTGAGACAGTGTGGGGAAAGGCATAGTGAGACTGGAATTCAATACAAAGCAGAAACTCCCTCTGCCCCTGATAAACACAGCAAACTGTCAGTATTATGTGGTATATGGTAAGTCTTCTTATCTTTAAATCCACACAGTTGCTTTATAGTATTTTTCACATGTTGCGGGTGATTTTTTTTTTACATTGTGGGGATGGGGCTTTATTTCAAAAACACGTAAGTAAAATCGAATGAGCAAATTTAAAGAAAACAACTACATAAACAGTAGTTGAGGCATTGACTGACAATCAGAGCAGTTTCTTATAGCTGGAAGTCACAGAAGGAGAAATGGGGAGACCTCACAGAACAAGACACTGTAGACATGCCACCAACACTGAGGACCAAAGCACAGAGTATGACAACTGGGAAAGCAGCAGTATTCTTAGCCAGAGCACCTGGTGCCCCGTGGAAGCCAAAGATGAGCTACAGATGACTGCTGCATGAGGGAGGGGATTGTGTGTCTCATGTTAGTCACTAAACAAAGGTGTCTGGTTCACAGCAGGTGATGAGTAAGGATGGTGAGTGAATGGCTGGAGGGAATGAGACAAGGGGGCAGTTTCCATCCATGAGCAGGTACCACTTCTGCTTCCTGTCTGTAGCCGTAGGCTGTGAAAGAATGAGGCTGAGGAACAGTGAAGTTCTCACACACACACTCTTCCAGAAGGAGCTCCGAGAAGACACAGCTTCCCTTCAGTGGGCTCTACCTGCCACCTGTGGCCTCAGACAGACGTTTCGTATTTACAGCATAATAAAATAATCAATCTTGCATAACCCTGGCACCTTGGTGCTCTGTAGCTTCAACAGGTCCGTGTCAGGACTTAGGAGAAGCTAAGCAGTCAGGACCACACACCCGTTTCTAGGGAACAGCTTTGTCTTGCTGCTGCTCAGTTTTGGCACATGGGAATACAAGGTCCCATGTACTGGAGCATAGGAACTTAACAAAAGACTTTTTAAAGCCCATATTTTAAATTGCAGCTGTTGACGTTTAAATAGTTCTGATTTTTCTGAATTACCATTTAATTTAAAAAATGTTGAAGCCACTGCTACTGGCCCAACATCTAGCTTGAAACTCATAACTTAAAAAAAAAAAAGATGAGGTCACATCTGCTCCACCATCTTACAAGCTTGTTACTCTATGAATCGCCAAGGCACACCAGTCGTGTTTTCCTGTGGCCCAAAGTTTCTCTCCTTTTTCTCTCTCTGGTGCTCCGATCACCCTGTTACTTGCCTTTCTCTCTCCTCGGAGCCAGGCCTCTACACTCATAATAAGCTCGGGTTAAGCCTTCAAGTGGCACTGAACACGCCCCTGTCTGAGTTCCTGCTACTCTCATCCAATTCTCTGCTTTCCCTCACTCCTCTGTTCCCATTATTCACTTGTGTCTTTCCCCCACCGGGACTTTTGTGATACCCAGTGGAACCTCCTGTCTTAGGATTGGGGCACACCCACAAGATTCTCTCAGGTCTGCAATCCCTGACAAGGTGGGTGAGAAGCCTGGGCAGGGTCACAGAGCCTCTCTGTCACCTCCACACATCATGCAGAATGAAGTCTGTTGCACATCTATTCTGTTCACTGAGCCCAGAGCCCAGAGGCAGATCTGAAGGTTCTTCCTATCCCCCATACTTAGGAGAGACTCCTGTGGACCCAGCGATTCACTGGCTATACATGTGAAGGACAATGGTCCAGAATGAGACTAGACATACCATGGTGCTGGACAGTCATGCCCAGTCCTGCTGGCTGGCTAGCTCTTCACAGAGCATGTGTTGATTGGGATCATTTGGTGAGGACATTGTGTTTCTTGAGCTGTTTTCTTTACCAGGCCCAGCCCTTTCCCAACAAGAAGGTAGTCTATAAAGCTGCTGCATACATCAGCATTCCTAATGGACAGGCAAGGTCTTACCTGCTTTAGGGTTATGTTGTCCAAATTCTGATCTCATTGCTGCCAGGTGCATGCTGAGTGTGACTGAGCACATTACTTTGACTCCTTCAGCCACAGTTCCCATTTGGGTTGAACAGGAATGATTGTTGGGCGGAATGGTGAGGGTCACTGGCTCATCCTCCCATTAGTATGGAAGAAACATTGCTTAAATTCAGATGTCCTTGTTGGCCAGTTCTGGTCCACAAGCCAGATCAGCATATAGCCCATCTTGGTAGGGTCTGAAAACAATGGATGCATTCTATGTTTAAGGGGTTGTTATGAATATACAAGACAATGTGATAGTCTTAATTTTGCTTCTTGTCCCACAAAAGAGATTTTCTCTTTAGCCCTACCCTTATGGGAAAGGTTGATGACCCCTAGCTAGAGTGTGCTAGAAGGATTTTTTCTATCCTTCAAGACAGGATGTCATTTCTGTCTTTTTTTTTTCTTGATTCATTGGTCACTTGCAGAATATGGTCTAAAAGCTCTGACAGACTTTTGTTCTTTGATGAGTCCTCCCCTACAACTCTGGAGCAGGTGGTCACTCCACTGTAATATAGAGAAGCCTTGTTCCCAAGAAGCTATGAGCTCACCACACCCTTTGGCAAGTTGTTGGATAGACTGGGCTGGGTCGTCACAGCATATTTCACTACCTTATCTAGATGCTCACACCACAGCCCACATGATGCCCATGTAGGAACGCAGCCATGTCCTTCCCACATGCTTTCCAGGTTCTCCTGGGGCTGAGGGTCCCTCCAGACATTTAAGAGAATCCATTCTCAGGAATCCCAAGTCCAGCTGGGGGATAATAGAGACACTCATCTGTCACCCATGACAGGAAGAGGTCCAGGCATCATCGCAATATGCTATAGCAGTCTATAGACTAGACATCTCACAGGGGTGACCTCATAGCTAAAGCACATCGGGCAACCTGTTCTTTCTGTTGATGATGAGAGCAGCTAGAGATCTTTCCTGCCACTTTCATGAACACGGCAGGTGCCTTCTCCCCATTGCTGGCCTTTATTGCATTCCTGTCCCCCAGCCCGTGTGGTCTGCTAAGCAGGTCTTCGAGACAGATGCTCATCTGCCTGCATGACATTTGAAGGCAGCTGCAGTACACACTCAGCAGTCTGCTTGCCTCTTTCCTTACCCAACCTCCTTGCAGGGAGCAGCATCTCCAAGAGCTTTAAATGCAAACAGGAAACTCGTTCTCCGGCAGCCGGTGGGTGTATTCTATGAGCTTTCTAAACGACCAGGCAAATGCCCTTCAGACAACCACCCCTCAGACAAGGAAAAAAAATTACCTTTTCATTGTTCAAAATGAGACACAGGATCCTGAGCTGATGTTCTGAACATAGCTTCTCAGGAACAATGCCACACTCACAGTCTCTCTTACATACATCTCAAACATTGCTTTAGTGTTTACTGGTACCTTTGAAGATGCATTCTCCTCGGCTAAAATAGTATGCTGCCTTTCCACTCTTTTTTTTTTTCAACAACAACTCACCTCTCAATCAAGCCCAGGGGCCACTCACTAACTGTGATTCAGGTAAGCTATCAAAAACATACCTGGCCTTGTTGAAGGTTAACTAGAAGTCACTAAACCATTTCCTCAGAGTATGACTGAATCCCTGGCCAAGACTAGTATCCAGGGTTTATAGGAATAATCCTCTTACCCAAGGCAGAAAAGATGAATTTTTCAAGCTTTAGGCCTTAACTTCCCTGTGGAAGCAAACCCCTTTGTCCATGTCAAATATTTGTTTGTTGGTTCAATAGTCAACTAACCCAGAAAAGCTACCCTGCAGAGTTCAGACCCTTGTTCCGCATCTGATAGTGAGTTTGTTTATTGGGTATTCACAGAGCACCCTCACAGGGGAGAGTTGGGCAGACAGAGCCGAGTGAAGCATGGGTCCTAGACTCCAAGCTAGAAAGAGGAGAGTGATGCAGATGCAGGGTGTCTTCTCCAAGGAGTTAGGCAGAAGGTTCACCATTGCCTGTGGGATGCTGCTGTGACAAGGGAGGTGAAGTCAAGGAGTGTGCTAGCGAGCACGAAGTTGGGTGCTCCAGGCAGAGAGTGCAGATTTAACTCAGGTAAAAGGACATCAGTGTGAATATGCCCAGCAAATGAAGAAAAGGGGGACAAATTGAAGGGCTTGGTCCTTTGCTGGAGAGCTTGCACTTTGTGCTGTGTGTCTAATAAATACAATAATCATGATGTATAGTAAGAACTGAAGGAAGAAGGAGTTTGGAACCATGAGGAAGACAGCTTAGTAATTGTGATCTGGAAGGAAGTTGAAAACAACCCGAGGAAAGGCCAAGGCAGCAGGATCAACTTAACTAGCTGGGAGTTTTGAGGAAGGACAGTTCTGTCCTACCACTTACCGATACAACTGCTCCACATGACATTTTTTTCTGCCTCATTACCCCTATCATCCCACATCTATTCTTCGTACTGTCTCCCGGGAAGTCCATAGGGAAGGTTTTCTGTATAGTTAGATGAGACCTGCATTTCTTATATACTATATAAGAAGGTCCTATTCAGGCATCAGACAAGGTAGCACAGCTGTGTGCAGAAAACAATGTGCTCAATTCAGAGAACTTACTCAGCAGTCACGTGCAGGTTAAGTTCACATCCACGCCTGCTGACCCTGACTAGCACCCCAATCTTAGATAAGGTTTTTATTGCTCTGATAAACACCTGAGAATCCCTTTCTTTTAGCTCCCAGAACCCCAGCCCAAGGGTGGCACCCACCCATAATGGGCTGGGACCTCTCACATCAATCAAGAAAATGCACCACAGGCTTACCCACAGGTACAGGGTTGGGGGGCGGGGTGTCTGCATTTTCTGTATTGAAGTCTTCCCAAATAACTCTGGCTTGTGTCAAGTTGACAAAAAGAACTAGCCAGCACAATCTCCAATAATCTATGGATGGATGCCCAGAGACCAGTTGCTAAAGACATGCCCTGAACCCCTTCAGAGGGTTCCTCTGTCTCATTGAGTGCTCTTTGCTGACCCATCTTTGCACTTTTCTTTTTAATTTCCAGGAAGACAGAAAGAGGCAGGTGTGGGATAGTACAGGGTACCTGAGAAAAGGGCCTTGTGCTCCAGGGAGCTTGTTAGGGTTTTCAGATAATACAGTTACTAACTTGAGGAAAGACATTGAACATCTTCTCCAGACAATGTGTGCCTTTGTGCAACATGCAGTTTTTCATTTTTCCCTTTCCGTCTCTAACAGTGTGTGTCCTTACACTGCCACTGGGATCAGTGTGGCTTGATGCTACAGTGTGTTCCATCAAATAGGCGAACCTCTCTCAGAAATATCATGATGCTTACAGGCTAAGTGAAATCAAGATTTTGAAAATGAGATTGCACAGTACACGTGCTGGGCAATTGTCCCAAATAACGGCGCTCCGTACAAATGATCACTTGTTTTAGGCAATATGGGTACATGAGAGTTTCGCATTGTTAATTCTATAAGATGTTTTAATGCCAAGAATGGGAACACAAATGGGAGTAGAGTTTGGTCTGGTGTGGTTTCTATCCCCCTCTCCACTGTCAGACAAGCAGATGTGTGATATCCAGCTTGTTGAAATGTTCTCCTGGGACAGCGGTTTTCAGAGCGAGTCCTGGGCACCCCACAGGCCTTGGATGCCCATTTCTCAGCACCTACAAGGTCAAAGACATTTGCCTGAAAATGCAAAAGTATGTTTTCCCTCTCCGCCATTCTTTTAGAGTAGACAGTCCAGTGCCATTTCCTAGCAGCCACGTGATGCTTGTAACAGGCATTGGGTACAGCAGTAACCATGACAGACTGTTGTCTCCCTGAGGCTAGACATCAGGGGACTGTGGTAAAAATGCAAAATGCTGCCTTTCCCCTCCAAAACTTCTGTTGTAAAAACTACAGTCATCTCCATTATGCTATCTATATTAATATGCTATGGGTTTGTTATTACTGTGTGTTTGTCTGTCTCTCTGCTCACTTTCTACCCAGTTTGAAACTGTTGCTTGCCACTGTGTCCACCAGGCTAGTTGAGCATGAGCTTCTGGGGAGGATCCTGTTTCCACATCTCATCATTCACCTCCCAGAAAAGCTCTGGGATTCCACATGTATGCTTACACAGCCAAGTTCACATGAATCCTGTGGCTTTGACTTGAGTCCTCGTGTTTGCATAGCAAGGCCTTTTCTTACTGGGTTGTCTCCCCTCCCAGCTACTGTTCTTTTTTAATGAATTAATGAAGAAATAACTTTTACATTTCTGACTGCTCACATTCTGGTAGACATCAATAATACCCTGATACTCTCTGACTTTTTTTGAGACAGTATCTTTTTATATAACCCAGGCTGACCATAAACTCGACCATAAACCTCAGTGCTAGGATTGCAAGTATGTACCTACAACTTGCTCAAACATTTTTAAGCTTATAAAACTCTCCTGAGTCCAAAATGTTTAACTGTCACTGTGCTCAAGTTCAGTGGCGTGTTCACTACAACTCTCTCAGCTTGGGATTATAACTTGGAAGATTCATAACAAGATATGCAAAAAGATACACATTCTCTAACAACTCAACTTGGGTTCATCTCAATGTTTATTTGTAGTTGTTTGGAAGTGAGTAAACAAAGAATGACTGTGAAGCTAAGGGTCCTTGTAACTTTAGAGGAGAGGAGTCGGCCAAGACTGCAAGCCTTCCCTTCCCAGGGACACCTGGCACTGTGCTTTTTGTTTCATGGGGGTGCTCGCCGGGCTTATGCTGGCATTCCTACCTTTACGGAGCTGGCAGGTGGCCTTCCACCTATTCATCCAGTTAGCCAACCTGTGTTTCCTGAGCTCCCAGGTTGGAGATGGGGAGACTGCCTCACGGAGCTTAAGCCTCCTACAAGGAGACAGTAAACATGTGGCCATCTGTCAACAGTAACCTTGTGGGATTCTGACGTTATCCCAGCGACTGGGAGATGGCTCCTGGGTAAAGTACCTGCCAGGCAAGTATGAGGACCTGAGTTTGGATTGAGCACCCATGTAAAAGCTAGAGTTGGCTGTGTATTACTATAACCCCCAGTGCTTGGAGTGGAAGCAGGACACAAAGACAGAAGGATCTCTGGGGCTTGTTAGGCAGCCAGTACAGTCAAAACAGAAAGCTCCATGTTCATTGCAAAGGGAGAGGAGATCGAGGGGCTGGGAGGAGAAGAGAGAGGGGAAACTGCCATCAGGATGTAAAATAAATAAATTAACAAAAAAAATTAAGATATGAAGTGACAGAGGGGGACCCCAGATGCCTACCTCTGGCCTCTGCATGTGGACATATGGGCATGCACACACACACACACCAGGATGGAAGGGGTTATCATCTGAGGAAAGGAGCATGGTAATTCGACACAGTGATGAACACCCTAGGAAGTAGCTGCCAGTAGGAGACACCAGCAAGTGACCTAGCACAGGCTTTCCTCAAGAAGGTTCCTGTAGGCTGAGATGGAGTAAAAGACTGATTAAGAAAGGGAAGACAAGAGCAGTTTTGAACGAGTGTCACTGTGCTTGGTCTGGAGAGTGGTGAGAACCAGGGCTGGTGGAAAGAGCAGAGTACTGACTAATTGATAGGCAAGGACCAAATTTTGCCTTTTGGGTCCCTGGGGAAATTTTTGTGCTTTCATCCAAATGTGATTAGAAGTCACTGGAGGGCTTTTAGGCGAGTGAGGTTGAGTAGACCAGACTTAGTGATGGGCTCGATGTAGAGAAAGGACAAGGATGAGAATAACCCCTGTAAAACAGCTGGTTAGGATTCCCACCATTGCAGATGAGGAAACTGAGCTTCACAAGCTGCCAGATAGCTAAGACCCTTCCCCAAATCCTCCACAGTGGACAGTCAATGATCCGAGCCAGACCTACCTTCCAGTCCAGTCTATGCCTACCTCTTCCGGTATCAGCTGAGGCAGAAGCAGCAGGTAAGAACGCAAAATGGAATTGGCCGCCCACCCCCAAGCCTCTGCCTCCAACCATCAGAGCTGTGAGCTGGCCCAGCCAAGAGGCAGAACCTCATTTTCTGTCTGAGAAACAGGACCCTACACACCTGTTGGCCACCAGCCCAAGTACTAGTTAATTGGGACAGGTTCACTCACATCTCAGGTGTGTCTCGGCTCCCGGAAAAAGGAGCCATTATTCTTGTACTCCCATGACACCTCTTGACAGGGGATGTGGGAGTCTTTCTCAGACAGTTCACCCTTTCTCCGAGGAAGGGGGTGGTGATGGCTCTGGAAGCAGTTATGGGAATTTTCAGCCTTGCCATTTTGGGTGAGGAAGAAACGCCTATGTTACGGCGTTGCATTCAGGCCGTAGGGCAAAACAAGTTTTCGCTTATTTTGTTTGGTCCTTTTAAGTAGTTTTTAAAGGCCATGAGGCTTGTTCAGTAGGACAGAGACTGAAATGGGGAAGCAAGAAACATTGTTTTTAAGACAGAACTCTGCTGTTCTTACTGGCCTTCCAGCTTCCCTATCACCTCTTGTGCTTCCTTGACACGTAGCACTAGGCACAAGTACAGCAATCTGGGCAGCTGGCGGATACCAGAGCATAGGTGGTAGCAGCCAGTGACAATTGGCTCTAAAGCATCACCTCTTCATTCTCCGAGACATCTGCACAGCTGAGGAGAGGGCACGAGGCTGGCAGCTTCTATTCCTTCCAGGTCATTTTGACAAATAAGTTTCTGCCTTTGGGATTAGCGGGGTATGTTGGTAATAAATGCCTACTTGCTCGCCTGTAGGGTAGCCTTTCTCTTTACCACACCTAGCTACTTTACATACTCATGGATCTAGCATGCAATTTACATTTGTATATTTTATTCATAGGTGGAACATTTTTTTCCCCTACAACTTTGCACAGTGCTAAACATTTTCGGAGTATTATTCAAAACATGTCCTTTCCATAAAATCTGTTTATGTGCCATCATTATCTGCAGCATTAAATACATTTTATATCATCAGAAATTTTATGATATATTTAAAAAATGAATTTCTACTTAGCCAAAATGCATTAGGGATTATCCTAAGAGACCCTGCCAGAGAAAAAATGCAGTCATGTTTATTTGTAACTGCCAGAAAATGGCTTGCAAAATTGTTAGTGTCTTTTTATTATTCCCTACCACTGGAGCACTTGTTAATTAGAGAAATTTCAACTGTCATAGTTGGCAATTATAGCTTCTGTATCATTGTCTGTTATGAATAGTCAATGAGGGCTGATTAATATGCATGAGCAGCAGTATATATAGCGTGTGCATTGGACCACAATCCAGCTGCCAGAGTCACTCGGAGGAGGGAGCAGGGTGTGTGTCTGCCTGTGTGTGTGTGTGTGTGTGTGTGTGTGTGTGTCTGCCTGTATATGTGCGCGGGCGCGCGTGTGCAGGCTGGGAGGGAAAGGAAGCGTGGAGGAAGCAGAGAGTTGTTTTGCAGCCTCAGAGAGCCATGCCTGTGCGAGGCTTTGTAGCTGCCTGACTCACCTGAGGCTCTCAGAGAGCCCTTCAATGCCTGCATGCTGAGGGAGTGGCCTCCCAGGCGCTGGCGGTCCTGAAGGCTTTCTTTGACATTCCTCCAAACATGGGATGCAGCTTGTGCAGCGCGCAGAAGCAAGAGGAGCAGTACAAATTACTCTATGAAGTTTGCCAGGTAACAGCGCGGCAGGTTATTCTGCGCGGTACTCACCTGGCAGCGTCCCTCCCGGGGCAGGAATCGGGAAATTTCTGTGTGTGTTTGTGTTCTGCCTAAGCCAGCCTTGCCCACTTCTCCGGAGATATTCTGTTCACTCTCTTAAGAAATGTGCTTCCTAGCAGCTTTCCGGTGCTTGATTTTGAGAGTCTAAATAGCTGTTGATGGTCTTGCAGTGTGTTGGAAGCAGCTGTGCCACAAAGCTCCATGACAACTAAGCGCTCTACAGAGCAGCCGGCAGGAAGGGTCAGAGAGTGGTCACGCATCCTTTGAACAACTTGGGGAAGACGGGGGCAATGATGGATGCTTGCAGTTTTTGTGTCTGTTTAAAACCGTTTTAAGGCGCTGCTTGCAGCAGGGCGAAGTTCTCTGCTGAGTCCTCCTTTTGGCAGCTTCTTATAACGGGACATGTTACTTGCCACTTCCATGCATCTCTCTGTACAAACTTAGCAACTTCTGAAGCAAGTGACTTGGTCTTACAGACTGTCACCCATGGCAGGTGACTTGTCACGGCTTCTACGTCACAACATGAATTTTCAGTTTAGATGTAAAGGGATATGTTCAATGAAACCCAGCTAGCTTATTTTGCATCTGTGTTGAGCACTGTCTTTTTAAGTATTAAAGCTCCATCTTGAACAAGGAGTTTTTACATGGTTCTTGGTACCCTAACTTGGCAATTAAGGATTTTCCTTTTGAAGCATCCAGGCTTTTTTTTTTTTTGAAAAATAATTTCAATAAACAGAAAATCACATCCCTGAAAGTTTTTTTTTTAATCAGTATAGTAGAATAACATTATGGCAAGCAGGAAAATGGGTGTGTGATTTTGGGTTTATAACAATAAATGGCAAATTAATACGTTTTTTGTTTTTTTTTTTTAAGAGCCAGGCTCGACTTTAAAAAGAAATTTGATCAAGTGTTAGTTGTTTGTTATTTCTGCATGAGCCACCAGAGGGCGGGTGCCCCTAGCAAGACACAGCAAGACAGCTGAACAAGCTGTGAGCAAAACCTAAGGGTACCAAGCCACTGGGTGAATAAAAAAGGTGTGTCTGTATGCATGTCTGTCGACTTTCTGCAACTAGGCATATAAGGGGCCAGTGTAAACATTCTGAGGTTTTGAACTGCCTCACCCACTGAAAACAAGCCTCATAAGTCTTAGAAATGTGCTTGGCTTCCAACTTCACGCTCAGGGCTTAGTGGGACACAAGTCCTGTTTCTAGCAGTCTAGGGATGTATGGGAGCTCTTGAGCAATAACACTGCCACTATGGATGATCCGGCCCCTTCCCTCACATCACCATGTAGTATGTCCTAATCCTAAATTTGCCCAGTGATCTGGGGGCTCTCTTTTTGAGCCTAACGCTTAGAAGTGAAGTGAGCAGAGTACAGGACCTCATTGGCTAAGCAAGGTGCTATGTTAGACTTGGCTACTGAAAAAGGTGTAAGTTAAACGGTAGTTTTCAAAACTCCATGCTTGGTTTGGTTTGATTTGGTTTGGCTTGGTTTGGTTTGGTTTGGTTTGGTTTGGTTTGGTTTGGTTTGGTTTGGTTTGGAGCAGCAGCACCAAAAGTATCATTTAGCTTCCACTGAGGTGAATTTCAGATACATTTGTAAGAGTAGCACATCCCAAAATTCGACTCTATAATATCTACAGCAAATCTGGGTCAACTTTTTATTTATTTTATTCAACTATATTATTTGTGCTCTTAAGCCCTGAAAACAATCCCAAAAGAAGGAATCTGGATTCTGTTTGGTTTTTACTAGGTAAAATTTTGTGGGGCTATTTCTGTCTGAAGTATCGTTCGGTGAGTTGTTGATAAACGACTTCCATCTGAAATACATGTTGTCAGCAGTTTAGGGAGCCATGCAGATTTATTTTCAGGAAGCCCAAACTACTTCTCAGACCAACTACCCTTGTGCCAGCTAAGTAAAATTCCTCCTTCCACCTATTCTTTGGGCGTCCTGAATCATAGCCAGAGGAATTCACAAAACACTTGCAGGAATTAATAATTGCATCCTTACCCTTATTATGCAAAACCTTATTAGAACAGAAAAATTAAGGTTTCCATAGATTACAGTTCCAGAAAGTCCGGTGTGTCTGGCTTCAGTAAGCCTTCATAACAGCCACACAAAGAGGATCAAATATTCTAAGGCTCTGGCTTGATCCTTTCCTCATCCAGAGATAATTCAAAGAGATGCTCTTCATTAGGGCCATTGGCAATCTGCCTATAATTTCTTTGGGGGGCTGCTGTGAGTTTAATGGTGCAGAACAATGGCTTTGCCTCTAGTTGCACACACACACACCTTATTGTACCTTTAATCACATTAGAACAATAACAACTCCCCAACTTGCCTGCTTGCTAAAGGGTAACACAAAGAATCCAGACACATCAGTGATTGGCACTGTGCATTCAAGGAAGTGCTGAGATCTTGGGGAACACTTGAATACTTCTGAGGAGACAAGGCAAGCCTCTTTCTGCCCTGGGGCTTGTCAGATCAGTTGAGGGCAGCAGTTCCTTGGGCTTTTATAACTTCAGTATTCTAGTGCGCGCCACAACATAGAATCTGCACGTGCTGGAAATTGAAGTTTAAGTTCGAAGCTGAAAAGATTAGCCTAACTCGAGCAAAAGAAAAAGAAGTCCATGAGAAAGATACGTGAAGGGGGTCAAAGGTGCAGTCTTCTACTTGGGGAAACTGGACAGCACAGAGGATCTTATGTGCTAGACTCTCCATCCTTATCTGGCTGGAGATGGAAGGCAGATAAGGATGGGTGCCAGGTTACGGGTGGGAAGGAAGGAAATTAGGCATGCCAAGGTCTGTGACTCTGTTAGCTGGACACCCGTGATTCCAGGGCGGGCTGGGTGCCACTAGTACCAGCAGGAGAAAGGGAATGGCTGTCTGGATGTTTTGCAGGTCTTCCGGGGCAAATCAGGGAAGGGAATAGGGCAGATCAGAGGCAGTGTCTCCCCCAAAGTCCCCTGGGGAGTCTGGACAGTTAGTCGTCTTTGAGATTTTGATGAGACAATAAGGAAATAATACTGATAGGGAATTTTTTCCCCAACTAAAATTGTAACTAACCCACTTACCTGAAGTCTGCAGGCCAGCTTTCACAATGAGAAGGAAAACACACTTGCAAGCATCTACCGCATTACCTATAGCCTGCTTAGTGTATATTGGCAATATGCAAAATGCCAGTCATCTGTTTTCCCATCGAGTCCACATAGCATCTTGAGGAGACAGATGATATTATCCCCAATCAAAGATGAAGCAATTGACATGCAAAGGAATTACAAATTGGGTTATAGGTATCATGTCTGCACCATAATTCCCAGGTCTGAGAACCTTTCTTCGTACAAATCGTTTTCAGCAGCATCAGTGAATACAGGACCAACTGGGATAAAGTGCTTACAGTGCAAGCATGAGGACACAAGTTTGATCCCCAGCACTCAGAGAAGCCAGGCTTGGTTGTGCTTGCTTGTAATCTCAGATCTGAGAACCCAGAGACAGTGGTAAACCTTGTGTCAAAACAGAGCTGATGGCTTCTAAATAATTATGCTAGAGGTCGTCGACCTTTAGCCTACATATGCACAGGGATGAATATGCCCACGGACACTCATGTATATACAAACACAGAGGGGTAGGGGAAGAGGAGATTGCTTTTGCCTTTGGTTGAAGAACCTATACTATCAAAGCAGAACTCCGTGCAGCCTGTCATTTCATGAAAAGGCACTCCGGCACCAGGAGGAGGATGTGTGATAGACCTGGAGAAATGACCTCAAAGTAGCACAAAGTTCCTACAAACTTCCCAGGCATTTCCCAGAATGGATAACCTTTTAAAAGTCCTGGTCTTTTGGCCCTTGGCATTAAGATTAAAGTTGTGTCTTCCATAGATGAGTTGGTGGTTTTCAAAAGGCATAATGTACTTTACCCAGCAATAGTATCGCCCCAAAACACGACAGCTGTCCTTGTTTGTGAACACTTTTCCTATCAACCTATTAACTAGTAGGCTAAGAGAACCCACATTTCTCTGGTAAATACAAATTAGAATCAGCAAGTTTATGAGGCAGGCTGGAAACTTGACTGCACACAATCCTGTTTTCATATTTAATTAGCTGTGTGCAATACTCAATTAGATGAGTTTACTACTGGAGAACAACTGTGAGTCTGCTGTGAATCAGCCTGGCCATGGGATGATTAAGTACGGACAGAGTCAGTGGCAGTTAATTGGATGAACATAAACTTGACCTCCACACAGCAGTGCTGAACCAAGCCAAGATTTCCTGCAAATAAGAGTGTGTTTGCCTAAGCAGCCTGTCAATGCTAACAGCACTGTTTTCGATGCTATTTTTCCTTCTGGATTCGTTTTGGGTGAAACCAGTTTGAAAACAGAAAACTTACCCAAGCCTAGCAGTGCAGGCCTGTCATCCCAGATGCTGGGGAAGGCAGAGGCAAGAGGAACACAAGCTGGGGACTATCTGGGCTACAGAGTTAGAGGCTAGCCTGAGTAACTTTGGGCGACCCCTTTAGGAAATGCGAAGTTGTGTTTTGTTTTGTTTTGTTTTGGTTTGTTTTGTTTTGTTTAATTCATGTATCTGGTTTCCACCTAAGTAAACTGAGACTCCTTATGAGTATGGAACTGTTTATGGCCACAAGAGGCACTATTTCAATGTGTGTATGTATCTGTCAGTACATGTTATTTTCTCATTGGTAAACAATGGATCATAAATTGCTTTAATGTTAAGAAATGAAAATGGAATGGCCTGAGGTGGAACCAGGGCCTGCATGGAGCCTTCCCATCATGCCCCATCCACTGTTCCATCCCTGCATGGTGCCCTCCCACCACGTCCCACACAGTGCTACATCCCTACATGGAACATTCCCACCCATTGCATGGGGCCGTGCCACCATGCCCCACCCACTGCTGCATCCCTTGTCCCATGCCCCAACCACTACTGTACCCCTATACAGAGCCCTCCCTCCACACTGTGCCTATTCCTCTGTCTCCACATTAAACCTTTCCCCTATGCCCTGCCTGCTGCTGAATCTATACATGAACCCTTCCCATCATGTTCTGCCTAATACAGTATCTCTATGATAGTGTCCACTCTGCGGTGCCAATGCATCCCTACGCCGAGAATTTCTACCATGACACACAATGCAACTATGTCCCTGTAAAGCATGCCATTGTGCTTCCAAGCACTACAGTAGCCCTCTATTGAGCATCCCTATGATGCCATGTAGCACTCATGCATTTCTTCAGGGTGTGCCTGCCATGCCTCGCCCACTGTGGTCTCCCTCCATACCTCTCTGCCTCGTTTCCATGTTATCATACTGACGTTGCCTTGCCCATTACTCTATGAATTCAGGAAGTCTCATTCACCAGATATTTTCACCTGAGCGCATTGGATTCTTTAGTATTTTTTGAGGAATAAGAACAAGAAAAGAAATAGCTATAGTAAATAGGCATCTAGAAAGAGAATGATGAACTGGACGTCGTGACAGTGACTGGATTCAGGGGGTGAGACTGGAGTATGGAGGGACAGCATAGCGCTTGTTATTTTGTTCAGTCCTCCCTAGGGCTCAACCAACCATGTGCCAAGGATCTTCTACCCAGCCTGTGCTCATTGACTCCCTAGAGCCATTAGACTAAAAGGAACCACTTAATGGTGGCCTTTAGAACTGAGTATCCCTGGGCCCCTGCTAATATCTCCATAAGCTTCCTGCCATTATTCATTTGCCCTGGGCCTGGGATCGCCTTCCAGTACCCACACCTACTTTCTTCCCTCCCTGTTAAGATTCTGTAGTAGACTTTCCCTTCACAGACCTTCTCTGACCAAGAAAGTCCCCTCCTCATCCCTCTAACCTCTGTGTAGCTCCCTTTTCACACATAAGTTTCTACAACTTATCACCTGTCTTTAGCCTACCCCCCAAAATATGACAGCCCCATAAGGTGCTTTGCGTCATTCTCTGGGGTGCTCTAGTCCTGATGTGTAACTCGGTAACCATCAAGACCTCTTTACCTAATAAGAACTGTATGGGTCCCACTTTTGTCTGAAATGGGCTTAGCAGTGACTAATGAGCCCATGTCCCCATAAAAAGCTGCATATTTCCAGGTGTCACCGTGTTATAGGGCTACAGGGAAAACAACAGCCCTTCACTCTAGGGATTCCTGTCACCCACACACCTGCTATGGCCAGTAAGAAGAAGAAATACGAAAGAGTGAGAAGAAATACAGGTTTAATAAATGACTTCTGTTGTGCTCACTAATGATGCAGGAGGGGTCACGGTTAAACGGTCAGGGTGGAGGATACAGAAAGAATGCCATCAGCTGTTCTGAGTAATGCCACAGCTGTGCTCATGGCCCAGGTTCTCTGACTACTGACTGTGGGGTCAAGCAGGAAAACAGCCCTGTTCTCTAAGCCTAGAAAACCGACTCCTAACAGAAGCGTCTTCATTTATGTGACAGGTGTCAAGATGTTGGTGAAATGTAGTCAAGCTGAGCTGTTGACCATCAAGTGCTGCCCTGACAAATGTCAGGAGTGAATTTGTCCTACTCAGAATTTGACCCACTTTTCCTCAGGCTCACCAAGGGCACACAAAGGCACACTGAGTTATGTGTCCATTGATGAACTCCAGAGTAAGGATCTCTTTGACCTATCTGGTCACCTGCCTAGCAGGAAAATATTTTTCAAATGCATATGATTATACACATCAGTTCAAGATAAAGAATAAGCTGAGGTAGGGCAGAAATGAAGAAAAGTTTGTTGGCAGGAATGTGCAACTGTCTTTGTACACTACTCTTGATTTGAGTTAAAGATAGTTTACCTACCTGAACACAACAATGTTTCCTTTAAGTCACTCCCTCTCCAAGGTCCTGGGGCAGCAGCACCCTCCCCTGAAATCCCCCCAAGTCAGCATGTCTGGGTCTTGGGCCATCATCAATCAATCCACGTCCAATGAACCCTCGGAGAGAACTTTGAGAAGTGGTCTCACTTCTCAGTTAAGCTGAAAATCCTAGAAGAAACTGGACTGACGCTTTTCTGGCATGTTTTCGGAAGTCCTTGTGAGATGCGTAGGCGGCATAGAAGTCACATTGCAGACACGTAGCTGCAGAAGGAAAGTTTAACCATCTGTTGGCTTTTTAAAGATATTTTGCTTGAAAGCCTGTTGTTTTTCAGCATTGGGAGTCAAACTCTAGGCCTCACACATACCAGGCAAACACTTGGCTAACTTAACCACAAGCCCATATCCTCAGCCCTTGCTCAATAACATTTTTTAAGTGCACTATTCAATAATGTCCAGTTCACACATTTAAATAGAAGGCGTTAACCACAGTTATCTGTGTGCACCCACGGTGCCACCATTTGCCTTCACAGCACTCACACTGCAGCATCCTCCTCACTCCTGCTACATCCACACTTCCTCCTGCTTGTGCAGAACCCCCCCCCCTCGAAACAGTAATTAGGACAATAATGTAACTAATATCCATCGATGTGGATGATGATGGGCAGACCTCTCCTGCCAAAACAGAACATATTTCTAGGACAGACACTTGTGGAAATCTTCATTTTCAGAAGTCTTGGAAGCAGCATATTTGGTGGGTGCGTCCTTTTGGTATGCTATGACCATAATGACAAGACACGACAGCCAACTCCACTTCCTGGACCTGCCAATGAAGCATCATTGGCTGGTGAGTATTTGAGGGGCTGAGAACTTCCTAGTATGTGTGCAGCCCAAGGTTCTATTCACAAGACTATGGGAAGAAAAACAAAAGCACTGACCAATTTTATCAATTACTTTCCCCCTCTCTGCGTCATCAAAACAACCTAATGGAGGAGAGTTTGTTTGGGCTTAAAGTTTTGGGGGTACACAGTCCATCGTGATGGAAAACATGACAGCTGGGGCATGGAGCGACCAGTCACTCTGCATACATCTGCAACCAAGATCCAAAACTGAGGTGAACGCTGGTATCCAGCTCTGTCTCCTTTTTGTTCAATCCAGGACCCTGGCCTGTAGGATGATGCCACCCACCTATCCCGAATGGGTCTTTTCTGCTTAGTTAACCCTTTCTGAGAACAGCCTCATAGATACACTCAGAGAGGTGTTTGCATGATAATCCTGAAACTGTTAAGTTGACAGTGAAAATTAACCATCAACCAATCATTAGTGATTCTCCTGTTACATGGATTTAGGATGTGTATTATGTGCTGGGTTAGACTCTAGCCATTAGAGCAGTGGTTCTCAAGCCCCCTAATGCTGCAACTCTTTAATACAGTCCCTCATCTTGTGGTGACATCCCAACCATAAAATCATTTCATCGAACTGTGATCCTGCTACTGTAATGAATTATAATGTAAATATCTGATACGTGACCGCAAAGGGGTTGCGATGCACAGGTTGAGAGCCAGTGCATTAGAGGCTGAACCTTTATAGAAGGCTCTCCCAAGCTGATCTCCACACGAGTCTCCACTCAACCTCACCCTCCATCCCAGTACTCACAGTGTTTGAGAGTTACTTTCTCTCTCTCACCCCACTTTTTTTTTAAACTTCTTGTCTATTTGGTGTTTAGCTTGTCCTAATCACAAAATGTAGACAAATATCATTTCAACTTACATCCTTAGACCAGTCTCAAAGTTCAGAAGTTCTACCAAGGTTTTTCTCAGGTTAAACCTTGCGTTGGAGTCTCCTCGGGGCTTACTAGAACCCTGGGTGTCATGCTCCATTTCTAGGTGCTCTGTGTTGCCGCTGCTCTGGATTCCACACTGGGAGGACCACCACTCTAGGAGAAGGGCAGATAACTAGAGAGAGACTGAGGAGTAAGCAAAGGGAGCAAAGCACTGAAGGAAGAGTATTGATGACCTAAGTCAGGCCTCCCTTATCCATACATTCACTTTGCAAAGATTCAGTTAGAACTGCCCTTGCCATAGCTCAGTGATACTTCTGAAGGATTATTTTGTCATCTGAAACACTGTCCCCCCACTTCCAAGTTCATTCACCTCATCACAATTTTGGAATTTGGGCTTCTTTTAAAAACACAGAAATATTATTTGTTTTTCTCTTAATCCCAGGTGTGGGGATATGGGGCCGCTTTGTAGCAGCTGACTACAATTTGCCTTTAGCAGAGGCGTGATTTGCCAGTGGCAGATAGTTTCTGCAATTGTGTGACACATGGAATTCTGGGGACTTTTCAGAGGGGATGTAAGTGCTAGTGCCCTGGAGGGGAGGTTGTTGGTTGGTTGGTGGTCTCTGTTAGTAGTGCAAAGAAGAAATTAGATATTCTGACAGCAAAGCTCAAACTCGCCCCAAAGACCTCAATACCCTTAATCAGCATGAAGTAGTCTAACAATAATGTTGTCCCCTCTCTCACCCTGAATTTATTCAGGGGCATCTCTCCTTTCCTCTCTATCCTTTTTTCTTTCTTATCTAGTGTTAAGGAGTTAGAATGGTGGAAGAGAAGGGGTGGAGAAGGGTAGAAGAAAGAAGAACCAGTTACACTCACACAAGCATGACCCTTTCTCACATCATCACCAAGAGAAAAGTGCATACTGAACAGCCAGTACCTGGAGTCATCTGACTTCTTAATTTTTCAAGTGATAGTGGAGAGACATCTCTCATGGCTATTATGTCACTTCAGTATGATTTTAATGAGGTTCTAGATTTTATGTGTTACATGTTTTTTTCTATTTTTAGTTTGTGTGTGTGTGTGTGTGTGTGTGTGTGTGAAATGGCCTGATGAAGTTTCTGTTTGTTGGGTTTTCCATCTTTTTTTCTCTTGACTTTCAGGATTTTGAAAGGAATAGCCGGTGTACAAACTCATTAAATCAAAGTATTAAAAAGTCTCTTCCATAATTGCATAGGTCTGTGTGTCTTTCTGACATCTTCCAGGGAAACAAATACATCTTTTTTATTGTGGTTGCATTTTGTGTCTGCTAGGAAGTGTGTTTTCTACCTCAGAGCCATAAAGATAGCCTCCTTTATTCTCTTCCATGCATATTTTATAAGTTTATGTACAGATTTCCATCAGTCTTGTCTTTCTCTGTGTTTTCTGTATATGATACAGTGTTGGAGTCCAACTCCATTTTTTTAATAAATGAATTTTCAGGTATCCCTTAGATAAAAGTCCAACTCTTCATCCATGAAAAGGAAATGCTAGTTTCTACGTATGTTTTGATCTGTTCCTGGCCTTTCTATTCTGTCCTGTTGATCAGTGCATTTAATAGCTGTTTCATGGTGCTATAGTTATGCAGTAATTCTTGGTACCTGGGACAGCAAGTCCTTCCCCAAGGCCACTTTGTCTGCTTGGCTCTTCCAGGTGCTTTGCTCATCCGTGAACATGTGATGCTCCACTTGCCAATCAGGCTGGCAGTGTGTTGGTAGTGTTTTTCTCTAGGGGTGGTGAGTTCAAATAGGTATCGTTGTAGCATTCTTTATACATCCATCACCTTGGATGTCTTTGCATTTACTCAACATTTAATACAAGTATAAGAAGCCATCCAAGAACATATATATTTAAATCTCCTCCTACCCCAAACTCTGAATCTAAATCATAGATAGGAATGGAGGGAGATGAGATTAGCTCAGTATAAAGATCTTTTAAAAGTGTAAAGTGCTCCCGATATGATTTAATAATGGTTCACATGCCACACAAACCTGATGGCCTGAGTTCATCAAGGTCCAGAATGCACATAAGGGTGGGAGGAGAGAACTGACTTCACAAGTTGTCCTTTGAGCTTCACACATGTGGCATGGCACATACACCTCCACACACACACTGACATACACAAGATGTACACACACACACACATACACATACAATAAAAAAAATGTAAAAACTGTTTTTCAAAAAGTAATACAATGTTGAATGGCAGCCCGTCTGTAACCCCAGTGCTCCGGAGCTGGAAACAAAGGGTCCCCACAGCAAGCTGGCTATCAGAAGAACTGAACTGATGAGTCTAGGTTTAGGGAGACACTCTGCCCCAGGAGATATTGAGTGGAGAGCGATCAAGAGAGACACCTGGTGTTAACCTCTAGTCTCCACACATGTGCAAACACGAATGTGCCTTACACACATATCCACAAGCACATATATGCATGCATATAGAAATGTATGTATATATATGTTGGCCTGAAGATATAGCTGGATGGCAAAGTGCATATACAAAGCCTTAAGTTCGAATCCCCACTCTTGCACAAGAAGAGAAAGGAGGAGGGGGAGAGAAGCATAAAGTGCTTTTTTCATTTTTCTTAGCATGAAGTGTTCTTCAGTAGTAAAATTTCTCTCCCATGCTGTAGCATTTGTTGCAAAAGAAAGAAGGCATCTGCCAGAATCCAGTTAGAACTCATCTTTTTATACACACTCCCCCTACATTTTGCATGCTTCTAGCTAAAGAAATCTATAGGGCCAAGCATGTCTCTTTTGTGAAAAGCAACACATGACCCAAATAACACAAGCAGATTTACTATGCACAGCCCCCTACCAATGGGAGCAGAGTTAATTTGAGAGACATCTGGGGGAATCACAGTTTTCTCCCAGCGTGTTAAGCAGTTTACCCTGACAGACACACTCCTGTTTTGCCATACGTGGCAACCATTTATTCCTCTACCCACCCACAGTGCCAAGGCATATTACATTAGAAGTGGCATGCATCTTAATAAAAGGAAATGCAGAAGATTACAGGCCAATTTTGCTTTATCAAGCAGCTGTTTGCTATTTGGGGAGTCTCCAAAAGGTAGAGGAAAGTTACTCTCCTTTGTAGCAATATTTTCACCAACAGGAAGTGGGGGTGAAGTGGGTCAACACTCCCTGCTCACAGTCATACTACCCCACGTCTGCATTGCATTCCTCTTGACGTAGTTATGAAGTGACTGTCAGGTGTAACATGTGGTGCATGTGTTATGTATCTTGGACACCCAGTTATCATATTCTCCATAGCCATGTGTTCCTGCTTGGAGTAACTTGTTAACAAGGAATGTCTCCCAGTTTCCCTAGAACATGCACACGCCAGTTTTTGTTTGTATGGGTTTGTTTTGTTTTGTTTTTTTCTTCTCTCCCTTGGAAGTCTGTGCATCTACAGTTTGTAGTATCAGGCTAGGTATTTAAAGTCTGTGTTGCTCCACGTGTCTGTCTCACATCTCCCCAACTACAAAAACTAAAGCATTTCATTGAAGAGTCTGGAGTCTGAGATGAAGTACCTGTTTCCCCAGACCAAAGGAAGGAGGAAATGACCAGTGAGACGTTAGCACAAAAAGCTGAGCCTCTTCCCCACCAGCTGAGGGTTTCAGAGCCAACCTGACTCCCTGCCCATAATTAAGAAAGCATGAGGAGGTTCAGTGCTGTGCTTTTGATCCTCAAATTGCCAGTGGGGACCCACCCCAAGATACTTGGTTGTCATCTTCATGACACACGAGTGTGGAGAATGACCGTCATGTGCACACTTTAGGGACAGGAGTATCATGTTGTCCTCACAGCACAGACACTCCTGTTATTTCCATCTTAAAGATGAGAAAGTTGGGGCTACAGAAGGACTGATTTGCCTAGGGTCACCCAGCTAGTGTGGGTAACAGAGACAAGATTGTGACTCAGTGTGTCATCGGTTCCTCCAGCATGCATAAATAGATCCCTCCCACCTGGCATTGTACCAAGTGATGGAGAGGACGGTCCCTGTCATCAGGTGGCTTGCATTCTAGAGAGTGATGAATACGCTAGTATAAAAGCCCGGGCTTCGTGCGGTTCTGCTGCAGAGCAGTACACTCCCGGGAAGCAGTACTGTTACCTTCGGAAGTGATTTGCAGCTTTGGAGGTAAAATGGGATGTTGGGGTGACATCTTAACTCCCATGCAAGTCCACCTGGATGTTGCTGAAGCAGCAGAGGGATTCGGCTACACACTGCCCCAACCTAGAATCACCAGGTTGTCTGAAAGAAAGCCACAGCAGAAGGAGACACCGAGAACCTGGGATCAGGGACCACAGCAGGAGATAACAGTTCTCTCCGTGCCGTCTGAGGTCTTCTTGTGGCGTGTCACTGGGAAGATTCCTTTCCAAAACTTCAGTCAGTCTTCCTTCAAGGCTGAAGCAGAAGCTCTTCTAAGTGCTGAGCCTGTTCAAGACTATGCTGGGTCTGGGGACTCTTAAGGCACTGGGCAGCTCTGAATGTCAAAATGTCAGATGAGTAGTCAAGGCTCTGGGAACCAAAAGCACTAGAGAAAGGCAGCCAGCCTTCCAAAATTGGGAGTTACAGGTATCTCTGGAGACAGGTATAATGATGGATGTGCATCGAGAAAGGCTAACTTTGTTGGGTTATCATTGGTGCTAAGTCATTTCTTTGAAAGGAATGATGGAGAACAAGCTTTAGGGGAAATAAGTAAGAGAAAGACTTCTTTGAAATACATAGAGGTGAAAATGCATACGTCTCTAGGAGAAAATGTTCCGATTTCAGCATTTCTTCAAGTTCCATTCTGCCAGGTAGAGACAATCACTGGACATAAAGTAGAGCTTGCAAGGTCACTGTCTTCACAGTGCTTTCCATCCAGAGAGTGGGAGAGACATCCACCAAGTTTTCCCAGAGCAGGTATGGACCATGACAAGGGCTAGGAGCACCAAGTGGGCTGACACCCAGGCACTGTGGCTGGAAACATGGAGCTCTCAGCCTGACCAAAGCTTCAGGGCAGGAGGAGCTTATAGCGTTTGAGGGCAAGTGTCTCAATAAGACTCTCTCATGTGTACATCTCACATGCTGGCTTTGTTTCCTAGGACAATCTCACATTTAACATGTAACACTCCAGTTAGAACATATGAAAACACTTAGAAAAGTAGACAGCATTGTGTAACCACAATATGTATTTAAAGAAAGGAAGGTTTGGGGAAGGCAATAAAAGTATTAAGCACATCCCTACCATGCTAAAGAACTAATACAGGGAAGATGGGGGCTTGTAGCCACAAACCTAGCATATTTTCATTTACACCCACATAAATCAAAGATAGCCTGTGTCATACAGTCTAACTGCAGTGCCTAGGACAAGGACACGGCCAGGAATTTCCTCTGTAGACGTTCAGCCATGATACCATGCATGGCCATTCAGTCATCTGTGAGGCTAGATAAAATAAGGTCACAGTATATAAAGCTTATAGGGCTTTACACTGTTGATTTCAAACTCTTCTAAGAAGAGATTTAAAGGGAAGAAAATCTAAGACCAAACAAAACAGGGAGAAATTTACTGTTGCCTAAAGCAACTAGAGCAGCGTGGGCATCCTCCCATGGCTGTCTCCACTGGTCCCTGAGATGGGAATCCAGGTTTTTGCCGCTAGCAATCTCATTGCTTTGCTCAGAGCCACACGGCACTCGGCTGAAGCAGAGCTGAGAGTCTATCTCCACCCAGCTGGGCACTGTGGCTCGCTATACTGAATCATCAGCCCATCTCCCCCTTCTGCCCTCTGATAGCTATAGTCTGTAAATGGTTAGTTACATTTCTTTTTCCAACCTCAGCCTCCACATTCTCACCCGACTCCGCTATCTCCTCTCTCTGGAAAAACCCCTCCGTTTCCTAGTATTCTAATTGCATTATCAAGTGTTTTGTTTGGTTCATTAACTTCTTCCCAGATGATTTCCTCCTGGTAGATTTCTAGCAAATTCTACCAGTGTCTAATAAATCATCTTAGAAATGCTGGAGAGATTGTGCCCACAACGCTAATTCATACATCCGTATGAACACTTGTATTCTGCCTCCTTTCAAAATAGCAGTCCTTTGGGGTTCATGATTAAAACTCTTCAACAATTCAACAGCAAATGAGAGGTTGCTGGTTTGATCCAGGCTAACCCCTAAGACTCCCCTAAAAGAACTCCGCTGAAGCATTCCCAAGGTTATTTTGTCATCTTAACAGACTTTCAGACTGCAGATACAGCTCAGTTGGTATAGTGCTTGCCTAGCATGCACAAAGCCCTGGCTTTGATCCTAAGCACCAAATAAATCAGGTGTAGTCACACATGCCTGTAATCCTAGCCCTTAAGACCTGGAGCCAGGAAGATCAGAGTTCAAGGCCAGCCTTGGCTACATAATCAACTGGGGGCTACCCTGTGCTAAGTAAGATCCTGTGTCAGTAAGAAGTAATAAACAGGTATTCTTGAGGTGACCTCAGTTAAGATGCTTCTCTCTATGACTCTGCTGGACCTGATAGTCAGAGAGGTGTTCCAGAGGACCTACCACACAGATGCGGTGTCACCCCATAACTGACACCGACACAGAAATTGACATCAAGAGGGTTTAACTGAGTATCCATTGGGTGGGAAAGGACTTGGGGTTCCAGATCCTGCTTCCAGAATGGTTAGGGCAAGATATGGGGAATTGTGTCTCTAAGAAAGTGGCTAATGTTCAAGCAGCCCAGCGTGGGGTAATCTTGGGCACCAGAAGAACAAGGCTCCTGACATAACAAAGAATCACTTCATGGTCGGTGGGGTGGCTCAGTGGATAAAGTGCTTGCTGCCCATGTACGAGGAGCTGAGTTCAGATCAATAGCATCTACGTAAAAAGTCACAGGAGCACATGTCTGCAGTCCAAGCTCTGGGGAGGCAGAGACACTAAGTGCTCTCACTGGCCGGCCAGCCTAGCTAAATCACTGAGCTGTAAATTCAGTAAGAGACTATCTCAGAAAACAAGATGGAAAGTGACTAAGGACAACCTCGGACACACACACACAATCACTATGCTGAGCAATTTTCCAACTTCCATTTTGTTAACCATGGGATCTGATCCTAGCGTTTAATCACCTAACACACACCTCATGGATCTTGCAGTGCTTTGAAACCGGTTTGCACTCTCCACAAGAAGCCTTAATTTTCTCTTTTAATTTCTGCCTCATTCAACAGACATGTCACCACTCTGCATCCCTGATGGTTTCTGCTGCTAAAATATGGAATTATTTTGCCACTCTCATTTTCAGGGTCTAATCACAAAAAATGCAAGAATCAATTATTATAATGTGACCATTCTTTAAAGCCCTTCAGCAGCTGCAAAGTTGAGACGGCAAGTCGTTTCATCTCCCACTTTACAGGTGATAAAGACCCAAGAATGTCACCATCATTCTCTTCATTCCATTTATCAGCTACATTTATAAATCTCTGAGAAAGAAGTACAAACATAACTTTACTTTTGATTCATGGTGGTTCTAAATCTTCCCCCATTGCTATCTTCAAAGTCAGTTACCACTACTGACTCCCATTGGTTCCTCATGCGCAGCCAATATTTCCCAGAATTCTGCACTAATTTCTCATGGTGCCCATTCTCAGCACTTGCATATTTCAGTGGAGACGACTTCGGATTTATACGTTCTAGTAATAAAACTTGTCTCTTTTCGGGGAAGGGCTTGAAAAGCTATGGATATTTTGGAGGTTCAGTAAATATCCATCAGGTTAGTGTCTCTGCAAGCAATGCAATGGAGTACTCATATGTATTATAAATGATATAGGAGCTGGGAGATTGAAGGTTTGGGTTTGGTTTTGTTGGCGTCAGGGTTAGTTGGTAGGGTTTTTTGTTTTTTTATTCGTTTTGTTTATCACTGTTGTTTCGTTTTCTGAGACAGGATTTGACATAGCCTGAGCTCAGACTCACTAGATAATGAGGCAGGCCATCTAATCCTCATTCTCCTGCCTCACCTCCCATGTACTGGGATTACAGGCATGTGCTATCATGTTTGGCTAGATTAAAAACAAAAACAAAATCAAAACAGGACACAAAGTTGGTAGAGAAGTGTGGGCAGATCCTGGAGGAATTGGGGGAGGGGGTAAATATGATCAAAACACATTCTATGAAATTCTCAAGGAAATGTTTTTTAAAAAATAAGAAATACTTTTCACACAGGAGGAAAAAAGTAAATATTTCCTCCTCCAACCTAAATTTCCCTACCACACTGAGCAGAAATGGAAATGTGGGGGTGGGTGGGGGACAGAATTTGAGCAAGCTTCAGGAGAAACAAGTTTTGTGCTTTAATTTTGTATATCAGCTACATAAGCAAAAAAAAAAAAAAAGAAAGAAAGAAAGAAAGAAATGGCATCCCCTTCCCCACAAATGCAGAACTACTCTCCATAGTGATCCCATTGCTGTAGCTATGGATCTGCCTTTCTGTGGAAACCTGCAAAGGTGGCCTTCTACCTGCGGACTCTAAACCTGCAGTTTTCTGCCTATGAAAAGGTGATGGGAGAAAAACAAAACCAAACATAACTTCTCCTGTGGGAATCATAATGAAAATGGCAGAGAATCACCAAGTGTGACATTGGTTTGAACAGTGAGTGCCCATTAAGAATGTCACAATAAAAGTTATAACAAAAGTTTCTAAGCGCTATTTTCTTGGCAAATTCACATCATAAGTATAATATTAATTCTACTTAATTAAAAGATAGGAAAATTGAGTAGCGAATAGATGAGGCAGTAAACATGTTGATATGACTATAGTAATTGCTTCATTTTATATACTTAACATTATATACTCTCAGCATATGCTGTAAAAACTGAACCTTAAAAAGCGATCTCTGTGTACCCTCTAAATGTCCTCAATGTGCTTTCAGTCTCAGTACAATAACAGTCCTCCCTTCACCATCCCTCCCTGCATGAGATTCCCCTCAGAAGGACATTGTGTCTTACCACAGAAGCTTTGAATGTAACTATTCCCCTGTGTCAAGTATTCTATCTGTCTTGTCCTCTTTGTGCGTAGCACCTCTTGCTAATGGAAGCTTCTTCTACCCAGCACTTGTTCCTCTACTGCTTCCACATTCTCAGTCCTTCATTCACTGGTAGAATCATTAGAGTCTCTCTTTCTCACCAGACTCTCTGGGGGCAGCTCCCATTTCTGGTTTGGCTTGCCTTTAGGGTCATAGCATCATGGGTTATTAACTACATGAAGGAGCCACTGTGTATAAAATGCTTATGCATGGTGGGCAGTGCATAGAGGGTGCTCAGAGGTACTCAACATTATTATTAACACAAAGAAACAAAAGGTAGGATGGCTGTCAGTAGGCACCTTTGTTTGGTGCAGAGAATATTTTAAATTCTTACTTTAATTCATAATTATCAATCGATTTAAAATGTTGTTAGACAAGATAACAACTCTGTGGGGGGAGATGGAGAATAGCCTATCCCCTCTGTGTCAAGCAGTCTCTCTGTCAGGCTGGCACCAGCCTCCTAACTGATCTTGGGTACAGTGTCAGTGGGTGGGTGTGAACTGTAAAAGTGCACTTTAATACAACAGCCTTTTCTTGGAGGAAAGAAGTTTTGCCTCACAAGATTAATCACCTGGCTATGCAAAGCCAAAATTAACTTTGAACCAAGTGCTATGTACTGTAACTCTGTTTCTTTGGATGGAAAACAAAGAAAGTAGAAAAAAATAGCAAATCAAAAATAGCAAATCATGAGTTGTTTGGGTTACCCTAAAATTTTGAGAAACAAATCCACAAGGGCCAGGGTATCAGCTTACAGTAGATCTTCATTAGCTTTGATCTTTCCTGTCATCCATTGGTTTGTCACTGACCTTGATATTATGTAGAATTAGGACACTTCGTTGTCCTGATAGGGAAAATTTGTGAAGTAGAAGATATTACGCTCATTAAACATTTTTTAACATTTACTCTATGGCTCTGCCTGTCTTTAGGATTGAAGGACTTCTAAACGTGTTGTGCTGCTCTCTCTTTTTTTTTTTTCTGTTTTAACAGATGACTGACACCACTTTTGTCCTAACTGCACTGTTTTAATTGGTGTTCCATCAGAAGAGTTCACAAAACACCTGGAGGGTGTTTGTAGGGTACATGAACATCAAGATTTGATGTGACAGCTTAGTAAGAAATGCGGTGACAGGCGGTGTCAGAATTCCTTTGCTTTCAGCTGCCATTGAGCAGGAAGGGGCTGGGGTGAGAGCAGATATCCAAAACTACTGATTATTAAACATGGTGCCATTATGAAGATGATTCTTGAGAAAGGTCATTAGACTGGGCCCATGGGATACCACAGCCGAGCCCAAGCATCTCACCAAGACACATACAAGCATTGTCCTTTGCAAGGGTCTTTGTTCTTTGCCCAAGCATGGGGGGGGGGGGCATTTGTTCTGTTCTGTTCTGTTTTGTTATTTAGGGCCAACCCCACCTCTCCACACTGCTGACGAGGGTGCCTTTCCCTATACCTCATACTGTTGGCTCAACCCATGAATCTTCTAGGGTCAGATGGCAGCCTGGTAGCCATGTGGCCTCAAGGGAATTACACCGTGCCTGGTGCAAATCAAATATCAACATTCACGAGCACTGTTTAGGAGTTTTTCAGCTAACGAGCCTTTTATTTCCTCATCCAAGATGCGAAGTCTTCACCCACTCTTTGGTGAAGACATGATTGTGATGGCCATCTTGACTGTCAACTTGCTCAAATTAAGAAGCACCTAGAGTATTAAGGAGATACGTGTTTGGGTATATGAAAAAGGGCCTTTCCAGGGGGACCTGAGTGATGGCAGCGGGTCCACCCTGAACATGGGTAGCACTATTCCTGGACTTGGATATCGAGCTGAATAAAGAGGGGAAAGGGGAAAAGCTGTCTGAGCAACAGTATTCCCCAGTCCTGACCAGCCCAGACATGGGCAAGTAGCCTCCTGCCTCCACAGCTCCTGATACATGGTCCCTGCCCTGGGGACTGTACCCTAGACAGAGTCACAATAGGCTTCTTTCCTCCCTCTAAAGTTGTTCTTTGTCAGTGTTTTGTGGACAACAATGAGAAAAACTGCTGATATAAGAATCGGGTCATATATGTGAAGCACTTAGTTCTGTGTATGACACAGAACAGATGCTGAGGACACAAGGTTCAGAATTTCAGACTCCAGGGGTGTCCCAGGACCCAGAAACATGCATTTCCCGCTATTTCCTGGGGGATTTGTTTGAAGTGTGACATTTACTCATATTTGCCAGGTGGGATGTTTAGCCCTATCTACTCCTAACTCCTGGACTACTGAGCCTTGATCTCCACTTTATCAGCACATGGAGTGTTCTCTCTGTCAATATTTCAAATCATTGAAGACAATAATTAATAGTCATAAAATACTTGCTTTGGTCCAGGGCTTGAGCCTTTAACAGTTTCTCTGCTGAATATAGTTAGTTCTATCAGGGGCCTACTTAGCTGGGTCCTGCCGTTAATGAACTTCACAGAAAAGCAAACTAACACACTGTAATTTACATGTCCTGCTCGAGATAACAGAGCACATAGTGGCTCTGCTTTCCAACCCTAGCACTCAGACCACAGCTTAAAGTGTGAACTTGACCATAGACTTTACTTTAAGAATAAGTCTGCCTTTTACGTGTCTTTCGGAGCATCTATGAGGATCCCTGACACATTACTGTGATGACAGCAAACACTACTCAACACTTTTTAAATCATTTAAAGTTCTTCATGCCAACACCTTTGTGTGTGAGAGAGAGACAGAGAGAGAAGAGGCTTGAGAGTAGGTTTTTTTTTTCTTTTAGGCAGCTCCTTAAGAAAATACCTAATGAACTAAAAGCATATGTCAGCTATTTCTTAACAGTTTACACTAGGGCGATGAAAGTAGCAGAATGAAATAGTTGCTATAGACTTTAGATATCATGCTTGCAGGACCCTACCAACCTCTCCTCCCTTAGTGCGTACCCACATGTGCTTTCACAGCCAGATGTAAAGCTGGTAGTGTTGACTTTTGGCAACACACAGCTAATGCCAACACTTAGGAGGTCATGGCTGGAGGATCAAGAATTCAGGGCCAGCTAGAGCAATGCAGCAAGACTTTCTCAAACACCCATAGACCAGAAATGTAACTACAAATGGCAAGGCCCTTGCACAGCATGTGTATGACCTTGGGTCTGTGTTTGGTTTGATTTTGTGTCCAGCCCCTCAAAAATGTTTTGAAGCTCATCAGTGCCTATATCCTGAACTTAGCCCAAGGTGAGAACCTCACCAGACAGCCCTCTGTCCCGTCAGTGATCACTGCTTCCAATCACTACCTCGCTCACCTCCGTGATGAGCACATTGTTAGCTGTTCAACCTCCATCCCAAGCAGTAGTCCTGCAGAGCACAGGGTCTGTTGTTTTAATCTCCACTAGGGATGTGGAGAGCTGTCTTTCTTCACCTGAAGGACCCTACTTTGTCAGTGACAGTTCAGAACCCAGGTACAAGAGGGAAGCTTGGCCAGAGCCTTCTTATTCTTTTTCATTACACCAGTTCCTTTCTGGAGCATATCCAAAGCCCCAGAGCAGAGGGTACACTGATGATGTTTTGATCATAACAAGCAATGGTTCCATGCAACTTGAAGTTCACAGATGCTTCTTCCTGAGCATTCATGTGCCTTATACTAGAGAAGTCACTGGAGCATCGACACAGAATGGAAGGAGATGGGGCTGGAAATACCTTGTTTCAAGTGCTCATCACTAGATGTCCTAGCAGATGTTGCTCAGTTGCTTTAAGTATCACCTTTCAATAGCGTGAAATTGTGTGTGTATGTGTGTATGTGTGTTCTGTGCACTCATCAGACATTCTGAGTGTAATGGGCATGTAGATGCCATATTTAAAATGGGATTTTTGTGGTAATGATATCAAGGCTAGATGCCAAAGAGAGGAATGAGATGCAGATCAAAGTAGGACTATTACTGGAGAAGGAAGCATTTAGAATATTTAAGATGTATTTTCAAGTCTGTATGAGAACTTTCAAAGTCTGTATGAGACTTTCAGCACCTATTATTTTTAAGTGTAACTGTTTATTATTCAGTGGCTAGAAGTCAGATATATTCTTATTTAGGAAAAGGGTAAATGACTTTAAAATGTTCAGTGCCAAAGCAAGGTACAAGGAAGACTCCTCTAAAGAAGACAATGTCCACTAAGAGAAGAGCTCAGTGGCAGAGCACTTATTGAGCAGATCATGAGTATGGTCCTGAGTTTGATCACCGGCATTACATCAGAGAAAGGCCATAAATTCATTGGTGGGAGACACTGAAAAGGAATAAGACGGTGATTTTGCAGGTAAGGAAACTCCCAAGATAGGTTTAGAGACTCCCAAAGAGCTACTGTTACTGCATAGGAACCCAAATCTATGTAAGTATAGTCTAGATGTGTGTGTGTGTGTGTGTGTGTGTGTGTGTATGTGTGTGTGTGTGTGTGTTTGAAGGGTAGTATCATTCACAGCATCATGATCTTTAAATACCATTTGTTAAAAAAAATACCATTTGTTCATCAAGACTCATATTTTCTTCTTAACTGCCATTATGTCTATATTTTAGTCACGTTCTCTTCCTTGAACCCTGGAGCAGATCATAAATTTGAAATAGATTAAGATATACAGAAGTTTCCTGAATTTAAAAAAGAGAGAGAGAGACAAAGAGATTTTGTTTTATCCAGCCTAAGCCAGAGCTTGAAACCTTTCCCTCTCTCACTATGTAGTTTATCATCACCTCTTGCTTCAGTAGAATCAAAGTTTTAATTAGTTTGAAAACAGAGGTGTGATATTTTATAAAATGGAATCAGTGCCCCTGTATTTAATTAAATGATCCCTATAAAAGTTGGATTTTAGCCAGGGGCACAATTTATAGTGGTTCAGTTTTAAAAGTGCATTAGCATTTTACACCGGGGTCATTTCCACATGTCACAGAGATAGAGGTGATTGTGGTAGGCTTATCCCAAGAAACCCAATGGCTCCCCATAAATGGATATTTTCTAAGTTCAAGAGAATGAGGCATGTCTTTTGTTTGTGTTACATTTCAGTTGTAGAAAACGTCTAAGGCTGCCTGGGTCATTGGGTTTTTTTTTTCAAATTTATTTATTCACTTTGTATCTGTTTGGTAATTCAGGCACTTGCCTGCCCTGGTACAGGTGTGGAGGTCGGAGGATATTAGTTATAGGAGTTAGTTGTCACCTGTTGAACCAAGGTCTCCTTGCTCCTGCCGCTATACTGTGTACTATAGGCAAGCAATTCTCTCGTCTCCACCTCCCATCTGATCATAGGAGTCCTTGGATTACAGGTACATAGCACCACCTCTGGCTTTTTAGTTTTTCTAAACAAGGGTCCTCGGCATCAAACTTGGGTCATAAGACTTGCTTACCTCGCACTTTCTTATGCTGAGCCAACTCTCTGGCCCACTCCAGGATTTTGAGGGACACTCTATGACAGCAGGAGGCAAGGGTATCTCTTATGACAGTTTGTGAGTTGAGGAAGCAATTGTCCTAAGTCTCTAGGATATCTGGTCCCCAGAGCCAAATCGAGCCGCTCCCGAATTATCTTAGTAAAATGCCATCTGCTGTGCACTCTTCTGGCCTTTTCTGAAGTAGTTCCCATGAACTGTTGTTTTATGCTCCCCAAGAAACACTTCCCGTGGCAGTCAGACAGCCAAGAGACATATAACCCTAGCCAATACTAGCTGATTGAGCAGATAACTGAAGATAGATGAGTTGTCAGTGAACTTCAGCCCCACATGGACCATCCACCAATTTTGTATTGTCATGATCAACTATAGAAAATACCCCTTTCCAAGAGCAGCAGCCAGGAAGGAATCCTTCTATGCACTCAGTGTAAGTGACTCTTGTTACAGAAGACCTTACACTAAAGGGTCTTTAAGGTTCCTTACTGTCATGTCATATTTTCAGTGTCGATGTTTGCCTCGGGACTCAGTGATTGGATTTTTCCATAATTGCACCTCATTCCCTGGGGGGTAGGGGGAATGGGAAAACCAACCAGAGCCTGAGGTGAATAACTTAGGCATTTAATTTATAATAAAGATAAACTTTGCAATCAGCATTTCTTGTTCCAAAACATTCCATTTACTTGGTTTTAGAGCTGCATAAAGTGTTTTAAAGGCAATCTGCTCAATTGGGCGAGTTAATGATATTTAATTTGACTGGGCCAAACGTCACTGGATGTGCATCCCATCCCTAATCGCAGCCATCATCAGCACCGTTGTGTATAATGTAGATGCCATGCTAATCCCGAGAATAAAGGTTGTCATTCTCGGTTGGCTGCCAGCATGCACCAGAGTCATCACCTCGCTAAGTCTCTTAGTGATGTGATTGCAATATGACAGTGTAATAAGTGTTATGTGTGCGAGGTAATTCAAAACAAATTTGGCTGCAAAAATGGAGCGTCTAGGATAGTAAACTCCTGCCTTGTCTCGTCATCTTTTAAAGGCATGTAATGATCCTGAAAATACCTTGTCAAGAAGCTTGTGTGGCAGGGGTCAAGTCCTCTGAAATTTATCTGTGGCAGCCCCCACTTCCCACCCCTGAGAATCCCACGTTGAAGCCTGAGAAGATTTATGCATAATATTGTTAGCTTAGGAACACAAGATGGGCAGGAAGTGGGAAGCCTTTTAGTAAACAGATCTCTCAAGGCAACCTCACCATGCTAGATGTTGATGATGTGGTTTTCGGATTGTTTTCTCCTAAGGAAGGGACTATTGTAGTACAGGCTGACCTTCAACACTGGTGTCTTAATACAGTTTTACATCAGCAAGTTACAGTATTATGCATATTATCTTAAACTTCATAATAACCCAAAGACGTATCACATTGCAGTTAAATCTGTGTCCAGCAAGGAAAGAGACCCCAAACTCTCAACTGGGATGTCACCTCTGGCCTGAACCCACAGTTCTATCTCTGGCCACCCAGTCCCTAGCTGTAAAAGAGCAAGTCACTGGGCTTTGGCAGGCTTGAGCTTGAACTGTGTTTGGTAAGAAACCACAACATACCACTAGACCTCTGAATCCTTCAGCACAGGTGTCAGAAGCCCCTTTCAGTGAAAGCCAGCCACAAGCAGCGGTGCCGTTCTCGTGTGTCATGGAAGGACATGCCTTTCCCAGGCACAGTTCTGGACCACTCTCTTTCTCTGTGGCTGAGTAGAAGAAATGTGACAAGTGTCCCACAGTCAAATTCAGAAAACCCCGCCCTCATCTCATGTGCCTTTTGTCATTGAGCCCATCAATACATGGGAGAGCTCAAACCTTAGACTGATCTGAACAGGTCCTTCATGCACTCCTTTTTTCAGTGACATGTAAATGTCCATGTGGTGGTTCTCACACAGGTTTGTAGGATTTCTGAAAGTAAAACCTTAGCACCGTCCATTCTATAGAAACGAGCTGATAGAGATGCAGCCCTCAAGCATGCATTTCCACAAATCACTTTTATATAGATAGAAGAATGTTCTAAGGAAGCGCTGGAAAAATGTATATGTTCACCTTTTCCGTATGTCTGTGCACGTTTACACCTTTTATGTTGTTTTGGGCTATGGAAATTTAATATCCAGCTCAAATGGCTTAACATCTAGAGAATGTATCACCAGAAAGGAAAGGATAATCATTCCTCTCCACCATGGTTCATATATTAAGTTGATTACACCAATTAGTTCTTTACATGGTCCTAGGATGCCACCATGTGTAGAATGGCTTGTCCAGAATCCAAAAATGCCCAGCCCTATTTCATATCTCCTTAAAAGAGAAACTAACCTCAAGCTTCCTAGCAGATACCTCCTTATCCTCAAACCTAGTACACAGAGGGTACAAAACCACTATGGCTAAGGCCAGTCAGTCAAGACTACAGCACAGGTCCCCCTGTGATGGCAAGATCCCTGTTCTGATGGGAAAGGAGATCAGTGTGAATTCCCTTGGCAGAGCAAACACAGAATACGGGGTGGCAGCCGGCCAGGCTGGGAGACTCCTGTCATCTAAGTCTCCCTCTTTCCTACTCCACTTCGTTGTGTTTCTTTTTCCTCTACAACTTTGTCCTTTAGCATTGCTGTGCTGAGAAACCCCCTGGCAAATAAGCTGCTGTTCACAAGTAGCTATGTACTGCACAGACCTCACATATTGCACAGGTCCCATTCCAAATTAGTGCGGGTCGGGGTATATGGGGAGTGGGTGCTCTAGCCCAAGGAATGACATCGTCTGTCTTGTTCTGTTACTTTCTGGCCTATTCCTTGAGAGAGGGTCTCTTGAGGTTCCGTCCTGGGTTAGCTGTGTGGAGTTAGTATTGTTAGTACCATTGGGAAAGCCTTGGACCCTGTGTCTTAACTCATCCAGGAAATGCCTGTGGTTTCACATGTGCCATTCTGGGGGCTATAGCAGAGAGAGAAGGGAAAGAGATAAACATAGCTTTACCCTTTCAGCTCCCTAGAACAATGAATTGACAGAAGGCATTCAGTAAGGACAGGCATCGGGGATATAGGAATAGCAACATGCTGTGCAAACTGAAAAGTAGAAAGCTGAAATTTCAGTGAGCTGGGTTTTTTTTTGTTTTTTGTTTTTGTTTTTTTGTTTTTTTTTTTTTTTTGCTCAGCTCTTGGTCACTGGAACTCTTTCTCTGTTTATAGTGTATCTACCTATGGCCTATCAATGCTATTTGCTTGATAATTGCTATGGACTTTTTAAGGAAAAGGAAGATTTGACACAAACTGGAAAGACTACACACCGTGAAGACAAAACAATGTAATTAATTTCCAGTTAGTTATCATTCCCTGATGAAGGCTTGCAGCCTGAGGCTGCTCTTTTCTTCCATGGCGAAGATAAGCAAGTGATGAAATTGTGTTAAAGACATTCTGGTTGGAGGCCAAGGCATCCTTGCTGTGTGCTTTATTATTTAATGCTAGGTCTGCACACCTCCACCCTAGCCTCTTTCCCCACCAGCTCCTCTCTAGGGAGAACTGAAGTTCTCCGACACTCCCAACATTTTCCTCCTACTTGGCTGTCTACGCCAAGCAGAACCCTAAAAGACCTCTCCAGTTTCTGCTTTATGATAATCTTCCCATTCCAATTATGTCTCGATAGGTCAACGGCAAAGACTTGTCCCGAGCAACTCATGAGCAGGCTGTGGAAGCCTTCAAGACAGCCAAAGAGCCCATCGTAGTACAGGTGTTGAGGAGGTCGCCTCGGACCAAAATGTTCACGCCTGCCTCGGAGTCACAGCTGGTAGACACAGGCACCCAAACTGACATCACCTTTGAGCACATCATGGCCCTGACAAAGATGTCCTCTCCCAGCCCACCTGTGCTGGATCCCTACCTGCTGCCTGAAGAGTAAGTATTCTGGCCACAACTGGCTAGCTTGCTACATATGGCACAAAAGGACTCGGGGAGAGTTGCTTCCTTCTAGTCCATGGAGAGAAAGAAATGAATGCATCTTATAATTTTCCTCCAAGTTGCCTGTGTTTAACTTTATTCTTTATAGAGGCAATAAATCGAATCCTGCTCAAAACTGCTCCGACATATTAATGGCTTTATTATAACCCTGGAGCAGAGTTATTCAAATTATATTCTAAGAGCAAAATTACTTACAACTGTTGTAAAAGTTGTGTCGGAGTGAAATTTAATCACTGCAAAGGATAATTTGAAAATTTTCTAGTTAACACTGGAGGGGACGCTGATTGTTGTTTTAAACAGACCACAAAGTAAACTGGTGAGTGTAGAAAGCACCCTGGAGGTTTCACACTCTGCTTCCTTGGGTCTCACTTCAAACCTGCATCCGTGAGCTAAACCCAGGCCTACCCCTATAAACAATTACTGCACAGTAGCTGTGCCAAAACACACTTCAATAATGTCTTTCAACATAACTCTACCTTTTCCAGAAGACATGAGGCAGCTCAGAGACTTCAAGTCAGATAGACACGATACCCAGACTAATTTCTACCTTGGAGTCTGGGTCATTTTACTTTATTAACCTCAGCCTTACTTTTTCTATGCTGTAGTAAGACAAGGATGCAAGTCATACCTGTCTCATAGGCTTGTTGAAGGGTTAAATGAAATAATGTTGGCTGGTCATCTGGCAAGCCTTTAGTTAAGTGGTGGCAGTGGCTGTTAACTCAGGAACAAGCTAAGAGTGAGAATGGTACCAATCCCACTGGCTTAAAGCTGCTCAGCTAAATTTGGCCTTTTTCCATGTAATGCAATCTGAGGGCACAGGTTCCTTAGCTGACACAAGGTCGCCCCTGCCTTTTCCCCATCTCGGCTCCATCCAGGTTCAGGTAATTGCCTGGATGCATTATTTCAAAGGAATTTTCTACTCTTGCAGAGAAGCCTCTGAGCAATACCTGTTGGATTTCTATTAGTCACCCAGTAGCTGGAGTACTCACATATCTCCTATGGTTCTGTCAAATTCCGGACAAAGGCTTGCCTTTCATCTCATGGGCTTAGTGGTTAGCTGTCATCTGCAACTGAGGCTAATTCCCCAGTTGACAGGAATGAATTCTGGTGCAGCTGACAGCATGAAAAGAGAGAAGACAGGACCTTCATGTAACACTCACCATTCACGCAGAGTGTAAGCTTGCAAAGAGCTGTCACCTGCTTTATTTGCCTATAGAGACAGGGTACTTTAGACCGAGGTCCTGCTCAGAGCTCCTTTATTTACTTGTAGAGACTGGGCACTGTAGAGTGAGGACCCTTATTAACCTATAGAAACCGGGTGCTGTGGACAACGGTTCTGTCCAGCATAAAGCGGTGATGAGAAGGCACAGCCACCCAGTCTCACCTCTCAGCCATGACATCCTGCGGCATCCCAGCTGATCCCAGGGAGCATCTGGCCCTCTCCCTAAGCATGGCATTAAAACCAGTTCCTCAACACTAGAGTCCAGAACTGCTTGTGTTATTGATGAGCCCTTTAAGACCATGTGTGACTCTCAGATGGTAAACTGTCAGAGTGACAGGCCTTTTAGAACAAACCCCTAATTTCCTCTTAAGTCTAACTGGCATGACATGGCTTATCCCCTGGAGGGAACTTGAGAAATGTCACAGAGTCCAGAGGTCAAGCAACAGTATGACTGCATGTTGGGGTTGAGCAGGGGTTATTGGGTTGATGACTGAGAGCCCAGAACTTCTAACGGGATCCTCAGGTTTAAAAGCCCTCAAGTGCAGCCGTATATATTTGCCTGATTGGTCTGGAAGTAGAAGGACTGGCCTTCCACCTGTGTCTGATCCATTGTTTCAGGACTAAGTGGCTAGGAGGGACTGCCAAAGCCCCCTTGATTGCTGTCTGACCTGTAAAAATGTGGAGCTTTGGATCCCCAGCCAAGGATGATTGGAGGCAGGAGCTTTTCATCAGCATCTGGCGTGTGATTCTAAGCTTCTCCGGAGCCACTGGCCAAATGTGTCTTAATTCCCATTGCCCTCATTCCTGGAGGCTCCGTTAACTCTTATTTCCACTGGGCTCAAATTGTGTTTTACATGTGCTGTCTTAAAAACATGTGATCCTGGTTTTCAAGTAGGATAAAGATATATGCACACCCAGGTACCTGTAAGCACTGATGTCTGCAAGGACACACACATGTATGCAGACTGAGTTATGGTGCCAAATACTTTTCTCATTGGGTGACCAATGCAAAGAATTGAAAATTCACTATCGCATCAAATGGCTTAGCAGCTTTTATCATGAAAACTGCCCTTGAAACTGATCTCAGAGACTAGCACACATCTGAGTGTTGCTCATATAAGAGTTTTTCACCATGGAACTTAAAAGTAAACACAGCAGTAATGGACATGGCCCTGACTTCTGTCTAGAGAACAGTTGGATGTACTACTGATAAATCCATGATGGTGGGCTAGGGGAGGAACTCTGGAAACAAGGCCCATCCCTGGCTTAACCTGCATATTTACTCTTTCCAGAGGAAGTTAAGCTTGGCCAAAGTAGTGGGTTCCTTGGGTTTTTTGTTTGAGTTTCTAGTACCTTTGCAGATCTGATGGAGGCAACAGACTCTCCCCAGAAATATGTTTCTGTTTGTATGAGTTGCATCTGCTTTCACATTAGCACACAAATAGCCTTGACAACCTTCTATCTCTCTGCAGGCACCCATCATCCCATGAATACTATGATCCAAATGACTACATGGGGGACATCCATCAGGATATTGACAGGGAAGGACTGGAGCTGGAGGTAGGAACCCCAACTTTTTCTGTTGTTCTTAGAAAGTCTCCAGTGGGCTCATAAAATACCAGTGTTCTCTACACGTGTAAATGCAGTTTATGAATGATAATGAAATTATCAAAATCTGCACCTTCCTTAGTAACCCACCCCTCCCCTGAAAGGCATAGCTCAGCTTCTTCCCCTTTAAAAAAATTTTTTTGAGAGTATAACATAATCCCATCATTTCCCCTTCCCTTTCCTACTTCTCCTTGATTAATCCCCAGTGGCCTCTTTTTTCATTAATTGTGCTGGTAGTAGTAATAGTTGTTGAGTACCTGTATTCCAAAATACATAAATACAATGTGCTTGCTCTGTACAACAGTACGTGCAGGTGTGTTTTAGGGCTGACACTTGGTATTGGATAACCTATCAGTGTGCTTTTCCCTTCAGAAGGCAATTTCTTTCACTCTCTGCATTGCTTACTTGCCTGTAGTTCTCTGTGAAGGGATGAGGCCTCATCCCACTTCAGCATATTGTCTTCCTTGTTCAGTTCATCTTTTAGCAGTTGTGTTGGTAAGACTTTATGGGTGTTGGCTAGTTTTATGTCAACCTGACATATAAACTAGAGTTGTCCGAGAGGAGCGGACCTTCATTGAGAAAATGCCTCCATAAGATTGGCAAGTCTATAGAGCATTTTCTTAATTAGTTATTGATGGGGGAGGACCCAGGCCATTGTGGGTGGTTCCATCCCTGGGCTGGTGGTCCTGGGTTCTACAAGAAAGCAGGCTGAGGAAATTATAGGAAACAAGACACTAAGTAACTCCTCTCCATAGCCTCTGCATCAGCTTCTGCCTCCAGGAGTCTGCCCTGTTTGAGTTCCTGTCCTACTTTCCACCTGTGAAAACCTAACATTTTGGAAGGATAAGCTTAATAAACCCTTTCCTTCCCAACTTGCTTTCTGGTCAAGGTGTTTTGTCACTTCAATGGAAACCATAACTAAGACAATGGGTGTAGCTTCTGAACATGCTAAGAAACTCAGTCTCATAGCAACCTCCCTGTTAATTTTTGCTCTCATAATTTTTCTATTGCCCTTTTCCACAATAATCCTTTAGCCTAGGTGCAGGAGTTATACTGGTAGTGGATCTATAGGGACTTGGCTATATAACTCTGCATTTTGATTCGTTAGGGGTTTCTGTAATGGACTGAGTCTGTTCCAAGAAGTTTCCTTGATTCAGAGTGAGAGTTACACTTATCTGTGAGTATAAGAACAAATATTTAGAATATAGTTAGGGGTTATGCTGGTTGAGTAACGTGGCAATTGTAGGTTCTCCTCCAAAATTCATGACTCCACTATCACTGAGTAGCTACTAGGTTTCCAGTGCCAAGCATAATTCCCCTCGTGTTGAACAAACAATCTTAAATCCAATTAGAGAGGCATTGGTTACAGCCAAGGTATGCCTGCCACTACTCCACCCTTAAGGCTATGGTGTTATTAGGCCACGGTTGTTGGATCACCACTTTTTACTCAAGGGCAATACTCAACAATACGGCGATAAATAGGGTAACTGAATGTAGATCATCCCCCACAAAAATCAACTGCCTCCAGATGTTCTTTCTTTACATTTCCTAAACTGCTCTTCACAATGTCACAAAAATCCACAGTTCTCCCCAAGTATTATAGGAGCCAAAGAGTCTAGATGTCATGCAATGTCACATTGTCCTCTATTGAGTTTTAAAATACATAGCAGATACCAGGTAGCCAACTGAGTTCCATTTCTCACTTTTCTTTCAATAAGAATTGAATTAATTAATCAATTAACACATAAATAAATAAACCATCAAGTTCTAACATGTAGTTCTTTATACTTTCAGAAAACCATTGTGTCATATTTCAATGTGTGTATGTGTTTTTTTTTAATTTAGAATTTACGTGAAAACTAATTTTGTTGAGCAGGGCCAAGACAGCACGTGATACTTACTACCAGGAAAGCCCTTTAGCCCCATGTAAAATTCAGCCCGAGGAAATACATCCATTTTGCATTTTATCTCCTCTACCAGCCCACTGCTGTGCATTCCAGGCTGCCCTGCTGAAAAACAGATGCTGTTTAGCAGTGGTGGCTTGTTTCACAGTAGAAGCAGCTGAATAGCCCAGAAAAGCTGTTCCTTCTTATGTCCTTGAGAGCTATCTGCTTCTCACTGCAGAGCATACTGAAGGTCCCTAAAAATATAGAATTGGCCAAAAAGGCTGTTCACTGACAGCTAGGTAGAGGTACGGCACATATTAGAATTTGTCCCTGAAAACAGGAGTTGGCATTTTATTCTTGCAGCAGCCAATGGCTCTCTCAGGACACCTGAATACATCCTCCTCCAAAAGAAGGCTCAGTGACCAACTGCATTAAGAGAATGCCAAACTGGACAAAAATCCAGATTTCATAAAGGATATTAAGATCTGGACTGTTGGATTAGTACAGTAAATACACCAATGGAGAGGAGGGCTTACAGTAGAAATATCTCCCAAACCTCTCTGGTGAACTTAGTGGACCTGTAAGTATTTATTTCTCTGTCTGCAGCTCTCTAGATGCTGTGGAAGAAACAGTGTTCCCCTCACCCCCAGAAAAGTCCATTATCCATAGAATGACACTGCTATGCAATGGTCATCAGGAACAAGGAGAAGTCTTCTACAGGGTGTCAAGTATTTCAGAACTTAGATTTCTGAAATAGCATAGACATTTCAGCTTGGGGTATTTAGTTAAAGTGGGCTGATAGAAGCAATAGGCTCTCCCCAGAAACACAATCTTGCCTGTGAGATCTTGCGCCTGGTTTCAGATTCACTGTTCACTGAGACACCACAGGGCCTGCCCACTTTGGACCAGTATCCCACATGACATTTGCCCATTGCTACTTATCACCAGAACTGTAGTTTGCTTTTAATTTCTCTTCAATTCAGTTAATTTAAACTAAAGTAGTTCCTCAAGTACTGCCTCAAGCAGAAAGTCAGCATCAACTGTCACAGATAAAAGCTGATATAATTCAGTGCACCAGATACAAGGCAGTGTTCTTAACCCTTTGTGTTTACCACGGGTGCCTTCCAAGGACTGGGAGCCAACACACATGCAGCCCCTTCTGTCCTCTCTAAGGATACTGGGTAAACATCAATAGTGCTAAGCCTGCCCCAGGCTGATTCTTTCTACCTAAAAGATGTAAACTTCTCCACATCAACAACCTAAGAATCTCTTGAGCGTCCAAGAACCTCCCTGTTCAGGGTGTGATCCAAGGACCAGCAGCCCTGCCTCTTAGTGGTTTTACAGTCTTACTTTCTCTCCCCCCCCCCCAGCCCCAACAAAAGAATCACAATTTTACAAAGTCCCCAAGTGCCTCAATCCACAGTCTGGTTAGGAAGGCTGTGACCTAGGAGTCATGGGTTCAGGTAACTAAGCACAAGCTTCCACATCTTGTTCTCATGAGTCACTGCAGCAAGGTGTGGGTTCTGGCATGTCATTCAGTGTGGGGCACCAGCATGTACTGCCAAGTCACGAGTGTCACCCATATTGTCCTACACAATTATCACAGGCTAGAAATGGATGAACTCATACCCAAGGCATGTGATGGGGCAAAGAGACTCTTTCCAAAAACAAAAGAAAGAAAGAAAAAGAAAGGCAGAGACAAAGAATCCACACCACTGGAATACTCTGGAATACTCAAGTATTTTTGTACTAGTATGCATGTGTTTATCACTCTTTGCTTCCTTTAATTCTTATCTATTTGTGTGTGTGCACGTGTTTCACATGATACATGCAGAAGCCAGAGAACAACTCCATGGAATAACTTCTGTCCTTGCACCTTCATGTGATTTAGGGGATCGAATTCAGGTCAACAGGGCTGCACAGCAAGTCCCTTTACCAGCTAAGCAGTCTGGCTGGCGCTTGGAGGCCAGCAAACTTGATATTCTGATGCTAGGAGAGTTCTAAATCATGCTCATTTTGAAATCTATTCTTGACTTCTTTCTGAGCATCTTGTTATATTTAGTCTACCAGTTGCCACTTGGAAATACACCATCAGGAAGTCATAACCCTGCTTGCCTGAAGGAGCCTAGAGACTGATGGTTCTCATCCTTCCTAATGCTGCAAACCTTTAATACACTTTCTCGTGTTGTGGTGCCTCACCCCCAACCATAAAATTATTATCCCATTGCTACTTTATTTACTGTAATTTTTGCTATAGTTATGAACTGAAATGTAAATATTTTTGGCAATAGAGGTTTGTCAAAGGGGTTGCAACCCACAGGTTGAGAACCACTGCAAATGACCATCAGGACCCCTGGACATTAGCTTAGCATTTCCTGAAAAGCCAGCTAGTGGTCACACCCATCTGTAGTCCCTTTGAGTGGTGGTGACCAATAGCTCCTGCAGGTGCACCAGCAGGTGGGAATTAGGGCAGTTGCTTCCACCTGTGTTCTTCTGTTCCTGGTAGGTTTCCTCACTTAAGCACTGGCTCATACAGGAAGCAACCGCCCTAATTCACCAAGTGTGATGGTAGAGAAGGGAAAGCCACAGGCCACAGTTAGATAGAGAGTCTGTGTGCCAGAGGCTTGGTCTCAAGTAGGACCATGTGGAGAACTAGGCAACCCTTTAAGGGGCTGAGCCTGGTGAGCATTAATTAGGTCATGGGGGTTTTATCTTTAAAGGAATTAAAGACAGTCTCAGGGAATGCATCTGCTCTGATGAAAGAGGACTGTTAAAAAGTAAAGTAGACCCCGATACTCCATGTCTTGCTTCCTACTCCACCATGTGTTCTCTCCCTCTCAAACACGCTTCTGCCATGCTGTTGTTCTGCCATGCTGTTCTCTGTTGTACTGTGATAGAGCCAAGTAGATGCTTTTGTACCTCCCAAACCATGAGATACAAGAAAAAAGACCTCTGTTCTGAATAAAGTCCCCAGCCCTGGAGAACACCTGTATGGTATGGTGCTCTCTTACAGCAGCATAAGATGGCTAGAAACATTCAGTGTCTTACGGACATTCAGGGTACAGAATCTCCTTTAGAGAAGAGTGGCTGTACCTCTAGTCTGTGGCTGGTTTATATCAGTAGAGGGGTACCAAGACAAATTCGGCTTGATAGGGTCAAAAAACAACCCCCTGCTAAGATCTGAGTTTACTACAGCAGACCTAGTTTTCAGAAAGACACAACCACTGTCCCTGCTCCTCAGAAGGTTTTATTGACCTGCTGGCAGCCTAAGTCTGCAAGGTCCCCACCTGCCTTGCTCCAGATGTTGGATCTGATTTCAAAAAGATCAGATTTGTCTTGAAGTAGAAGGTGCATTCTCAATGTAATGCTCATCACCCATGTTGAATGAGATAAAAGAGCAACCAATCCATGCCTATTATGTGTGAGGAAAATATATACGAGTGTGTTGGGATGTTATCAAAGCAAATGCAAAGGGGAAAACAGATGTTCTTCCTTTTAAACTACACAAAATGATCATATTTAGGTAAGTGTCAAATCCCTGTTATTGTGAAATTGCCTAGCGTTAAAGGGCTTATTCCCAAGTATACCCCAGAGCTGAGCAGCCGAATAATTACCCCTGAATTTTCAGGTACTGAACACCTGCTACAGGTCTTCCTGCAGGCAATTAAAAAAGAAAATAAATGTCTGATGAATTTTTTTCTGTACTCTATTGTTTTAATTTCCCCTGTGATTCTGCAGTGGCATCCTACCCAGCCTGTGGAGCTGCTGTCACCTGGACTGTTTTGATGATGTCCTTAGGAGACCAGATAGGAAGGGCCAGCCACAATTTTAATAGAGGTGGTGAAGGAGTGGGTCCTGAAATTATTCTGACCCATCAGAATAACAGAATTAGACCACCTGGGAATTGAAATGGTCCTGGAGGTACCACGGCAGACTGTAACCTATCTAGAAATTTCTCGTTAAAGCAGTGAGGCAAAAGGTGAGCGCCCATTTCAGGAAACTGGCGTGCCCTACTCTGGTTGAGTCAGCCTCCTCTTGACCTTCCCAGTATTACAAGGATCTTCAAGCTTCTTTCTTTGTATGTATGGCCACCTAAAACCAGGACCTGTATGTATCAGGAATCAGTCTTGCCTAGGGTCACACCTCTGAGAGAAATTTGCTGGATTGTACTACAGGCCACCCCCACCACCATCTGCATCTTGTCTGATGACCCCAGAATGGAGGACAAGCTCCATTCAAAAGGGGACTCTTCTGTTGTTTGTGGCCAAACACTGTTTGGAATAGCCTTTGTCCAACACTTTGGCACCTAAATATTTGTTGAAGGGAGGAATAAATATTTTGGGGGTAAAGTCTTAAGTAAAACTGTGATCTTTTAAACACATCACTGCATCCCACACCATAAATACATATGGGAACCATTTAGATAACTAACAGTCATCTTGGATCAGTAAGGTAAAGAATTATGAAAGAGTGACCAGGCATCCCAAACGGGAATAAACCATTTGAGTTAGGTTTGGGGTCTCTTTCTATTTAATTCACTGAGCCTGAAACAAAGACCTTGAGTCATAAAGGTGATTAAGGCCCCTTAATACCACTAATTGGAATACCATGTAAGTTTCATCTGAAATGTCAGACTCAGCCACTCATTTTTATCAAATAGTCCATCTAGACCAATAAGCAACAGGACACCAAGGATGGGGATGGTGTAATCCAGCTAATGCTGATGCATTATTCATACTTGTTTGATTAATGGTCTTCTTTGAAATCCTATCTCCACCCTCACAACAGCTGTATATTGATAACCTCCATGCCTTTAAATTCAATGAGGCTAGGCTGTCCCAGAAACAGAAATAAATTTTGAGAACTGACCAGTTGCCCAGTAGCTTTGAGGAATTTTCACTTTCACCAAGACTCATTTAAGAAGGGCGAAGTGAGTAAATAGTTTGCTCAAGAGAAGTTGGCACCTGTTTGTTGGTGGCCAAGCCAAGTTTATATTTTCATTAGCTCTTTTGTCTGCCTTAAAACCTCAAGGTCATTCAGTTTTATTGAGAACATACCATGCCTCCATGGTAAGGCTGGATGCTCCTGACATTGTATAATTCATTATTTAGCTATGAATGCCTTCCTATTATCGTCAAGTAGATACAAAGACAGTGGGAAACTAATACTTCTTTTTCTCAAGATCATCAAAAACCCGCTAAGGTCATTCTGGCTTAGCTACAGCCTCTTCTCTGGGATGGAGATCCATTCTGGGGAAGCAGTGATTGAGGCTAAACTGTGTCCTGTGCCGTCTAGAAGGTAATTTTACCATAGGCTTTTGTTGAGAACTTCTGAGAATGTCCAGATAACATGAGTAAACCTATAGCCCAATGCTAAGCATAGTCCTAAACCCCAGATGCCCTTGTTTATTGCTCATCATGTATGTTGCCAACATTGGCTCATCCACTACCACAAACCCTTTTAGAACAAGATGTAAAATTGCTCCCACAGTAGCACCCTTCAACAAGAGTGACGCTATCGTGCTTGAACTTAAAGATCAATAAGGTTATAAAGTTTTGTTTGATGGACAACTGAATTGGGTGCAGAAATAAGAACTTTGACATCAAAGCAAGCATTTCTAGTTAGAGCAGGTGCCTCCACTGCTGTCCCCTTACTGATGATCTGTGTCCCATGCTGGAGCCAGGTGGACCACACATCCATGTCAAGGATAGAGTCTGGCCTTTATAGCCTTTCAGTGAGATCCAACCAAACAGGATGGGATTGTCTCCATGAAAGTCTGTCCTGAGAGGGTTGTCAGCATGGCTCAAAGGCAGGATGTAATGTTGATCTCTACCTCAGTCTATTGTTGTGAGGGAACTCGTGTCCAAAAACTACCTCCAGCTGGGAGCAGCTATAGTAAAAGGACCTTATTCTCTACCATGCAAACTATGAAACAGCAGCTATTGTAGCATCTGTTTCAGGCTGGGCATCCTGCATCCCAGATGTCTGGGACAAAGGATGTTTGATTTTTAGATATTTTCATATAAATAATGCTATCAAGATGCTAGAAAGTAGATCTAAACATAAAGTTCATTTATGTTTCATATATATCAGATACATATAGTCCAAGTGTAATTTCAGGTAATATTTTTAATTTGCTTGTATTTTAATTATGAGGAAACGCATAAGGTCAGATGTAAAGTCTTCCATGTAGACACAATATATCAGGGTTAAACTCAACAACTTTGAGGCCCATTTTAGAGAAGGAATTGCCAACCCCAACTTGCTCATGGAAAGCCAGGTTAATGGGAACACATCAAGTGTTTGAGTACACATGCATGAGTGGTCCTTGATTTCATCAGAGACACTGATAAAAATACTGTAACATGTTCCAGGGTCTTTTCTGAGTGTGTGTATGTGCACACACATTTAGAGGCCAGAGGTCAGCTTCCATTCCTTCCTTTATCTACTACCATCTTAGTTTTTGAGGCTGTTTCTTTCCCAACCAGACTGGCTGTCCAGTAAGCTTCCAGGTCCTCCTATCTCTGCTATCCCAGTGCTATGGTTTAAAACACACACAGCCACACACACACACACACACACACACACACAGCTTTTATGTGGGCACTGGGGATCTGAACTCTGGTCTTTACTCTTACAAAGCAAGTCCTTTTACCCACGGAGCTATCTCTTTAGTGCTTTCAAAATATTTACTTTCCAGCCTGAAATTTTGTACTAAAAATGTCCCCCTGTTATAAAAAGACTAGAATACAAATTTATATGGGCAAGAAAAAAGTAAAATCACAACAGCAATAGCATGAACTAAAATCTTTTAGCTTAATAGTTCTCTGATTTTGCCAATTAAAACACTGGCCCAAAAGTAGAGAGGTGCTTTTCAAGATAGGTTTTATCAAAAATCATATGCTAAAGACTTGATATTAGATATTGACATATTTGGTACCAGGATAGATAAATGTAATCCTTTTCTGTATAGTAGTGGACCAACTATCCCCTTTCTTATGAGTCCTTTTTTAATGTATAGAAAGCCCTGATACACAACACAGTTCTATGATATGAATTCCAAACATCTTCCTGATCTCATATGCCACTCAGAGCATGTGTCGCAAAGTCGTGCCTAGCTGTGATAAAAAATCCAAAAAGCAAGCTTGGCTGCCCTGCTGTCAGTGACTGACTGATACAGGAGTATTTCACTTACCCTATAGACAGCTGGCCTACACCACCTTCAGTTAAACAGGCATGCCTTTGGTTATCGGGACAACGTCATAGAACTTTCTACACACTTACTTCAACTTCCGTGGGGTCTTCATTGTGACCATGAAGGATACCTCAAGGAGTGTTGGAATAGAGCACAGTGGGTCTACAGCATTTTTCACTACTTTCTTAAGAGACTGTCATCTTGGAAGTCACGCAAAGGAAAACCTGGCCTGTTTCCTCACATTGAATCCTACTGGGAGTACAAGCATAACATTGACTGTCTGCCTCCTTTGTCTTCCTCCAGTCTTTCCTATGATCTTGCTTTCGGTCCAACCTGCTCCAGGACCAAAAGGGTCCTGCAAGGAACAGCCCAAGGGTCAGTGGCAGCATTTGATTTGCACCTGTCCAGGGAGACCTGAGCCACTAATCATGAAATCTCACTGATTTCAGACTGTAACCTTGGGAATGCCCAAGAAAGGGTCCCTTTGGCATAGTCTTAGTCAGAGTACAACCCAGTGAGGATGCCTGAAAGGTGTTTGAAACAGAAGTGTGGTGTGCAGCTTGTATTTGTGGGGTGAAAACTATAGTTATTCCAAAGGACCTGTAGATTACTCTCATAATTAAATACACCCCTTTAAAAAAAAAAAAACAGTCTGACTAGCCATACTCACAAAGGAGAGGAAGGAAATTTCCATCTAATGCAACTAAAGCATTAGAAATTAACAGTTTCAGTTAATGAGAATTTACCATATTGTTAGAGCTATCATTAGGAAGTCATTGAATTAATTAACATATCAGTGATCAGAAAATAAACCAACAGCATCTTATTAAGGAGGGGTGCTCTACACAAACAGCTTGCTGTAACCACTGGTTACTTGTGACCCAAGCATAATTACTAAACTGCCACTCACTGCGGGTCAGGCCCAGTGCTGGAAGCACTGTGTGCCTGTCTCCCAACCCCACACGTGCCCATGAGCAAGTAAAGGCTTAGGCAAGTCAACAGGCCCATGATGAAGCTTCTAGATAAAGGGAGACTGGGAATTTGCATATGTGCCTGCTTTCATAACCATCTTACATGCAACAGATTGGCCAGTGAAAAGTCCATCAGATCAGGGCAGTGCCCACCTTAACCTAAAGCCAAGCTCCTCACTCTGGTCCATAGAATAGCACCTGCCCTGGCCCAGTCCCATGTCTACATTCACCTTGCTTCTTTCTTCCCCATTTACAAAGCTTTGACACACTGGCCCGGGGCCTTTGTGCCCCCTCTTCTTCTGCTTTGAAGGTATCAATGATTCTGGGAACCTTGTCTTTCATGAGGGAAATCTTTCTCCATAAAGGCTTCTGTGCCCTTCCCACATGCTCTAGAGATGCCAGTTGGAAGTGGCTCTGATAGAGTAGCCTCAAAGATACCCCATCTCAGAGCCCTTTCCACCCTCCTGGTTACCCAGCAAAAACTAAAAATCAGACCAAAGAGCTGACTGGACAGTTAATTAGCAGGTTGCCCCTCAAACTCATCCATAACTTGTGGCTGCACAAACTCCACATGAGTCATTGGCAGGGTGAGCAGGCTTATGAATACTTGCAGAGAGCTAGATTATGCTCCCAGAACTCCCAAGATTTCCAGAGTTCTGACTTCATTCCGAAATACAGACTAATTGGCACAAACAGCAACATTGCCTGTCATCCTGCATCCCAATGTTGGGCTCAGTTTGCTTTTTTTATCTTATTTAATTTGCAGTTAACAGTGGCTGAAACTAATTTTCGACTGTAAATATCACAGCTGTTGTAGAGAGCATTAATTGCACGCTATCACGTTACTCTCCTTTCTTAGATCAATTTATGGGTAATCTGTTTGCAAGTTCCACGACCGTGCATATTAAGGGGCTCAGCGTGAGATAATCTAACCCAACATGCTAGAAACATTTGTACCAATGTGGCTGGGGCTTTCAGGCTGTGGAAATATTATTGTTTGTGGCAGACATTGAAAGAATGCTTTTTAAAATCCCTACCCCTGAGGTCTTGACGCTGACTGAAATATGGGTAATTTTTCTTAGGGAGGATCAATAAAATAACTATTTTCAAAATGACTTTATATTGACTGAGAGGTCAGAAATGCCCAGGGCATTGATCCCACGTCCATAATCACTTTTTGTTCAGTAAGTTAACTGGCTCTACACAGTTGAATGCAAAGAAATCCAGTTCATCATTTAAACCAAATATTTTCAAAGCATTTGACATGCTCCCAGCTCTCCTGGCCTGCTCACAGAGAAGGTTTTCTTTGTCTAGGAAGTGGGCCTCTACAGGATGAACAGCCAGGACAAGCTGGGTCTCACTGTGTGCTACCGGACAGATGACGAAGATGACATTGGGATTTATATAAGTGAGGTATGAAAACTAAAGTTTGAAAATTAAACTCTCAAAGCCCAAAAGGGTCAGGTTTTGTTTTTCTTTCTGTTTGTTCACAAACCCCAGACCTAGCTCCTCAAGGATCTCTCTGGAAAGAGACAAAATACATGCCCCCTTCATCACACTCCATGGAGTCGCATCTTTATGCCGGGGTTAAGTTCTAATGTTGGTACATAAGGCAAAATTACCCTTGAGAAGCCGCAAACCAACCATAAAATGGAATCGTTTACATGGTCTGTGTGCTCACCCCCGAGGGAAGAGCAGCCTCACATTTCCCAACTCAAGTACAATGGTAGACAAAATGGCTCACATCTTTTAAAGTCTCTCCCCCTCCTTCCTTTCATAGTAGACACAGTTGAGTTCCTATAAATAAAACATAACTTATGTAGACTTACCAACGTCCATAGATGAAAGACGTAGTGATATTTCTAGAAGAGACGGAGTAGAGAAATTGATTTCAACATGAATACTTTACTGCGCATGTGTCGTCCTTCTTTGTAATTGCAGAAACCCAATTTCCTAAAGAAATCAAATCTGTCTCTATGGGCTGAGCCGAGAGCCACATCTGCTGTAGACTCCACAGTCGGCTCATTGGATAAGCACTGCCTCCCAGGCTCTGCATGTCACATGAGCATGTCTCAGGCCACCGCTGCCATCCTCGGTCCCACTCACCCCACTTATAAAACTATCTTCCAAATCTTAATAGTAAGATTGGGTATAAAACCATCAAGGAATGGCTCCCAGGCAGCGTAGCTAAGGGCACCCTTTTTACCCACTCCAAGTCACTGACTTGCTTCTAACTACTACGTGTCCGATGAGGGTTACTTTTGCCTCTTCACCAGCTCAGGCCTACAGCTCTGAGCTCCAGCCTCTGTCACAGTCCAGTCCTGCCAGGCAGGGTTCTGAGGGGTGCTGGGAGGGGCTTTGAACGGACAGTCCAGTAGACCCTGTGCAATACAAAAGGGCCAGGATGAGGCTATGTTAAACACGGCCTGTGGGAAGTGCCTCTCTTCATGCTGAGGCATCTGCTTTGTGTTTCAGATTGACCCTAACAGCATTGCAGCCAAGGACGGACGCATCCGTGAAGGAGACCGCATCATCCAGGTAGGTTCACTTATACTAATGCACATCTCTAGTGAGTCCCAGGAGTAGCTCCCAGGTTGGAAATGCAAGAGGGGTTTAAGAACAGGAACCAGGAATTCAGCTGTGTAGTAAGACCAACTTTGTTTGATTCGTGAATGAGACTAATTAGCCAATCACCTGCAAAGGAGGAAGTGGGACCAAATTGTCCCATATTTAGGACCAAATACCTCTGAGAAGTCTGAAATTTCAGAATTCCACATTTACCTGTCCTGTGGACCCTGTTCTGAGAGGGATACCTTTACCTTGAATCTTGTGTTTCATGTAGACAAGGTGAGACTGCTTACTTCTTTATTCCAGCTATAATATTTGGTGGGGGAGGGGTGTCATGTATTCCAGACTGGTATCAAACTCACTATGTAAAGATGAGCCTGAACTTCTGATCCTCCTGTCTCTATCTCTTGCATGCCTGCTTTGACATGGTGCTGAGGGTAGAAGTCGAGGCTTCATTCATGCTAAGGAAGCATTGTACCACCTGATACATAGCAGCTCTATGGCTTTTGGTAGGGTCACAAGCCTTGGCTTTTGTCTGTCACACAGGCTTTGCTTTCTAGCTCTTCTCACTTTTATAATTATGTTTCTAATCTACTAGTTTATTTTCCTCATTTCCCACACCACTGTGTATAATTTCGGTCTCCTACCCCAGCCAGGAAAGAGACTCAAACCTTTGCACCTGAAGGCCATAATCTTCAACATACTTGCTTTTTTTTTTGTTTTGTTTTTGTTTTTGTTTTTGTTTTTAAATTTATTTATTTTTATCTCAATCACAGGTTAGGTACTTTGAATCCCAGGCGTAGCCCCCTCCATCAGTCCCTCCTACCCTCCCACTCCCTCCCTCATCTCCCTCCTCCCCACCCCCTTCAAGTCCACCAACAGGGGAGGACCTCCTTCCCTTCCATCCAACCCCAGCTTATCCTGACTCCTCAGGGCTGGCTGCAATGTCCTCCCCTGGGATCTAGCCAGTCTGTCACTCCCCGGCTTGTATGGGGGAGGGTCAAAGAGTCA